>JAKEEE010000004.1:4842096-6049461 GCA_021498325.1 Bactrocera minax
ACTATTAATGTCTTAAACAAAGCTACAAGCTGAAGTCAACGGGTTCGACTGCAATCGACCACTTGTGGATGTTTGATTCAACCTTTGCTTAGCCGTTTTCGGCGTTTATTTTTTGCTACAAAAATATCCGAAATGCTCATAAGTGTATATTGTACGTTGCTGCTTTCGTATTTGAGTGTAAGTAGAATAAGGTTGCTTGCATATATCCTCCAATAACGACCAGCAGCAAAGGAACAGCATGCCGTGGACCCGCAAGGCAATGGAACGATACGCTTACGGGAAGGAAACGAAAGGTAAAAGCAATGGCTAACGTTCATAAACAATTCAATTCCATTTCAATTTTCTACTAACCGATTAGGACAACCTGTCGCTAAGCAAAGGTGAAAAGGAAGCGAAAAGTTTTATCGAATATCCTAGCAAGCGAGCCAAGTGGTTGAAGAATGCAATACAAATCAAACAAATCATTTTTAGTTTGTGGCAATTGAATTACTTGTTTAAAAAACGGACTTTGGTAACTTTGAAATAATAATAATAATTTATAAAATAATGTTTCCCTAAGCTTATTTTTTCAGAATAGAGAGGACACTTGCGGCATAGGGATATAAATTAGTACAGAAACACCAAATCGCCCAAATTGGTACGTTACCCATTCGATTGCTCATCCGTTCTTAAGAACCGGCTAACTCAATAAATCAAAAAGGAGAAGAACTGAAATTTGGATGAGCTGGTACTCATAATTTGGAGTACAAGTGTATCGCTCGTGTTAACGCCCACCTCCTGTATAACGAGCCAAAAATCGGTGAAATCGGTAGAAAAGTTCTTGTGCATATTTCAACTAGCCAAAATTCAGTTCTCAACTTCAGAGAAGTCAGCTTTACATATAACAAATATATAACCGAGAATATTTAGAACTCTTATATGAAAATTTCACTGCAACATTTGTATCCCCAACTCAAAACACCTTTTTACTGTTTCCAAAAGTAAAATAAAACGTTAATAGTGAAGGAGGAAGCAGAAGACCAGCGACCAGTTGCTTCACAGTTTGAAGGGTCTAAGCATGTCTAATCGGTTTAAGACTGCAGAACAGTGCGAAAACGCTTTAGTGAGTTTAATAGGGTTGGACTTAATGTGCGTTGGCCAGTAAAATACAGTTTTGAATTTTAAAAGGCAAGAACTAAGATATACGAAACTTAGACTTTGAACGATTTTCTGAAGCATCTGAAAAATATCTTTTAAGTTCAGATGGCATGTTCCACGTGCGCCGTAAAACCGGAGAATATGTCAAAAAGGCGTGTTTAAGACGTCTGTCTGCCCGGTAAGGAGGCTCCCGCATGTTCCAGAGATGTTTTTCTTAGTATGTAGATTATGAAGTTCCAGATTTAGTATTAATCTGAAAATTATCTAAATGAATTTAAATCCGAAGTATTTTTTGTTGCATTTTCTTTAGCAAGCAAATAGTCTGGATAGTAATGAATCCTTAGATATATTACTTTTGACACTGTTTGCGTTATGTTGGGCACAGCATTCTCGTTCCAGCATTCATTTCAGCTCTGTGCTTTAGCATAAAGTCGTCATAGTCAGTATCTCTGGCAAAATTGTTTATTGGGTTCATGTGTGTGTATTGTTCACGCTTAATAAAGCTTTCAAAGACAGCCAGCTACTTATATGCTTGCATACATACGAAAGTGAAGCATATGAAGAAATGCAAAAACTGTGCACTTCAACGTCCGTTTTACTTTAATTCCACAAAGTGAAGTTGAAAAGCATAAAAAACTAAGAGCGCGTTTCGGAAATATTTTGCTACCTACCGCCTTGCCTCTAACAGCAATATCCTGTAACTAAGGCTCACAAATGACCTCCTTCGCAACAAATTTGACCAGTCACATACCAGCTACGCTTACAGTGCATATATATATATATATGTGTGTGTGTGTGTGCATGTGTTTGTTTTTGTGGCATGTTCACATACAAATAGTTGCTGGCAAGTGGTAGCAAAAGTCAATTTTCCGCTAAATTTGTTCTGACTTGTTATAATTCGCAAACAATCAGTTATTTCATTATTTCACAATTTTTGTGAACGCAAACATACACACACACACACATGCATACTGATATACACTGCATACACATGTACATAGTTATGTACTCAAACGAGTGAAATGAAAAGCGAGAAGTATCGATTGCGGTTAGTGAAGGCTGGAGGCTGGAGGCTGAAGATTTTCGCAAGTGTATGAAAGTAACTCATTCGCAACTTGTTTTACTTTAGTTAGGTGTGTGTGTGTGCGCGTGTGTGTGTGTGCCTGTGTGTGTGTGTGTGGAAGTCTTTTTTACTTAAAGCTGAAAAAAATTGCATTTTCTTAAATGGAAGTATAAATGTTTGATGAAATGGATACAAGAGTTATGTATGTACATATGAGGGGTACCTTCTCAAAGAGTCAATTTCATTATTCCAAAGGCACTCTGCATAAGTAAATAAACAAAATATTCTGAAGGAGATCAAAAGAATGTAATTTGTACAGATTTCATATTCTTGAAAAGAGTTGTAGTTATGGAAGGAAATGATATTAGCTCTGGTAAAAAGAAATCCATTATATTTCCAATAGATTGCTTTAGTAATCTGTATCTCGCGTTGTCTAAATGGCGTTAGAAAGACAAGATTTCATACTGAAATCACTTCTTAGACAATTTTGTGATAGTTAGACCCCATATACCGTTTGAGCACAAGTCAAAAATGGACACCAATAATGGAAAAATACTCTATATATTACAGTTTTTCTTCGATAAAGACGAAAAGCCAAGCCAGGCGACTGAAAATTAATCACAAACGATAGAGGAAAGGTGTATATGTGATAAGATATGTCTAAATGGTCGCGAGGATGAGAGGAATTGATTTCGCCCATCTATCACCAAGATTTGTCGTGTCTCAAATAAAAATTTGTGGAGTACCAACATCTTCATGTTAATTCACCTAAGTATTGTAGCATCACATTATCACCCAAGTTTGTCGGAGCAGAAGGTGTTGATGAAAAACCTTGATGACATTCATTACTGAGATTGAAATCTCAAAGTAAAGTGGGTGCTGATATAACTGCATTATAAAAAACTGATGCTATTTCAAGCTTAAGATTTAGTACGGCTACAATTAAAATCTTAAAAAATCGTCGGAGAAACTATTATCAAATTCTATCTGGCTATATCGTTTAACTTAGCGGATAACAAATTTCAGTATTATGAACGCTAATCTAAGCGGTCCGCCAGATACTGCAAAAAAACTTATATTACATGAAATATTTGATCAGAAAACAATTTTACTCGTATGAAGTTTCTTTTTTTCTTTCTTAATAAATAGACATATTTATATGTCTACAAGACAAGACACGACAAGCTACCCTTTCGCTTTTGGTAAATTTTGTAGAACAGTCATTTTTGAATAGGTTTCTTAAATGTAAAAGTGAAAATCGCCGAAGATGAGTATACCTTTGTTAGTATCTTTCCTCCACTTCACCTCCACTCTTCTCTCCAAAATGAATGCAAAAACTTTATTTCGAGATTCTATAAAACAGCTGTAAAGATAAATTCCTGTTTCAAACTTCTAGGGAAAATTGTAGGATTTGTGAATAGTATCAGACATGTTTTCAGAAATAAAATGATACTAATTCGTTGGTGATCCTTATTATGGAAGATGGTAGACAATAAAAGTCGTTCAATACAAGTCCTTATATTTGACCGCGTTCATACACGAGCAGTTTTTGTTACCCGCACTCTTAGTTCGTGGGCGAGGCGGCGACGAGAAAAAACGAAAGGCACTGAGTTGCTCGTGTTCGGGCAACACGCTTCGTGTTCTTGCTCCTAATAGTTCGCTCCTATATAGTTCGACATTCCTTTTCATTTTCAAAATCTTTCCATAGTTGCAATTGCGCTGGCCGTCAAACGAATATTTATAATGTGTTCGGAAATTTGAATTTTATCATCTATTCTTGGTATGTAATATACAAATATATATACAAATATGCATACTATAGTAGAAATATTTTAGAAAAGGCTGAATAAGGATAAAAATTTGCTAATAAAAAATATTTTCTTTTTGCCGCTTAAATGAAACGTACAAGAATTTGAGAATATAACAAGAAGGGGAATGTGGAAAATTGCTCGACTCGAGTTGCCAGACTTGAGTTGCCCGTGTGAATGCAATAAACAAAAAAAGTGTCCGTGTATAAACGCAGTCTTATTAAATTTGATTAATTGATAATTAAAAATCATTTCAAAACCACTGTATTAGTGAATGAAATAGCATACATTTACAGTTACATTAAAAATAATAATAAAAAAAAATGTTATTTCGTTGCAAAGACTCTCTGCAACAGTATAGAATTCGCAAGCTTTGGCTGCAGCTTCTAATATTTCCGATGAGATGCTGGGTATATCGCACTATTAAATAGCAGCAATGTTGTCTGCGTAAAAAACTATATTGTCTTTAACCCGCATAAAGTATAGCTTTAACCCATTCGTGTCTCACAGCAGTTCTTCATATCTTTTTTTGTTTTTTTTTTGTTTTTTGGAAAAAATGCCGAAAAACGCAGCAACCGTTTGAAAATATGACTGCATTGATTTGATTGATTGATTTTAGTATTATATTAACTGTATGCTTTTGCTGGTTTATAAGCTTTCAAGTCTGTACATTTTCGAAACTCCATTGCCAACTTCATGCAATTATCTGTAGTTGTATATATGTATATATGTAACGGAAACAAGTTCGCAACAAATCACAATCAATTTCTGAAGTGAATTGATTTTCGTCGACTGTGTTTCACTGATGTTGCTGTACACATGTGTGTGTGAATCCGCTGCATACCTGCCCATCCGGCAGCAAACACACATACGAGTACGAACAAATTTACAAGGCACTCATCCATTTGGCTTAACATTCTAATATACAATTGTAGGTTTGTTTTCGATACTTTTACTTTTTGTGCTCCCCGCATTCCTCGCATTTCATTGTTTGCCAGCGTGTTTTTTCGTCAGTCGACCAATTCACATTTTACGCTGGTAAAAAAAAGCACATTTATTGTTTTTCCTGCTTTCCACTGTTATTTATCCCAATAGACTTTACTTACCTTCGCTTTGTCAATGTCCTTTGTTTTTCGGTTGAAAGTCTACGCATTGTTTCTTTTTTTTTTAAGAATGATTTGCTTTTTGTGTTTTTTTATTTTATTTTCTTTGATTTGGCTACCGTTTCAATTTGGTATGCCTACATTTCTTCGCATTTCTTTATTGATGTGGCGTCTTACGAGCAATTTAACATGATAAAGTGCAGATTTATTGGTAGTATTTTTTACAGGCAGGGCATACGCCAGTAAGTATGGGTAAGATGGTAGTGTGGAGAACTAGTGAATTTTAGGTAAATTAAAAATTACACTTTACCTTTTCGAACTACGAACACCGTACTTAATTTATAAGAAGCTTGATCGAAGGGTAGGTACTCTTAAATCGTTGCATATTGCCGATGAAAGTTTTTAAAGAAATATTTACATAGACACATCCACAAAATTTAGAGAAATAAGCAAAATTAAATGTATAGCATTCGTTTTCGACAACAACAAATTATTCAAATAAATTTTGTACAAAGCGTAGCGAAGAAAGAATTCAGTGATGTTATTTTTAGAAGCCTACTTTTAGGCATACTTAACTTACTACTTGGAAAACTCTTAACCATCGATAATAACGATAAATACATTACCTTCAAAAGGCAGGCAAAATAACAACAAGTTCTTTTAAAAATAAATATAGAACAACATTTAATTTTTTTACTATCTCAGCTTCGTTTGTTAGGTCTCAGTTATGAAGGAAGGCTCTTCGCGTATCGCTAATTTGAAATCCGTATAAACATGGCTCAAGCCAACAGAACATAATGAACATTTCGGACAGCCACTAAATTTAGATAATTCATAAATTGTCTATATTAATTGACCGAATTAGGATGCTTAACACGAACTTATCATTCAATCGAAAGGAAAAATAAAGTATAAGTTACATCCTTCACCGATTCATCGTTAAAACTGCTTCAAGGTCTTTTCTGAAGTATAAATCCGAAATATAAGGAAACTTCGAATATTCTATATTACGCATAAGAAATTTCGTCCAAGATTAGGTGTACCAATAATTTGCTGGATAAGACTTTGCAATGTCGTATAAAAATGTTTGTAACCTTTTTTGCTACCCCAAAACCTCTAAATAAACGAAATTATTCGATCTGTAACTATTCTCCTTGATTGGATTGTTAGCCGCATTAGAAATAAACTTTTATACTCTCGCAACATGTTGCTACAGAGTATATTAGTTTTGTTCACCTAACGGTTGTTTGTAACACCTGGAACCAAATGAGTTAGATATAGACACATATATATATATATATAAATGATTAAGATGAAAATACGAGTTGAAATTCGAGTGACTGTCCGCTCGTCCGTCCGTGCAAGCGATAACTTGAGTAAAAATTAAGATATTTTGATGAAACTTGGTACATGTGTTCTTTGTCACCGTGAGACGGTTGGTGTTGCAGATGGGCGTAATTTGACATCTACCACGCCCACAAAATCCCATTAATCGAAAACAGATAAAGTGATTTAACTAAGCAGCAAATTAAGAAGTAAACGTGTAATTTGGTATGGAGGATTCTAGTAGGATGTGGCATCTGCGGCTAAAAATTTTTGTAAAACTGGGCTTGGCCCCGGAACTTATAGGGATCCGTTTAAAGTTTTGGTTATGGGCGTGGTACCTCCCACTTTTAGGAGAAATCCCATATCTCAAAAACCCCTTAACCGATGTGAACAAAATTTGGTGTGTGGTTTCATCTGATAATTTCACTTCAAAATAGATAAATCGAGGATCAATTAAGATATTGATATAAGGACCTCAGTGCCTCTATCTGAATTCTTACCGAAAATATCGGGAAATCTGTAAGATATTGCAATGAATTCAGAGAATTGTCTTTCCATGATAATAGTGTACTTTGTTATCAAAAATGGTGTATATAGGTTAAATACTCCTCCTAGCTCCCATGTGCTTAATATAAGGATTTCCAACCTTTCGATAAAGTCTATCGAACCATATAAAACGGTAAATCTGTAAAATATCGTTATACTATTCGAATATTATCTTTCTATGATAATGATGTGCTTTTATGTCAAAAAAGGGAAAAATCGGGTAAGCATTTCCCCAAGGCCTCATATACCTAATATAAGGATTTTCAACCAATGGTTAAACTATATATATATGGCATAAACCATATGTTTCGGTCAATATGTAAGATATCTTAGCAAAATTAAGTGAACGTGTAATATCGGATATACCATGGTTTACTGCCGAAAATATGTGGAATCGGTCTACGAATTATCCCAGCTCCAATATACTACATGTAATGATTTTCGCTGTTCTAGCAGACTTTATGCCGAATATGTCGGTCACTGTGAGAGTTACCTTCACAAAATTGCGTGTAAGCTTGTTCCCTAATATACTTGAGTAATGAAAAGGGTTAATGTGATCAGTGCAGATCTTCCTCTATCCCAAAAATGTCCGACATAAGAATTCCCGACTTTCCACCTGAATTTAAACCGTTTATGGTGGTCAATATGTGTGATATTTTAATGAAATTAAGTGGATATGTTTTCTTAAACACGATGTGATTTCGCGTTAAATATGAAAGAAATCGGTCTAGACCATGGTCTAAGCTCCTTATTCCTAATGTAATGATTCTTTTCCTCTGGTTAACTTTTTCCTCATGTATCTAATATATTTATTAAGCCACTTTGGTTAAGTTTATATCGCATATATCTTATTTGAGTTCATTTGGTAGATTTTAGTATAAATATAGCGAGAGTATAAAATGTTCGGTAACACCCGAATTTGGCCCTTTCTTACTTCTTTAAATTAAATATGTAAGATGTAAATGGACTGAAGAGTTTAAAGCACCGGTGATTTGCTTCTCTGTTCTTTAGTTTTTAGACTTAGTAAAAAAGAAGCAATTCGGCAGTTGGCTTCTTACTCTTCGAAGAGAAAGTACTATCTGTAAGCCCTTTGCTCTAATTCGTAATATTTTTTTTATGAAATTGGAGATCATGTGTTATAAAAGCATTTACGGGATGTACTACTTAGAAGACGTTTTTAAGGTCTATTGTCATACAATGTGGGAAGTTTCCGCCAATGAATGAAAAAAGGAATGAGGGATTCATGGAATTTTGTATATTTTTTAATCCGTTCTCGGTAATGTTCAAGACTTATTCCACATCTAATTTGAACATCCGTCATAATGTGTATTAATAATGGTAATAAATATAAATATTTGTATATATGGTGTATTAAATGAGTCTCTATTATCTTTAGTCCTCTTGGATCTCAATAATATACATCCAAAGGTGAGGTTAAATAGGAACTAAAAGTAGACATACGATAGTTTCGGCAGTTGCTTCATGAAACCATTGGAAAGTGCAGAGAAAAGGGCTGCACTTTGATCAACAAGTAGATATGCCGAAACGGCTGCGATCTGGTTGCAGGTGAACTCACTAGTTCCATTTATTTTTTAGATATGTGAAATATGAAAAGTGGCCGAATAAGATAGGCAGCGAGAGACGAAGTAAAGATAATCTAGTCCCAAACCGTGGTGTACCGAAACTCTATGAATGGGTATCGATGTAATATCATGAATATTACTGTATTTAAAATAAAATTACTATGTTTAATAGAGTAAAATTTCGATTCCCAAACAAATCTTATCAAAAATCAAACTTCTACATTCAAACTTCCAAAAAGTGATAGAATTTTATTTTCTCAATTTTGAAATATAGAAATCAGTTTTAGTATATAAGGAATCACTATCAAATTTCTATACTTCCTTCTTCAAAAGTTTACATTTTGACTTTTAGTATCGCTTATACAAAATATATGCTTTATACCAAGTATATATAATTTGTAGGTACAAGCGCAAGCTCTTTCAGAAAGGCTCTTGATGTACTTTAATATACCAACACAATATATTGTCACAAATAAATTAAAAATGTGAATTTACGCAAAGAAATTAGTTCATTTCTAATATACCTAGTCGAACTACTCCGGAATCGAATGGCAATTTTTAAATAAATCTAGAATCTAAGATTTATAACACCCGGAATCTGTAATTGAATTCAAATAAACTGAAGATATTGCCATATAGAAGTCCGACAATGCTTTGTCAAAACAAAAGTATCTACCTAACCACAAGGGACTCCGATTTATATCAAGAACCGTAATTTTCTCCCGCTTCCGCAACAATAATTCAATTTAACAGCCTGTCTTTGTCTCGCAAATTTGATGCTTTGACAACCACAACCCGAAAGTCTGGCTGAGAATATGCGTAAAAACGCTTCCAAACCATCGTAGCACAAACAAGCATCCTCTTTCGCGTATTCGTGCCAATATGACAAGCGTAAGTGTAACTTGCTGACTGGTATTATCGCCAAATCTTTGGGAGTTCGCTTCACTTTTCGCCTTTCGTTGTCGATATTCGGCAAGTTTATGTTATTATGCCACGGTTTTAGTGCGCACATCGTCTCTTTGTCATTTTTGACTTTTGCCAATGTCACATTCGTTGTGTGAGACGCATAGCAAAAACAATGAGCTGCAGCCACAAGTAATAAGTACATATTTTTAGTAAACTAGAAGAGTTCCACTAGGAAAGTCTTACCCACAAAACTAGAGCTGAAGAACTACGAACATTACTTCGACAAAAGATGTCGCCATGTCTAGTAATAAGTAAAAGTACTTCAGAGAGAGGGAGTGAGAGAGTGAGAGAGAAGGAGAGAGAGGGAGAGAGAGGCAGAGATGGAGAGAAAGGAATTGAAATACAGTTTTCTTTCATATTATATGTTTAAACCAGCACTAATGAAGCTCTCTTCACATTGCGCTTCTCCTAAGTTTCGAGTCCTGCATTTACATTAAAGAAGATTCTGGGAAGTAAATACAATAAAGCCTGATTTTACGTTCGCAAATGAATAAGAAGTTTATTCTACACCACAGTTAAGCTTCAGTAAATGCTTTCAGCTGATGTATTTTGCTAGAAGAGACTAAAGTGGAGCTTATTTATACAAGGACAAAGAACATCAGATTAATCAACACTGAGATAGATAAACGGGTTCAATATTAAGCATGCTTTAGGTGTTGCATGCATCTTCTCTGAGTAAATGATGTTTCTTTCCCTCTCTAGAAGGACTAGTGAAGCGCTAAAAGTGCATTCTGAAAGACAAGATTTTGACAAACGCGGTTGAATGCCAATGTGAAACTCCTGGAGTACCGGGTCACAGGACTATAAAAAGGCAATGAAGCAGTTCATTAACACTTCTAGGTTGGATTATCTCCTAAGGCAGCTGAGACGGAGAAGAGAGAGTGTCTACTGATATCTTTAATCAAACGGCATACTCTAAGCAACTGTAAACAAATCAAGCACTTCTGTGGACATCTTAAATTAGTGAGGAAGAAGAATTATAAACTTATTTTAAATAAAATGATGAACCTTCACAAATAGACAAAGAAAAAATGTCACACGCTACTATATCAAAATTACACATTATCTGAGTATCGAGGTGACAAATATACCGACACCGCCAACACTCATACCGAAAAAATTTGACCTTGTGAAAGACCTTGTTTTGTTCTAGCAAAAGTGTTTTGAAATATTTTTGAACTCTACTCTACTTTTTTGAAAAAAAAAACCTTAATTTATTTATCTCAATGCAAAAAAAGAACAAAATTCCCTTTTCAATTTCCTACTGGGCCTCTTTTGTCACCAAAGCGTGTACACCACCTTCAACAATGTACAAACTGAAGTATACACCACATCATTATTTAATATGTGAGTATATTTGTTTTTCAGTTGACAGCACCCATTGATCATGCGAGGACATATTATTGAGTAGTGCGGTTAGCAGTCATGACTCAACCGCAAAAACACAAGCACACACACACCTACACACACCTACACACACACCGAAGTAAGCTACAAATGGCAAGGATTCGCTTTTAACCTAACTAAGCAGCCATTTGAACTTCCGTTTGCGCCCTTTTTTTAGTAGTAGTTGTTGTTGTTGTTGTTAACATAGTAGTAGTGGTTGCTAATATAGTAAGTTGAGTTTTGTTTCTGTCATTGTAAGCGTGTAAGTTTAAAGTGGATTTCCTGGATTGTGTTCCGCCCGGCCAAAATCAGTCACAACGCACACTTGGCTGGCACCAGCTGTTTGCTAATCCCTACACGCATTCCCAGACAGCATGCAACATTCAGCATGCCGCCACTAAGCGCTTGACACACACACATATATATATATATATACACAAATCTATATATATATATATAGAGAGAAAGAGAGAGCTATAGAGAGAGAATACAGTTAAGCAACCGCCTGCTCGTTTGAGGAATATCATGTTTTTGTTTTCGTCGTTGTTATTGTTAGCGCCGTTCTTGTGTCTTCCGGGCAACATAAACACTTCAGTCAAAAGTTTACTTACATTATTTGACAAAAGTTTTCAATGAACTTACGTGTAGAACAGACAATAAGGCTAAGAATCCGGGAGCGGTGCGCACGGTGTGCGGCAAGCAATGTCAAGCTTCAAGCGGCTTTGTAGGAGTTGAGTGGACCAAAAACAAAAAAAAGAAAAAAAAAACAAAAAGGTTCCGATTACTTGCGCCCCGGTGCATTTGTGGGTCAAAGTTGAGGCAGAGCAGGTGCCTTGCGGTTCACAGTGCCACAGTTTGAGGTAAGCATGACGGATAAAAACAAAATGCACGAAAATACAACAACAATGAAAAAAACAGGTGGAATCAGTAGCCGCACAGCTTTGGCACACAACAGCAACAATAGCAACCATCTTAACGGTAAGTTTGAATAGTTTCAGTTTAGAAAGATGTTGATGTGCGCGTATGTGTGTGTGTGTGCCAGTGTGTGTATGTGTTTACACATACTTACATAGCACGGATGTGTGGACGGTGTTTTTGAACTTAAGCGCCGACATTTAAGATAAACTGGTTTTTAACTAAGCCGCAACACCCGCCACACCCGCCACACCCGCGCCAACATTATATTTTTCAATTTTTCGCTCATTCACCTTTCCTTTATCACCACTTTCGATTTTTGTTTTCATTTCAGTTGCATTAAGTATTTTGTATTTGTATGTGTATTGGTTTGTTAGAAAAGGTTAGCATGTCCTTTTCATTTTACTTTTTTTGTTTTCGTGAAGAAGCAGCTGTGAAAGTGTTGACAGACCGATACATCATCATATACATCGAAGTTTATTAGCCGTTGCTGAGGTTTAGTGGAACTTTCTTTAAGTACTTACAACAAAAGAAGCAGAAAGACAATGTTGAGTCTACGCTGTTCGTAATGCCAGGAATTGCTTTTCATACCTTTATAAATCTACAAATTCTTAAATTTATAGCAAAAAATAAATAATAGCACAATACACACAACAGCC
The DNA here is from genome assembly GCA_021498325.1 of Bactrocera minax. NCBI lineage: Eukaryota > Metazoa > Arthropoda > Insecta > Diptera > Tephritidae > Bactrocera > Bactrocera minax. Next base: position 4,854,589 of record JAKEEE010000004.1, read on the forward strand.
GGTACCACAGCAACGGAATTGACCCGAATTTTTTTTATCCAGCCAAATGCTGTTATTTCGAGGAGCTAACCCTGTTTAGTTCGGTAAATCAATATGATGAGAATAGCGCTTGGAATACTCTTAAATGTATCCCTGACAAAAGAGTTCAACATCTAGAGGGTGTACTTTTCAGAGGTACAAGTAGAAAGTAGCAACCAGAGTAAGCGCTTGAGTTTGACATTTAGGTTTAGTTTACCTTTTCAACTTACCATCAAATTGTGGAAATTTTTTTCCAAACCCCGATTTCTGTGCTGTAAAGAGGCATATATATTGTTAACTTCAAATCATCAATCATCAATTCAGCGGTGTGATACATTTCTGTGTTAAATGGTATATAAATGAGCCAAACCATATTTGTAGCGCGAACAACTCCGATGATTCTCTGCAAGCATTTCACTCGATCTCGGTGTGGTTCGTTCAAACAAACAATTTTTTTCAAAACTGGGAATGGCATCAACGTTGCCATCAATGGTTATCGCTACAGGCAAATTATTATCGATTTTGTGCCTGCTTATGTAAATATCAACTGCTTAAGCACCAAATGGTTCCAGCAATCCCACAATTCATACCATGTGTGAAATTAGCAATTTACTCTGACGAAATTTTGGGGACCGAATCATATCGAGAAATAGACCTAGCAATTGGCCACCTCCTGGGTTATGTCCTTGAACTAGTTTTTGGAGAAGGAACAGCAAGTGAATGGATTATAATGATAATCAGCTACGACTGAGAAATTGAAAACCAGCAATTGGTGCGTTACTGTCGAATTAAGGTCGGCTATGCTGGAAGAAGTAGTGGAAAAGTGGACCCACAAGATTATCGGTGTTCACAAGACATATTTGAGTTAGCCAAATATGCCCGAAACTCTATTCAAAGAATAAATGTCTTAAATATTCCCGAATAATAAATGCAAGTGTTGACCTTATATATTCATATATATATGTATGTATATTGACCATAAAACCCCTTATAAATTTTCAAATATTTTGAATGAGAACGTCCCTTCATTTTAATGGCTTTACAGACAAGTACTATTAGACTGCCACAAAAATCGCATAACAGTTAGAAAGGTGTCACATAAAGCACCCCAGAAATCAGTTTGATTTTACAACATGAAATTAGATTGACTCACATGTATATATGTAAGTATTTCGCCACTTGCCTAGGTTTGTAATTAACCACAAATTAAATCGTAAAATGTAATTGACAACTAACGCTTGTAACGGGATTAAATGTTAATTCCCAACAACAAGTACGAGTATATTAAGGTGCGAACACAAGCCAAATGTGTTATGTGGCATGTGTATGACATTGCAACATATGACATGCAGGATGTTGTAAGCAGCTTTACCAGCATATTCGGTATATTTACAACTAGTAGAGGTAAATAGCGAGCTAGCAATGGCAGGAGCATAACAAAATGTAAATAACTTGCATGTAGGTTGATATTTATTTGGTTTATATAAATAAAAATTATTTGTGTATATAAATTTATGTGATAGGAAAGATTAACATTAACATCCTTTATCCATTCTATATATTTTTATAAGATTGCTTCAAGCCAGATAGAGACTAAACCATACCTCAAAGTGTATTAGAAGCAGTAATTTTTTAAATTTGAATATTTTTGCCTTATTTGTATACTTTTTGATTGAGATAAATATCAAAAATGGGTTTTCTTCTAACACAGTTGATATATACATATATACATATATTTTTTATTATGTATAAAATTAAATTATTCGCTCAAAATTATCCAACATTAATTCATATTCTTATCTTTAGTTGTTGTTGTTGTTGTTGTTGTTGTTGTTTCGTTTTTATCATTAATTTCTCTAGCAAATCTGTCACAATTAAATAAGCTCAGACAAATTAAGCAAATAATTGTTTCCGCAATAACACACACACAAACTACGAGTGCGTAGCTCATCAAAATTACTTCCATTAGCCAGTAAGTTTTCCAGACCACAATAACAAGAATTCAAGAAATCATATGCACATACCTAATTATAATTGCACATTTCGTATTTAATAGTGAAGGCGCATCCTTTTGTTGCTTATTAATCATGTAACGGTAGCTGTGAAAGTCAAGCAATAATTTAAGAATACATACATAACATTACACAGGATTACATACACCTACACATGCTCAAATTGGCACAAGTATGCGTTTCAACCTACTTTCTTATGCATAATTTCACAGCATATAAATGAAATACCACCGAAATTATAAATTCATATGTTGTATCATATCAACTTATTTATACAAATGTACATATATACTTATGATATATATGTATATTACATAAGTATGTTATGTAGAAGTATGCATAATTGTTGGCTGGCGCAAAACAATGCCAATTGCACCTATTTAAATAGGTATTTATATTTATGTATGTAAATTTTAATTAAATAGTGCAATGAAATAATTATTGACTATTACAGTTTAGTTGTATTCAAATCGGTGCTATGTTTAGGGTCCATAATTGTGTAATATTGCATATTATTTATATTGAGAGTTTTCAACAGTGTATTTTCTGGTTCGAAAAATTATTTTCTTCTTTTTTACCACAGTTTAAAATTTACGATTTTCATTTACATATTTATAGTTAAATTTATTTAACCAATTCATTTAGAAATTTTTTATATATCTAAATGTTTTTCGCATTCTAAAAGAGAATACACTCTCGTTATTAATATTTTCTGCACTTGGTATCATTGCAAAATAGTTGCTCTCCAATGTAATTATAAAATACCAAAGCAATCAAGCAAATTGCATTACATTTAATTGGAAATTAGCAACTTTCATAAAAATGATCGTGCCATGCTGTGAATTTTGTTAAGAAATCGTAAAATTTTAGTTTAGAAAAATTCGTATTTACGCAGAATTATTATCACTGGTCTAGACGCTTTTATGTGGCAATACAAAGAGTCCATTGTGAACTCAATAAGTTGAAGATTTGTATTATTGAAGACTGTGTTAAGTAGCAAATAAAGAAAATAAATTCAACAATTTATAATTCTATAAAAATTTTATAATTAATAATTTTTATAGTTTTGTAAAATTTTTAGATCTTTTTTGTTCACTTAAACACTTAATTTTAACAATAACAACACGGCATACATTTTCAGTTCACTTAAAGAAATCTCATAAACCAATTTACACACTATAAAATAGTATTTAATAAATTTTACTCAAATAGAAATACGATGCCAGGGCGTATGAGCAACCTGGTCTCACAGGTCGCTTAGTTGGTAAAAGAAAATTTTCAAAAAAAACAAAACAAAAAAAAAGTCAGAGCAAGTTTTCGTTATCATTTGTTAAGGCAAGAAAGCTAGATAAATATGCAAACATGCACTCACCTAGAAACTCGAGAATATAACAGCACTTATGTACTTCATAAGCATATGATATGAATATGTACTTTTACTTGCGTGCACTTCTCAATAGACACACCTACAAACTACATATGTATATACACATGTCTATATGCAGCCAGAGGAAATTCCAACATTTTGTGCACACTTGCTCACAAAGTATTATAGTTGAAATTGTTGCTGTGCGCTATGCTCGCCTACTTGCTTGACACTGTCGAAAAGTGAAAAGTGGCAAAAGACGCGAAGCGAAAAATAAAGACAAACATTGTTATCACATCGGCACAGCAGGCAAAAACCAAACAAGTACAAATAAGTGTGAACACAACAGCAACAACATTAACGACGGCAGTGAAATAGCACAATAGCGTGTACAACAACAGAAGCGACAACCACTTCCGGAATGTGGAAAAGCAACTACAACTACAACAATAATAAGCATGTTGCCAATGTGTAAATATATATGCGGGAGTATAGACACATCGTGCCAGTGTATGTAAGTAAATAGTGGCATATAGACCTAAGACTTTATGGTATAACAGTTATGGCTGTCGATTCTTAAAAAAAAAACAAAACTGATTAAAACGCAATATTAATGGTAGCAAATACGAAGAGACTCAATGGAAATATTGGGAAGAAAATAGTTGTGTTGTTTTATGAAGTATATATAAATATAATAACTGCATTTGCAACATGCAATTGCTTGTATTCTAACGGTTTCTATATATCTATGTGTACTATCGCTGATATGTGTGCTTTAGGCAGTATTCAAAGGTAATTAAAATATTCAAACGAACTCAGGTTTAGACAATAAATTAATTCTTACGTCCTCTTGTGCCACTGCTGGTGAGCTAACTGTTCAATAAACTGTACAAGAAAGTTAAAAAATTATTTATCGAGAGTATAAAAACATATCTGAGATTTTATCAATAGCAATTTTAGCAATTCTGCTCACACTTCGTTGCTTGTTCGTGAATTCTCGGCCAAAAACAATACTCTAACGATGCCCCAGCCTCCATATTCACCAGATATCGCTCAGAGTGACTTTTTCCTATTTCCACAAATAAACGGAACCTTAAAGGGCCGCTGTTTTACAAGTAAAGGTTACATTAAATTAAAGCGCATCGCTGAAAGAGCTAAAGGCTATTCCAAAAATCGATTTTGAGAAGTATTTCGACGATTGGAAGAAACGCTGGCATAACTGTATAATATCGAATGGAGATTATTATTGAAGGCGACAACACTGATGCGGACGAATGAGTAAATAATTTTTTTAAAAACGATAGTTTTCGTTATTTTCTGAACACACCACGTACTCATTTGAATTTCGCACTAACTTAAACTCCTCTTACTTATTCAGGAAATTTATCTTTTCTATATCCATCATTTATAGCTAACTCATTATTCGAAATCACGTGAAAATTTTGTAAAATGAGGTTTACTAAGTATTATTAGTATTAAGTAAAATAAAAATTCATTTATTTTACAAACCATGGATAGTCTTTAACAAATACATTCGTAAAGACCAAAAATTTTCTCTATGATTTGGAGTTTACTTATGTACCCTATAGTTTAACAAATTATATACACTGACGTTCAATAATAATACAAATTTCTTTCTAAAGCCATCTATAAATATATATTTACATATTTAAGTTCAAATAATCTTCAACTATTAGGCCATATTCGGAGCGGAAGGAAATTTGCCCAAGTGCTAAATAATTCCAGCAGAATGGTGCAACAAAATGTACCACTCGTGAATCTTAACCTTTTTCTTTCGCCTTTTGTGGGGAACTTTTGGTGGCCAAATCAAATAAAGTAATGGACTTAAGGACTTAATGGACTTAATACAAAGGTGCCAAGTATCCATAAATTTCAGTCACAGCTTATAATTTGCGATATCTTCTCGGAAATGTTTCTAGAAATATTGATAAAAATCTCACAAAATTTTCAGAAGTTATTTATTTATAAATTTTAAGAAAGTCTATAAGAAAATAGTTAGTTTACTATAAAACAACCGTTATCAATTTGTAATACTAACAAAGAATTACTCTATTCTCTTTTTGTTTCTCTTCACACTATCGGTGGAAATACTTATAACTCGTATATATATTTTGTTATGCTTAAATATATTCTATATTATGTATGTCCACCGTGTATGTGTGCCGTTTATTATTTAATTTTATACGCATTTATAATAAAGGTGTGCAAATTGGCATAAGATATCAATTTAACACGGTTACAAGCCGCGCGCTAGAAATAAACTTCAGCCGTTTAATTCACAGTTGTGAAAATATTTTCAACCGTTTTGGTTCACATTACTCCTCATTACTTATACATTCTGCAGCTCTGCAGCTCTGCAGCAAGAAGAGAGCATCATGATCAAAAAGGACATTTGGTTTGTAGTTTTGTGTGTATTGCTCCAAATAATCGCACTTGCAAGAGCAGCCATTGATGGTCGGGAAATGGACTCTGGAGAATTGTATCAAAACGGTAACTTAAATTTAAAACTTAACTCAAACGACTTAAACGAATTTTCATTAACAGTTAAGGGAGCCTATTCGGTGCGTTTTGGCAAGACCGAGTACACAGTTTGGCACAGACAGGCGGTAGGTGAATTAGGTCTATAGCCAATTACTTGGCTTTGCTAGAATGAAGAAACTTAAACTTACGCAATTAATTCCTTCTTCTTCCCAGCTGAATTGGCAAAGCGCCTATGACTTTTGTGAGCGATATAACAGTAGTTTGGCGGTTTTGAATGACCGCGAGAAAATTGTGAAAATGCAACTGTTTTTAGTGAAGAACAGTGAGTTAATTGTACTTTACTATAATGAGTATCAATTATGGAATATTTCTGGCATTGATTTGCTTTGATTTACTAGATTTCGTTCAAGCTGAAGTCAACGATGAGGAGCCGGGCTTCATTTACTGGATTGGTGGCAACGATTTGGAAGAGCGCAATAAATGGATGTGGGTGCCGATTAATAAACCATTTACGTACACACACTGGCTGGTTGGCGAGCCGACGCGATCTGCGAGCCAACGTTGTGTGGAGATGGGTGACAAGGCTTTGGGCCGCTGGAGCAATAGTCCTTGTTCGTTCAAGCGTTACTTCATCTGCGAACGTAGTTTCAAATCTGCACGCCAACGAACTGAATTGTAATTTTGTGAATTTGTGAATTTGTCTATTTATGGAGAAGCATATGCATCGGTGTATGGGATGTTGAAAGGATTATAAACAGTGATTGCATTAATGATTATATGTATGTACCATTATATCGTGGTTCTGGAGATCTAGCATTTATCAAGAGCATGCTCAAATAAGAGCGCTATTAAAATTTGTAAAACAATAATATAGATTAAAGGTTCTAATACAAAATGGTATCTCTTTGAATGGTTCCTAAAAGTTTCGGGAGTTCGAGAAAAAGTTGCGGGAATAGTTTGACGCTCCACGACACAGTTGAATTAAGATTTGAATACTAGGTTTTTTTAAGCTCCAGTCGAGTGCAATCATCACATGCTTATTTGATTAATGCTTTAACTTGCAGCATTATTATTAATAATAATATTTTCGAAATAGGTTCGGTAAAAAATATCCTGGGGTAATTTATTAGTTATTTCCAAATGTATAGATAATGCCTTGGGCATATTACCTTATGCTAAAGTGACAATTACACATCCGGAGATATCAATTAGATCACTTCTCTTGTTGGTTAGTTGCTAGAGTAACGGCAGAAATATCGCTTAAATAATAAAATCCATGCAAGACAACAACAAAAGCTATTCCAGGAAGCAAACTTTCCGTAAGCCTTCCGGAACAGTAAATCAACTCGACGTAAAACCAAGATTGGCCGATATTTTTTCAAACAAATTGCCAAATCAACAAATTCTGGTATCGATGGAAGTTGAATCGTTATATAACGATTAATAATGATTGAAAAAGGCCGATTCAGTTGTTGATTCTAAAAGAAGATGGTCCATGTCACACACCTAAAGAACGGAGTCTGTTTCTAAAACTGAAAGTGTTTCTGAAAGTCTATGTTCCAAAAGGTGACAACATTGACTGGCCATTAAAATCTCCAGATTTAACAACCTCTGACTTCTTTCTGTGAGGTTGTTTAAAAAGCAAAATATGTGCGAGACTCTCTCATTTCACTCTCAAACGCCTTCCCTGATTAAGTTGGTAGCGATGGAGATCAGGGAATTTTGAACAACTGATATCAAAAAATGCGGTATGCCAAAATGAAACCCACAAAAAGTAATTGACAAAATCAGTGTGACAGAAAATTTCAAGGAGCGACACAAATTATATAGAGAATAATACTTATAGAGCGAAATACTTTTATTTAATACGTTTCTCATAACATTTTATTATGAATAGTTTCTTTGTTTCTTTGTTATTTTGTTTTTTATGTTTATAAATAGTATTAAATGCTATTATATGAATTTTTAAGATTTTGAGTTGTTTATGTACGTATTGGAGGAGATTATTGGAGGACCAAAATATGGAAATTTCAAAATATCCAATCTAGTATTTTCGGCAGTGGCATCATTGGCAAAACTCATAAAAGTGTAGACTTTGACAGTTCACTCACGAAACAAATCGTTACCGATCATGTCATCTCTGCCATTGCGAGCTCAAGGTAAACTTTCATACCGAAATCTTTGCTATAATGCGAGAGTTGCTCGAAAAGGTAACGGTAATTTCAACAAAAATTATCTGATTATTTTGATTTATCCTTGGATTTTGGTATTTATAAATTGTAACCTAATAAAATGCTATTATTGGTTAAGATTACCCCTGAAAATATATATGATTTTTAATCAGCTTTTTCAATTCTTACTTAAGTGATCACGGGTAAGCCCCATGAAAAATTAGTCAGGTTAGCTAATTCGGAATACTTTGACATATTTGACATACTTGACATATAAAAAAGTATTTCCATTATGATTCCACCAGCACCGAAAATCTTGCTAGATAAATATTTAAATCAGTTAGGAATATACAAAGAGTTATTAACATGACGTCACTACGAAGCATGCATAAGATATTCCTGCTGCTATTGAGATAAATTTACATTTTATTAGATATCAACACTCAAATCGCATTACCATCACTTTGCTTCACATTCAATTTCCATATTGTGCTATTCTTGGCGCACACTTGACTTACGTGCTATCGATTTATGCAATGACTTGTGCAAACAAGGTAAGTAGCAGCAGCGCATTGATAGCGAGCGAGCCAAAGAGAGAGCGAGAGAGAAGAAAAGAGAGAACACTATAAGAGAGCTGTCAGCATAAATTTGTCAATAATAAATTTTCATTAGCATCATAAGCCCAAATTGTGCAAACTATTGAATGTTCCACAAACTAACGGCACTATAGCAATGTGTTGCAAGCAGACAAACACTTTCAAAGATAGCGTAGCAAACGACCCAACGACCCACTTAGATAGCATATATCAAGCTGCAGAAGGCGAATCAAGCAACAACTTAAGACGCTTAAGTAGGTGGTAATACCTAACGGTGTTGGTTCGCATATTTAGTATTTAGTATACTACGTATACATATAACCACGAACCAAACTAATACGTGTGCAAGCCGAAACCACCAAGCACCAAGCACCAAACACCAAGCAGCCGACACCAAGTGAACGTGTGGCACATTGCGGTCAACAGCGTGGAATAGCTGCAGCTGAAGCCCTTGACGCTGACGTCGATATAATTCTTCCCAGGCACATGCTGCTGCCACGTTGCAGCTAACGGAAGATAGCAGTAGTTTTCTTGCAGCCACACGAGTTACTTCGCATTCCGTAAGTCTATATATTGCAGCGCTGAGATAAACTGAATAATTGCAACCAAACACAAGCTAAGGTGCGGCAAGTACCGATTTCGTCAGCCGCAGCAGTCAAACAGTCAGCCATGCTGCAGCACTTTGCGGCGCCATCAGCATTTGTGGCAACAATATGTTAACGTTTCCTGGCGTGAATATGTTACAATTTGTTACTTCCTACGTTTACGTTATTGTTACGTTATTGTTGTTGCGCATGTTGCGCATGTTCGCACTTAAGCGCACACAGCCGCACCAGCTCTCTGTGTGCCGCACGCTTTGATGCTTCCGCTCCCAAATCCACTTAGTTTTTTTTTTTTTTTTTACACTTTTCGCCTACTTGTACGAGTATTTTGAGCAGACACTTTTGACATCTTTGATAAATTCCATCAGGCAGCTTTGCCCCCTTTTACAATTCTACCAATATCCTTGTGATCAAATGAAGTTAAAATTTTATTGAATAAAATTTGTAAAATGAAACCTTTATGCCAACTCATGTTGTGCTCGTTACCCTTTTGTGCCGGAATTGACCTTTTTTTGCATTATCATCGCACAGTTTTCGTGCTCTGCCTTCAGGTCGCCTGTGTTGGTTGAGGTGCTGCCGATATGGCTGTCATCTGTTCTTAGCGTAGGTTTTCGCTGCTAGCGCCTTAACTGCCAACGGTGTTAAGCAGCAAAGTGATGGATGACAGTATAATGCATGGAGACATATAATACACCACACTATGCTTGTGTGTGTGCGTTAAATTTTGGAGACTGTGTCAATGTATTTAAAATAATATTTATATGGGTAGCCATATGAAATTAAATGCTCACTTATACGCGTAGATCCATGGGTGGACTTGGGTGCTTAATATTCATATAAGTTAAAGAAAATAGATTAATACATAAATAGATCAATCATAAGACCTGCATACCTGCATACGAAATTGGTAAGTGGAAGTGTTATCTCAAGGATCTCATTATCAAATCACTAACGCACTGATATTTACAAAAACTATATAGCCTTGTGTAGTAAAAATGTTCTTACTAGACTTCTAGACTTACAAACTTTCACTATGCGGCGTTTGGTCCGACCGACATCAAAACAAGCTTTTCCAGCGTTGGTCTATTCTCCACGTATTATTTCTGTCGTGAAAAAATTAATCACAAAATCAATTAATCTTTAGAATTCAAAGTCGGACCATTCAGAGTTGGACTATACCTTGTAGATGCCTCCGCTTATACTCGAAGAAACTCTGTGTAACCGCGCTATAACGAGCACTCAAAACCAACCGAACCTATACGAGTTACAAATATTGTATTCTGGAGCGTAATTGTTCAGCAGCTTCTCCCAATTCTTTGAGAATTTTATAAAGTTAAAACCAGAACTAAACTAAATATCACAAAATTACAAATTTGATATGTCGAGATTTGAGAACCTTACAAAATCTGTAGGGCGAACTTTGAGAGAACCGCTTTGATCCGATTCATACCATGTTACCGTTAAGATGACTAGATGTTGGCACTTTTTTGAGTCTTATGTTGGAGAAAATAATTCCAATATATAATAGGTCCGGGTCATTTAGACATAATTAGTTCATAAAACGGACATGGTACTTATAAATTGATAAAGAACCAAGGAAAGATTCTGCATACAATTCGCAGCGTTAACAAAATATAAAAAAAGGAAAAGTCTCCAGAAAAGAATTGCCTAAATGCCTGATTTTTAAAGCGGTGTTTTTGTAAGCGTCTTACTTACAACCACAACTTTGATGATGTCGTTACACTCTAATAGAGAATTAGACGAGATCAAAAGGCGAGTAAATTGCGTGTGCGTGTGTGAAAAGACGAATAAAGATCTGAGGATTTAAACAGAAAAACGGCCGATCACAAACCTGTGGATAGCCATACCTTTTAGCAGTGAATTATTGAGTCTTTACTGTAAACAATATTTGACAAAAAGTTTTATGATTTTTAGAGCATTGAGTATGAAAGCTAGTCTAACTTTGATATTAAGTAGTAATCGTGGTCACTGTAGAGGATCGAAAATAACACCGAAGTTCTTACTCATAGGAAGCGAAGAAACAACTGGATACGGCTATATAAACTCAACTCAAATTTAACACTCGATTATTATTTCCAAAGTTTGGCTAATCAAAGAGAGAAGGCCTGAGAATTGATCCGAATTGCTACCGAAGAGCAACTTCAGTATAGAGCGCGACCAGATACTATCTATGTCCCAACAATTTACACTACCTTATCTTATTTGAGGAATATTGACGTTAATATCTCAATATACATTTTAATTTTTATCAAAATTTTTTAATCTAAATTTTATTTTAATTTTTTAATTTAAATTTTTAAATTTTTAATAATATTTAAATTTACAAAAAATTTTATTTAATAAAACCAATAAAATTCCGCCTCGTTTGGTAATCTATAATTACTTCACAATAAATTTAAGCAGCCAGTTTCAACATTTGGTAATTGGGTGGCTTTAAAGCAATTTAGAAATTCTCATGCATACTCAAGTAAATTAGTATGTATGCATGTATGTATGTATGTATATGTGTATGTATGTTTGTAAGTTGGTATACTTTTGTTTAGAGAGCAACGTTGGTGTTATTTATTCGTCCTGCTGACTGGCATACGGCAATCGCTCATTTTGTGCAAATAAGTGCAAAGATTCATATAACACCGGAGCATGTGTGTGTATGTGTGTGCGCCCCGACTAACCAGCCAAGTAACGGCATCTGTGTACTGTTGATGACATCAATTTACGTAAATTGTGATCCGAAAGTGCTGCCGGAAACGAGCAACTCATTCGACGCGTAATGGAGCGCAATGGCATTTGGCGTGGAGCAGTCTACACACACACATATACACACCTATCATATGTGTGTATTGTATATGCATAGCTATTCTTTATGCACTCAATTCCATTGAAGTGGTGCAGTGCATTTGAACACAAGTGGCTTTGCTGGTTTTGTTGTCTTGCGTTGCCATGCCGATCCAATTGTCGGTTGAATGGCCACCTCAACGGTGGCTACAAATAATGAAGATACCTTTATGGCTTGCCCTTGATAAATTGTACATAAGTAAGCTGGCTCTTCTAGCTGCAAGAATTGACCTTTTTGGCCTGAACATTAAGCAACGGCGACAAAACGGCACAACGGCATAACCGTACTTGTAGAGTACATATATATATATATATATAGCGGGTATGCAAGATAGTCGATATCGTAGGAAGTGGTGTGGAAATAGAAAATGATGGAACTGTTGTTAACAACTAACCGTGTTGAAGTCGGTGATGGTGGTGGACATTGTGCGGTTGACAATTTGAATGTGATTGAGCACCTCTGTGGCACACACATTACGTGTGTAGTTATATACACCGCTATTGTTGCTGTTAGCGCTGTTCCTGATTTGTTGTTTGTTGGTTGTTGGTTGTTGGTCGTGGCCAATTGCTCTTTTGTTGTTCATTTGCGGAAATCTTAAACTCTGCAATCAAATGCGGAGATTGGCAATTTCGTGTTGAAATTAACCGTAAGTAAATAATGTTGAAAAGCGAATGAATGGTGGATTGCTTTTGCTAAGCATCTACCCAACAAGCGGTACTAAAATAGTCCAAATGTCGAATTAAATTTCTCAACTGTGAGAGATTGCACTTTTATTTTGGTATGAAAATTATAACAAACAGCACTATTTATTTAAGAACCACTTCTGCCAGTTAGACTTTAATATGCAATATGACGCCATAAAGTTTAGAGTTGATCTTTGGGTATAACCTTTGTTTTACAAAATATGATCAAGAATGTCATCATACCTCTACGCCCTTATAATTTCCTAAATAAAAATGCGAAACTGTTTACAACATAATTGGTCCGAGTTCATACACGAATAACACATTTATCAGATGATATATAATATTCGGACCGAAAATGTGTACGACAGATGGCGCTAAAGTCTAAATATATACCAAGTCATATTTATATAAATTCATGTATTATTTAATAGAATTATTCATTGCATATTCTTATGAAGAACTGGACATACAGACCAATGCGCAGTTCTAAATATGTCAAACTGAATGATACTAAAATGACAATAGTACTCTTTCGATGATATGTGCTTTGACTGCATCGACAATAAAGAATTTAAATGGCAACAAACTGACTGCCATTTCACACCAGGGTAATTTACTGACAGGCTGGCAAAGTAGTGCCCGATTTTCATTGTTTCAAACTAAATGACATTAATTTGACACTAGTGCAAATCCTTTGGCATGTGCTTCTACTACATCGAGGAAAATGATTCAAGTTGCAACAAATCTCAATTCGATTTCTGATAATATTTCACACAATGATGAATAATGACGACAATGACAATGACAAAAGTTAATTTAATTTTGATCATATTGATAATTAGGCGATGATGGCGACTAATGGCGTAAATTGCTAGAAAAAAATTGCCATACAACCCTTTTCATTGATTTGACTATGCCTGTCATTGAATTTGACATGATATAAATCGTACATGATAAAATAAATGGCACCAATGCACACACGTCTTTAGTGAATATAGAAAATAAAAATATGACATACCTCCGCACTGCGCTAAAGCGTACAGAAACCATTGGTATCATTAGAAAATATTCAGAAAATTTTACTGCAATAATGACAGAATTATGGCACTACTTTGACGATTACCGCAACTCCCTATATTTTTATAAAATAAACTTCTCTATACTTATGGTGTAATATATTTTCTCGTTGCTTCATAGATATAGTTAGTGACACTCTATAAAAGAAAATTGATGTCAAAATAATAACCCAGAAAAATTTTTTTTATTATTTGCTTTAGGTAATTTTTCGTTCTGTAGAGGGGAGACGATCTGGAAACCTTTACTGCCAATAACTTTTAACAATAGTTTTATATTATATTGGTACCCTTGTCTTTTAATACATGCTTCAAATTATATTTTATTGATGAGAATAATATCATAAATGAGCGAAAAGCTTCCACTATAATGGACAAGTAATTTTGGCATATTACTTTGATATCTGAAAATTAACCAAAAGTCTAACTACAACTCTTTTCGATATATATATATATATTTAAGTATCATACCTAAAGCATTCTCCATTTTTCATACATACATATCCAGTGTCACAAGGACAAATTGACCAAATACCACCATGCTTACCATTGCAACGACACTGGCAACAACAGCGAAATAACCAACCAACCAACCTTGGCACACCGCAAAACGCTTAAATTACCCAAAAGACATTTCGGCTTAAATTGTGCACATGTTTTGTTTGTTTTTGGACTACTCTGCCTTATTGCAAGTGTCTGCCTGCGCTCTCATTGTCAGTCTGTGTCAGCAATCGCCAGCCATTTTATGCGAAGTGGTTTTTGTTGCAATTTAAAAGTTGTTAGCTGCTGGCTGCTGGTGGAAAGTTGCAACTGCCAACAGCAGTTCTTTTTACCAGCAGAAGATTCAGTGACGCTGTTACATTTTCACTTTTTGTTTCGGAAACTTTTATCAATTTGACCTCAATACTACATATTGTAGGTAAACTCGACTAAATTTACGAGTTGTTGGCAGTCGAAAAAGATTGTTTGCCCAACAAATAGTCGTGAGTATAGCAAAGAGTACTTATATACACGTATATTTTACAGCCATAAAACATTTTTAATCTATTTAATGTTACAACAACAATAGCGAAATTGCCAATTCGGTATATTGTTGGAAAACGAAAGAATCGAGAAATTTATAAATGTCGTTACTAATATGTATTCAATATAAAATTATGAGATCTGGAAGGAAAAAATTACATGTCTACAGAGTAAGAAGTAATTTAGTAGTATCCAGAAAGCAAAATAGGATATTTTATGTGAATTATTAAAGCAATTTCTAAAGGGGGAACTTATCCACGCTCTTCCACAATTTCTTGTGGTCAGAATTATAAATGGGCGCGAGACATCGGGAACCAGTCGCTAATTTCAAAATGATCAGAATGGACAAGTTTGGAAAAGTCCTCAAGTGTGCAAACGGGATGAGACTATGTTTTGTCGTCAAAGCATATTTCTCTCTCATCTCATCTATATTAAATAAACGTAGATTCTTCAAATCAAATATATATTTTAAAATTTTTTTGCAATCTGATTCTTTTCTCCAATACATAAATATTGTGACCAGCTAAAGGCCTTAGATTTAGGACACTTGTATTTCAACATATGTAAATACTTTAGAGTCTTGTTGGGTTAGGTTAGATTTTAATGCATTATAATTAAATGAGCAATATTAAATTTTAAGTAATATAGCTGGCAATAGTTAAATGAATATAAGAAAATTTATTACTGGGATAATATGAGATTTGAGTCTTAATCAAAATAAATACTCCCTAATATAGGGTAATAATATATATTACGAAAAGCTGGTTAACGACGCACAAGAAAGCCAAAGTTTGCATAATGAAATTCAAATTTCAACCTCGAAATATTTCGTTTTGACCACAAAAAAGTGTATGGTGGGTCAAACAGCATTATAATATATAGCATGATATAGCATGGTGAAAGAAATTTTCGACTGATGGCGAATAACTCTGCTCTAATATGGAGAGTACTTCACTTCAATATCATTTTAGGCGGTTCTGCAGTCACTAGGATCATTAGAAAAATTTAGTCTTTCATTGAGTGGAGTTTGGCCAAATCAATATAACAAATGCTCAGTGAATTAAAGAGTATATATATATAAGTATTAGATGAGTCTGTATTATTACTTCTAATATAGAGAATATTTGGAATGAGTATATTAAGCAGTAGTTTAGGGTAAACCATCAAACTTTGCGTTGTCTTAAAAAAATAATAATTTTTAAAATAAATTGAAATATGTCTACTATGGAAATACAAATACTTCATCTGTAAATATTATTTAGTTAAATTATTTTTAAATAATTTGCAAGTTAGTGTGATCCTTCGTGTTTTCCCTTCAAAAAAGTTGTTTCATATAAAAGATTTATAAAACTCATTTCAAATAAAAAATATCGAATTGAAACCGCAGAATAACTCACATTTAACACGCGAAGAGTAAATGCCAGAGTCAAGACCGACACCTGAGGCATACCAGAGGCAGCTGATAAGCTGAATTGGTTTGCTCAGAAAATGACAATTCCTGGGCATTTGGAGACTTGAGCAGAAAGCAACATGCATTATGCAAGGAATCTGTACTAATCAACGCTCAAAAGTATGCTACAAATGAGCTGCATTTAGTACTAGATGATGAGTGTTGACTGTTCAGGCTAAGGTGAAGCAAGTCTTTGCTAAATAATTTGATTTTTGTGGATTATGGAGGTTTTTGCTTTATTGGCTATGACGTCATGAAGAGTTGTCATTTATTTGTTCTGTTTAGTTCAATATATTTTCCAGTTTATTTTTTGAAATTTGTCGAATTTCTTTTGGAAGCGCTTTGTGCAATCCCATTGAGTGAACTACGTAGCGACCATCTGATTGGCCAAGTATTATGCTCCTCATACGAGGGATAGAAAAGAAGTTATTGCGTACCAAATCACAATTATCAAGAGGAGCTTTGTTTTGGACTACCTACCGATCGTCTGGATGGCTTTTTACAACAGCTAGGAGAATTTCGGACCCACTCAGCGCTCTGCTTGGTTTTTCTGCCCTCAGACATGTTTTCTTAGAATGATAGTGATGTTTTTCTACGTTTTTTATTAGCTATAGGCTTGAATCTTGATTCAAAACAAGTCAAAATATGACTCAAAATAAACACAACCTGAAAATTGGGAAAAACTTGGAGATTTACACTTGTAATCAAATTGTTTATAATAATATGAGCAAATTTTGGTTACATACGAAGAATAAAAACCGGTAAAACTTATATTCGTTACGTGCAATACAAGTAAGAATATAGAGTTTAGTCTGCAGACCGATGAACTCCATATTTAGAGGTACTTATTGCATTTTTTCTAGAATTTTCTCGAGTTTTTATGAATATTTTGTATTTTTTTTCACGTTTACGTCGTCTTTAGAAGCGCGTAGATCGCTCCATTTGTCGAAAAACATCAAGCGGTGTTTTTAAATCAACTTTTCTTTCCTCACTTGTAACCTTTTGCTATGCGCACATATGTTTGGGACTCGGTTCAACAAGTGTTCAACAAAAATATTAATATTCCGCGATGTTGGAAAACAGGAAATAAATGCAAAAATTGAATTTCTTGTTCAGTGTAAAAAAAATTCAATTTGTTAAATTTCATTTGACAATGTAAGAAGAAGAAGCAGAATGAGAAGTAAAGTTTATAGAGAGAAAACCATTGCCAAAGTGCAATAGAAACTCCAGGGCATACACACATACATAAATGATATGAACATATATGTGGACCATGTGTGAAGACGCAGCAACAACCGGAACTAGAAACATATATTTACACATAGATATGTACAGTGGCACTTTGTACGAGTTTGCAACACGCGGTGGCATACAAATAATTCTTGACTTGTGTAAGCGCACTTACCGCTAATACTGTTGCTGTTGTAGTTGCTGGTTGCAAGTTTCAAGCGCTGCAACCACTGCTAAATCGTTGGGAGAGCGCTGCCGCATGTCTTGAGGGACTCGAGTTTTTTGGCCGCTGTATTCGAGAAATTGCGTCGCGCGCACACACATGATTTATGCCCTACCAATAAATGAGGAAAATTTTGAATGCACACACGTCTGCACACACACTTATGTACTTCTATGCACAATGCATTGTTACCTGTGGTTGGCCCCAAGCGCCTCAATTCAACGGATATCGCGACGGAACGCCTCCGCGGCGCTGTGGCGGCACCGTGTGCGACGCAGAGAGCAAAAACTTTGCCACGGATTGTTTTCAGTTGAATGCATGCAATCCAATGCAATGCAATTTCATATTCATCAATAATAAATATGTCGGAGTGTTACTGTGACCTCGTTGCACCCATTGTTGCTGTCGCTTGCTGTTGGCAGTTTGTATTGGTTGCTTTTGTTGTTGTCACAATAATATCAGCGATTTCAATCAAATTTGCTCATGACAGAGATGCCGTGCAGTACACTCAACAAAAGGACATTGCGAAAATAAGGAAGATTTGTTGTTTGCTTACTGCACGGCACAAAGATTTGTATTGTCAAAGTGAGTCATTTGTTGCATGCAACGGCTGCATAAATACATTACTCCGCTGCATTTGTGAAGAGTCAAAGTGATTGAGCTTCTATGGGAAAGTTTATCAAATTGTTTTATGCTGATGCAATAGTGCAATATTTAGAAAGAATGGAGGCGAGTGGAAAAGAGGAAGACATACAAAAAAGCTAGAAAATATCCGAGTGCTTGGGCCGCTTTTCGTGATTCCTAATTTGCTTGCAGCAGAAGATGTGATGCTGTAGGCAGAGGCAATTTTCTCATAGCGAGATTCTTTAAAAGCTCTGCGAAACAAAGAGGATTATAATCAAATTAATAGTAATCTCACTATATTTGACTTCAATAACACACAAAAAGTCCGGTTTCGCTCCAGAAAGAATTAGAAAAACCTAAAGTCGACGAACATTTTTTTGCGATCATTCTCTACAGTATTTTCTCTTTCTCTCTTTTTTTTTCTTTCTCTCTCTTTCTCTCTCCTTTTCGTATGCCTCTCTCTCTTTTTTTCTTTCTGTATGTTTCTCACTCTCTCTCTCTCTATATATATATAACTCCGTCAGTATTTTCTAAGTAATTGCTGGAGTTTAGAAAGTATTATTAAACACATCACAACCAAATATTGTGGAAAAAAATAGTTACTCAGACATTTAGTTTAACATTAGTTTTAAATTGAAAATCGTAAGCGTTTGTTAAGCTGTATCCGTAAAATTGTCTACAGTTATCCTACTTTTTGACTAACTTGTTGAACTATCAATACTCGTAACATCTCTATTATGAATCGTGAAAATACTAAATTAAGTAACTGAGAAATTAAGAATTAGATTACAAATCTTTAACAAACCCTTAGAATCTTTTAGCTGCATTCTGATTTTAATCCCATAAACACACATAATCGTTGGAAACCTTAAGGTGTGGTATGGAGTTCCACTAAAATACAAAATACCTTTTAATTTATGGCTTTATGGTTTTCATCACAAACTGTCAAAGAGAGACCAAGAGAAATTTTTGAATTTGGTTAAAATCTTTACTGATCAGTCAAATTTTTAAAAGATCATACATTTCAATATAATGAGAAGCATGTTCTTAGCTCAGAACTATAACTTATTTATAGTGGTAGCTGTTTGGCCGATTTTCGGTTGAACGTTATGTCAAAAAGACGTACATAACTTGGTTTGTACTTAATTTTGACTACGAATTCACCACTTATATTTTAAGCAAATTAAATTAATAATTGTACATGTAATTATGTGGGAACACTAACCTCAAAAATGATTTAATATAAAGGAAAAAATATTTCTAAAGTTTTTTAAAGTGAATACTATATGTATCATTAACAAAACTGAGGTTAGGTACTAAATTTTATTAATGGTGAAGAACTCAACGGCTTCATATAAAGTTTCTTGAAACAGCTATAAGTATTGAAAGTTTTCCTGAGAAAAATTTAAACTTAATATTGGCAATGTCTCTCCATAACTTCAGAGAAACGATGAATCCTAGAAGGTCACATTAAAAGTATTTATGATTTCACAACCTATGCCATAACCATTCTTTTGCAACTTAAGATCGTTGTTCGTGCCATTTGCTAGCATACTAGTGTGAATTAGCCACCCAGAGCTCCGATTTGTTGCTGTACGAGGTTTTTGTGAGGTATCTTACATTAACGGTGTTACTTCAATAACAAAAGCGGAGCCAGAAAAAGCCTTGGAAAAGGATGTTAATGTTTCTGAAACTACATGGATCACTATATGGATTACTAAAAAAATTACTCTTGACCCGGTTTTTCTAATATTGCAATTCGGATTAAGTGTGCTTTTATATATTACGATAATAAATATTGACTAAATAATTTTTAAGTACATTTTCTATTTATTTTCGCGCGAATATAGTTGCTGTTCGACAATAGCTTACCAAAAATTATACTACGTGTGAATATCGGCTATCAACGCAGGCAACCGAGTCGATAGTCACCATTTTGTGTATATTATCGATTGCTATCAGGATCAGGAAACTGCTCAAGAGCAGTTTTGCGAATTGAAATTTGGAGTTCGAAAATACTGAGTCCCTTTGAGAAGACATGTCCGCTTTATTTTTTATTTCTCCATGAATGTTTCTAACTGAATAGTTTACCAAATCTTCAAAAAAATCGATTCTCTTTACACAATTAATAAATTTTTCAAATGATATTTACTTTTACACTTTTTGTTGTGAAATATTTTGAGGAATTAAAACTGTCTATAGATGCTTTAAGATGTTTAAAGTAATAATTTTAATTGCAATAATTGTGCCTGAACAAATTTATAATACAAAGCGATAGCTAACCAATAATTTGTCAGATTCCTTAAAAGCGCCTATATTAATCAACTTGAAAAAATTTGCCATTTTAATTCATGACGAACATACAAATTAATTCAAACCTTTCAAGAGATTTTAAATTCAAGTGAACATCAGTTTACGGTTTATGCCACAAATTTGAGCAATGTTGACTAATACTTTGAACGAAAATGCTTCCCGAAAATGTAAACTTAGGTTTTTTATCTCCGTTTCCATGTATATTGGCTTCAGTAGCCATCCGCAAAGCAAAATCGTGTTATATTATCCGAAGCAAGTATACCGGCAACTATAATCCAGTCGTCTTCCGCAATAACAGTGTTAAATTTGTGTTATAAAAATCTATTCTCAGGTGTTTCTTACCAGATGAGTCACAAGAATTACTTAATGGTTGCCACCTAAGCGAAGTCTGAGCAGTAAATTCGTCTGGATATGAAATATTCAACACCTCTTAATTGGAGCAGCTGTGTAACTAACAGCTTTTGCTAATGGAATTATACACATTTATATATGTATATATAAATGTATGTATGTATTATATATATATATATATGTGTGTGTGTGTATGTGTGTGCGCGTATATGCAAAGAGGCTTGCATATATTGGGTTACATTAAGCATAATATGCTGGCTGTGACGTAAAATTTGCTACACAAATTTCCAGCCCAAAAATACTTATGTATATAAAAATACACACGCACATATATGCAGCCTTTACAGAAGTGTAATAAATTTGGCGACCAACTGACCGTGCAGCCAACCGACGAAGCGCCGGAATTGCAAGTATGTATAAAGATATGTATTATTCAGCCAGTTGGACGCTGGCATGTTGCAAGTATAACGCAATGCGCCACTGGGGGATGGTGAAAAATTAAATGGAATAAAAATATTATGCACGCAAAAACCACAGCAACAATAACAAAGGTGGTTGGTGCAGCTTTTGGGAGCAAATGACGACAAATGAAGGAATGGCCACCGAAGCACCGGTACTTACACAAACACACACACATGAGCTTACTGACAATTTAATCGCATACAAATAACCCAGAGCTGGTGAACGCTGCTGCGCTCAGCGGAAGCTAGTTTCACCTTCGTTCGGTGAATTTGTTCGTGTGCGCTCCCCAGCGTGGGAGCGTTGACGTTGAATTAGATAATGGATTATTATTTTATTTCCACTTTGCGCCAACACCACAGAACAACAACGATGACAACAGCCGTGGCAGCAACAACAACAACAACAACAACAACAACGATAGCAAACCAAAGCAATAAAAGTGCAACCGCAAACTGATGAGGGTGGGGGGGAGGTGAGGCGAGGCGCTATGTTTGACCGGATCCCACTCGCCGTCTGTCCGTTTGTTTGTTTACTTGCTGCGAAAGTGTAATTGAAACAGAGGGTGCGGGGAGCGGGAGTGGCTATGAGCGAAATTGCTAACCAGCCGCCACAAGTGCAAAGTGAGCGGTGCAGCAAAGGGTGCATTGAAAAGTTTTGCACATTTTCACATTTTAACAGTCGCCACTCGGCACATTCTGCTTGCCCAGTCACCTACAAAGAGCGAAACACTCGCCGGAAATGTGTGCACACATAGTTGGCTGGCGTGGTTGGCAAATGTTTTTGCGCACTGTTGTTGCTATTTTTGCACTTTTTGTTTGCTTCCTTGCGAAAATATTTTAGATTTATGAAAAATTTGTTTTTATGCAATTCAGCAGCTGCAGCAGCGGCAGCAGTAGCAGCAACAACAACAAAACTTTGCAATGATTTGCAGCAGAATGCAATCATAGCGCGCTCCACCCATCACACCACACACACACACATATATATATATATATGTGCTCCGCAACCGCTCCGTGTGCTTGTTGTTGGCCATTCCAAAATTGACTAGTTTGTTGGCCATTAAGCGGGAGCTGTTAAATAAAGCATTAAACTGGTGCGCTTTAACTCCGTTGCAAACTGAGCAAAAACTATTGCAAATGTAACGGATACATACGAGTATTATGTGGGCAGGAATAGCAAAGAGAGGAGGCTGAAAATGCTGCGCTCATCCTAAATAGCATTATGGGAGCACCCAACAAAGAATTTTTATCATAGATTGCGATATCTTCAAATATATTATAAATTCCACGAAGCAATAACTGGAATTTGTGGTTCGAAACTAGATTGGGAAAATATCGTTGAAACAAAAATAGTTAAAACGGAACTTATAATCTCTCCTTATATTCGTTTCCTGTATTCGCCAGCGGTTTGCTGCAGAAGTTTTAAGTACCTTAAGGACCTTGAGTATCCTGGGAGTAAGAAGTAAGAAAAAAGCTTCACTATATTTTCTCGATCATAAAAATATGGTAAATCCTGGAAAGTCTGCTGGAACCGGAAGCCCTCTGAAGGCATCCAAAGCTGTAGCATAAAATTTAACGATCAAGAAAATCACTCTGCTATAAATTTACAACTCGAGAATAAAGAAGAATTTAAATGGCTTGTTACCCAAGGTGCCAAACCTAACCGACTCTGATAGGAAAAAAGAAAGGAGTATGTTTATAAACAAGTCAAAAGAGCGGCATATGATACTCAAAATCTACAACCATATCCAAGACTTCCATCGAGATCGGAATAACCAGAATATTATGACAACCCAAAGAGTAGATAAAGTAGTAGATCTTAACACTAAAATTTTATGCTTTCCTTATGATTATATTAGTGAGAGAGTGGAGAGAGAGTGGAGTTGAAAGCTTGAAGCTATAATATTGGAAGTAAATTAAAGTAAATAAATTTGGTCTAAAAGTATCATGGTTCGAGATAATATTCGAAGAAATCGTTGTATTGTATGCACTTATTTTTAATTATTCAAATAATTTTCAAATGAATTTGAAATATTAATAACAGATCTTCATAGCGTTTGAAAGAAGGTCCCAATTCGACCTGAAAACCATTTTCACTGTCACTAGTTCATGTTTTTTTTTTAAGAAGAAATGAGCATTACAAATGGTTCGAAATAATTATTTTTCAATAAAGTTATCACAATTTAAACATAGCAAACGCTACAATTAAATTTTGAAAATCGCTTCGAGAATGTATATTTCTAGCTACTCGAGGTGAATCACCGAAAATAATGAATTCAATGACATTTTTATTGGGACTTTGCCAAAGCATCAGAAAAATTCCGCAAAATAATGGATAACTTAACTACGGAGGGCATTTATATGCACAAGCTTTCAATGCTTGTATATATTTCTATGCTTCTATACTTCTATGTCAGTACACCATGCCGATCATGTTGGTTCAACACCTATTAGATCTGCTTCTTCGCTCTCTCTCTCTCTGCAACTATTATAAAGTACTTGTATGGCATAAATAATTAACATAACATATTGAAGCAATTAATTTTTTGGTATACAAAAAATAGTGTTTTCTTTATATATAATTTAACAAATCGAGAACCACCAAGTAAAAGTGCTTACTGAGTTCCAAAATCAATAAAATATTTCCTGTTGCCTACATTTGGAGCTTTTTCAGGGAGTGAAAAATGCCAATCGCAAAATTTTTTATGTCTCTAAAGTCCGTTAAGGCATTAGGTTGCTTTAGAATTTCCAAAAAAATTTCTACATCTTTCTCGACATTTTTTTTATATAAAATTAAAAATTGATGGAGCATACTTTTTGGCCGCGACGCTTTACAATAAACGCAGAACTACAGTCAACCACCGACCATTGTAACGCTATTTTTTTCAAATTAATGTACAGGCAATCTTATAACGCATAATATTAGCTGAATAATAATAAATTCTGATAAACAAATTTAACATTTTTTTGATGATTTTTTTTTCGGATAAACTGCTGAATTTTGACTTCATCCCGACGCTCTAAAGCTTTGTTAACGCTTAATCATTAAAACAAGTGTTAGATTAAATTAAAGAAAATCAGGAATTCAAAATTTTCCATACACCATTTTTAACTAAAATTTCAATTTTTCAATTTGGTTATGAAAATTTTTTAAAATAGTGCGTTTTTGGAAAAAAAACTTTTGTTTTTAAATTTAAAATGTATAATGTAAAAGGTTATATTACACAAAAAAAAAATATATGTCGTATTACTTATCGGAAATCAATACTTTATCGATTTATCTTTAGATTTTCAGTTTTTAGATTTTTTATTCAAACTCTTTTAAAAGACTCAGACTTAACCGAAGCATCTAAAATTATTAAGTTTTTTTTTGGGCCTTAGACTTTCTTCGCTAAATTATCGATTTGGTAAGGTAACACTTATATGCATGCTTTAATTCAGCGCGTGCTCATGCTTAAACTAAATGCAAAAAATACTTTAAAGTTAATACAATACAATACAAAAATAAAATGACATGTGACATGTGACATTTATATTATTTATAATGTAAGCTATATGCGATGACATTTAAAAATAACAGTTATGTAATCAACTTAAAAAGTTTAATTTTTTTTTTCAAAGAAAAAACTGTGCTTTAGCTCTTAACTCAACCGCGTGTGTAAATAAATAAAGGCATTAACGGTTATTTCATTTTCTTTTCAACACACTGGCTGTTTTTTTTACTTCTCAATTGACACCATAAAAGCAAATAATCACACAACGGTTTTAGTTGTCAAGTTAAATATGCACTTTAGACATTTCATTCACAAGGCTTTACACACATTTTATTATTTATATTTTCATTAAACATTTTTTTAACTTACAGTTACATGTTGTCATGGTGATACGAGCCCTTATCAGTTCTCCGTCCAGTCGACAATGCACACACGGGGCGAAAGAATGATAAGGGTACGAATGCACCGGTGCCGCACACACACACACACACACCCACACACAGCCACGTGAGTGTCGGTTGGCGTGGCGGCACGCAGAAAAAAGCAGCAGCAAACACTTAAATAAATAAATAATAAATATTACCGTTATTAACAAGTATACTGTATAACTGAAATAAATGCACCTTTGACAGAAAAATTGACAATGCAAAGTAATGGGTAGGCAGAAAAAAGTCGCACCTTGACTGGTGAGTGCGGTGTAGTGTGTTGTGGTGTGTTGTGGTGAGATGCGCGGGTAAAAGTGTTAGTTACCACTGCTGTGGGGAAATAAAAATGTGTAAAATGCGTGGAATAATACTAACTAATTTTTTATTTTTTTTTTTTTTTCGAAAATTGTGGAAAAAAGCAACAACAAATGCCATGTGGCACACAGCAGCTGTCAATAAGCGAGCGCATACAAATTCACACACACACACACACACACACACACAAGCACACATACATAGAACCACATGAATATGTAAATAAATTTTATTTACATAAATTTATACCCGAGTTGAGTGGCGTCCACCTTTGACGATTCGTGGCCATGCATATGCGCACACGCGTGTGTGTGTGTGTGTGTGTTTGTCGCATGTGTGGTGTTGTTGTTATTGTGGAATGTATGTATGTATGTATGTAAGCGGTGATGTTGACCCCGTGTTTGCATACAGCAGTATGCCAAATTAAATTCAATTACATATTCATGGCAACTGTTGCACGCGCTTTGCAGCTAGCATTGTGCTGGCCATAGAACGCCCCTTTGACTCCACAACAACAGCAACAACAACACACAGCTGCAACAGTTGTGCTCTTGGTAATCCAAAGTGTTTTTGTTTTTGTTTTCTATTTTATTTTATTTTATTTTCAACTTTTTTTTTGTTTTCGCTTTCCTCCGCTTCCCTCGCTCCATTGGCTCCATCTCGCTCATTCGTCCATTTGGTGCAACACTTTGCATTGCCAATCACAAATATTTCCTTTATTTAATCAACATGGCAGCACTGTCATGATGGATATGCAAAATGTTGGAAAGCATAAGTCACATTTATTCAACTGTTGATATATAAATCTATATACAAATGTATGTATGTATGTGTGTGTATACTTATGAGCGCAGTATATCCCGGTTTAAAGCTCACACATATACATACATACGTAGATATGTGTATTAAATATGACAAGGGGTATCCATCAATTCATATGTTTGGATTATTGCTCCTACAGTATGTTCGTAAAGTAAAAGGACAAAGAGCAAGCCATCAATTATATACACGCTATAGAGGCGCGTAAATATTACCGAGATTAATAATGCAATAATGTAACTGTAATAATTTTTTTATAATTAAATAATTAGTAATTATTTTAATTTAATTAGTAAAAACACTTCTCTAAAATATTTTCAGATATTAATTTTTTAATGTTCTGACGTAATTAAATTATCAGTAGCATATTTTTTTAAATTTTCATTATTCCACTGATTTTTTTAAAATCAAAAAATTTATAAATAAATGTATGAAAATTAAATAAAAATTACAAAAATAATCATAGAAGTCATTATGAAATATTATCTCATCAAAAAAATAATAATTTTTTAATCATGAAAATTATGTAATGGTAAAACAAATTTTCAAATAAAAAAATTTTTGATTAAAATGTAATTTTTTATTATTATTAAAATATAATTTATTATGATATTAAAATATAACTTTTAAATACGTTTCTTTTCTAAATAATATATAAGTTTCAAATAAAATTTCTTTTATTAAATTTCCCAGCTACTTTATAATTTGAAAATTATATCACAGCGAAACAAATTTTCAAATAAAAATAAAAAAAATTTATAAAAACATTTTTAAATTTTTAACTTTTTTAAATAAATTTTTGAACTTTAATTAAAATAATTTGATTAAATTCCTCAGCTACAATTTAATTTCGTTAAATATATATGCCAAAAATTCACATAAATTAAGTATGACTGATATAAGCAATTAGGATTGGAATACAAGGCAGATAATTGCTTTTAATAGAGAGAATTATGATTTCGTTTTTTTAATTATATGCAAGTGAACGGATGCCGAAAATTTTGTTTTCAAATCATTATATGTACATTATATACACATATTTAAGAAATTTTAATAATTGATGATATTTCAGGAACATTTTTTTTTTAAGGTAATATTATGAAAAATGTGAGAAATATTTTTTTATTAACTTTTAACTAAATGAGGTGTTCCGTATTGCATATGCGTATATTCCGTATCGTGAACTTTCTAATAAAAATTACATCTGTCTAGTCAAAAATTGTTACATTATAATTTTTAGAAATTATATTTACTATAGAAAATAGGCTCGGGGTTGTTAAAATGGTTTAAATTTTTTATACTTTTTTAAGTTACTACAAAATAAAAAGTTTTACTAAATTCTATGTAAATCGGACAATGTTTATTATTATTTTTTTTTTGACTGCAGTAGTTATGGAAGCGACACACTGTGCGCATACGCTGAGCTCAAAATATGTGCATGCTGTTCTTAAGCAAAGCGCGAATACGTCAAAAATATGCGAAGTGAGGATCACTCGTCGAACGTGTGCAGTATTAATGTTAAATAATGCATAAGGTGCGGTGTACTTCGTAATGAAAACATTTGCAGACGAGCGTTTCTTCCATAAGTGTGCGCTATGAAAGTATAAGAACATATTGCACCGATTATTGATGTGTTCGAGAAGCTTTATGTAGGGCAGAGATTTGCATATTCTAATTACGTAATGATGGAATCAAGTACTATAAACTAAGCGCAGTAGAAATATTATTTACAAAAAGTATTTCTTTTTAAGTAGGATTGCCACAATTTGTTTAGAAAGGATAGAAACTCTAACGAAATATCACTTTTCAGCGCATAAATAGTACATATAATTACCTAAAAAATATAAATACTCAAATAAATGAAAGTAACTTCAAGTCAAAAAAAAAGTGTAAAGTGTAAAAAATATAATATTCGGAAAAAAATCCTGTGTTTGCAGTTAATAAAAAATGTTTAAAGGAAACATTAATTCATAGAAGAACGACTTTTCCTTCAAATTAATTAATTGAGCAACTAAACAGCCAATTAGTTCATTATTTGCAGAGTAAACATTATAATTAATATTATATAACAGTAAATTGCTGATATATATTTTTTTAAATAGCACACATACAGAAGCAAACATATATGAATTTGGTACATATTTAATTAGTTTTCACCAAAAAAAAAAAATAAAAAATAAAATCTTGTTTTTTAATAAATTTATTATTAAAATTAAATTAAATTAATTTGCGTATTCTCTCATATCTTCTTTTTTATTTCTGCAATTTTTCTGTCAACGTCAATTGTGCGCTTAATCACTCAACAACAAAAATCGCCGTTATCTCTACTCTCGAGCGCTTAATAACGCAACAGCAGCGCGTCAAAGCGTCAAAAGATAATTACATTAAAATTTCTCCTTTGTCATGCACTTTTCGCAACTTTAATTAAACATTTTCCATTGTAAAATAAGAGGACCAGAAAAAGTAAACCATTTTCAACACACACACACACACACAGGCACATGCAAGAATGCACACATATATACCCTATAAATGTATATATATGTATATATGTGTTTGTGTGTATGCTTATCTATGCACTTGTTACAGTGCATTTGCGACATTTGTTTTTGTAACTGTGAACGTCTTTTGGTGTAAAAGTGTAAAAAATCGAATATCTAGACACATATATACTACAAGTATATACTATATGTACATACATATGTACGCTTACAAGCTTTTATCGCCGAGCTTAAAGCGCAAGAACACGTGCACGGCGCTCGCAGCGCTGGGCAATGCAAATATTTACACTCAAGTTGCAGCCAAGTGGCAAATTAAATAATTGTGGTCGAGTACTGTGTATGTGTGTGCATGTGTGTGTATGTGTCAAAGTCGCATAAATGAAATGAATAACAATTAAAATGCAACAGTTTGCAATGCAACACTGCATCATTAAATGTAGTATGGACTTATGGCTTTTTTTTGCAAGCGTGTGGCAAAATAAAGCTCAACTCGGACACGGAAACGGACTCCCTGAAGACATTAGTGCACCATTTCAATGATTATTAGAGTTTTAAAAGATGCCGTATGCGCTTTTTTCTATTTACATTACATTTCCTTACTTTAGCGAGTATTCTTTTGGACGCTCGCTTACAAGATAACGAGACTAGAACACTAGTCACCTGTAGAACAATAGATCTTTTCAGAAGATCATTTAAAAAGTTTTTTAGAGCTATTACCAGCTGTGTGTTTCCCAAAACAACATTGCATATCCATTAACACAAAAGAACGTGGCTTAAAGTGAGTTATGTACATCAAACACCAACATCAAAATTACCGTTAAACTCGAGTTTTATGGAGAATTAGTTAGAAATCATTATATAAGTCGAAATTATAATGATTATAATGCTCGTCTGAAATGACAGTTTAGATTTCTTAGTCGGTGGTAAATCGAATCAACAATGGTTCAATGGCTGGAGAGAGCCTTCTTCCATAGAAGACTCAGAAAAAAGAAGCGAAAAACAATACTTCCGACAAGATGAAGAGGATTATACCTCATCGTAATCCCAGGGTTACAGGCAGGGTGTGTAGCCCCTGGTAAGTTCCTTCTCGTGATACGTCTCCTCGGTTTCGTTACGATAAGTTGATGTACCTTGCTTGAAGGAGCTTTTTGCCTTTTTCGTTGAATTATCTTTTGTTTATTATTGGGTTTAAATTACTGTTGATTTGTTATATATAAGTAATTTAATTTAGTAAGGTTAATAGGAGGGTTGATTCCTATCTTATGTTTTCAACAAGTGGTGAGATAGCCTGAAATGACAGTTTAGATTTCTTAGTCGGTGGTAAATCGAACCAACAACTGGCATAATTTTACCAAAGACTGGTATAAAACAAATAAACTGGTATAATAAAATTGACGCAATTGTAAGCGCTTAAACTACTTTAATGAGATATTCTTCTTCCCGTTAAATTTAACCGGATAACTTTCTTGTTGTAATGCTTTTGACAAGAAAACCGAGCTGAAACATAATGAGCAGAGAAATGATGTATTAAAAACACTGTGGATCTGTGTAGCATGGCTCAATTTCTCTTAATAAAAATATGTACAGCCAGTACACAAACCATTTTTATAGTTAGGAATTTTTAAAAATTAAGGTTATAAAGCTCAGAAATTAATTAAATTCTTTTGTTAACGTTTTTTTTTCATTGACCAATTTTAGTAAAAACTGCATTAGTAAAAAGCATTTAGTAAAAGCTCTTATTTTTACAGTTATTACATTTAAAAAAAGCTTTAATTGAAGAAAAAACGCAACCATTGGTTTTTTTTTTTGAAAAATATCAAGTGACTAGAAATTAGCTTTCCAAATTTTGAGTGGAAATGAAAAATGTCAGAATTCTTGCTTCCGAATATATATGTGTGTATAAGTAAATACAGTTTTATTAAAATTAATACTAAGTACTCACAAGATCTTTTGCAGCTGTAAATTTGCAGTTTGGATGTTTTAGTTTTTATTAAATTTTTCCGAGGCATTTTATTCCGTAAAACCGAACGCAAAGTGAAATCGCACTTCAATCTGAAAGTAAGAGGAGTATACAAATAAGTAGCCGCGAATTATATAAATATTAAAATATGTATGAAGAAGTGTTAAATAAGGGGTATTTAAGTTAAGTAAAAAAAAATAAAATTTGCATTTGAAAAAATTATTATTAAATGTCGATAGCATTTTTTTTCTTTTAAATAGAGATAATAACTTAATAAAACTTATGAAAATAAACATTATGTAATTTACTTAGAAAAAATATGTTCCGTTTCGTCATCCGTTTTGAAACCCAACCGCCGCTCAGCGCCTGCACTTCAATAGCAATAACACGCGTTTTAAATTTCATTGCATATGCACAGGGGCAATGAAAGGTTTCACATGACAAATGCTCCAAAGAATTTATGCAAACGAAGTGCAAGAAATATGATAACGATAGCGATGCCGGCCAGCACAACAACAGCAGCAAAGTGGACACAATGACGCCGCAGCAGCGCGATTGAAGAAAAATGCTGAATTTCTTTAAACACAAACACACACGCACTTCCGAAGTGCATGCATGCCGATATTTGGCGCGCATACATATGCACATATATGTATGTATATAATTATAACAATTCCAAGTTGTAATGCCCACGCTTGCATTTCAATTGCTGAGAAAAGTAAATATAAAGTAATGCAAGATTTGCTCCTGTGTGTGTGTGTGTGTGTGTGTGTGTGTGTGTGTGTGTGTGTGTGTGTGTGTATGTAACTTGAGCGCTCAACGGGCGACTAGTTTACGATTGCTGCAATATTGAGGCAGTTAAATTTTGTGATTTCTCTTCTTTATACGCTCTGGGTGCGAGCAAGAAACTACAAATTATTTCGTGACAATACGAGATTTAGCAGCTTCGGTTCGCTTTTGTACATATGTTTGCAGCATAAGGTACTGCAGCGTTCCACAACCACTTCGGCAGCAATGTGAAACGTCTTTTATTGTTGTTTTCATTTTTTTTGGTTTTTTTTTTCTCTTTTCTTTTGTTGTAATGCTTGTATTACCATTATTAAAATGTATTTGTTCAAGTGATTACGTAATGCCTTTGTGTTTTGAGATTTCTTTCATATTTATTATTATTATTCAGCTTCATTATTCGTTTGCTTGCGTTTTCTTTTTAATTCCTCGCTGAGTTGTAAGGAAATTTGAATTGTAAAATATGTTCGAGGGTCATGTGTATGTATTATATGTATATAGGAATGGAAAACGACACTTTTATAAAAAAAAAACAACGAACCTGAGTACTCACATACATACATACAAACATACATACACACATACATATCTGGCAGTGGATATGCGTGCTTACATAGTGTCTTAAGAAGAGTTTAACATTTTTGCTAAACTCAACTTCAACTAGGTAGAATATTTAAAGTGAACTGATATATACATACCTATACCAGATAACAGATATGTATATTATATTAAGCTGCTAACTAGATTTCTGATTCAGCAAACTAGAGAAATATTCGTCAAAAATTAGTTCCAAATACAATTTACTGCCCGGATTGTCAAAGATAGTGCAGGGCTCTTTCTCATACAGTGTAGTTGGGAAAAAATCGTTTGAAATCGTAGTTTGAAAAATCTTTTAGAAATCATTGCTCCAATAGGATAACGACTCGAAGCATGCCAACATAGCGCAATGAAAAGATTTCGGGTTCGTGGTATCGAGTTCAGTTTGGTCATTAGATTTTAAACTCATGGAATCAGTTAGTTATATTATTTCGAATACAATTGTATTTATAGACCTTTTCTATGTCTATAATAAAGTCTACCAGATGTTACGAAAACCCCTGTGGTGAAGCATCAAAGTAATAAAAAAGGAGATATCCCAGTTTGTGAAGCACTAGAAATTACTACAGCGACTTGTATGGAAAAAATACAGCCAATTGATTTATAGGGTCTAAGATGCATACTAGTTAGAAAGTAACCAAGTAAATAAAAGTAGTGCGTAACTAATTGGGTTTTGGCTGCAGGCATTGAGCTCTAACTGCAAACTACTTTGAAATTATAATCGCAATTTAACACCAAAATCACTAATACTCCAATTAATCCCACGCTCTAAATCATTAAATTAGATCCTTAGCACTCTAATGCACCCTCTACCACATATAAAGCCATTTCTTCCAAAACAATCAGTTCATTCATTGCAGATATCTTTAGTTGTACACATCGCTATCTCAACTGTACCGACTTTGAAAATATGCGAAAAACAACTGAACTGCGCAGACGTGCCTTGCTGTGGATTCAAGTGCTTATGAATGTGCTCGTGTGATACAAATTTATATGCATGTGTGTTTGTATGTGTATGAGACTGTATCTCACTGCTTCAATTTTATTTTTTTTTTTGTGTATATGCCACAGCAGGCTGTGTGCGCTCATGCGCATGCGCGATGCAGATTAGCATTGATCCGAACAGGGAACTCAACAATTATTCAGTATTTTATAAGCACGCTGATGCATGCACATATGTAATGGTGAAGTAATTATGGGCATGATTCAAAAGAAAAAATAAAACAAATTGCTTTTAGCAAAATTTGTAAAGTTGTGAGATTTTGAGTGAGATCAAATGAGATGGATCAAATGAGAGGAGACGAAATTCAAATGAATTGAATTGTAAATAAATGTATATTATGTCTAGATATAA
Source organism: Bactrocera minax (assembly GCA_021498325.1). Classification (NCBI taxonomy): domain Eukaryota; kingdom Metazoa; phylum Arthropoda; class Insecta; order Diptera; family Tephritidae; genus Bactrocera; species Bactrocera minax. The sequence goes on from JAKEEE010000004.1 coordinate 4,888,398, forward strand.
TTTGAATAACGAATGTTTGTATTTAAAATATTTTTTTTTTTTTGTAAAAATAATAAATTGCGCCTTAAATTGAGTTGCAATCAAAATAAATGCCGATAATGGCATAAAATTCATATCTCAGCGGAATATCGGATTAGAGAAATTTGTTGAACTTTCTTTATCAATCAAAGTATTCTAACTGTTTCTCGAGAGTGTTCTCTTTTGTATAAGTCTTCTCTACAAATTCAATTCAAAAGGCTGCTAGAGAATTAAAAAATTTTCCGCAAATTTCACTAGTCATCTTCGCATAAATTTCAATATATTGGCACTAAAAACTTATTATTTATGATCTTAGTATAAATTCACTTACAAGACGTAGCAAATTTAATTTCCTTTCCCAAGCAAAACAAAAAAAAAATAATATTAATAAAATATTGCAAAAATGTGGCAAGGATATGCATACATAAAGTAGTGATTTTAAATTTTGTTGCAATAAATCATGAATTTACACAGAAAGTGTATCTTAACCGCATAAAATGCCGTTATGTACACAGACATATGTGCCCACGCATAGTCGCATATCTTGAAAATTGATTTGTATGTGCAGAACTTGCATTTATTGCAATTGCCCAGCGAGCGAAAATGGTCAAAAGATCATATTGTAATATTTTAGGTATGAAATATTTGAAAATATTCTCAATTTAGGAAGCAATTATGCTCCATTATTATTCCTAATAATGAAATTTATTGTCAGTAGTAGTGCTCTATACTGCATAGTGACGTCTTCGATTCGACACTTCGCTGCTGGCTATCTTTAAATCCTGCTCCCTCATCGAAAAATTTGTATGGGAGAGCAGCAAGAAAGTTATACAATTGAATTCACTACAAGAGTAAGTTGTTACCACATTAAAGTGGTATAAACGCTTGCTATTCTATCTGTTCCCGATTATACCAATCTATGTGATTTATACCAGTTTCTTGTTCGAATCGCTAATCTCCAGAACTTGGTGTATAGCATCGAATTAATTTTTGTAACAGCAGCTCGTTCTTTTTCTCTTACAATCGCTATGTGGGCTTTGACATAAAATATTGCAACTCAACACTAGATGTCGCACATTCATTTTTAAATATGAATATCATTTTCCATTTCTTTTAAAAAGAAAAAGGAAAAACGACCAACAATTTATCTGCAGCACTGCCACATTTTATATGCACATTTGTATAAGTGGGGTTGGACCTGATAATCCTTCCAACCATTTGCCTATATCGAGCGTAATATAGTAATATACAGTTATGCAAAATTTTTCTCGCTATTATATTGATACTTTGCTGAATATTTTGCGCCAACTTTGTCTCCATTTCCTTAGCAGCGACTTTGTAATGCAAATTTTTTTCACAGACTTTGCACTACCAGGGTCATAACTCTTTTATGCGGCGGACACATGTTTTTAATCTGACTTGTGATGTGATATTTATATATATTTATGTGTCCATATATAAGTAACAGAAGCAGCAATTTTGATGCTTGAAACTTCGCTCACATGCAAAACTATATATAACAGGGAATGTTGCTGCAGCAAGATAGCTTCAAAATATATGGCGGCAAAGTGCACTTTCCCATGGAAATTTTTTCACTTCTTCACTGCCGCTTCAAAACTATGGGGAGTATAAATAGATATAAACACATGTGTTATTCTTTTCTACTTTAGTTGGGCTTTAAGGGTCAGCCGGAAGTGAACTCTAATACAAATACAATAACTACACATATGCAAAATTGCGCACACGAAAACAACAGTGTGTGCAAAAAGCAAAGGTACAGCGTATAAAAAAGATAACTAAAGAAAATGTGATAGCTAACAAACTCACCAACTCAATGCTTATAAATTCTTCCGGTAGCGGAAGTGAGAGATTGCTCCCTCTGCGAACGAATGGATTTGCGAAGAGAGGAAGACCATAAAGAAAACAAACGAAGTATTTTGCAAAAGCATTGTCCAAGCTAAAAGCAGCTAACGAAACCTGTATAAAATAAACAACAGAGCACCGGGAAGAACGCTAAGCGTATAGAGATTTCAAAACTATGAAGCTGTAGCATGTACCACTATATTCATAGCGCTGTCAATAGCTGTTTTGAGGTATTTCTCTCATTGTTTTTTGTTTACATGTGCGGAGGTTAAGCGAATTTCCGTCATAATCTTTTTGGGGTTTCCGGCATTTGGAGCTGTATGGGTATGCTTAGATGAACTTACTCGCTGCTGCTCTACCTTCGAACCCTCAAACATTTAAGTTAAGTACGGCAGCTGAAAATGGTGCAAAACTCAGTGCAAATGCGAGTATTAAAGTAAAATTAGGTTTTTAAATATAGTTCTTTGTTTTGAGAAAATTGCATTGAAACTAAATTGTTTCAAAAACCAAATCGGACAAATCTAAACCAAAGAAATACAAATCGTGGAGCGTGGTGAACCGAACAATAACTGGTATAAATAGCATATATTGGTAATATCATTGGTATAATAGACAATAAATAGATTGGCAAGCAATTGTGTCACTTTAATGAGACAGCCCCATACCAGCTATCTACGATTCGCCAAAGTTTTGATGGTGACGAATCGAATAAGATACTGGTATAAATCAAACAGATCGCCATAATACATTATACCACTTCAATCAATGTGCTCTCTTGTGTTGTCAATCAATTAACTGGATAACTTTTTTAGGTCAAATGTCACTTTTTGACAAACAATAATTGAAAAAATTAATTTTTATTTAGGAAAACTATATTAATTCTTTTCTAATATGGTGGCAACGTCTTCGGGTCATATATTTGTAAAAAAAAAACATTATTGTACTTTGTCAAATAGAACTCACATATAGTTATGGAATACTAGATTTTGATAATTTTAGTATAATGCCTATTTCTAAATTTAATAAGTATGGCAACCACTAGTACGTGCTGTAACTTAAACACACGCATTTGGCATTAACATCTGACAAAAATTTAAAATTTTTCGAATTTTCGAAAATGTTTTCAACTTTTCAACAAGTCAGTTGGCAACTCTATAGTAACGGTAATAATATTTGCATAGTAAAAACCTTTCCTCGCAAACTTAGCTGAAATATAGAATATTTCTAAATGTAAAATTGCTTATTTAAATGCTATTTATAATTTAGATACATATGGCAACCTTTTCCCAATTTTTAGGTTTCATATTGAACTAGTGGTGTTTAAATGCTACTCACAATCTTTCTAATTCGGAGAAGCCACATCGAATAATTCCAAGATATTCTAATTTTTTTGTTACACCAGTTGTTTATTCGATTCGCCACTCTTTAAGGTCTTATGTATCAAAGACGGCTAGACACGTTATGAGCGTAAGAGATATATTCGTTTATATAATATAATAATTGTATATATGCAAATGGTAAAAATTTTAAAGGCAAATGTCAACACACACGCACACAAATCTTTTACCGTTAAGCGCCTAAATGTACAAAGCTTTTATCATAAAATTTCGCATAACTACACTTTATCAATAATGAAAACCATATGTAACCACGCTCCACATACAATACATACATAGGCCAGCCGCAAACCGCAGTTTTTGGTGAGCCTCAATGCCGGGCCGCACAACCGCGCCCAAAAGACCCCACAAACTGCAGCCGGCAAACAAACACAACAACAATGTGGTGCTTTTATGACCAAATGAAAATAATGACCAAACAAAATGTTAAAATGGCTACTTTAAACTAACACCAGCGTAGAAAGCACAACTGAATACACACACACACACACACACACTCGCAAGACAGTACAACACACCATTTGCGCCGGGCTGGTTTTTGCTGGCCTTTCGTGCTTTGCATCGAAGCCTTATCGAAGTGTTTGTTTGACTGTCGTCGGTCCACCAGGTGCCATTGTATGCCCTATGGTAGACTTAAACAGCAATAACAACAACCACAAAACATGCATAGTCACGAAAATGGCGCTGCTAAAATTATTCCTGTCGCTTGTGGCCGGACTATCGAACTAACGGTTATGGTTTTTTTTACATCAACTTCTGCACATTTGTGTGTGTGTGTGTGTGCGTGTGTGTGTGTGACTGTATTTACAAACAACAATAGCAGTAAAGCATTGTAGTAGTGGTAGTTACAACAAAAAGCAACGCATTTAAGCTATATCCCAAAACAAGCTCACCATCTCACCAGCTAGGTGAGGCGAGGGCTAGAAGAAAAAAAAAAAATGGCGGAGAAATTGTATTGACACATTTACATGCACACATACATAGATATATTCACTGCTACTCACAAATGCATATAAAAAGCCATTATCGTGTGAAATTTTAAAAGGTTTATTGTTAGCAGCGCGATTGCGATAAGCACCAGTGTTGCCACTTAATAGCAGTTTCGTTGCACAACGGTCATTTAAAGCGGTGATTATAAGGTTGTTAACACTATTAGCATATCGGTTGGACATTGAAATTATATGCAAGCAAATAATTGTTCATGTGTGTATATGTGTGTGTATTAGCGAGTGACATTAAAGGTAAAAAAAAAATAGTACGTAAAAAAATTTACTTTTTTGCAGTGATCTCAGTAAAAAAAAACAAAAAGTATTTAAGTGTGTTTAAAGGAGTTTTTGAGTTTGAGAGCGAGAGCGAGCAACTAAACAATGTTTGTCGCTTAATAAAAAAAATATTATTTTTGAATAATAATAATATGCAATTTTCTATAATTTTTTGTTTTTTTGTTTGCATTTCAACATAAAATCTATTTTCAAAAGTCCATTTTTAACGGTAAATCAATGAATGAAGGCTTGACTCAATAAAAACAAATCACTTATAATTACAATTAACGGCTTGCTCACGCTTGCATATCTAATTATGTATATATATGTATATATGAAATTGCGATTTATATACATATGGCAACACCTTGAGCAATTTTAATTTATCTGCTTTGTTGTCAAGCACAGTTAACCGGCTGCCCAGCTGTTCGCGATTTTGATGACATATGTAGAAATTAAGGTGGACATTGAACAAATGTGCGCCGCAAATAATGTCATTGGCTGAGAGAGAAAAGAGAAGAGACGGTAAAAAGAAAAGAGAGAAAGCTAAATTTTTGTTCTCTTCGTCTACAGCTTATAGCTTATTCCTAAAATGACCGAGATGTTCTATCTATCAGCTTACAAAAAATGTACCCCTATATAGTATGGCGAATCGAACAAACAACTGGTATGAATGCCGTAGATTGGCATGATGAATTAGTGAGTGAATTTCAAGTAGTTAAACAACTTTGTAGAGGTGTCTTCATACTCTCTTTTACTGAGTTTAATTATAAGATATAAGAGTTTGAATTTAGTGAGTGACGAATCGAAGATGGCAGTTGAATTTTTAAAGTACGAAATCAACGAACTACTATGTAAAATTTATCGTATTTTCGTACAATAAATTACGTATAATATTGCTTTAAGTTTTCAGATTTTGTCAGATAATGATTTGCGGTTAAACAAAAAATGTTTGCTATACAAATCTACAATACGTATAGAATCTGAACGTATTAGAAATTATCATACCTAATATTTTTCGCTTTTACTTTGCTTTTCAAAAAACTTATTAATTTTTTTTGTTATTTTGAGTTATTTTTAAAGCTATCTTCAGTTTTCGCCAAATGAATCCGGTTTGTGCTCTTCACAATCTTTTAAGCAAGTCCCAACTACTAGACCAAGATCTACACTATTTTTGGCAGTGTCAAGAGTCAAAATGGCAGCCAAAGTAAGTTTATAAAATTTTTAATTTGTTTTTTTACTTATTGCCGATCTCAGAAATTAGTTTTCAGAATTGGTATAAATTTTTGACATTAAAAAATTGCTGATAAGAATTAATAAGACATTTTGTCGGAACTTATAATTGTTTTAAAGAGTAAAATGAAAAATAATTTCTATTGAAATGATTGAACATAAAGTTGTTTAGCCCAGTCCAAGAGAAAAATCATATTCTTGTGTGGATAAACTTAAAAGTTTCATTGTAATGAGCAATAAAATGTGCCTAATTTAAAGATATAAAAACACTAACTAAATTTTGGAAACTCAGAGCTAAATTAGGGATTATATATAACACAAATTTGAGAGACCAAACTCGCGGAAGCTTGGATATCGATGGCAAAAAAACGGCATACCAACAATGCTCTGCTCAAATTATACCGAATGTAGTAACCAAAAATGAAAGTGGATGCCACATTTGCAGTTATTCTTTGGTAATTTTTAAGGCAAAGCTTTAATTTGGCACCCAAATTTATTATACACAAATAATTAGTCGATATAAATCAGACTCCTCGAAGAGCTGTGGCTATTTAAACAAATACTTACGCTGTTAACATTAAAACAGAGTGAAAAGATATTCTCAATGGACCTAAATGTGTAACTTATTACCCAAACAAGCTTTGAAGTCGAGTAAAAGCTTCCAATAGGTTTTTCTCAACGCTTTTGCTTCGCCTGGAAATTATAACGAAGGAAACAACATAAATGATTTTTATTCATTTTTCTTTCACTAATTTTTCTGCATTACTCACTTTGTTTTTGCTGCAATTTTCAGTTCTGCTTTTATCACCGAGATTCTCTTTTATTCGCCGAGAAGACTTGCCACACAGCTTTTTCGTTGCAAAACAAATATTTTATGAATGAAAGCAGCACAGTGCCAAAAAAGAAATCTGCAAATGTAAAAAGCAAACGAAATTATTAATAGAAAATAAATAAATAACAGTAATTAGTTTACAAATACAAAATATGGAAACTTTGTTGACATGCGGGCAAAGCAAAGGGAAAAAATTATGTTAACGCCAAACATGCGATGGCGTTCGGAAGACGAAAGACTTTTCATGCGAATGCCATTTGATGAGTTGACGTTGAGAACCAACTTATATACAAATATATACAGAGACAAACATATATATATGTTGGCATATAAGTTACAATAATATTTTGAATTATTTCTGCTTTTATGTACCATTCGTGACATTGCTCGGCTGTGGAATTTGCGCAATCGACAGATTTATGACACTCGCCGCTGAGGCGATTGCTATGTTAGAGGTACATGCCTTCCGAATAATCAAATATACAGATATGCTGTTATATATATGTAGTATATATATGTATATATATTAGTATATAATATATATATCTTTTTCAATTAATTCAGCAGTTCTATAGTGGATTTAATAAATGACAGCCTTAAAAATATCTCAGAAATATAAGTAAGAGGACTTTCGGACGAAGCTCAACGGTATTATTAAAAAAATTTTTACAATACGATTAACATTTTTTTTATTTGCTTTAATGTTAATTTTTTCCAAATGTTTCAACTAATAAATTCTGAAGAATAATGACGTAAGAAATGAAATAAAATAAACAAAGACAAAAATTTGCTTCGGCAATGTTCGGATTTCACATAATTTTTATAGTTCTACAAAATTAGTTTTCTTATGTGCAGAGTAAGGCTCACTGATTTCTACGAAATTTTGGCTCAGAACAAATTTTCACTTAAAATGCATAACATTTATTCCCAAGCTTTTATAACATATTTTTTAAAATCAAAAATTTTAATTTCTGAACGAATAATAAATTATATAACTTTAGAAATAGCCCACAAATTGTTGCCTACATTTAGGCGATGCTCCAAGTAAGGCACTCGGAGCTGACTGTAAAAATTCGGCATACTTTTTTTTTCCTCTTCCATAGGAAATATTCCTTCTTCCTTCCACTTCACAATAGGAAAAGAAACAGAAAAAAATGTTTACTTGGAAACCTCGTAATAAATTATGGCTTCAAACGCTTGTCAAATATAGTTTAGCGAAACAGACAAATTTAGAAGAGCCTTTCGACAATGCCAATTTGTTAAAGTGAAAGCAGCTTGCTGTTAAATGCTCAAGAGACTCAGCATGGATCAAAATAAATGTACCAATGTGGGACTAATGAGTAGTGGCATATATTATATATTTACATGCCCATATAAACACATCAGTCAGCAGCTAAGCTGAGAGGAAGACATATACATATATAGTTGTACATACATACAGACATATGTATGTGTATATATATACACATACTTATATCTGAATATATGTATGTGCATCCATTAAATCTACAAGCATCACTATTTATATTATTAACTATATTATACTATTAACTTATATCATTTATACATACATACACACATAAGGCTAGAATCTGTTATATACTTTCATCGCTGTCGTTCGCCTGTTTTACACAAATGACGAATTTAGTGCAAGTTTGCACCCATATGTGTATGTACATGAATGTGGATGTAGGCACATAAAATAGCCAAGTCAGCGAATATATTGTAGTTGAGCCACTAAATGGAGGCATGCCTCCTAATTAATTTGTTGCGTTGTTGTTGTTGTTGTCTGTTAGGCATCTTCCAGGCACAAAATGGACATTTGAGGACAAACATTTGTTTGCCTTAGACACATATACACACATATATTATTTCATGAGGCAATATATGTGTATGTTCACATATCTGTATGTATATGTATGTATGTGTGTGTATATTTATATTTGTCACTGCTTGCTTGTCGACGCGCTGCAATGCTTTTGTTTGCGCAAATTTAATTAACCAAAACTGCTAATATTAATGCTAATATAATGTAATGGACAAACAAAAGGGATGCCTAAATTGATATGCATGAATTATATTTACACACACATACCAATAATACTAAACATATATATATAAATAATTATCCAAATACTTTGACAGTTGCTAAAATATTTACTTGCTTACTTATGTATATCCACACACACATACACACACACACATACGTGCAGATATGAGCAAGTGTGTGTGTCGGCTTGCGTTGACAAAAATGCGGGCAAGCATAGATTAACATATTTCCACGCAAACACATATATATGCCAAATATTAGATTAACAGTTAAATGCGTAAAGCGCAAATTTGCACAATTTATGCTTAAAACATAATTAATATTTCAGATTACAATGAGACGACGAGCTGTGAAGGTAAGCAATATCACGTGCAATACCACAAAAGTTTATATAAAACATATACATATGTGTGTGTGTGTGCTTGTATATATATTATACATTTATGTATGTATGGCTATTTGTGGGGTCCTTTGTCCTTTTACTAGGAGCGGCCCCGTTTTTAAATGTTGCTGCATAAAAATAGTTAGGTGCTTAGAAGTATATATATATATATATATATATGTTGTATATGTATATATAAATGTATGTAGTTTCCTTTTTAAGAGTTAAAAAAAAAAATTGATTTTTTATAGAAAATATAAAACTAGCATTTATTTAACTATTGATGAAAGATGTGTTATAGCCAGAGGAAAAATTCCAAAAATCTTAATAATTTTTAGCTTGAAATTTTCCGTCATTAAAAAAAAACATAAAAAAACTTTTTTCTATTTTTAAAATGTTGAATTATTTTTGCGAAATCTTCAGATTTGAGCGTTGGAGACAGACAACAAATTTTATGATTTAGTGGATGAAAAATTCTGAATTTTTGTTTCACACATTCTTTCAAGCGCTTACACCACTCTAGAGCATCAAAAAAAACACCTGAGACCTCATCGAAAATTTCCAAGAAAACAAACGAGAAAAATAAAATTTTGTTCAAAGCTTATAAATTAAAATTTTATAGCATTTTTTTCTTACATTTGATACAAAATGGAGAATGTTCAGTTAGTTGTTAACTTCACAAAAAATTCACTAAAACAGTTAACATATTCCATATAGTTTGCCAAAAAAAATTAAAATTAAATTTACTACTGTATATATACTATATATGTATATATATAATATACATATAATATACACATATATACATATATATACACGTAATATATATATATATACTATATATATATGTAAATATATGCACCTACCGTATCACCTTAATTAACCATACCCCTTACTCGCCTATTAATGCCCATCTAGCTCCGAAAATAATGAAAACGAAATAGCAATTGCTTTACGCTACCACCAAACAGCTAATTAAATATGCAAGTTATGTATAAGTTTTATTATTCGCAATTTTATTTCCTATTATTGCACATTTTCACCATTTGTTGACAAAATAATTTATTTTGTTTGTCATTGCGCCACAAGTTTTATTGTCATTTGCGCTGATTCTTGCTAAATTTGGCTAATTTTGCCAGTTTTGCGACTTTTGTTGTTTTTGTTTAAGTGCTAACGTGCTTTTGTTTATATTAGGCTCTAATTATACGGTTCAGCGAACGAGCGCACACATATATAAATTTACCCATAAGTACTGGTGCTTATAGGTCTGTTTTGTTTGTTAAAAATTATTGTAATACTTTTTGCACCACAAACAATAAAATTAGTTATGAACACTGTGTGGTCCGCCTTTGGCGCTTGTTTAAAACGCTTTGCTCGGAAATAACCGTTATAAGTTTGGTTAACTTATGGTTATGAGAATTGCAGTTAGACACTTTTTTATCACTACGATTAGGCAGCTCTTTGTTATGACCTACTAAATAGCGTTTTAAGGCTAATTATCAATTTTTACACATCATATTTGATAAGATTTGACTGTAAATATTTGCACTAGCGTTTAGGCTAAATTTGTTTGCAGTGCAAAATATTAAAGTGGCGTATTCTCAGTAAAAAATTCCGTCTGTCATTGTTCAAAAATTAAGAAATATTTAAGATATATTGTAAAAAATAATTTTTGTATGCGAAGTATGGACCTTTATAAGAATTTTTAAACTCTAAATTCTTAGATTACTAATCTTCACTAAGCAAAGCTACTTCAAAAAGTACTAGGATAGCATTAGAACACCTCTTGGTATAAAAATATTAAGTGTTTTGTTTTAGCTTCAGAAGAAGTTAAGATGTAATCGCTGCTCTCAGCAGTACCACGATCAATTACGACTATAAATATTAGCATTAAACCAATTTTTGGATGACTAGATCTAAACCTTTTTCTATATACGTGTACATAGGGATCGGCAACTAGAATTATCGCAGCTTCTAGTTATGTAAAAATAAACGTCAACAAACGGTTAAGGGTCGTCCAATGTTAGAAGCTATATGGAAAGTGAGATCTAGACCTAGACATAGCTCTAGACCTTTTTCTCTATATGTAGGGACCACCAACTAGAATTATCGCATTTTCTAATTATGTAAAAAGAAACGTCAACATGCGGTTAAAGGTCGTACGATGTTAGAAGCTTTATTGAAAGTGAGAGTTGACAAATATTGGAACTATCTTTCGCATAATTCGTTTATTTGCAATTCACGGAGAATAATGGGAATCGTTCTTTTACCAAATTCCTCTTACAAAATATATATATATAAGAAACCGTATGTGACTCAGTGCAATGAAGGCATTTCGAAACGAAAACATCTCGTAAATTTTGAGGTTATAAATTTAATACTAAACAGCTCTAGTAGTATAGCAGCCTGTGATATCTTGTTCTTGCAGTGAAATTAAATATAGCGAAACAATTTCTTTTGAGTCCTGAAGAAACGCTATTACAAAGTGTGTGCGAAAAGTTTCAGAAATATTGTATCTAAGGCATATCAAATTATATTGATTTTTATGAAAAAAATTTAAGGACATCCGAGTAGTGATAAAAAGAAGTCCTTTTTATAACGCATATATTCAGCATACAGCCGCACTTGTGTATATACGCATATATATATAGTACATAATCAGTCGCTCAGCGCCATACTGGATCACTTGACACAGCTTGGGTCCAATTAACTCCCAACTGGCTGTTACTGTTAATTTCCTCAACGCTTGTACACCAGCGCAGCCCAATTATTTCCAAATGCAGAGCACTCGGGGAGCATGGAGCCATTGCTCGCAGCTTAGAGCACTCTCCAGCTTTGAGTTTTGCTATGCTCAATAAATGCAATACAAATAGCCACACAAATAGATAATCGAAATCCGAAACGAAGCCAACATTACGGTCATAGTTCATTCTATGGGTCAGTTGGGATTGCCAATGTGGCAGAGAAATATGAACACATACATACATACAGATATAGATAAGTATGTATTGTATAGCGATGCCAAAGGAATATGAATGAATAAGCGGAAGATCAATGCAAAGTGGGCAGATGTGTAGAAAGAGGAAACCAGAAATTTCAAAATTGCGATGAAAAGCTCAAATCGCCAAAGCGTGAGTGTGAAGTGAGTGAACTGCAGTAAAATAGGCAGATATGCAAATGCAGGAATATATGTTTATATTTTATATGTATGTGTGTAGGAATAGGTATGTAAAGAAGTATTCATTCACCTTAAGCCTTTTGTGATCCTACATATATGTATTGTATATAGTTGGCATAAAAATGTATGGAGGAGCGAAAGGACTTCTCTACTTTTGCTTTCATTTGCGTCGACATAAATAAAATATTACTCATATTACTTCGTCTTTGAGCGTTCAAAAATACTAATAATATTAAAAGTCGTCTTCGATACGCCATTTTCGCTTTTTGCTTTTGCTCGCTTTTGCTTGTGTTGAGCGCTGCTCCCTCGGCAAAAAAATTTGAGCGTAAGAATCAAATTAGCGAGTTAGGAGGAGAGCATATGAATACCCTTTTCAATTGGTTTCTTCTATGCTAACTAATTGGTTTTACAGATTTTTGACAATTTTGCACAATTTTTGAAATTTTTTCTAAAATTTCGAAAATTTAAAATGGCTTAAGTATTAAATATTTGTCAAGAAATAACAATACAAACATTTTATTTATTGTTTTCAAAAACTTAGGAACTGAAATATAATATAATTGTTCGTGGGAAACGTAAGTTATGGACGCTGCATGAAACCAGGGGGCTACTAAACTTTTTTTTGGACCCGAAATAAGTGTTTCTCCACAAAAGAAGGCAGCGAAACTTGTACGATCATGTATTAGAGCTCATGCCAGCACAATATTTCAACTGGGATGGATGTGCTGCCAGTCTGTTGGCAATAGTGGATATAGTCTGTTCGTTTCACTACTAACCAATTTTCGGCGATTCGAATACCGCTAGCTAAGGGTTTGCGTCGCGTCTTCGCATATAATGATGAATATTTCCTTGTAAGAATTCGAGTTATGCAATTCTTTAAATTGAGCGCTAGCTACACTTTTTTTGAGCAGTCTTTTAATCTGAAGTGTGTTATCGTAGTTGCAAGTACTCATAAAGATTTAAAAAAAAAAAAATAGTTTTCTATATATTTTTAAATTTTATTAGTGTTAGCTGTCGATGTTTCAACTTCTAAGCTGCACTTTGCCAAACAAAATATTAGCAAAGATATTTCGTACCCAACATAAAAGGCTTCAAATCACAGATTTTCCACTAGTGACTCCAGCATTGCTATCTCTAAGCTTAAGAAAACTGCCAATGGCGTCTCAAAAATTTTTAATTTAGTATAAAGAGCACGCTTTAAGAAAAATCCAGGCTACCAGTAACCAAAAATCGTTCACTGGGTTGCCATGAACGCTCAACTGTCTGCATATTAACCTTATCGCACAGCGCCATGTCACTTCGCATATGCGCCATTTTGCATATATTCACGCATACATATGTACATGCAAGCGTACAAATAAATTTATAAATTTAGCATTCAAAACCAATGAACGTCACACGAAAGTCAGCAATAAGTCGAGGCATTGAAGTTGAATTCTAAAGCAAATATTGCATTCAAGCCAATGGGTAGACGCCGTCGTGTTTGCACTACTCAAACACATATATGTATGCATGTGTGCGCTGCGAGTGTGTGCGTAGCAATTGAAGGCGTCCAAAGCAAATTCATATTGCTGTCATCCTGTCGGGTGGACAACAACAAAAAGGAGCACACACATTTACCTAACTGCATATTTATTGTATACATGTGTGTGTGTGTGTGTGTGTGTGAACAAAAAAGTGAGCATTAAGTGTAGAGTTATATCTATATATATGTATAAACTTGGTAACTCACTCATTCGTTGTCGCGCACACACATTCACGCATAAATGCTCCTCGTATTGGACGATTTTAACAGATTTTGTTTGTGAAATTTCCATAGTTGGAATTTCAAATGAAGTTGAAAATTGCTTAAAACCATTGAAACGCTTTTCAATGTATAATAACTCGATAGCTAAACGTATGAACAGATATATACATATATATATATATATATATATATAAAACCAAATAGCCAGACAAATGGCGATTTTTACATATACGTACATATGTATGTATGTGTGATCTGCATAATCTTCTTGCATGTATTTATTCATTTCTGTTTGCAGACAAGCACATACATATATACATGTATACACATGAAAATATATGCGCATATGTTTGTCATGCGTCTATTTGCATTGATTTGAGCAGCAAATCCGTTGGTCCACGTGCGTTGAAATTTATATATGTGCACACATACATATGTGCATATAACAACAACTGTGTGTATATGTATATATAACGCATACGTTTGGCAATCATAGTTGCGATAACGGTATATTGGGTCAGTTCAAATGGCATCAAATCGTGAAAGAACATGAAAATGTAAATATATAATACAAATTATGTACATATTTGCATACAAAAAAAGCGAAAGTAACTTCTAATTTGCATATTCAAGATAATTACGAGTAAAAAACATATAATTTCAAAATATATTCCAAACAGAGAATATTTGTTAAAATGTATAACCAAATGTAATAAAAGCGTAATTTTTTCACAATTTATTATGCTGCTTTTGGATCAGGGGGAAAGAAAGAGTTGGAATAGAGAAGAAGCAAATAATTTTCGCCTTTTGCTCTTCTACTTTCATTATTTTGATAAAAATTTCCGTATCTTTTCTTGGAGTAATTTTTTATATCCAACACAAAAATGCGAAAAATTTTTTGTGATTTTCTTGGGTCAAAATATTCTGATTACTAATAAATAATTTTTACAGAAATAATGGCTTTCAAATCTAAATGTGGTTTTATTTTAATTTTTTGAAAGCTTGAAAATAAAAATTAAATAAATTAAATGCATATCTTAGATAGATTTTAAAATTTAAAATTTTTCATAAAATTATAATATTTTATAAAAAAAAATGTACATTTTAAATATATCATAAAAAAAACATATTTTTCATGTCATATTTTTTAATTAAATTTTAATTTATAATTTAGTTTAATTAAATATTAAATATTAAATTTAATTAAATTAAATTCATTTAATTAATTAATTTATTTATAAATTTAATAGTATATAGAATATAAATATATTTAATAATATTAAATTTACTTTTAAATTTAAATTTTAATTTAAACTTTTTAAAACTTTAAGTTTAATTTAAATTAAATTTTAAATTTAAATAATATTTTAAATATTAAATTTCTTTAACAATGTTATTTATTTAAATATAATATTTAATAATGTTATATAATATATAAATATATGTAATATTAAATTAAATTAAATTTGATATTTAATAATATCTATAATTTAATTAAATAAATTAAGTAAACCAAATTTGTTTTAGAATGCAAAAATTCAAAATTTTTCATTAAATTATAATATTTTGCAAAAAACTTTTTAAAACTTTTTTTTAAAACATTTTAAATGTATTATAAACACACATACATTTTAATTAAGAAGGACAGAAATTTATTATTTATGTAATAAAAATTTTACGTGTTTTGATTTTATTTTATAATTTTTTTAATTTACTTAATTTCTTTTGGAAATATTTGAAAAATTATACCAGATTTTTTTACTACTTTGAAGCACATTATTAAAACAAACTAAACTAAATAATGATATGGCAACTTATTTGTTTTTATATTCTTCTTGTCAGTCAAATATAATTATTATGGTACCAAAAATCAAATTATCTCCGGAGCCTGACTTCGATTGATATGATTAAAGATTTATTGTGAGTAATGTGCCTAAATGTAGGCAACAATTTCCACCTTTTTATTATGTAGCTATGACACCCTCCAATTCGGCTATTTGAGTATGCTTAATGGGCATAAAACCAAGAATTCTGAAGAAAAATGCCATTTCCAAATACCAATACCAATTGTGGTAGTAATAGAACAGCGAAAAAGATGACCATATTTCTATTAATTTAATTAATTTGATTTTGATATTAGCACAAAATTTAGAACTTATACTTTGGTGCACAGTTGGCATATAGCAGAAGTTTGATAATGTTGTGGTGGGAGGGGAAAGAAAACCGTACGAACTGAGTGAAATGGCGCGTATTGATAGTATGAAATAATTGGGCATTGGATATATGATATTTTATCGAGACCTGACAGTTATTATCACACCGATATACTTGCGTTAATTACAGCTGCTGTCATGCCGGGCAGCGCAACTGTCGTTCAAATTGTTATTGCGCCAATAGGCAATAGCCAGTCACTCAGATCGTCACTCAGACCGTCACTCAGTGCTCGGCGGCAGAAACCTAATTGTTTCAAATTCTCGACTACAAATGAAGGGTGGGTGATTACGGCAGGGAACCACAAGAGTTTAGCAACAACAAAAGTGAAAAGAGACACTTAAAACAACAACAAAAACAACAACAAAAAGAATGACAAAAACAATGACAATGATAATTACCCATATATACTCAAGTCGTGCAATCACTCGGAAATGCTTCTTATCCTTCGAGAATTGTCAGCTCTTCAAGTGGACACTTTCGCAGTAGTTGCGCAAGGGGAAGGCGGCATGCAGGGGATTGACAGCGTGTGTCAGCTGGAATGATGTGGATGACTTTGGTATGCCTATAAAATATTACGGCGATAGCGGTTCGTGTCAACACACACACACACACACACGAATGCAAGGCGAAGACAAGTGCGCTTCTGGAAATTGGCGCAATAGACGCATGGAAGTAGCAAGTAAGTTTTGCGTACCACTACCGCCTAATGCTGCCCCATACGCCACCCCACCATAATCAGAGTCTAATTAATCATGCTGCTCGGCAAAGCAATTTCATGTTGTTCAAATGTTACAGCTGGGACGTGTTTGGCATTGGAGCGCCCGGAAGTCGGCAACAGAACAGAAGCTGCAATTGACGCATGCAAGCGGATGCACAGTGGGGTGTGGTTGAATAAAAAATTTATAAAAAAGTATTTCTCTTGAAATTGTTATATTTTTGAATTTAACAATAGATGAAAAAAAACTTTATAATAACCGGTATACTTTCTTCGGACACTATAACAGGATTTGGTATTGCGGATGGCTACTAAAACCAGTATACCTTGAAACGTAGATAAAAACCCTGAGTTTGCATTTTCGGGTAGCAATGTTGAAAAGTATTGGGCACCATTGCTCAATTTTGTGAGATAAAAAATGAATTGAAACACAAAGAAATGGTTAACAATGACGTATATCATTAGAATTTAAAATCGTTTAGAAGAATTGAATTAATTTGTACATTCGTCGTACAATTACTAAATTCCTGTGCGTTAAACGACTGTTTTGCAAGTTGATTAGCATTGACTATTTCAAAGAATTTGAAAAATTATTTGCCAGCTATCAATTTGTATTATAAATTTGTACAGGCAAAATTATTACAATTACAAATATTTGCTTAATCATCCTAATGAGTCAATAGACAATTTAAATTCCTAAAAAATATTTCACAACATAAAAGTGTGAAAGTAAATATTACTTGAAAAATTCATAATGGGTTAAGGGAGCAACGATTTTTTTTCCAACATTTCCTCACTCTGCTTTAACAGAGGTGGATAATAATCGATAATATACATAAAGTGGTGACTGCCAACTCATTTGCCTGTGGTGGGTGGGCCAATATCCACTCGTAATGTATATTTTGGTATACGCTTACCGAACGGCAACTATACTCGCGCTATTATAGATGCGAATATATATACATATATATAGATCGAAAATATTTTTCAACTTCGACAAAAGCAGAGCTGCAACGAAACTACAGACTATAAATGAGATCCGGGGGCATTTTCGCTTTTCGCTTTTCGCTTTTCGATTTTAAATTTCATTTCATTCCATTTATTTTTCTAAACTTTGCTATATTTTTCCTCTACTCACACCACTGTATACTACCAAGGCTTATGCAAGTACATAAATTAAGTAAGAGCACATCGAAAGAACATCCAAAGCAGCGAACAAGTTGCATGAAATTCGTATATTCACAGCTTCTTACACGCTTAATTGATGAGCTTCTCAATAGCGCTATGACCGGATATGTTGCAAGTACAACTAAGAATATGTATACAAATAACGATAGTGTTTTGAGGGGTGATGAGTTGGCCTCCTTACAATCGATTGGCAATTGGTGACTGACTATCACCGAATTCGTCCTTTTATTGCTGCTACTGCGTAATGAGTATTTTTGTTGTTGTTTGCGGCAAGTAGTTATATATTGTATCGACGTCATTCGAACGTGCTCCATTGTCATTTCCAATGGTCGTTTAACAACATTGTTTACAAGAATGTGGTTTTCGTGTAGTCTTCAATGTACATGCGTGTGTATGTGTGTGTGTGTATTTGTGCTTTGCAGCGTCGCTTTGCATGAATAATTTGATGAATTACATGACATTTTGCGTAACTAAACCTGCCACACACACAAAGCAACTATTTAATGAGTGGTTGCAAGCAATAGCAAGTTGCAAAGCACAGCGTTGTTAAGTCACTGCAGCAACGCTTCGATACTCCACTTAAAATATGTGTGTATGTGTGTGTGTGTGTGTATGGTATATTGCTTCGTGCCACATAATGTGGCGATCGAAATAAAATACTTCGAAGAAATTAAAGATTTAGTGGTTGATTGGCTCGTGTTGGTCCAACTAAGAGAGTATGGGGGAGAGCGCCTCTCCGAGGGTGTAGTGTGTGGTATATTCCGCAAGAATTGTAACCAGCGGCAGTTTCCAGCGCCCAATTTGATTAATTGCCTTTAATGATAGCTGAATTGCTGCTGCGCTCGGTTTGGCAGATTGCGAGCAGATTATGTAATTTCCGAAACTTATCCTCATAGCAACCAATACTATTATACTAATTACTGTTTTTTTTTTGTTTTTTTTTTGTTTTTTTTTTTTCTAAAAAGAGCGTCAATTTATAATATCCGCTTACAATGTAAAGAATTATCAGGCTTGACCAAATTTTTCTTTATTGGGTCGCAGAAGAGATGCTTGCAGCTTCCAAGGAGACGCTTTTGATATTATTCCATACTCTATACGAGTTTTTCGGGTAAATGAGTAGCAAATGAGTCTGAAATACTTACAAGTACACTTAGATACTAATTTATCCAGCAGTTATAAATTATATCAAAATGTTTAGCAAAATAGTGAGATATTCGAGA
Source organism: Bactrocera minax (assembly GCA_021498325.1). Lineage (NCBI taxonomy): Eukaryota > Metazoa > Arthropoda > Insecta > Diptera > Tephritidae > Bactrocera > Bactrocera minax. Next base: position 4,907,697 of record JAKEEE010000004.1, read on the forward strand.
CTCGAAATCGCGCAAGTGTACTCTCAAGCAAGGAAATTTGTATATAGATCTCAAAAAGACAAACTAAACATTGGTCATCGAAACATTTTTATCTAGCAGACATGCTGTTTATAGAAATCCAACATTTTTTTGGCATTATTCAACTCCTTTTGTTATTCAATCAAAGTTCAATAGAAAAATACCGAAAATAATAGAAAAAAACACCGATTATAGTGACCTTACAAATTTTCGCTTATACTTTTCTAGTGCGATTAATATTTCGCTATAAAATAGGCCTCAGTCTCGACAATTTCTTTCCAGCAACCAACTTGAGGTTGCAGAGCAAGAAAAGGCCACGGAAATCTAGATCGGTAATATGCGCAAAGATAGGTTAGGTCTAAAAAATAGATGAATTCAATTCTAATGGCGTTCACTCAAAGAAACTATACGAACTGCCCTGTTATGTATATGGTTTTGAAGAAAATGTATATCATCAAGAGCTCAACTTGGTTGAACGTGCACAGCTTCGAAACTATTTCTCTCTCTCTATCTGCCTTCTGTGAGAACGAAAGTTCAAAGTCCTTAAGTTTTTGTACAATACAAAAAATGATCAATGAAGAAACTGACACACCCTAGTGTAAGTTTTATGTAAGTACGAATATTCGATAATTTATTCGTGTACAACGACATATCTACTCGTGTGTGCTCTAATCTCCATGTAAATTTTTTCCCGTCTGTTTGATTGTAATTTCCTTTCGTAGATAAGATAAGGAAATATTTGCTTGATTGTTATGTCGATTACTTGCACCCATACATACATACATACATACATGCACGTAAACATTTACATTTATATAGTTTGGTTTTTTGATCTTTAATGTACGTTCTTTGTCACTATGTCATTAGACAAAGTCGATTTTTTTGCTGTTGTCATGTGCCATGGAATTGTTGTAATGAAAATGGTGATAAGTGCGTTATGTACTGTATAAATATGCGTATATAAATAAAAAGAAATAACGCTAAAATTTTAATTTGTTGTGAACTGTAGAGCCTCTAATTTTGTTTCTTCAGGCTGCCAGTTAGAGTTTGGACTGTGTCAAATTAGTCTATGGTGTAAGAATCTGTTTGAAAGCAGTGGCAATGATGTTTGTATAATTTAGACAAACATCGATACATACATATATTTTAAATGAATAAGTGTGTGCTTGTTTATTTAAATTAACACATTGAGTATGCCCTTATTGACACCATATGGTTAGGTAGATAAGATAGCAGATAAGTAGCGCTTGATAAGTGCCAACCATTTGTGGAAGCTTCAGTGACATTATTAACTATTATATTATATATAAATTTAAACATATGTATATACAATAAATACATATAGAAATGGGAGAACACACCCGAATGTGGGGAGTACTTTAATTTCCATAATATGGCTAGAATAAAGTACTTTGTTGAATTTGGTGTGGTTTAGAGTGAACCAAAAAAAAAAAACAAAACCAAAAATCTCATTTAAATTTCGAACTTTTTCAACTTTTTTGTGAATTATGGAAAATGTTTCAGTTTACAGTAGTTGTCTTCGATTAGAACAAATTATACCAGCTTTAATTTGCTAATAACTTTTTGCATTTATAAAAATGCAAATTTCTTGTGGAGAAAAGTCCTCAGAGCTGTTTTAATAAAATGGCATATAAAACTCAGTGCCTACTTCTATAAACATCATATATTTTCGGGTATAAATAGTACCGTGTTTTCATTCAAGAACCACCCTAACGTTAACGGGAATTAACATTGCAACATGTGCAAAGTCAACGGTCTCCAGTAGGCAAGAAAATCTAAAGCACTTTTGATACTACTTTTTATACCAAAAATTTTATATCAATTTATAGTATCACTGCAAACGTCAATTTAGTCAAAAAATAAAAAATAAAAAATAACAAATACTAATTTACTACCAGCAATTCCTAACCTAAATCGAGCTACTCAACGAAATATTTTACCAGTAGATTTTTTAAGTAGAAATATACCATTCCGAATCAAATTTAAGCAAAAAAAAAAAACATTTATTAGTGGGTTGTTGTGAGGTTATTGTAACTGAGACATTAAACCGTTAAAATACACGAAAATATTAGCTTTTTAAAATGCCAAAATATATATATAAATTTGTTGTAAACCCATAAACAAAGAATCATAACTTGAGCAGATTTTTATAATTACTTTTGACTACTACAAAACTCATACATTTTGACCAAAATCCGTTGGGAGTATTTCATGCGCTAGCACTTGGAGAAGGCGAATCAAACAAGCAACTGGTATAAATCTCCTAAACTGGTATAAATATAAATCTTTTTTGTTGCTTTAAGTATTTTAACAAACTTTTTTAACAAGAGAGCAGTTCTACAATATAAGCGAGCAGAGTAAAAGCGCGATACGAAGACTTTTTAAAACTAGTAGTTGTTTACGTTGACTGGTGACTAGTTGAATTTATTTCTACTAGTTCTAAAATGGTTTAAACTAATTCATATTACTGCTTTCAAATGTTGTTTATGAGTAATGGCTAAATTTATTACAATTTTTAAAATTTAATATTAAAAGTAAATATTTTTCTATATACTCGTACTTTATCTTTCATTTCATATAAGTATGTATGTATAAGGTTTAATAAATCACAAAGCATTCCATAAATAGTTTGCTTTCAAAAATTAAAATAATAAATGCAAATAATAATAATTAGAAAAAAACTTTTTAACCAAAACTTTCACAATCGCCAACTTTGAAAACCCCCCTCAAACCCCCTGCCAACAACTCAGTGCATATTGAACTAATTATTTTCATTCGAGTATGAAATGGCTATAAATTCTTCACAATTGAAAATGCTACATCAAAAGCGAACCAACCAAATGTTCACAGCTTCGAAGTGCAATCACTTGAAATCCAAGCATTAAATTTGCGCAAGAAAAAACAAATATTAATAAAAATATGTAAAGTAAACAATCGAATGATGTGGTTACAAAGTATCACTAACGCAGCGGAGCAGACCGGAGCTGAGGCAGCGAGCAATTGCAAACAAAGTCAGCGGCAAATAAACATTGCAGAGCTATTAAGTAATATACGGAGGCGCACATACTACATACCTACATATGATATTGTAGCCGTAGTGACTTGCCTAGGGGCAACATTAAAGTGCGGCACGGAAACGTGCTGCAAGTGACCGGTGGCAGCGAGTTTGCTGCCTGCAAAAAGCGGACTTAAAATAAGTAAATGCAGGCGAGGCCACGAGCAATTGCTGCAGTTGCAAGACAAGCCGAGAGGCAAATGAGCTGGCTAATAGGCTGTAAGTGAGTGGAGTGTATGTGCCCCTTGGTTGGGCAGTGAGCCGCCAAACATGCAACCAACTGTTGCGCATCTGTCAATCGAATTCAATGTTGCAAGTGCGGCATAAATACGCCAGAAGGTGTCAAAATAGTGCCAACAAAGTGATGGCATACATTAGCTGAGGCATATATGGAAATGTGGAAATTTATATACATATACATTGTAGATTCGTAAGTGGCACTTTCGCAGGGTTCACAAGCAAATTTTTAAAAAGAAGAGTTCAAGTGAAGAGACCTTCTTTATATATACTTCATTAAAGTAGTATAATAACTTTCTATTTCTCTATTCCTTCTATTTTCCTTTTAAATTATACCAGTGCTGTGATATTATACCAGTTGTTTTTTCGGTTTATCAATAAAGCTGTGAAAATAGCTAGTGTAAGGATGTCTTATTGAAGTGGTATAATTACTTTCTATTGCTTTCCTAGTTATATTATATCAGTACTGTGGTTTTATACCAGTTGATTGTTCGATTCAATAGTTAAAATGTGAAGTTATACACTAGCTATTGATCGGGATCGGATGAGAAGGGCTCATTAGAGTGGTATAACCATTTTCCTATTTGATTATACAAATATTATAATTTTATACCAGTTTTTTCTTCGATTCATGAGTAAAAACGTGAGGATAGCTAGTTTGAGAATGCTATATCTCTATATCTATATATCTATATCTATGTATTTCTTTGATTAAGTAAGTCTCGGTGATTTATACCATTTATTCGCCACAGACCGGGGAATGGAAAATACTCATTTAATGATTAGAATGGAAAAAATATTTTAAATTTGATGGTTTTTCCAGTGAATTGTTTTTCGAAAAATAATTAGAATTTTTTTTAATGCTAATATCATTTATTAAGCGAAATGAATTGAAAGAAGTTGTTTATTAAAGTAGCTGCAGTCAATTTAGGTCAAATTAGACTCAAATGTTTATTTGATTCGATTTTAAGGTATAATTAAAGTTAAAAACAGGTTAGATATATAGATATGAAAAATATGAACAATTTGACTCGGAGTCAATACAAAAAAAAAAAAAAATGGCGTCAGTCGACTTACAGACTTTCAACATATTTTCAAGTAAAGTAAAATTTTGGCAACAATGTAAAGGTTTCAAAAATGTTTTTTTCTATAAATGAATCGCTCATAATAAACGCTCTTGCCGTATACTTATATATGTATGTAAACACTTGAGGGTCCATATATACCATGTTTATTGGGTATTGGGATAAATATATGCAGAAAGTCGCGCAAACGTTAATCATATGATTGCCTATGTATATACTATAATGTCTATGCATATATTTATAAAAATGTATGTATGTATGGACAAAGTGAGGTCAGTTGCTTTGGCCCCGCTAAAAATGGAAGCATGATTGCGGTGTTGAGTATGTGTGGCGACTTTAACTGTTCACTTCCTGAACACGATGGCCCGCATAAGTAATAGATCGCTGAATTAAATATAAACACAAACTGTAAATATGTATGCGTGTATGTACATATATACAAACATATTCTTTTAAGCGGCATTGGTCAACACATTGTCTTTGCATTAGAATTTCAAATTTCAATTAGCATTTTAGCGGCACACAGAACTTCCTCCTAGGCATTCGTTTGTATGCATGCATGTATGTATGTGTATATATCTGCACACATATGCACGAGTATTATGGATTAGCACAAATTTATTCTCTCTCTAACATTTCACTGCCTTAAGTGGAAGTACTTTCGAATGTCTATCAATACTATTTATTACACATGTTGTTGGTCTTGTTGTAAAGTATACAAAAATAATAATTATACCATAGTACAAGCGGTCATACGCATAAACATTTATCATAATCAATTTCAACGTTAAGTTATGGGCGTTCAGTTGTGCACGCATACATATACAACAATGTATATATATATATATATATATATATATATATGTACATATATAGTAGGCGAACCGCCGGACCACGCATAAAAATACACTGCCTTTATGGATATAATTGGATATGAAAATCAGCATATATACACACTTATATATATACGATTATATATATTTATACATAGAACTATTTGATTTGTTTATTTATATAGGTGGGCGCATGTTATATAGATATGTATGCATATGTGAAGATATGTTAGCTTGATGGCTGTCTTTTAAATTCAGTTTGATTTGTTTATAATTCGTAAATGTGTTTTATTCAACAAATAATTTTTCATCAAGTAGAAGTATTGCAAAGGGAAATTAAATATGTAAAAATGTATAAGCAGATGAAATAATAATTTAGTTATAAAAATAATAATTGAATTATAATAATTATACTTTTACTAGAATAATAATTCTTGCTCTTGAAGATTGAGCACCCCTGGATACTTTATTTATAAGACGTGTCGTAAAAACTTGAGCAAAATTACGTTCTCGAACTACATATCTTTATAAAGAAAAATGAAAACAATAAAAAAAAATAGAATAGGTTTACTACCTATGAAAAAATATAAGTTCTAGTAAAAAAAAATCCATTATTTTTGTAATCAAGTAAAGGTTTTATTTGGCAATTAGAGCGATCCGATTTAGTTAAAATACGCACCGTTTTCGTCGATAAATTTTTGACATTTTGAAGGTAATTTCATAGTGCCACTCTCATAGAAACCCTCGCCCCTATTGCCAAACAAACAGCAAACAGGGACAGTCAATTTTCACACCAAGCTTCCCTTAAGGCGAATTTTTCACCAACAAAACCATTCGCCATACACAGGAATAGGTACTAAGCACTTGGTGACAAGTCCGGACTATAAATTTTATGCATAAGAACCACGCAATCAAGCTCCGGCGCATCTGGCAAGTCATTCGAAACATATATATCGATATTATCATCATTAGGCCTTCCAGATCGTGGTGCAACTTTGACATCAAAATTACTGGAACGGAAGCAAAGGAACCAAAATTGCACGTGGTCGGCTACTAGAGTAGCATGACCATAATCACTATTCGCACTTTCGGTCGCCTGACTAGCCTTTACGCCTTTATCGAAGAAAATCTGTAAAATATAAGGTATTTTCTCATTTCTTGTGTTCCTTTTTGACATGTGCTCAAACAAACCCGAGTCTAGCAAACACAAAACTGTCTGAGAAGATTGTTTTCTAGTATGACATCTTATCTTCCTAGCCCCAAATAGCGTAACCCGATCGCACTTAGGCAACGCGAGATACAGACTACTAAAGCCATCTATTGGATCTATCTATTGCTTTTGAAATAATGGATTTCTTTTTACTAGACCTAATATAAATAGAAAAAAAAGACTAAAACTAGATAAAATAAAAGGCCATATTATCTTGTATTCATATCAAATATGTTCATTTATGGTTGCCACCTTATACGGAGAGCACAAAAGTATTGCGAATTTTTTTATTCAGTTAGGGTTATTATTTTATAGTGAAGAAATAAGTAAACTATGGAAGGAAAAAAAAATTTTACAAAAAAAAATTATAAAAATTTTATTTTTAGCCATTGCAATGAATGAATTTGAGCACTATTACACGGATTCAAAAATATATTGAAATAGCTACTTTGTGGCAAAAAATCAATTATCTTGGAAATAAGTTTAAAAACATAAATATATATCTCTTTAAAACATATTATTTCCTTAATTTTTATTTCTATTTACATAAAAAATTTATACAAAAGTTATTAAGAATTGGTATGGAGTTGGAGCATGGACTAAGCCATCTTAAAATAAACTGCTCTTGAAAAACAAATACCAAGAACTTAAAAGCTTAAGTATCATACAAATTTAGAAAGTATGCAATCAAAGCACTTCACTCAAAAAACAAAACCGTTAGGAAACTTCAAACCAAAGCCTGCTATTGAGAATACCACAAAATTACTGTTATATTTCTAACCCATAACCAAACTAGCTTGAGCGCGCCAATAAACTTTTCGTTTAGTCAATTAATTCCGTTTGGTTGCTTTTCTGCCACAAAATCATAGACACACCTTTTAAGTAACTTAAGCAACTGAAGGCAGCCGTACGGTGTTGCCAACGCGCCAAACGAAACAAAAGCTTAAACACAAGCAATACATCATTTGCGGAGAGTGACGGTGAGTAAAGCTAACAAAATCCACAAAAGGATTAAAAGCGCGCGCAGAAAATTCACGAAAACCAATGTGCACACACACACACACACACACAAACACAAATCATTTACAGTACTAACCAAATTACTATGCTGACTGTAGTTGCGGTAGTTTTGTTTTATTTGTAAAATACCGAGAATTTGTCGCCACCCAATGGCGCCCGAGTTGGTGTCGCAAGTGAGCTGAAGCTTAAGCGCAACAGCAACCAAATACCACCGACAGCTGAGCTAGTCACCAGCTGGCTAAATACACACATACACACACACACACACACACAGTAGTAGATGCGTAGCAAGTCGCTAGCGGCGGCATTGGCAAGCGCGTTGACATCACCCTTTAAATGGTGTTTCCCTTGTGTATGGGTGTGTGTGTGTGGCTTCTAGAGCTCCATGAAGCCGCAGAAACCCAATTGGAAGACAGTGAACAGCGCGCAGATAGCCTGACAAGGGACGAGATATATGCAAAGAGCACTTTCGAGCACTCACACAAACACACACACAAACACATACAGACCGCCATGTGGCAGGATGACAGTGTCTGTGGCGCACATGCAACAGGAAAATCCCTTAATTGGAATAAATTAACTATTATGTGTGTTGCACGCAATGGAGGTAAAATGTAGGCATTGTTGTTGTTATTGTTATATTTATTGTTGCTGTTGTTATTGGTTTTGCTTCCTTTAGTTTAGTGACTGCACCATGCTAGCGACGAGAAGAAGATTTTGCTGTCACTGTTGCTGGGCGCTTTATTGGTATTTATAATTGTTGCTACTTTGTTGCTGATTGCCCACATTTACATACCGATTTACGTGTGTATGTATGTATGTGTGTGTGTTTGTTTGTATTTATTATGTAAGTGTGTGTATGCATATTTTTGTGTGCGCATTTGTTGTCATATTTGCCTAAAAGCGTGTTTTATTGCCTTTGTAGCTTTTTGAGCTCGCTTTGGTGTCAGCGTGCGCAAGGATATGCAGGTACACTGAGAAAAATAAGTAAAAAATAATTCCTTATAAAAAAAAAATTTTTTTTTGCAAAAATTTTTATCAGCGAAAATTAAAAACGAGATATGGTATTGAACAACTTTTGTCTAATATTAATTTCAAATTTCAAGCAACTTTTAAGACTGAAGTTAATACAGTGTGTAATATACATCTTTTATTTGGTATAAAATCATTAAATAACTTTGGACATTTACTAAGCAATTTTTGTTACGGAAAGTTCAATTTCGAAAAGTTCTAACCATAAATCAATTTAATGAAAGAACACAGAAATATCGTATCGAATTGGGTAACATTTTTTGTTTTGTTAATTTGAGTTTAGTGAAAAAAAATTTGTTTTTTAAATTAATGATAGAAGACTTTAATAAAAAAAAATGTTACAACTGTTATCAAAAAAGCAAATAAACAGAAATAAAGAAAGCTTAAATGAGCATTTAAAGTAACATATTTTTAATACCAACATTTTTCTTAAAAAGATACATTTAATGATTTTTATGAAATTTTTGTTCAGTTCATTCGAGTTTATTAAAAATACTACAAGTAAAGATTATAAAAAATTTCCCTTAAAATTATTTTTAAATAAATATTACTAAAACATGAAAATTAATAAACAAAAATAAAAAAGCTAGAAGAGTTTTTAATTAATTTTTTTTAACGAATAATTTTCCTATTTTAATTATGAAAATTGAATTTATAAAAGTATGAATAATAAAATAAATAAAATAAATATGTATTTTAATTATTTTCAGTGCAAAAACAAAAACTGGTTTAAAATAAGTGTATATATAAATAAAAGCTATAATAAAATATTTTTTAAGCTTTTAATTATAACTCACAAAACACTAAATCCGCATAAGCAACTGATTCGCTCTTAATTTTTATTTGAAAATTTGTGATTTTCATGAAAATTCATTATTGCAGATATTTTTCAGTTGAAAATTTTAGCTCTTTAATTTTTAAATAAAAAGAAAAATATGGAAATAAATTAAAAATAAAACTTTTGCTTTAAAAAAAAATTTATATTTTCAATATAAGGAACCTAATATCGAAGAATGCTACCAGAAACAGCAACTATTTAAAAAAAATTAGTAAACACTTCTAAATATTTTCACAAAAATAAAGTTCATAACAACTCAGTCATTAAGATATTTATTTATACGTATTCCAAAATATTTCCAAATCAATTTTTCTCAGTGTCTGTTGTTTGTAATTAAAATAGAATAGATACCATATGGCAAACAACGAGCACATGGTTACGCAAATCAAGCAAAAATCTCGCATAAAAATTTACCATATGGATTCGCATTTTCATTAAGCACCAACGACCGGCAAGAGCACAGCGCACATAGCATAGAACATGGCATAACAGCGCATAACAGATAGCACAGCATATTTAAGACATACACTCATACACATATACACTCCCATTTACCATAGATATACTCATACTCATAATCACAGTAAGAACTAGCGTATATGGCCGGCCACTCTGGGAATATTGGTTTTTGTATTTCAAAAAGCACGAAATGAAAATTAATGCACTCGCCCAACGACGGAACGGCAGAACGTCTTTGCAACGTCGACATAAAGTTCGAAAAATTATAAAAAAAAATGTGGAAGATACCAACGCAGAAACACAAGCACCGCGATACACATTGCGGTAAACTCCACCGAGATATGGAAAACAACACCGTGTTGTACAACAACAACAATTGCAGCATGTAATATGTAGTGGGTTATTGCTAACATAATCACACATCAAGTCTCACACACACAGGAGAGTCAGCGAGTCCATGCGAACGATAAGACCTCGGTTGCAAGACACACATGGGAGCTCTATGTATCATTATATGTAGATGAGACTAACTAATGAGTATCAACTTGTATATAAGTTGGTGTTTATACACATTAGGATGGTTCTTAAGTGGTATACACGGTATCAGATGGGTATACATTTTGGTTTTATAGACTTTGGATATTAGAAAATAATATATATGCATATATACTGTGTCTTAATAGCTTAACTAGAAGTCTAGTAGAACTCGCCTTATCCGACTGACAATCTTGTCCAAAAATATGTTCGTCACATTTTTTGCCCGCTTTTACCAAATGAGCGAGACAAATGTTGAGAAATAACGCATTTGTTTTTTTAAGGAACACCTCCTGTTTCTCGAATGTGCCCAAAAAAGTTTTTAATCCGCAATTAGGAGTCATCTAATGCAAATACCTTAAAGAAATCCTATAATTAAGCACACCTCGAGGTTGTCATTACTTTATCAGAGACAGAGAGAGGGAGAGGGAGAGAGAAAGAGAAAAAGAATATTTCACACAATCGTAATGTTTCGGAAAATATTTGAAAAATTATCATAAAACTAACTTCGAAAGAAACACTAAAAAATCGGCAATGAAAATGGATAAAAAATAAATTTTTTTGTGAAAAAACTGTAATTTTAGCCATCTATGTTTCTTTAAATAATTATACTTCCATCTTCAATGAAATAAGCATGCTACTCTTTTCGTTATTTAATCTCTGAACTACTTAGATAGGAAGGAAAAAATTTGTTTTGACAAATTTTCTTATAATGAGTCAAGCTCATGAGCTTTGTCATTTATCTACTCATTACCAGAGAACGAACAAATCGGAACGCTTTCCTGGTAAATTCAGGTGATTTAAGGTGAGAACTTCATATGATGTTCCCATGATTCATGAAAATTCATATTATATATATATATATATGGAACAGACATTTTCAGGTCAAGTTTTCAAAATCAATCGAGTCGAGATTTATCTATAGATCTAATTGGGTTAGGCTTACTTTATCTGTAGGTTTACAGCTTATAGAGAAAAAACTTTTGTTAGCCTTCGATGAGAGCTTACGCTGAAGCCTTGCTGAGTACTATTCGGAGAACTCGGACAAAACTGGCTGCAAAATATTTCCAGTTTTTTCAACGAATTTTAAGTAATTTGGGGACGTTACTTAACGCACAAAAGCAATATCTCTGAATCAAAAAGTGTGAAAAAAAATGGATCGTTTGAGGTTATATTGGAAATCAGCAAGAATATAATGCAATAGATAGCAATAAACACGTGAAAGCTCCAATGAAAGCTCTATCGATGTGGAAAAGCTCCATTTTTTTACGTTTTCTCAGTTTTCTCCACAATTGTGGATAAACTGCCGTAACCCGCCACCCTTTTTATATTTATTGGACTTAAATCCATGTCGTTATACATTGGACGTGTTACTTTTGTAAAATGTTTCCTTGCCAAAAGGGCTTGCACATAAATTACAGCTAATTAAAAAGGGATACACCAAAGCGTATTTCATGTAAATAAAGGATTAAGTCAAGGAATGTGGTAAAAACTTACATGAGACAATAAAGCTGATACATACATATATTTACATGCAACGGGCAACAAAAGTCAGTTGAGCTGAAATGAAATGCAGAAAATAAATGAGCATTTAATTGGGTTACGGGGTATTTGTAATGCAGAGTAAATAATTATGCACAGTTATACACAGTACGCACAGTAAGCACAGCATGTAAATAACTATGTAGTATAGTATAAGTGAATTGAATTTAAAAATAAGTAAGTTCCATATTTGTCAAAATAAAAACTAGACTAAAACAGAGTACCCTTCAAATCGTCTACAAATTCTCTTCAGCCTCAATAGTCTGCCTTTATATTATATTTATTTCATAATAACCTCAATTATTTCATTCTTCCACGCTTTTCGCCAGCCAAGTATAAATGAGCACGCATTCATTTCGAAAGGTTAAGTTTAACCGTTTTTCGTTTCTTTTTCGTTTTTGTTTTTGTTTTTGTTTTTGTTTATGTGTTTGTAGCCTTATCAGCAAATGTGGTGTAGAGCGTGCAAATATAAAATAGATAAGGCTAGCTGCTGTAGCGTGAACCGACATTTATGAATGTGGAACGCTGAGCGATTATGTGGCAGTTTAAGCATTCGTCAAATATAGAAAAAGAATTTATGGCATAAAAACACAAACGTTTGCATTGATATGGAAATTCTTAGTTATCACTTTAAAGGGTGCTTAACCAATATACATATATTCGCTCAAGTGTGAATGAAAGTAATTATTTGGAAAATATGTTTCTAAATAAATTAAAATGTGGTAATAAATAGTTGTATATATATGTGTTTATTATCTAAAAATAAAAAATATTTTTTTTTGGGAAAGAAAATATTTTAGTTTTATGTACTACATGCGATATCTTACGAAAAAAGTAAAGAAAAAAATAACGGAAAAATTAATACACACACAGCGACTGGGGACAGAAACTGCAAAACATAATTATAACAAAATTTTTTTTTTATATTTTATAAGTGTTTGAATTTTCTGCGTTTATTTGTTAGTTTTGATCATTATGTACTAACAAAAATAAATAAATAAAATAACGCAAAAAAATAAAAAATTTACGAAGAGAAAAAATAAATAATAATGGCTTGTTTACATGATTTTTGTAAATTTAAAATTTTTATAAAAATAATTAAAAAACCTGGCATTATTTTTTTATTTCAAAAAAATGCTTTTAATACCTATGCTCATTTTATATACAGAAAATGTACAAAACAAATTTGTTTTCTTTTAATTACTTTTGAATTTTTTTAATTCTGTTTTTAATTATTTATCGCACACTTGAATATATTAATGTACTTTATCTTAGCATGCTTTATATTTCCCTTTTGTATATTTAGTTAATAAATGCAATAAATTCTTAATATCCACTACAAAACTATTTAGTATACAAAAAAAAAATTTAACTAAGATATAATTCCTTAACTTGCGATAAACGAGCAAATAAATGCTGATTAAAATTTGTAAAACTGGCTTTCAGATAAATTTTTTTAGCTGAATACATTCGCTTTAATATATAGTTATCCTCAAAAAAATTTATATTAAATGCATTTTTAAAATAAATAGCCTTAAAAATTCTCTTAAAAATCTCTTAATAATATTTTTTTCAATTTTTTTTTAATATTAATTTTAACAACATCTTTCATTAAGAATTTCCTTTTTTTTTGCAATTATATATGATTTTAAAATAAATACCCTTAAAATATTTTTCCCAGATATAATTTTTTTTATTTTCTTTTTTTTATATATTTATTTTTATATTATTTTTAATAACATATTTCAATAAGTATTTAGCGTTTTTTTTAGTTAAATATATTTTTTATATAAATTTTTGTCAGACACATTTTTTTTAATAAAATATTTCATTGAATATATAAATTAAAAGTTTTTTTCTTATAACAAATATTTTGCCTACAATTTCAATATTTGAATTTCATTAATTTTGTTTAAAATTAGTTGAGTATTTTTTAAAATAATAAATACCTTTTCATCATACCAATTTCTTTCATTCTACTTTTCATCAGGTTATTTCTGCAGCAAACAATTTTATCACATAGTCTCTAGCGACCATTCATTAAATACTCCAAATTTTTATGTCAATATTAACTGTTCTTTGGGCAAATATTTTTTCACACTTTCATTTACTTTCAACAATAAAAATCTAGCATGTCAAATGAAATGTCAGCAAAACAATTAGATATAATCAACAGTTCAACAGCACCAATTGTGCTAGCCGCCGAAAATTCACAAATTTTCAATTCATTTCAATTTAGGCCAAGCACACAAACACACACATACACACACATATACACACATACGCGCACACTGCTAACTAGCCATACAAATTTGTTAATATAGATAAATAAAAAAATGTGAGAAATAATAAAATATTGCAACGAAAATGACCAGGGAACGCGAGGTATAGACAACCCCTTTTCTGCTAAGCGCATGCCAACACAAATAAACAAACATACGTACATACATACATATATGTAAGTGAAAAAGTCGAGGCTGCTCGCAATCATAAGCCAACGCAAATGAATTTATTCGTTTAACGATTTCGGAATCAATTTGAATTTCATTTGAACCTTGTCAACGCCAACAGCGGGCAGGGGCAAGAAAAAACTGTAATCATACGGCGTAACAGTTGTTGCTGTAATACATATGTATGTATGTATGTATGTACGTATGTGTATGTGTGTATGCGAAAAGCAACAGTTCGGTCAAGTTAGGAATGTGGCGGCTTGCGAACACGCTCGCCTTTCAATTAAATTCTATTGGAGACAATTAAAAGTATCTCGCAGATACCTCAGCTGGCAGCAACAGCTTGAATGAGATACATACTACGCTTCTAGCAGGCACAGTAAGCAGCGCGCCACATGTATCTGCATGCCAGAGTAACCGTTAAACCGTCACACTCAGCAATATAAAGAGCACATGCAATAAAGCATGTACATATGTATGTGTGTGTGTGTGTGTGTAAGTGTGCATGTATGAATCGGAATATGGGGAAATATAGCGAGGATTTTTTAATTACCGTTACTTGGATGACGCACTGTTGCGCTATCGATGACGAAGCCTACGAAGTCAACGCTGCCATCCTCGTGGTCGTCGTCGTCGTCAAGGGCGTATGTGTAGTTATGTACATATGTATGTATATTTGTATATGCACGGATTTTGAACTTTTGCTGTTGTTGCGTTTCAAGCGGCATATAGCCGTTTGGTGTTGTCCTTTCGCCCAACATATGTATGTACACACATGTATTCACATATATATACAAATATATATGGATATAAATGTGTTTTGTATATAAATTGTTTGTTATTTAGGATATTTTGCACAAGCGCCTTTTATTTGACATTATTTTCCAACATATTCACGCATTCGCGCTAAGAAACGCTTATCAGTGTTGTTGTTGTTGTTGTTGTTGCACGCATTTTGCACGCTTCTGTTTATTTTCATTACAACGTTTTAAATACGTTTCAAAATTTATAACACCTATTTCATACACTATTTGAGTATTTATTTGTGTCCTCCCTTTGGCACACGAAAAAAAAAAAACGTTCAAACTTGCCGATGCCAAAGCAATTCCACTGCGTGATTCACTCGCAGCTCTCGCAGTTGCACTTATTATTCCTTTCGCCATCGCTGCACGCGAACGACTGTCCACAGAATTCGTGGCTGGCACTCGAAACTCAAGCGAAAAACAAAACCTCCTCTTTTATTTTCTCATTCACAAAGGAAAGCCGTGATCCAAAAAAAAACAAAAAAACAAAAAACCAAAAGAACAAAAAAACAAAAAAACACAAAGAAAAAACGCAAAATAACAAAAACAAATACGGAGAAAATTTGAGCTCATTATTCGCTATCGTAGAACGCAACAATGGTGTGTCTTTGCTCGCGCTGCCGCAGTCGACGTTATGAGTGCCTTTCTCGCTGGCTGTGCGAAGTTCGCGCGCAACCAACCCTGCAGGAATTGTGTAAGTCTTTCGGCGTGATATTCACAATAGTTAAGTACAAAACTATATATTACTTTCTGATATAATATGTATATACGTTGTTATTCCATTCACTTCAGTATGTTAGTATTGAACAAAAGTTAGTTATTAAAAATGTTTAAGTAATTTTACAGCAAATACTAAACGTGTAGATTGAAAGTTTTTTTAGTTTACATTTTTTATTTGCTGGTTTTTTAGTTTTTTGATAAAAAAGTCTTTTCATGAGAGTTTTATCCAGAGCAATACTGAATGATACTGATGCTAAATTATAACTGATGCTACTGATATTAATAAAAATGATTTTTTTCATTAATATTATAATATTTGTTGTATAAGTCTGAAAAATTCTCAGCAATTTAACTTAAACAGTTTTCGAAAAATATTCTATGAATCGCGATTTTTCTTGAACTCTGTTTTACAAAATGAAAGGAACTTTGGCTGTTACACATTTCATATATTTTTGTATATTTATGTATATATTGATAATAAATGTATCTCTTTGGAAACTTCTATGTCACAGATTAATAATAGTAAAATATTAATGTTATTATTTATTGCATAAGGAAATACACCAACTTCTTCACATAATTAATATTTTCAAAATGCTCGTTTTTAAATTCAAAACAAATTTTCGCCATTTTTCCATCCCATTAGGGTATCCCTACAGGGTGTGCGCACTGAATCTTCTGCTATTCATTCGTGTCATGTTCGTTTCCGATGCTCATTCACTATTGCGCTTCATTGTTCCGTTCGTGTAGGGCGAACTCGAGTGTTTGGTATGAATATGCGATTGGACTTATCTCAAAAAAGCCATTGTGGTTGCTGTATGCGTGTGTGTGTGTGTGTGTGTGTGCGCTATGCGCATTCAAATTGAAAACGCACCAAAGACACAAAGCGTCGCTGCCAACGTCGTCGTTATCGCTCGCTGACGTCGTCGCTACCATTTTAGTTGGCAGCGAATCGCAGTGCTTCGGTTACGCCACTGCCAATGGTTAATTCGCTTGTTGCTTCATGTCTTTCGTTGTTTTTGTTTGCTTTGTTTTCCTTGTTTGTTTCTCATTCTCATATTCCCTTCTTCATCGTTGAGTTTGCTTTGGTTTTATGCATTCTTTAGATTTCTTCTTGTGTATGAATTTGATTTCTTTGCAACGGCTTTGTCGAGTCACGTTTTTTCGGATTTATGAAGTACGACGTATGGACACATACGCCTATACGTATATTCGTAAGTATGTGTATATATGTATTTATGTGTTTACATTTTCAAATGCTTGTTTAATAAATCAATATTTTGAATTTTCTTGTGTTGAAATCAGCGATGTTTGAGCTTCATTGCAACTGCAATTAATCTGACGTAATTTTTCTACAATTATTCTAATTGGCATTTTTGTCGATTAGGGTGGTCCTATATGATTTCAGAGCAGTATTATAACAATATTTAAATTACAATGATATTATTAACCATGGTCGAAGGCTTGAGAGTCCTAAGTCGAAATAAGTTGTTTTGTCAAATTGATACAGAAAGGTAAGTCTATTAGGATCCTTAAAGGTTAGGATATAGTATGACTCGGTGGTGGCGCTAACCTACTCATTCGGCACAAATTTTTGTCCGGCGAGTGAATTTTCCAAGTTGGAAAACAAAAAGAAGTTACATAAGAAGATAGCCAAAACTGGACAAAATGGTAAATGGGGCAGCAGTCTACAGCTTAGTTCGACCCATTCGATGATCGCGATGACGGCGGAATTGTGAGCCGGTATTTTATTATGGTAGAAAAGCACTTCGCCAAATAGAGCCTCATTTTTCTTATGCAATTCGGCATCACATCAGCTTAATAATTCGCTATAGTACGGCCCTGTAACCGTTTTGCTCTTCCCCAGGTAGTCGAAGTAGTTCAGACCTTGTAAATACTAGAAAAAGGCGGCCATCACCTTTCCAGCCGCTAAGATAGTCTTCGCCTTCTTCGGAGCAGGTTCGCTGGGTGAAGGCCCAGCGGTTTCGACTATTCCCTGGTTTCAGCACGGCTTGCGCCGACAACATTCCCATGTCCAATATTTCATGCGGGATATGAGAGGTCGGGGACCTTTGTCAAGCATACGTATATCATTTGTGCCCATTATTATAGTCATATGAATTGATTTCTGTAATTACTTTTGGACGTTTCGGTCTTTTCACAATCTAAATATATAAATTTATTTTTGATACAAGGGTTTTCATATATGATGAGCTCTTTAGAATTTTGTATTGGCAAACACTCTCAAAACATTATAAAACAAAACAAATATTAGATATTAAATATACAACCATATGAGCATATGTTTATACCCCGCAGTGAAATTAACTAGTTACAAACCACTTTACAACTAGTGTCACTAGATTCACACCAATTTTACTAGCCCTGCTTGTAACATATAACTTTCTTTTTACGACGAGAATTTGGTTTTTATATGCTGACATTTTTCATATGCCTGCAAGAACAACAAATGTCAGTTTTCAATTCGAAATTTGCCAGTTTCCTACTAGTTCAAAACCGAACCATAACGGTCTAGTTCAATTTACATATCCAGGAACAACTTTAATTTGGTTTTTGTTCAGCTTTATTGCAAAAATACTGACTCACCGAAGTACCCTGCTTCTGCAGCAACTTTCCAAAAATTCGCTACAAGTCAGATGCTTTTCTTTCTGGCTCAATTAGAGTCAAAAAATTCTAGTTGTAAACTGGTATTTTTCGTAACTAGTTTCATATTGTACTGCAAGCTAACTACAAGAAAGTGCAAATATTAACATTAGCGGCCCTTATGGTTAGTATGTTACATATGTATATAATATATGTACATGTGTATGTGTATCTGCACATATTAATCTGCAACCAATACAACAAAAGCATGACAACAACATGTGCTGTCCAAATGTTTTTGCTCCTGCTGCTGGCGCCGTCATACACTTGTTATGAAATGCTGCTATAACTATAGAAACACACACAGAAAACATACATATTTACATATGTGTTTGTGCATCTTTGTCCAGTCACACAGTTTTGCACATAAAGCGCACACATGTTGACAAATAAATAGCTACCTCTACACCTATACATCCAAGCATACATATTTACAGGCATATGTAATGACTTAACAGCAACTTGAAGCAAATGTCAACCTATCCTTGAGAGTGTTTAATTTAATTGCTGCTGCTTAATTCGAAGATTTATTAAAATCTTAAAATGTCTTTTTCATTTCCCGTTAGCAATCATGTGGCTTGCTTCTCACCGCAAGTTTTCGCTCATCGCAAGCAAATTCAGGCATTACATGCCAAGTTACATAAACACACGCAGGCACATCAAATGTTATGTGTATGTGTGTGTTTGTAAGGACATTCAATATTTATTTATTTATTTTGGAATTCAAATGTCAATTCCGTAATTGCTGAGAAAGTAATTAAAAATTGATATAAATTGAGTTAACAAGTGTTCAGGCTGCCAGCTCAGTATATACTTGCCATCTTATGTAAATATAATATATACATAAGTTAGTACATACCTTTGCACATAAATAGACTTGCACATAAATTGTATTAAAACTTATTTGCAGTTTTAAATTGTTTTCAGAAAATATTTGCTTACATATGTATGTAAATGCACACAAATACATACATAGGTAAATTAAATTCTCCGAGCTTACTCATATTCATATTATAAAACAATGTTTACATTAAAATTAAAGTGCCTACATATGCAGAATCAATAAATAAGCACGAGTGTGTCGAAAATATTTACTCACTTCATAAATTCCAAGCATTTCAGACAGCACTTTAATTTAGTCGATTAACAAATTGTGTACACTTTTACCATGTTCAAACGGTTCGAGAGCTGACGTAATTAAGACTCATTAATTTACTCATCGTATTCGCTATTCAAACATACTCGATTAAGCCGTAAAAATTATTGTTCGGCAGCTGTTCGAAAAATGTTCTGATTGTACTCTTAGCACCAAAGAATTGTTTTCGTCACCTCTTTATCTCTTTCAAAACTGCTCGATATTTCATAGAGAATTTGTCAATTTATGGTTAATTAAATGCTAATTGCATAATTAAGAAGTTTCTGTATAAATTTTCTATTGAGAACAGTTAGCGAAAATTGTTGTAATTCTGTTAGTATTTTTCGAAAATATATTTCACATGTCGATGCTTTGAAAAGTAATTTTTTATACAATATTTATGGGCTATTTAAATTTAAAATACTCCTAGGATAATTATTTAATTTGAATTAATTTAATTATATTCAAAAATACTTCGAAAAGCATTGCAGTATTTCCTTCAAAGTATGAGCTCATTTTCGAGGTTATACGGATTTTTTCCATTACTTAATCAAACTCTCTTTGCAGATATTTCAAAAAGAACATGATAAAAGAACTTTGCAAAGTCATTTGCTAGTTTTGTTGTTGGAAAAAATTGGAAATTATTTTTACACGGTTCTCAGAACTGTATTTTCGGGTCAATATTGGAAAAGTAAGGTAATTAAAATAATTGTGGAGAATCTGGAGCCTGAGTAAAAAATTAGCCTGTCCGTAAACTAAAATTGTTATTTAACTACTTTTGTAGAAAATATTTAGAAATTAACTTATAAATGTTAAATGTTGAGAATTTCAATATTTTAATTTTCGCATGATAAAATTTAGTATTCACAGAATTAAAAAAAAATTGCGGTCTACTCTTGTGTTTTTTCTCAGTCTGTTTTATAAGAGAGCAAGACCAAGTAACACGTTTTTTCCGTATGGCTAGTATGAAGGCTATAGGAAGTCTTTTTGTGAGTTCTTATTATGTATTTGTTTGATAGATCTAGGACTTGATATCAATACATGTATGTGTTCAGAAAATAACGGCAATGTTTTCCGACTATAATGCCATAGTGTATCATGAATTCTTGCCTTAAGGTCAAATGGTCAATAAGGACTACTACCTACAAGTTCAACGCTGTTTGCGTGAAGCAATCCGAAAGAACGCCCGGATTTGTGGAAAAACAATTCATAGCTTTTGCTCAACTCTGCTCATACTTCGTTGTTTGTTCGTGATTTCTCGGCCAAAAACAATACTCTCACGATGCCCCAGCCTCCCCATATTCACCAGACATGGTTCCATGTGACTTTTCCCTTTTTCCTTTTTCCTAAAATAAAAAGAACCTTAAAAGGGCTGTCGTTTAGAACTATAGATGACATTAAATTAAAGCGCATAGCTGAAAGAGCTAAGGGCTATTCCAAAAATATAGTTTAAGAAGTGTTTCGACGATTGTAAGAAGCGCTCGCATAAGATCGTAATAATATCGAATGGAGACTATTTTGAAGGCAACAACATTAATGTAGACGAACGAATAAGTAATTTGCTCAAAAAAAGAAAATTCCCGTTATTTTTTTAACAGAGTACGTATACAATTATCATATTAGAGAGAACAGAAAAGAAATTTTGGATTTAATTTTCGACTTTTGTATTATCGATGACAGAAGCCGATGTGCTTTACGTGGGTACCTGCCATTGTCAGCTCAACTCCACGGTGTTCAAAAACACAACGGATCAATACAATGCGTCGATCAGCGCCCCGTTAATAATAGCTTTCGCTAAAACCAACGATACCGATCGGCATTGTGGAATGGCACAATAACCACCTTGGTGGGGTTCGAGGCCTACCTAAAACCTCTGCCTTTCTATGGGTCTGGCACCCGTTTGCAATGCAACTCCACACTGAACTGTACCGCCCGAGACAGTTCTACCCGCATTCAGGTTTTAAACCACAGCCACCACGATACTCCCCGAAGGTCCTACCGCAATGAGCAGGATGGAGCGACAAGCAACTCCACCGGGCTCCTGCTCCCCGTGGCACCAGATTATAGTCTCCGGTTAGACCTTGTAGCCTAAAGGCTACTACCAGTTGAGTTACCCATTCATCTCAACTGGTGGCATTTGTAGCTTGAACTACAATGCCGCTTTAAGTGTGTGCATAATACATTTAAAGTGTTATAAACTCAGTTCAAGCTAAGTAATATAGCACTATTTCTGACATGGCTAAACCTATTTTTTGAGCAAAGTCTATTTCAAATGCAGTGCACTTTTTGGATTTTAGTCGCCTCGTACGACAGGCATGCCTTACCGCAGGTTATTCTCATCCCCCGACCCGCAGGGGGATTTATCGGTGACAATAGAAAATATATGGAAAATGGTACAGTGAAGTTAATAACAAAACGAAAAAGCAAATATTTGACTTCAAAATATTTTTTCAACTCGCCTAGATTGCCCACTTTATTCAAAATACCTGAAGAGGTAAAATTGTGGTATTAGTATTTCGATTTCGAACAATTTTCATAACACTAACAAGAGGAAATAAGTGAAATTTAATATTTTTATTTAGATGTTCGAGCAAATATATACAATTTCGTATGAATATTCAGTCCTTTGAGAGGATATTAAAGCCTAGCTCGGAATTCGTATTCTTTACAGTTATTCTGCAGCAAAACTCATACATAAAGTTTAGCATTAATGTTCGGAGTATACCTTATTTATGGAGAAAAAGTGGCGCTTACTTCAGCATTTAGAAGTAGCAGTAACTTTATCTGACAAAGGGATCTCCAAATCGCGATGGAAGCGATGGAGCGGCATGGAAATGCAAGAATACAGTTAATTCCGTCTTCTTTAATTGAAAAAGAGGGAAGAGATGGGCGGAGTAGGGGATAAGCAAATATTATTTGTATTATTTCCTAAGTTGTACACAAATCAAACTAATTGAGAGTAAATTTTACAAGAGAGTAACAATTTCAGCTTTAACGTGTAAGTCTCAAATTTTTCTTCACAGAATTTTTTGTACCGGATATAAAGGTCAAAATGGATCTTACAAATAAAATTGCATGGGTTCTAGTACTATTTTTTGGCAGCAAAGATGTATAACACACTTGAACTACATAGTTAACGGACTCACAGTATTGTAAAGTCTACAAAGTCCTTTTTAGCTAAACAAAACGTTGTGCGTCAAAGCATCTAGAATCAAAACATTTGAAAGGGGAAGATGTTATTTGGTTGAAAATACAAGTTCTTCAGGTTATTACCTTTTTCTTGACATATTTCTCTCGGCGGCGTTCAAAACGAGCGCATGTCACCTGTGTGCTTTAAAACCCGAGAGAGAGAGAGAGAGAGAGAGAGAGATAGAAGCCATTGACTATCAATTAAGTAGATCTAAGAAATTGAACTAAAATTTGCGAAAAATTGTGCTTAAAAAAATGTTAAAAAGCACGCCAGTTGAATTTATTGCAAATTACAACAATAAAATACAATAAATTTCTTGCAAAAAAGCGCGGCAGACCCTTCTCAGTAAAATCGTCGCGCCGGAGTGAGTGAGTGAGTGAAAGGCAAACAAAAGCCCGCCAAATGAGGCGTAACACCCGAGATGCGTATCAACCATGAAATTATGCGATAATTAATTTTTTTACGAACACACACACACGCACACACACACTCACATCAAACAAACAAAAGAGGATGCGAGTGAAGCCATAGCAAGCAGCGAAGCACGGACAAGAAGGAGCAGATTACAAAGCAAACGCGAAAGCTAAAAAATTAAAAAAGGCTGGGACCAACGGTTGCGACAAACTTTGTGGTTGTAAGCGTTAAGGGTAGCCTGACTTTCGCGGTTATTTCATTTTATTTTTTTTTTAATTGATATTCGCTGGCTTTTTATTGCATATTTGCACTTTTTTATTTCAATTTTTTTTTAGTCGTTCGATGTGCGTTTGCATTGTTGTTCTGCGGCACTCGATGTTGAGTAAGCGTTTCACGAAATGCATTAATAAACCGACTGCAGCGGCGTATCATTTGTGCTAACGCAGCATTTTAGCAAAGCGTCGGCCCTTTAAGCGATGAAGTCCTTCAACGTCATTGAGCTGTCAACCATCCTCTTTTCCCGCATTTTTTTCCATTATTACTACACCTTTTTTTGTTTTTTTTTTTGGCGATATTTGTTCTATTGCATTTTAGCGAAGTGCCAAGTCAGCGAACCAAAGCGACGATGTTCGGCTAACGAGCGCACACAGCGACGCCGGCTGGCGGGACGGCCGACGAAAGCTGGGAGGATACGCGCTGTGCATGTGCGGTGGACTGGAAACAAATGGGACGCAAGGACAAGCGATGGCAAACAAGGTTGTATGCATTGGACATGTGTCTGGCGGGGAGCGGTATGTTTGGAAGATTGTTTGTGTGTGTGTGTGTGTTAGTGAGTAGCAATGCAATTCGTCGATAGTGCGCCTTAAAATAGGCTAAGTTGCAGTGTTTTGAGCTCGAAGCGAGTGAGTTAAAGTGTTTAAAGTCATAAAATGTAGGTGATTTGTGCTTGATTTTTCGATTCTGACAGCGAAATACAAATACGTTTATTTTTTAGTTTTTTTTTTTAGAAAATGAAAATAAAATTTTTTTTTTTTCGAGAATAAAATTAAAAGTTTTTTTTTTAAATAAAAATATGTTTTTTGTTTGCAAAATATAATTTTTTTTGCACAAATTTTGTCCCAATGCTTAAACTACAACAATAATAGCACATCTGTCCCATTTTCTAAGTTTTTTATGACTTTTTTTCTGTCTCTTTTTCGTTTGGTTTATATTTTATATTTCTACTTTTTGCTCTCGCTAAAACAAAAGCCTCTTCATTGCTATTGTGTGCGTTTTTTTTAATATATTTTTTTTTATATTTTGTGCTTGTGTACATGTCGTCGTGTATTGTTTGCCCAAGAGCACATTGAAGGACTTTACAAGCAGCACAAAAGTGCTTTTGTCTTTATCACACACACACACACACACGCGCTTACATTATATGTGCGAGCTTCTAAAGGGCATATGGAACTGCGAAAAAAGTTTCAGCAAAATCGGTCTTGATTTTTTTGACACTCACACACAATCATGCATATATGTACGTAAGTATATATTTTATTTGCATTTGATACACAAACGACTATTATACAAATGCATATGTACAAATAGGTCTAAAATAAAAGGAGTATTTGCCACACAAAACAACAAAAGCAGCCACGAAAAGCCAAAGGCAAATACTTGAGTTTCATGCTGATAGTCATTTGATCGGCAACAGCGTCTTTTAAAAAAATTTATATACTTATTATATATGCGCATATTGGCACACACATACACAAACACACACAGACATTTAATAAAAAAGCATTTGGATACGCAAAAAGGACATCAGCGCGAAGAAAGCGCACAGAGAGAGGCAAGAGCACTTCACTTTCAACGCGACTTGAAGACGTAAACAACAGTAAACGGCATGAGAAAGGGAACACAATTTAAATGGCAGTGAGCGTGGTCCATGTGGCTGGCAGTGGCGGCCCTTGTGTGTGTGTGCGTGCATGTGTGTGTTTGATTGTCGCCTTCAACTGCCTATGCCACCGGCCGCATTCGCATTGTCTTTTATATATGCATTAAGCATATATTTCATATTTTACACACACACACACACACATGTATATACAAATAAACTTACATACATGTATTTTGCCTCACATTTATATTTCGGGTTTTCGCAGCTGCCTTGAGCTGTATTTTGCAAAGACTTGTACCCTACATAGATGCATACATATATACATACATACATTAATACATACGTACTTGGGTACATACATACACATTCGTATATAGATTTCCATAAATTTATTTATGCTTTATGAAGTCTACATACATATATCTATATATATTCAAAGAGATACACAAACTCAATAATGCTCAACACTCATCTCATCTCGTTTCTAAGCTTTTGGTGTTCCATAAGTTCACTATTTCTTTGCTCTTTTCCCTCGCCATAATCTCCAATTTGTTTTAAAAGAAATGAAGTGTTGTTTTCCGTTTCTGGATTTTGTTTGTTTGTTTGTTTGTCTTTGAAACATTTTGTGTCAATGCTTGCGAACAACTCGCGACTTGCCTCTAAGCGCTTGAAAATTAAGGAGAATGTGCGGCATTTCGCTTTTCGTTGTCACTGTTGCTGTCACGTGACAATATTTTCTTTCTTTCCAAACTTTAATTGAAAAAACATCAGCACACATACCAACGAAAATTGTTTATATATCGAATTTAAAGGGAGAAATCAATTTTAAAGTAAATTTTTGTTTGGTTGTTTTGCATTGTTTCGAAGGTTTCTTTAACTTAGAATGTTGTGAGAATTTTGGTTACGAAAAGCAGACTACCTTATACAGTTATTCATATTGTACTCAGCTATCTTTTATTAGCAGGTCTTTAGAAATTGGCGAATCGAACATACAACTGGTATAAATGTAATAGACTGGTCTAATCAAACAGAAACAGAATAGCAAGCAGTTACAACATTCTTAAGAGATATTTTTGAATTCCCTTATATGGACTCAAACTGGTTTGCTTTCTCGTTGAATTTAAATGTGGAAAGTTCAAAAATAGCGAGCAGAGAAGTGATGAATCGAAAGAAGCCAATTATTTACTAATTGTGCTATAAAGTCTGTCGCGAAAAATCTGTCTCGGATACATTAACCAAATACTCAATAATAAAAACGAATATATATAATGTTTTCTTTTTTTATAGGAAAAGTCAGTATCTATGGATGATATTAGAATAAGTAATGAGGGTCTAACTACCACTGTAGGCCTCTGGCAAGTTATAAGAGTCAAATATGGGAATATTCCCAGATGTGTTATAGAGAATCGAGTATAATCAACCAGGGGGACAGAAAACCATTACAATGGGCAAGTATGTGCTAGAGGATTACAATATATCCAATAATTAGGGCTAGGGAAAGGTCTAGACTGATTTCGTTTATTTTCGGTAATAAATTCAAATGCGCCATTTAATAAAACTAAATCACCACATTTTATTAAAATAGCGAAAAGCATTATATGTAGTAGGTGGGTGCTGGACCGATTTAGCCATTTTCGGCGCCACACTTTAGCGTGTCCGTGTTTAAACATTCACTTTATTTTGCTAAGAAATCTTATATATTGAGCGACATACACGTTGTGAAGCCAACCGGAGATTTGAAGATCATTATATTAGGTATTGGTGGCTAGGGTAAGTGTTGAACCGATTTTATCCAGTTTTAGTATCAGGAAACATTATTAACAGTATAAGATGTTCGCCGTAGTTCATTAAGATATCTCAGATTATAACGATATATGTGATATAAAGTCGTTCAGAAATTTGAAAATTCTTTTATTAGCTATATGAGGCCTAAGTACCTAACAGATTTAGATATTTTTATCAAAAAAATTGGTTAAAAAAGTAATGTAATTTCAGACGTTAATAATTTATGATAAGTAAACAAAAATATATATATATATATACGCATAGTATGCGTTAAAAATATATGGTACACAATTTTCGACATATTTTTAATTTACCCGCACAAGCAAGCTCATAGAAAATACATATTTTCTAAGTGTGTTTCTATAGCTACTACGGTTAAATAATACCACCTTTGGCATCATTTTCTTTATATTTTTTCTTATATATTTACAAATACTTGCTGGGGGCTTCTTACGAAAGGAAAAAATATCCCCGCACTAATGGCGATAGCAGCACATTTTTTCTATTCATATGCAAAGCCGACGCACAATGTCGCACTAAACGAGGTGGCAAGCCACTGTTTGCAAATATTAAGTGCAAAAATGCATTTAATGGGCTCGAATTACATAGAGGAGTGGATAGGACGCGTCAAGGAAATTGCTTGCATTTCTATTTGCATTATTCGGTGTTCGGTGGAAGGTTAGCCGCTATTAGCTGCTTGCCCACTTTGCTTAGGGTAAGTGCTGCTTGTTGGCGCCAAATCGGCGCAGAGTGGGTTTGTGACTTGTAATTTTTTTTTGTGTTTTATAAATCGCGAAATGTGAATTTCAGTAAAATTTCTTAAAAGTATTTAATTGTTTTCAATATTAAATAATTGTGTAGATAGTTGATTTAAGGCACTCTTTGTAATATTTTATTTAATTTTTTTGGATGAAGTGGTGAGGTCATAAGTATTTAAAGATATACAGTTTTTTACATTTTTTACACCGCACTTTTATTTTTAAAACTTTTAAATTTAATTTTTTTTTAAATTTTTCTAAAAAATCGTTTTAAATATTATGTGCAATGTTGACATTGTTTTCTAAAAATTTTTTTCAAAGATTCTCAAAAAAAAAATGTCAGTTAAAACAAATAGTTTAAAATAAATTTTTCATAAGAGCTAACAACATACGGCCCACTGTGCATTTCTTAAATAATTTTTCACTCTTCTACTGTTCCATCTTCCCAACATATTTTGCCAGCTGCTTTGCTCATACAAAAATTCTTCACTTTTCCACAAAAATGTGCTTCTTTGCAGCTTTAGTCACCCGTCGTGCCCCTCTGTCGTGAGGCCCGCCGTGTGACTTCGGTAACAACGGAGTCAGCGTGAATTTACGAGTTAGTTGCTTGACTCAGTGACTTCTTTACCCAGTCAACGACACGGTGGCTTGTTGCTAACGCTGATAGCAGCATCCTCACCACATATTCTTAGTTTATACAATACTTATTTGTGTTTTGTTTGTTGTTGTTGCTGACAGCCATCCGCATGTTGGCACTCCCCTGTTATGCCTTAGTGCACTTATTTTGCATTTCATTGTTATTGTGTTTCTGGTCGTGTTTTCTATGGAATCATAGCGTGCGGTTAGCTCAACTTCAAGCGCACACATTCTAACCGTGCTTGTATGTGTTTCCTCTTCTATGCTATGAAATATTTACCATTCAACTTAAAAAGCAAGCAACTTTTGTGCTAAATTTGTGTCTTGATCATATATTTGGTTTTGTGGTGTATACTTCTTTGTGTTTCTTCTTCGTGCTCAGCGATGATTTATTTTCACTTTTGCCGAAAAGTTTTTTCCCGCAAAGCGATATCACAATGGCAACTGTGTTAGGGTGTGCAATGCGGCTCAGCCATTTTTGCTGCCTTGTTGCGTTTGAGTCAATTTGGTTGGAATTTTTTTGGTTTCATTTCTCTCAGTGTATTTGGGAGGTATTATGCGCTTACAGTTTGAGTATTAAGGCAAAGAAATTGATTTGTAATATATTTAAGTGGAAATTGGAAGTGATGTGGGAGAACTTTTTTTCGAATTACTTTCACCTTATGATTAAACAGAATGCGATAAGCATTGTCATCATGAACTTAATGGCTTAGAACCTGTTTTTTTTTTCTATTTTGTGTTATGAAAACTGACAATGATTGCAGAGTCATGGGATACATAAAAACTATTGTAAATGTTTTTTCCGGCAAATTGCCCGATACCGTGTTCCTAAATTGAAAATTTGTGCCATGAAATAAATTTTTTAAATTTTGGAAATCTTCAGAAACTAGTTTAGAACTGTAAGCAGCAAGGTCCATAGCATCGAAATCCACCGCATGAATAAAGGGAGTTCCTAAAGCACTATGACCACGTGTGAGATCTCGATATCTATTTAGTGTTGAACTTAGTCATTTCAAGTTGATCGTGCATAAAGCATTTGTTTTAATTTTTTAACTAATTTCTGAAAGGGTCTAGTCTGAATCATATATCGTCTTCAAACCACTGGTAAGGCTATGGTAGCGCCGAGTTAGGGCTTTTCATAAGCGAAAATCATCTCTTCTGGAACAATTTGCTGGAGTTTTTCACTTACAAGGCAACTCTGAGATAACATACTAAACAATTTCTTTAAATTTTTAAAGAACAAACTCTATTTCCTAAATGATGTGTGTTTACTAGCACTTAATATGGCGAACTTGTCAGCTTGGTATTAGCTTAAAGACATCCAACAACAATTTCACCACAGCAAATGTCAGTCTTTAGACCTCAGTGAAAAGTGAGAACTAATTTACCAGACCTCTACAATTTTACGACCCTTTAAACGGTTGAAGAAAATATCTTTACTTCTTACTTTGACAAGAGATGCTTCGTTTTAAAACGAACATAAACTGTTTCTACGTTTGTAATGAAAACCGGTATTAAATATATACAACATATCATTAGTTTTGACAGGAGTAAGGATTTTAGGTGAATTTCTATGGGAATTGGCGTACCTGTTGTAGATAAATCAATTTAAAATAAAACTAACTCCCTGATTATATCTACAACCATATTAATCTGGATGAGTCTACAGATGAGACTCTGACCCCTGAGCAATTGCAGGTATTTGCATATATTTTATGGTGTATGGTGTATGTATGGTATGCTGTAATTTTAAGAATTCTTGAGTTTTTTTCTCAGTGAGTGGAGCTAGACTCATGCATACCGAAGAAAACACTGCTTGTGGTTTACGTAAAGAATTTCGTAATTGTTTCAAATTAGTAATGCTCTGAAAATATCTTCCCAAGAATCAATATTTTATAACAAATTTGTTAATGGCTTTATAACTCAAGTCAGATACTTTTCAAAAGAAAAATTACAAAAGTTAAGATTAAATTAAAAATATGATGTCTCGAATCGAACTTTAAGCTGTTTTAAGGCTAACAGTTTAAAGGGAAGTCCCCTGTAAGGACTAGGATTGTAACTTGGAATTGGAAATATTGGAACATTATGTGGAGGAACACTGCAGGGAAATTTAAACTATCTGGCTTCTCAGGCTGTAAATACATCAGAAGTAATATATAACCCGATGGTGTAATAAAAGTATCTACTTAATGCCTGCAGATATATTATATTCATCAGTATATAAAATCTTCTCAAAAAAAGAATCAAGGCCACTTCACCTTTAAAGCTCTATTCTTGGTTTCAGTTTCCTTCTCATACAAATTTTTACTTCCCGATATGTTTTACTATATATGAACTGCAACAACTCTAAGGCGACTGCCGTGCTGAAGTGCAGGTTTTCTCTAATCGAACGTCTCTAATCTCTTATCAATTATTATTGAAAATTAAACTTTATAAAAGAATAAATTTTCTTTGCATGAAGAGTGAAAATGTGGGCATTAAAGTGAAAAGGACTGGATCTCGTCTAACTCCAAGTAGTCCAATCCACTTTAAAGGAATCAGATAAAACCAAATATTTGATAAACTAAACTAAACTATTAAGAACAAATAATAAAATAGAATTAAAATTTAAAAATATTTTTCGACATGTTTCACTTTTTGCTAACATATCAAAAAAAATAAAAAAATCAAGTTACAACTCAGAAAACTACCAATAGATTATTGCTTTATAAATACGCGGCAATCAATCACTCAATTACTTTGGATCTCTTAAAATCTCGAATAAAAAGCAAACAAAAATTCAAAATTTTTTTAATGGCTAGCTGAAAAATACGCCAAATGTGTCAATAAAGTAAAATGTAGTGCCACGTTGCCATCTGTTTTCATGCAAATTTTGTTCGTTTTCCTTTAATTTTTTTTAGTTTTTTTTTTTTTTTAAATTTTTGCTGTGAGAATGCCGGATATGAAAGCAAACTTGCTAGCTGGGGTGATGGGCATAGAGTTTAATATAAAAATCGCTGCGCACGAAAGCGTTTCTAAAAATTCAATTTAGTCATTATGCGGAATACAAAACAACAGCAACAACAACGAAACAGAACTCACACATTTCATATGTAAAAAGTGCGCCGCACAGAACATCACAGATGGACGAGAGAGGTGCGTGGTGTGAGCGACGTGGCGCAGCTGCGGGCGAAATCAAAGCTAAATCAATTCGTTAGCTGACAGATACGAACGAAACGTTTGACGGCATTGGCAGCAGCAGCAGCAGCAGCAGCAGCAGCAGCGGCATGCATGCCAGACAGATAAACAGATAAACAGACAGACAGACATACCTAGAGCGAGAGTTGGCGGGCTTTTGGCGCGTGGAGCGGGTGGTGATATTGGCAACAGCTGCCAGTTGGCTGCCAAAAGCAACAACAGCAAGAACAACACGTATAACAATTTAGCAACAGCAAAGAAGAAGAAGAAAAAAAAAAAAAAAAAATTTCAAGCGGGTGTTTGGCGTGCCCGCAGCTGTGCTAATGTCACAATGGTGTATATACCATTTGTGTGTGTGTGTGCGTGTTCGTGTTTCTGCGGGCGCCAGCAAAGCCTAATCAATAACGTTTCACGCTGTTTTTGGTGTTGAAAAAGCATTTAACCAAAGGTTGCACGACGCTAGGGAGAAGAGTGAGGGACCGAGCTAGTGAGAGCATAGCCTTTAGCAGTCACAGCGGCAACGGGGGCGATTTTAG
Source organism: Bactrocera minax (assembly GCA_021498325.1). Classification (NCBI taxonomy): domain Eukaryota; kingdom Metazoa; phylum Arthropoda; class Insecta; order Diptera; family Tephritidae; genus Bactrocera; species Bactrocera minax. The sequence continues at coordinate 4,939,728 of JAKEEE010000004.1, forward strand.
AACATTGCAAATATGCGAAATAAAGTTTAAACAACACAAAGCGCAAACCAATTGAGTTTGTAAAAAATTTTGATATACGAGCTGGTTGAGGCCAAAGGATGTTGCACAGCATGCTGGCCGTTAAAGCACAACAAAGGCAAAGAGAGAACAAAAAAACCAACGAATTGAAGCCAAATGTATTTTATAGCACGTGAAAATGTAGCTGCAGAGTTGCTGCTTTGTGGCCGAAAATATAATAATTTGGCGCAAAATCGAAATTTTCGGTGGGGCAAACGCCGGTGAGGGGGGCGTGCATGGGCGGAAAGACTGTTCGTTCGCGTGTGTGCGTAAGATAAATGGCTATTTAGTGGCAAATAAAACGATTTTAAAGTTGTAAATGAAAAATTCAATAAAAAAGGAGTCGATAAAAATGCTGAGATTATTTACTACTCTGCGTGTACGTGTGTGTGTGTGTGTGTGTGTGTCTGCTTTTATATTTTGTGCGGCGGGCAACAGTTTCGATGACAAGCTGTAAATAAAATTTACAATTTGGCCGAAATATGATTACGAAATAATTTCTAAACTAAATTTGTAGCCTTTAAACAAACACATCTTTATTTATACATACATACAAACATGTAAAGCAAAATCATTCATTTCTTTGAGTTCACAACAATTATAAGTTTTTGATCAATTCTTTACATTTTTTGTTTCATTTGAAGCTTTAGCGCTGGGGCGGGTTTATTAGGCTGGATAGTAAGATAGAGTTGCCACACATATGCAATTATCGAATTGTAAATAAAGCAATCGTTTCATGAGAGTTAGAAATATGTGTACTCAGGAATGCTATTAAATGTGTAAGTTAGCTTTTTGTAGAAAAAAAATACCCCCTGAGGTTGCCACCTGCCTAATTTTATTATTTTATAAAATTAGTTGAAATTTAGCGACACAAAGCAAGCATGCCACTTTTGGCAATTTCAGTGACTTTAATTTAAGTGCAAGCTAGAAGAGGGTTACCACCTTTTTCAAAATTTCTATAGAAGTTTAAATCGAAAAATTAAAAATAAAAAATAAAAAAAATATCGATACTAAATATAAATATCGAACTGCTATTTTATAAAAAATATTCCAACGAAAACATGCTTTTATGGCGTTGCCACCTAATTGAAGATTTGAAACATAAAAATCGGGAAGCTATTTTCAAACATTTAAATACAAATAATTACCAAATAAAAGAGGTAAACAGTTAATCATAATTTCAATAAGCGTAAAAATAAAGTCAACAGTTTCCGACACAAACTGCAGGGTGATGAGAGTAGATAATTGTAAGATGAAGTTGACTGGCAAAGCACTCGAAATTTATTTTTATCTGAGACTCTCGCCAAATTACGACAAAACAATAGTTCGTTAAATAAAAACAAAAAGACGATATATATAAATCCAAATAAAATATAACTAATCTATCTAAATAACACAGTTCATACTTTGAGAAATGTGTCTTATAGTTACACCCTTAACTAAAATTTTGTAACAGATAGCTCTAATGAAATTGTTTAGAAATAATATTCACCGAGATCACGCTATTATAATAGAAAATATAGTATCAATGAAGACTACAAGTAGTAGAAAATTCCGAAATTTTTATTTGTAGTATTTACTAAAAAAATTTAAATATGATATCGGTGGAAAAGCATGGCGAATATATAGCAATAAGGTGCTATATAATTTTTAGCCTTCCAAATCTATGTTGAATATGCCTTGTTTCAATACAAAAATGTTTTTTAAAGCAAAATCATGCACAAAATACATATAAGCGTACAAAAACTTGCATATTACACGATTGAGTAATAGTAAATAAGTGAAAACGTCAAAATTGAATTTCCAAGTCGTAGCATACCTTAAGGCGCTATTGAAAGCAATCAACACACACTTAAAAAATATATATATATACATTTAAATTTTTTAATTCAAAAGAGAATTCATTTCCATACAATATAACAACAACTACAATAAATTTTCCAACACTTTTGAAGTATATAGCATGTGCTCAAGGCAGATGGACGCCGTGGCGTATGAGTGACTTCATATAACGCAATGTCATAAAGTCGAAGTCAGCTGTCAAAACCAGACAACTATGAGGAAATAATAAAATCAAAGCAAAGATTGTAAATACACAGCTACAACAACAAAACAGCTGCTAGTGACACATAGAAGCGCAGACACTTAGATCTACACCTAATCAGACGCTTACTGCAGCCAGAACACACAAATTGAATATGTTCAATTTGAAGAATGCAAACTTTTAGTACTGTTACTCCACCGCTACCGCCACTCAACTCCAAATCAAATCAAATCGTTTGTGACTAATGCAAGCAGTGATTTAGAAAACAACAACAATAACAATGATTTACCCGCAGTTAGCAGCTGGTTACTACAAATAACCTCAAAGCCTTTTAAACACACTGCGCGCACCGCTCGCTCATTGTTGTACGCATAAATCCCTCAACGCTAAGCACTTTACAGCGCAAAACATTTGCCAAACCGCTACGCAAGGATAATAACCGATGTGGCACAAACAAATATATCAATATGCAACCAAATGCTGGCGTCGTTTAGTGTGTGTGTGTGTGTGTGAGCGATAGCAGCTTATATAGCCACACACACGCGTGTATTTGTGTGGATTTTGGCTGACACCATGCCGTTGCTCCATTTGCGCCAGGTTTCAGGCACTCAAAAATACTTGTATCGATATCCTGCCCCAATTCAATATGTATCCATGTTTGTATTCAAATGCTTGTGTGCATTTATATAGTCGTATGTAATATATGTATGTGTGTATATGAGACATTTACAAATCCCACTTAATACGTACACATGTACGGCTTTGCATGTGTGTTAGTGTGCGCTTTGCGTTTGTATTTTAGTTGGCAAATCAAGCGTTGTGAAAATGCCATTTGAAACGCCACAGTTTCAGTTTCAGCTCATTTGGAAAATTAATGCAATCAAAAGTGTTTTTGTATGACAAAATTTGAAACTCCAAAGATTTTTTTTTTTTAAAGTTGTGTATTTGACTTGTTCGTTTTATGCATATTATTAACTTCCTTTTTTAGGAATATATGCTTGGAAAATGGCACAAATCATACGACTAAGAACTATCTAGTGAATACTCTGTGTTGGGAGAGGGCTTGATTTCACGCTTTGTAACTTTGAATGCAACCCTGCTATTTCAAGCAGATTATGCTACTTAACGGGTATTTAGCAGCTAATGAATGTTGTGATAACTTTACTAACTTTGGAAATGAAGTAAATTTCTTTATGAAAAATCATTATAGAAATCATTGAGGGCCTTTTAATATAATTGAGGTCTATGATTTGCGAAATTTTGCCTTAGTTCTTCCAATAAAAGTGATACTAACAGCGCAGAGCGCTCAGAAGTATCATTCAATCCGAAATATTCAAGAAAACTCGTACATTGATATTGTACAGTCGAAAGTCAAGCATCCACTCAGAGCTCAAGTCAAGTCAAATAATATGCAATATAAATTTATAATATTTAAAAAAGAAAAACTTCCGAAGGAATATGATAAAAGGGAACTAATATTTGATGTAAATTTTTATAAGAGTGCCGTTTTCCTTTCGCAAACTCTTCCTCTTAATTATATTAAGAACTTTCGTTGATGAAAGGGGAGGAAGCAAATTAGAAAATGTGGAGCTAGAAGAAGGCCTTATGGAAATTTTGATTAATTTTTGAATGTTGTATGGAGTAAAATATTTTATTAGTCAGCAATACAACGAGCAGACCTGCAATTTTTCAGAAATAACTAGTTGACTAAACAAGCGTCGCCATAAACTCGAGTTTAAGGTTTTTTTTGAACGAAACTCTGAGTTTAAGACAAAGATATCTGATAAATTTAGCCCTTTTATCGAAGGTTTTGAAAGTTTACCACCCCATAAACTTATCAATCACATTAAAATTATAAATTTAAACTCTGGTTAAAGAAACTCTGAGTTATTTTTTATTTTATTTTATATGATTTTGATGGATTTAAGTGGTAGTCGGCTGTTAGAAGCGTCAATAATGTTGTCAAAATTTTTAAATGTTGTAAAACAGCATTGTATTTCCGTAAACACAAAACGGCTGTATTTTATATGAGTTAAAAGGAATATTCGTTTAAAATAAACTCCATATTTATGAGTAGTGTTTAATCTTAAACATTAAAAATATTAATAAACTCGAGTTTGTAATGTGAAGGCGTAATGCGAAGGCATATTAAGTTTCATCCACTTACGAGTTTAAGAGGCACGAGTTTATGAAATCTGTAAACCTGATTACCGTTTAATTTGTAAAAAGTGTATATATCAGATGGTTACTTTGTCAGCTTATTTCATAATTGATTCCCTTTTTTGATGTTTCTTTAAATGTCGAGACTCCAACACATTGCAGATTGCGCTATTTATTTGCTTTTGCGTAGAACATACTTTTAGGATTCAAGAAAAGCAAGCTTCATGTAATAAGAAAATTCATAGGCAAAGTTATATATATGGTTGGTAGAATACTAAATTGTAAAGGTTTCTTAATTTTTTGGGCAAACATATATGTGTCTAGGGTGAAGAGAAGGGAGATGACTGAAGTGTAGTACTCTGGAAGAATAATAAACACATAGAAATTAAAATTTAACAACTCGAAACCTCAATTTTTGTAATTTATAACAATATAATTTTTAAAACAACGCGAATTAATATGCTTTTTAATCACATTAACATTTTTCATAATAAAAATTAATATTTCTCTAAAAAATTTCAATTAATCCACAAACAAGTAATAACAGAAATGAAACTGGGTTGCAAATAACTCTGTTTTCAAACAGCTGCAATTCATTCTTGATGCATTTTCATGATTCTGCATATGTAGTTATAAATGCCTCAGCGAAAAATCGAAAAAAGAAGAAAAAAAAAAGAAAACATATTACAAAAACTTTTTTGACATAAATATTCCAACTAAATTATTTCTGGTTATGTTCGTTGGGGTTAGCAATTGCTTATGTACTACTTGGCATTGTTACATAATAGTACATGCATATGTTGGCGTTGTTCAAAAACAATTGAAGTGTCCAATGCGCACAATAAAGCACTTCCGGTTTAAATGAAATTCTCACCAAATAACTATAAACATTTTTTATGAGCACATATTATTATAATATGCAATGTAAATTCATGTAATGTTGGCAATTGTACTTTCAAATATAGTTGTGCGCATGTGTATGTGTGCGTATGCATTTCATTAAATCATATAAATCATCTATGTATATATAATATTAATAAGAATTCCTTTTCGCATAATATTTGAACAGCTGCGCGTTCTGAAAGTAGTACAGTGAAGTGCAAAAAAGTTGACACCATTTTGTGCGCATTTTAATTAAATACATTGCGTTTTTATTTTGTTGGTGTAAGCGTGTGAAAATAAATATTTAAAGAATTAAATGGCTAGGAAAAATTCACTTAGGTAAAGTGGACATTTGAATGCAAATAATTATGGAATTTTTGTATATTTTTTTTTTTCTTTTTTATTTGTTATAAATTCTTAATTTATTGTAAACGTATTAAATTAAAGTTCTCGTAAAAATATTTGAGTAAAGCGTAAATATATACGTGTCTATATGAAAGTTTGACAATACGAAAACAGATTTTACAGATTTGAGTTGTGTTTCTTAGACAAAAGTAGGAACGGTCTGATCAAAATCATAAAAAATTAATTCAAACTGCAATATCTTCTACTTTCTAGATCTGCTCATTTGTTATACTTTTTTTCTTGGCGCCGACATGTAGGCAACATATTTGCTGCATCTGGCCTTTTGTTATAGAGCCAACTCATTTTGCCCTATTGAGCAATTAAATGTCGAAAGTTCCAAAAGCTTCTTTGTCTAATTTGTTTGCTACTTATAAATCTATATAAGTAATTGTGTAGATATACGCAGTTAGAAAAGTTTAGATTTTTCCATACGATTTAACTAAATTTTCTTCAATATGAAAATGAGATTTATCTGAACTATTTACTTTCCTGAATTTTTTTATATTCAAAACAGCTCCTCCTTCCAAATCGTCTGACTACGTTCTAGACATACATGCATAGATAGATATATTTATAGATAGATACACATATTTTTCTGATATGAGATTATGAATTTTTTCGGAATTATCATTTTTTTAAATTTTCTATAATGATAATAATGGTCCTAACTATGCGCAAAAGTATGCAATTGTTTTGAAATACGATTCTTTTTTTAAAACTTGACTGATTCACTGTGGCAATAAATTCTAGAAAATAGAAAAACTTTCAAAATGTCAAATGGTATAGTTGAATGCAATAGATGATCTGAAATAAATTTTAGAAATTTAGATTTAATTTTTTTTTACGAAAAGTAGAACCATTACAGGCTCTGATTTCTCTTCTTTATGATTTCGCCTCTCCACCTAAGTTTAAGCAACAAGTTTAACAATTGTGGTTTTATTCTATATAATTCAATGACCTTGATCCGCCAACTGATAAACTTTGGAAACTCTTTGTATTTACTGGTCTAGAGTTCCGCTGTTTTTATTATCACTTTATTTTAAAGCCTAAAATCCGGCAAATATTTTGTCAATGACATTTTTTTACTTTAAAAACTATTAATTTTAATCGAAATATAATTTACTACCGAATATTGTTTGTATTTCGAGTCTTTTACACTATCTCTGCATACATATCTGCCTAAATATAGGCAATATTATAATAATTTAATTTTATTATTAATTTTAATTTTAGTTCTAGTAGAAAATTTTTTAAATCGCTAAATATTGCTTGACATTTTATAGTATTTATTTCCAAAATCTCAAAAATCTCAAAAATACTGCAAGTTCTGTCTCCCTCGTATCTTGCACTAAAAATTTAAAATTTTAATGCATAATAATTTGCGTGTAAATATTTTCCCATTAATTTTTGTTTCATTTATTCTATTCACGCCATTTTAAGAAAAAAATTTGATTTATTCACTGCCACACCGAGTCCATTTCTAATATGCAGCCTACAATTATGCTTGAAATAAATTGCCTTTGAGGCATCAATAACCTTCTGCTCGATGACTTTTCATTGTTATGCAAAACAAGTTCAGAGTATTTAAAAGATACACCCACAAACACGCACCCACACACTGGCAGACACATCCATACACCTACGCCTACTTGGTCCAGCTGTGGGTGGAAAAATGAATACAAATTCAAAAACGAAATGCAAAATAAAAATAAAAGTAACAATAGATTTTGAGGCTCAAGAGGCAACAGCAAAACATTTAAATTTATGTCAGAGGAACAACACTTTGTTGTTGTAGTGTAGAGCAAGCGAAGAATGCCACACCACTGGAGGTGCTGAGAATATATTGAAGTGAGAATAGAATTGATGACAAGAGCGTCAAATGAATATAAAAATCGCAAATAAATGGAGCAAGCACACAAAAGAAAACAAAAAGCTACGTTAGTTCTAATTGGAGAAAGAATACAGAGAGAGCACAAACGAAATAAAAGAAGTGCGATAAATACAATTTATTGAGTGAATTGGCCTTCCCTTGTATAAAGTGCACATGTTAATACTGTGACCTAAGAGGAAAACACAGGTGAAAGAAGGTTGTGTGCAAAGCCGGAGGTAATGTGGAGTAGGCTGAAGGCTCTCTAATATCAAAGATAGGTAAATAAAATGTTTGCTCTTACAAAAAAATCGCTAACAAATAGAAGCATTGGTGAGCATACTCATATGCATAAAAAGCAGTGAAAAATGGTAAAGGCACGTGCGAAAAATTATTGTAATTCTAATATGTATACCAGGAATTTACGGCAACAAGTAACAAATGAAGTAGCATTCATTTCTTAAGAGACTCTTTAGAGTTGCCATACTTGAATATCGCTTGCGAAAGCATGTAGGTAACCGAAGCTAAATATTTTACAATACCAGACCGGTTACAGTCCACTCTGATACTTTGCAAATTTTAAAGAACAGCCTTGCTCATCAGACATATAAATCTACATAACTTTAACAGAGCAGGCTATTCAAAGGTGTGAAACCAAATATAGATAGCATTCTACACTCGCGACCAATAAATTGCATTAGAATTGGAAGATTTGAATATCTATTGTTAGACATATTACTTTCCACATTTCTTTTCCGACATACAACAGAAAGGAACATAAAATAAATAGGCAATATAGGCAAATTTAGCCAAACTCAAAAGTAAACAATAAAATATGCGGAAATATTAAATCAGTTCTTTTATGTAAAAGTTGCTTTTTATTTCACCTCAACTCGTGCGCACTTTTGCAGCGCCGTACGTTAAAGATGTTGCCTATTTATTGCATACTTTTCCGCTTGCTGCAAATTTATGACCTTCTACTCATCAACACGAGTTGAGGGCGCCCAGAAAGTATAAAGACAGTTATGTAAGTAGATCATTTCGCACATTTACGAAGCTGTAAACAATAAAATTCTGTATCACATGCAAGTTTACGATGTCATTGGGTCTACGAAATGTTGATGAACCCATAAGAATATGTTTAAGCAATAATGCTGACCCTTGCTGAATTCGAAATGCGCTGGAAGTGTATAAACTTAAGAGAGAAAGCAGCAATGATGAAATGGAAATTTTGTATACATAAGAATTTATAGCAGTTCGTATAAATATTCATATTGAATATTTAATGGATGAGACTTGTTGATTTTGTAGCGGTTGAGTCTTATTTTTATACACAATTTAAGTTATTGATTTCTTTTAATTTCGCATGACATTAGTACCAAAATTTGAAGTTCAAATCCGTTGATTTCACAGCTGAGTTTTCTTAGTGGGAAGCTACCACGATAGAGATTATCAAAGTTATAGAAAGTTGCTGTCAGGTGGCGCTGAGATCGAGAGATTTAAAAGCTTCGACTTTTAGCTCATAATATTTACTAGTTATAAAATTTTATACATAGGAATAATATGCGGTACTTTTGCAAAAAAAAAGAAACTTAAGATACTCCTTTGAAAATTTATTCGCTGATTATCAATTAGTTGTGCGTGGGTTCAAAGCTCAACACCGATATAGATTAGGCCTGGGTGTCTCAGTTTATCCGATGAATGGTAATCTTTAAAAAATTCTAACTCCGGCCTAAAATTTGAGAAGAGTACAGTGGGACTCTGGAAAGCGAATTCATGATTTGTCGAGGGCCATGAAGTCGACAGCAATTCCAGCTTGACAGACTTCCCTATAAATATTACACTATGTTAGTCATATTGACGTTTGACCAGTTTGAATCGTTTTCCAACTTCTGTATCGGCCATGGCCAGAAAACTTTCCCAGTTACTCTAGCTTTTGGTGAAAACATTGAAAGCTCTTCTGGCTTTAAAATTATAAGAATATTTAGACTTGAATATATTAAATGGATTTCCGAAAGTATACACAATACCTTCCGAGGGGATGAGATAAGATGTTTATATAGCTCATTTATAACTCTGTTGTATAAAGGTCTGGAGACCTTTGGAGCACTATATTTCAAGAAAGAACTAACCTAAATTTACACCTTAATGCTTCGAGAAATTTTTTCCACCATCCACCACTGCCGATATAGCTAGTATACTATAGTATGCAAGTAAGACGAAAAAAGGTGACATTACCTCCGGTACGATGCCGCGATTATCTGCAGCAACAGCCAAGAGCCACTTGCCTTCAACTGCTTATTGCATAATTAAGGAGTCTCGAATTACCAACCTTTAACCCGGCATTACTACTTAAATGTTAAGCGACAATAGTCGACCGAATTGACAATGAGCGAGATAAGGCAAAATAAATAACAAAATAGCAACTTCAAGCTGCACTAGGCACCACTTCAGCCCAGGCAAATAAGGATAAGGCAAGTGCACGGTAATTTAAGTAACTCGAAAGCCAAAGAGGAGCAAAAGCGAAACGGGGTAATATAGCTGCACAGCAGCAACAGCCAGCCAAAGGACAATGGGAAAGAGGCAGGGCACCAAAGGGCAGCAAAGGCAACGCAGGGCGACGCAGGTGCTTGTTGCTAACTACAAGTGCAAGGCAAATTGAACGAGCAAACATGCAGCTTAGACCAGCAGGCTAGGTGTGTGTTACTTGGCCACCGTGTGCGCCTTTGCTTAGGCAACAACACACTCAACTTGCACTCAGGCAGCAACAGCAACACTCCGGCACCGGCAAAGATCAGCGAGTGGCGAAACTCTGACCGACTGTGTGTGGATGAGAGACGAAGGAAGCTATGATAAAGAAGATGTGGGTGAAGAGAGAATAAGCAATTGTATGTGTAAATGTGTGTGTGTGGGTAGGTATTCGTGGTAGTTGGGACTAAAAGCATAGACAATATATAGAGATAATATATAGAGGTATAGACAATGTAAACTACAAACGACTTTTCCAAAGGAACGCAATTGCAAAGTGCAAAAAGTCGGTGGGGAAGAAAGAGAGGAAGAGAGAGAGGTGAAGCAGAGCTTGAGATATGTGGTATTGATAGAGACTTTTTTGCGCCAATTTATGGCAGTTAAAAGGAACGGAGAAAAGATTGTAAGCAGTACGAGACGCACACTCAACCATTATCCTAACTGGACGAGTGCATGTTATATGTATATGTAGGTGTACATTTACATACACACAAGTCAAAGGAAACAATTGAATATATTCATTAAATTGCAATGCACACATACATAGATACATACGTATTTGTGTATTTATAATTTATGTTCACATACAAATTTTAGTTTTGCACGACTTTTCCCATGTCACTTTGATTTGTTCGGACATGCAAATCAAAAAACAAAAAGAAATTTGATTAGCATTTCAAGAGTTAGAGACATGGAATAAAATGTAGAGTGTGCTGGAGCGCTTATTATATGGCAACATGTTATAACCTCACTTTATAAATTCTAAAAAAATTACGACTGAAGTCGGTAGTGTATGCTTTAAGTGACAGACAGCCAGTAAGATAGTGTTGTAAGTGGCAGAAAAATCAAATGGGGGAGCTGCAATTGAAGTCAGCGGTTCGCTAAGCTAAATGAACCCATATAACTAAGCATCAGATATTAAAAACTGTGAGTTTTTAATTGTAGAAAATTTAAGCGCATGCAACGATTCGTAAAAATGCTCTTAGACAATTATGTGCTTAGTAATTTATAATAATTATGGCACGGAAATTAAAAAAAAAAAAAAATAGTAAAAAGACATATATTATACCAAAAGTTATACTACGGCGATATCTGAGTATAAGCAGTAAGAGCCCCATATATACGAGTTTATGGATAGTGTCAAACCCATGTATATTTTTCAGAAACATCCGCAGTTTTTCTTAATACTGTATTTCTTCTCATAATGACAAGACTATTCAAGGTACCGTTATAAAAGAAATGGGTGTTTTTAAAATTTTTCCTACGTAATTTTCTGCTGTAAAAAGACTTTGCAATCAGTCGACAACCTTGATGGCAAATTTAGTCGGTACAGCGATAAAACAAATTTCAACAGAATCGAAAAGGTGGTGCCACACCAACAATAGAATATTTTGTTAATAACAAAATTCCAGTATGAAAAAGTTTTGACTTTTCGGCCTATATTTTTTTAGCTTTATTGTCTGTATAAATTAACATATTTTATATTTTTGAGTGTTTATTATAGTGTAGGCCTAGCCATGGTACGATAATTCGTAACTGAACAGGTTCCAAATAGCATATATAACATATTCCAACGAAAAATTTCAGTTATTGAATGAAGTAACGGGCTCTAAAAACAAATTGGCGTTCCCCACGCATTTGTTTGTGCTTTCATTTTCGAAATAATATCAAATAACCATCTTTATTCAGAAAATGTATCGATAAAATTCTTCGAAATTTCATTAGTTTTTTTTTTTTTTTAAATGAGATTAGCGTTTTTGGAAAATAATTACAATTTTGAATTTTTTTATTTAAAAATATCAACTTGAAACTTTTTTCCTAATTTCTTTACGTTACTTTAAAAAAGAAAACATAAAAATTGTAGGCAAAGTCCACATAACAAATTGTCTAAACAACGAAACAACATCTCGACTTAGCTTTTTTCTCCTCTTAAAGCGTTACAAGGTATTATTCTCATACAATTTTAACCAAATATATTTACTAATCTGTCATTTTAGGAATCATCTTTTTAAATATCGGTTTAAAGTATTTTATTTGTATTTCAAATATCAAAAAAAAAAATAGTACTCAAAGGAAATTTGTTGAAGTCTAATTAGTTGTTTTATCAAAAGTCCACAGATATGAAAGTTATTCGCAACCAAATAAAGATAATTTAACTTAGAAAGCTTAGAAAACGAACTAGCACCCCTTAGTAGTTTTAGGGACAACGAAATGTTTTAAAAATATCACAACTAAAATCACAAAGCATAACCTCAAAAAGCTGGAAAGTTTAGTTTGAACTTCTTCTTGAAAATCTATTTAATGAAATTTAAAGCATATTTTACTATAAGCAAAAAGAAAGATATGAAATCATAAAACATAATTCTAAACCCCAAAATAAACGCAATAAAAATCAATTTCACCCTTCAGAATTGCACAAACTCGAGTTCAGCTGTCGTGCTATATAACCACTGATATATATCATCAATGTGGCATAAAATAAAGCTAGCACCGCATCTGCAAGGGCTACCAGATATTATAAATGCCCCGAGAAGTATGTCAACGTATAGACAGAGGGCTGGCAAACTGAAATTGATTGTGATTACATTGCAGTGAGTTTGTGATGAAGCTGTCGCCGCTGCCTGACTGACATGGAAATGTAGAACTGTAGAATAACGATGATGCGGCTGACAGCGCAATAGTGGCACCCGCACACAGTCATCACAGCGCCCATTCGCAATTGACACGCTGAAGCTGCACTCGACGCGAATGCTTTAGATGCCACTGCGTCTCATTTGCGACGATTGCTCCGATTCTCAGCAATTACTGTTGGCTGCCGTCGGCTGTTGGCTGGAAGCAGTTGATGACTTGCATGTCTGATGCCTAACTATCCATGCACTTAGACTAACTATGCTGGTCATATTGACGTAATGTTAATTTGAGTAGCTGTAAGGGTGGAGATAGAAGATACATATGTGGTTGAGTAGGTAAAAGGGTTGATGGAACCGTGTTTCAATTTTATAAGTATTTCTGAAACATTTTTTTTTTTTATAGAAATTTATTTCATACGGATTTTTTCAACGGCTCCCAAAGGTATGCTACGCCTGTCCTTTCCTAAATGGAAGTAAATTTTAGACACTGTATATTTAAAGCTAACTGTATATTTCTAACTTTAATGAAAAGTGACGAAATGTTCAAAAGTAACTGCCTAAAAGATTCGAATTTTTCCAACAACGTTATGTAAAATTATTAATAGTATCAAATAGATCAAGGAATATGGGTAAGAAATAGTTGTAGTGTGAACTCACTTCAAAGCATTCAACAGTCTAATAAGTACTTTATAACTGATTCTTTTATAAACGATTTTTGTACTAGTTTTACAATGCTTAGCTTAAATCTGGTCGATAAAAATGATGTGAGTGTATTCTTTTTGAAATAGTGTGAGGTTTTATTCAGCTTTTTTTTGAGAGTTTTTCATTTTCATCATCTGCCCTTTTGGTTAGAAAAAGCTCTAATTTTCTATACCGCAAACCGCGACTAATTTTTATACAACGAGCGAGTAGTGAATCGAACACACTATCATTTGAACTATAAAAATTACTACGATCTGAGATTTAAGCAACAATTTCGATAACTTAAAATGTCCTTATGTGGATTTTATTTGATTAAAGAGTTGCTTATTTACCTCAGTTTGAACTCCCTATAGTACTTAGCCACTTTTATGAATTACTTTATTTACTTATCTCACTTTTTAGTTGAGATAAGTTTATGGAATCAACTATGACTGATTGTTTCGGATCAAAGCGATACAGATTTTTGGCCTCCGGGGCGGTTTAGTACTAAGTTTTGGCAAGAGGTATTGGGTGCTGTTTGGGGAAAAATGTACTTTAAAATGTCAGAAATCTTCAAGCAGCTATTGCTTAGTTGGAGCGCGTTAAAATTTTGAGTAGGCGAAATAGCTGCCATCTTGCTACTATATATGAGCCGGTTTTTATTAGGTTTAGAAAACTTCGAGAAAAGAGAAAACAAACTAACTCAGAAAGCTATAACTAATTTTGAAGAAAATGTCAAAGTTTTGAAATTAAATAATTTGAGATAACGAAGGTGCTTACTTTAATTGACAAAGCAACACTGTGGCAACACTACGCTGGGATATTGCTCAAGGCTTTTGAATGCCAAAATTTTCAACTCTCCGTCAAAGTATCTACTTTTCTGCAGTTGTTTTTGTGCAAAACCTACATAAGTGATTCGACAGTGAAAGATTGTTGTTTAAATAGCCCATCGTTGACAAAAAACATATATGAACTAATCTGAAAAGCTGCTTTATTTGGCAGCGCTGAAAGAGCTGTCGATATCAAGAAAAAGTCGATATCATAAAGTGATAGTTCAATAACTATCATTGATATATATATATGTATGTATATACCCACTAACACCTCAGGCAGCAAAAAAATTCTACTCCAGCCACATATTTGTCAACGATTTCCTTAGAAGCGCGCATTACAAAGGCATAATGCTTTCAATATGCACTCACTCACATATATTTATATTTAAATAAAAGTTAATAGTATAAGTAGTTGCATGCATTATAAACATATGTTTGTTGTTGTGCAAAGAGAAAATACCTTCCGTGCACATTTTCTACTCTTACATGTACTTCTACTATATAGATCTATGCTTATATATATGCATGTATTTTATTTAATTTTTTTTATTTCTCTCTCGCCTTTTTTCTACCTTTTTCTACCTTTTTGCATCACATTTGCCGCCCATACACGTTTCCTCCTTTTCTTCACTTTAATTCTAATTTAGTTTATTTCGTTTATCTTATTCATCTGCTTCATCTTTTCAACTGCACAAAGTGTATTAGTATGCATGCGTGTAAGTGAGTAACTATGCACAGGGGCACACACACACACACACGCGCACACATATACATATGCGAGCAGATTCATTTATTTATGCATGCTTAACAATTGTACCGACCGACAACAGCGAAGAGTTGCTGCCCCACAAACCACATACCCGACTCGCTCCGCGCGCCCCCCAAACAAATTGAAGCAATGACTGTCGGCAGACAGTCGTACTGAACTGAATATACCAGGGTGCTTGTATATGTTTGTGTGTGTATGTGTGTGTGTATGTGGGGATAAATTTCTGTGCACTTAAGTGTATTTGCATACAAGCATTGTGAGCGGCACAAATATTCATACGACTGTACGCACACACACACAGATATGTTTGTTTGTACGTATGTGTGTATGTATGTAAGTGGTTGTCTGGAGAGATACGTTCAAAGATATTCGCCTGCAATTTGCTTGTCGGCATTCAGTGCACTTACTCAATAATCAAACAACTATACTAGTGGCCACACACACACACACACACACACATTGCTGTATATAGAACTGGCAGTGTAGTACAATATTATTTATTTATGATTATTTTATTACATTTATGCGCGTACGTGCAAATTGTGGCCCCAAATATGAATGCGCCTTCATCACACACACACACATACACATAAATACATACGCACATACATAAATAAATATATAAATGCCAGCTGAACTACTTGACTGCTCTTGTGCGGAATCCTGCTTCATGCAAGTGAATAATGTGAGCACAAATTCACACATACAAATAAACCAGCATACATCTATTTATATATAGACAATGACACACTAGCATTTATACATATACACATATTTATACATATTTATGGCAAATAAGTCGGTATGCGTGGCTTCGCTAAAAGCCGTAGCGATTTGCTGTTCACGTGTTCAACGTCCATTCTCTCCACTTCACTTACTGGCTGCCACATTTTTATTGCCTGTGCTTTCAGTTGTGTTGTTGTGCATTTGTCAATCTTTGTGGTACGCTTGGTCTCAGTTCTCCTCTTATTTGATTTGATTGTGTTATATCAACAACGTCTTCGCTAACACAGTCAGCTCGGCAATTGTTTTGATCGTTACTCAGTCGGCATGTCGCTGGTCGAAAAAAAAGCGTGAATTTCTTGGAACAATCAAGTAAGTCGATGGAGGCAACTGAACTAGAAATTCGACAGATTTTTTTTTATTTAATGCCCTATATAGGAGACGCTTTAACAATCGAGTTTTATTAAGTGGAACTTGTTACTGCAAACCTATGCTTTTATCTCCAATCAGCTATAGTTCCTTTGAATTATCTTAAAAAGCCTTTCGAAAATTGAATATGATCCGAAGAATAATTTCTTGTACAACTTTATTTCTTTAAGCCTAAAATAGTGACCTTGGAGTGTGGTGACCTTAGAACATTCGAACACATGCTATGTTTTTTTCAGTCTGATACTATTTGTTTAATTCTAAGCATGAAAAGGAATATCTTGTGAAAAAAAATAAAAAAATTTAAAATTTTTAAATTTTTTAATACAAAAAAACTTCAGAATTATATATATAATATTATATTTTGTTGTTGAAATATATACTGTTATATTAACTAAAAACTGTGTATATCAAAGAGCTTAGTATCTGAATCAAATTCATAATTTAATAATAACATAATACAATCAAAATATTTGAACGAATTGAAAAACAATTTATATGTTACCAAAGACCAAGAAGTATCCATATTTCATGTGCTTCATTGAATATCTCTGTGTAAGAAAAAATACTCAAAATTGTTATCTCAATAAATCCTGCACCAAATATTTTCAAATTCAGTTTTTTCTATGCTGGCAACACTGCCAATTATTTATCTTTTTAATTTCACTTTTCTCCACCTATTGGCGTTCGTACAGAATTTGCTAAACAAATTAGCGTTAGATATCTGCTGAGATCTTACAATTTTGAGGCGCATTGGTAGATTCGAATTATGGTGAAACTATTTGGTTACACTGACTGAGCAGCCATATCAACTTTCGAGCGACTAATTGATCAGAAACAGTACCGAAGCTCCATAAACCTCCGATACGATGCGCACCGACTACTACCGATGATTAAACACTACGTGGAACATATTATACTGACAGTAATGCTCGGAAGCAGTTTATGAAAAAAAAGGCTAGGTTCTAGCTGCAATAGCATAGAGTTGCCTCTCACGATATTTCAGATCAACAAGAAATGGCGAATAATAAAATTGGCAAAATTGGAGCCTGCTAATTTTCTTATATTTGGTCACAAATTGGGCGTTATTTCGACATTCTTCAAAATTTTCCTAAAGTTTTAATTCTTACTTGAGGTAAGTTTAACAAATTCAAATTGTAAAGTTAATTTTTAAAGTGAAGTTTGTTGTTGAAAACTAAAGATTAGTAAAAAAAATAATATCTGAGTATCTGATCTAAAAGTTATTTGGTGCACTTTCCATTTCGACATATTTTGGAAATATATACACTTTAATATGAATTTTTGTAAGTTTTCCATAAAAAGTGCCTAACTCAAAACTGCTAACTGTGCCGATTGAGACTTTTCTAATAAATATTTTCTAATAAATAAATAAATTATTTCCAATAAATCCGATTGCGATTACTTCGGTAAAATTATATAAGTACTTGGAGTTTAATATACAGACTCCCAAAATACCGTTTTTTTCAACGTACTTTTTGTAAGCAAGTCTAGTTTCGTAAATTGTTCTTATACCGACTTTTCAGCAACTGTTGATATTTGCTGTGGACCGTGTATTTTTACATATTAATGCCAAGAAACTTCCAACAAAAAGATAAAAAATTAAAAATTGAGAATTTGAAAAATTGACTTAATACCTTTTCAATCTGAAATTAGCATTCATAAGAGTCATATAAAACAAAATTTTAAAATTATTTGGCACTTATATATATTTTTATTGTGACATAAATTATCTTCATTAAAAATATTTTCACACTAGAAGTTTATGGTTTATGAATAAGAGAAGAAAATGTTTTTTTTTACAAAAAAAAAAATATTTCACAATTTTTTATGCAAAGAAAATCTAGTAAAAATCTACAGACATCAATTATTTTATAGCAAAAAAAAATGTTATGTAATTGCTCTGCAAATTTTAAATCCGAAAAAGCAGCACACTTTCGCAAATGCAACAAAACAAGCCACTCGAGTTGATCAACACACACGGTTTTAAATCTTTCTAATCAAATCTAATGCCACAAGTAATGTGAGAAATTAGTTCAACATTATAAGTGGCGGCGTTAAATGAGATGAACATAAATTAAGGAAGTGCAAAAACTGCCAACTAACTAAATTAGGTGTGATTGGTAGTGTATATAAGTATGTGTCCGTGTGTGCGTGTGTGTTTGTGAATCGTTAAAATCATTTATTTACTTTTACGTTTGCCTTACTTGTCAAATGTTCACGCGAACGACATAATCCCGCCACAGCCGCAGAGCACCACGTAGACCCAAATGAGGGGGTGGTCCATGGAGCGACGTATAAAATAGGAAGTATGAAGCGTGAAAAAGTCAGCGGTTGGCAGACGTGACGTGTGTGCATGTGTTTGTGTAACTGTGTGTGTGCATGTGTTTGTGTGCGCTGCCGTATACATTTCCAATTTCCGTAACAGTTTCCTGTCGCGCGACGCGCAAGCAACAAGAGTGCAAAGCAAGCGGCTAGCGGAGCACGAGGTCGGAGGGCGGGTAAACAGCCTCCTCACCAGTAAATGGCACATCTATTCAATGCGATTTTAATGCAAGTCATTGGCAGGCAGCTCCAGCTAGCAACGAGCAACCAGCAACTGGCAACTGGCAACTGGCAACTGGCAGTTGGCAGCCACTAAACTCAGCGCAAACAGGCGCGACTAGGCAGACAGGCCGAGAGTGCTCAACGCCGAGCAGTCGGTTAGTCAGATAGTCAGACGGACAGACGGACAGATGGGCTGCGAGTGTAGGCAGCTGGCGGCAGCATTATTAACGGTACAGACACTCACACACACACACACACACATTTACATTTGTTGGCGCGTGTGTGTGCGTGCGCGCACTAGATAAATGAGCGTTTTTATTGCCTACAACAACAGCAACAACAATCATACTCACACTCAGCGACGGCCGTTATAATATGAACAGCGAATTACCGCAATTGTGCGGCCGATTTTCAACAAAGTGCCTGGTGGCGGCGGCAGCAGCTGCAACCGGAGGGTGCCCCGTCAAATAGTGCGCCCACCATGATGCCGAGGGATGCGCTGCAGGTGGCGGCAGGCGTTGATGAGCACTGGTGTATGCGCGCAAGTGGCAAAGTGGCGGCGACCCATGGTGTGTGGCTGGCGGGCAGCGCGGCGCGGCAATTCACATGTCGTTCGACACATTCGAACAGCGTGTGTGAACGCGGGCGTGCAACTGTATGTGCGTGTGTGTGTGTGTGTAGTGTACAAAGTATGGCAAACATAAGCATGTACGTTCTGCAAGTTTGTTGTTATATTTATGTTGCTACTGATGCACATACAAGCGTGTTGCAAGTTGTTGATATGCAACATAGATTCAATATACTTGTATATATGTAAATATATAGATATATAAATACGTATGTGTATACCCTAACTAGCACTATTTCAGCAAAGTATGTGCAAAATTTAAAAAAACCGTTATACATGAGCGCTTAGTTGTTTACACACACACACATAAGTGCATGCGGCCGCAGCAACAGCCTGTCATACATGTATATGTGCATGTAAATATAAGCGTATGTAGCGGAAGTGCTTGGCGCTTGTTGTTGTGTACGAGTAACTGTTGAAATTTGTTATTTTTCTGCTAAATATCTAAGCATTTGTTTGCTCGCTTGCCGCCAGCAACAACAAATCGCGCACTCATTGCCGCAGAGTGAGGAAAGAAAACTTGCAGATTTAAAGTATTAAACTAATATAAAAATATATTTACAAATTTTTTTTTTTTAATAACTAATTAAAAAAAAATTCTCATTTCATTATTTTGCACGGCTAAATTTTGTGCCGTACAATAAATACATCATAAATAGTTTCCAAAAACAAAAAAAAAAATTTTTTTAAGATTTTTATATAGCACTTAAAAAGCTTTAGTAGACCACATAAGAAACCGTTAATTTAATATTTGCCTCCTTTACTGCCATTTGAGGAAGAAAAATACTAGGAAATATTGATAGGAAAGCCGACGCCTTGCCTTTATGTCAGCTGCCTGCTATAAAGTTTAATTTACCCATTTCAAGCTTGCAGCCGCCGCTCTGCTGCTTCCGTCACTTGATGCCACCTTTTTTACTACAAATTGTTTATAAAAGAATTTTTATTTTTTTTCATACACATTGTGAATTTTCATTTTTATTTTTTTTGCCACATTTCCATTATTTATCACTCTGAAGTCCACACGCAAAGTCACGCTGCAAAGCAAATGGAGAATATCGCCAACTAGACACCCAACAACACAACGCTACGCCACGCAACAACAACGGCGCTATGCTGGCCACAACAAAAGTCATAGTCAGTTTTACAACTTCACTACTATTTGCCAACAGCTTTTTCTCAAACAATTAAAAAAAAAAAATTTTGTTTTACATGTTGCAAGCGTGTATTTCTTCCGCTTGCACCAACCTCACACGAACGAATTCTGTAACTGAATGAATCCCAACGAATCGACAAAGATGCTGTGCTGCTGCTCGACGACGGCTGGCGGACGACGGATGAACGCCAGCGAGAGCGGCAAGAAAAGGCACCAACAAACGATTGTGTTTTCAATGGAGAGCGCATAAACGCGAAGCAACAAGGAAGCGACGCTGTCGCTGCCGCGCCGGAAGTGTGCGAAAAAGAGCAGCATACTTACTGTTTGGGAGATTGTGAGAGCACGAACGCCTCTGGAATGCTGAGCGCTGCCTGTGTAACGGAAGTGTGCGTAACAGAAGTATGCAGTTGGCTGGCAGTGTAGGGGATGCTGTGACAGCGTTCATCCATTTCGAGGCTGGAGCAATGTACAAGCCAAGTGATTGAGTGAGCGCGAGTGGAATGCAGTAAATTAGGGAGTGAGTGAGTGCGTCAGTGGTTGAGTAAATTAGTGAGTGGCAAATTTTCCGATATGCCTAGTAGGGTGGGGGCGCAATTGCCGTATAGTTGCAGGTGTGTCTATGTTGTAATGTGATGTAATTGAGCGCTAAGTGGTTTCACGAGTTATCAAGGAATAGTTGGTGGGATTTTGCTTGTTTTCATTTATGGAATTATTAGTATGTAATTTATGTATAATTTATATTTATATATATATATATAATATATATATTTAATTATAATAATTTTAATAGGAAAAAATTTACTTTTGTATATATATTGTTATATTTCTGGGATGAAAACATTTTCACATAATGAATTTCTCAAAAATGAAACACTCTTTTTGAGGCATTTAAATGATTTCAAAATCATAAGTCTGCTTTAGCCTATGCGGAAATGTTAAACCCAAAATTTGCCAAATTCGAATATCAAAATTAAAGATTTTTCTTGACCGAATTTCTTAATTATAAAGGTGGTAAGCATAAAAAAATTATAATTAAGCATAAAAAAGTTTTGTGTTTTAACGGAAAGTATACCACAAACTAGTGATATCATTCTGGTAGTCGCTCTTAAAAAGGGTTGCCACTAAATCCTAAAACGTCATATCGCGGAACTTTAGTTATCCCCTTCGTCGTCTTAATTTGAGTAGAAAAATAAAGCAAAGCTTAACTGTCCAAAAAGTAGCGTTTTAAGAATCAATGCTATACCTATCTGATATAACTGACTGCCGAAGTCCATAGCGCAATCTTGTAGGTCAATACAAAATACTAATTATGATAGCGAAACTAGAATTACCAGAAGCTCGTCAGGAAACTGTACGTATAACGGCAAAAATGTTCTGGGATCTTGGCAGGGCTTTTAAAATATATAAGTTTACAGTTACAAAAATTAAACTTTGTTTATTCTATCGTTTTTAGAACTATCACTCCATCAAATTCAAATCGAATGTCAAGCAGGAACGGTTTTTAGCTCCATTTTAACTTTCTATTACTCAAAAATTATTATTTTTACAAAGTTGCCTTTTCAATTCCTGCTCTGTAAGGTGTTCAAATCCCTGTATATTTAAGTGGTAAAATTTTTTAAGGGGTTAAATGATTTCAATGAATCAAAACAAGCGTATTACGCGAGGAAACTATAAACTTTTCGATAAAACTAGTTGGTTAGATATTTAGTATATAGTAGTTAGTAGTTAGTAGTAGTAGTAGTAGTAGATAGTAGATAGTTAGATAGTAGTAGATATTTTTCCGAACATATGGATCACCTGCTAACACTCAATTTGTCATTGTTATTTTTGGAAATATGTTTGAAAAGCCTGTGTATGCGCTCATTTTGAGAATTTTCAAAGATCGAAAGAAAAACTTCAACTCACTTACTATAATATTTATAAGAAATTCCGAGAAAATAAATAATTAAGATATCAGAACAACTTGTGACAATCTCATCATCATTACACCACATTTAATTACACCACCAACCCTTCAGGCACACCTGCCCCTACGGCTGCCGCTGAAACTCACTTGTGACACGTGTGCTGTCGTAATTTTAATTAGCCACCTTTTGCATATTTGAGCAGCTCACAAGAGAGCTTTTACTCAATCGTCACTGCAACAAAATTCCACTCACTCACTTTATACGCTCGAGTTGGCAATTAAATAAGCATCATTACACGTTCTACACACGCCCACGCGCCCACTCGCCCACTCACCCAATGACCCAAACTGCTCGTGTCGCCGGGGGTGTGAGTTAGGTGGAAGTTAGGCCAGCCGAAGGCAACATTTGCCCGACTTTTCGAACAAGTCACATGCGACACGAGCACAACCCGTTGGTGTGGACACGATGCCGAGTCGTGTGTATTTGACAGTTCGGCACGCATTGCAAGGCTACTGACCTCCGCCACACCGCCACACTCATACACAAAGCCATGCATGGGAGACAACAATATAGCTGTTGGGGTGTACGAGCATATGTATGGGCGAGAGAGAGGGCGAGAGAGAGGGCGCGCACAAGCTTATTGTGGCATGCATTGCATTCATTTGCGATTTATTGCAAGCGATTGTAGTAGTATTACGAGCGTGTAAATGAGCGTAACTATGCAGTTACTGATGCCGTTAATAATGACGAGCGCTGGTGATGATGATGATTGCGTTTATGCTTATGGCGGTGATGATGTTACTTTACATTGTTTTGCACGTGTTCGGGCTGCAATTTGGCATTTCGGCAAGATTATGCTGCCTTGCGGGTAAGTGTGTGTGTGTGTGTGTGTGCAGCTAATCAATTGCTGTCAGCCACAGCTATTGCCAGTGAGCGACTTGATACTGTTAATTTTCATTAAAATGCCAACAGCTTGCTATCATGCTTAGAATTCCGTTGCGGTTTATGTTAAATTCAAAATTAATGTGCGCCTGTATTTGCGCGCAGATACGTATGTGTGTGTGTGTGTGTGTGTTTGTGCGTATGCGTGAATGTATTTGGTTGGTTAACAAAGTTTAGCAGCAATGTAATCGATGATTTAGAGGTAAGTAAGTCAGCGAGCAGTAAAAAAATGCAAGGATATTTGGTAAATATTTTTTAAATTAATTAAAAGGTGTGAGAAGTAATCCTAATATTCACCGATACCAAAATTTTACTGATATTATTAAGAGAAAGTCTTAATCAAGTGACATTAAAAACCTTAAACGTCATATTTATCTTGCTTATGTGGCTTACATATTCACATATATACACACATAAATGACGGACTCTCTTCTTAGCAACAGAAATGATTAATGAATTTCAGCAACCCACAAAAGAAATTTGGAATACCTTTCTGCATTTGCTTTAGGTACGAATATTTTGGAATACTAAAAGTAAAAAAAAAATACATATGTAGAAAACACATGTCCTGCCAAGATGTGAACAGTGAAGAGATAAGAAGGAAAAATACTTTCCGTTAAACAAAAAAAAATGTAGCTTGTAGGGTTATGAAATAAATGAAATAAAATATTATGGTATGTAAGAGAAAAAGTACATCAGCAACATTTGTTTCTCCAATTGGCGACATATGCCAAAAATTCTTCTGCTGCATCTAAATAGGTATCAAAGTAACTGATTTCACTTTTTTCTGCAGTTGGCAACTCTAATCCAAAATTTGTCTCAATGAAAGCCTTACGAAAAGCTTCTCCAATGCTTTTAATTTGCTCAGTTTTAATTTTTGTAAAAGGTGGCAACACTATACCTATACTAAAATTTAACATTGCACCCATGCTTTTCAAAATTCTTTATTCACCTTAAATTAATTACCTTTAATACTCTTCTTAGATTAAATTATATCGATAGATGGCAACTCTACTCCATTCCTGAATAATGTTTGCTTGATACCTATAGTTTACTAATATTTTCTTCCTTAGTTCATTATTATACACACTTATTATTACACCGGATTTTTTTAAGTTGGCAACTCTATTCCAAAATAAGTTAAAATAGCAGATTTTCCGCATAGTTTTATGCTTGCTTCGTGTTTAGTTCACATTTGATATTAATTTACTTAGATTTAATTTTAACGGTGGAAGGCAACTCTACTTCCGAAGTGTCAAAATTACATATATTATATAATATATATAGATATTTTATTATAATTTTCCTCATATTCTTTATGTTTCGAAAACGTTAATTTTAATTGCTCGGGAGGTTTTTTCTCAACAGGTGGCAACTCCAGTGAAAATATGTTTAGCTTGTCTAAGGTATTTCCTTATGTTATGATAGAAGGCAGAGTTATATATAGATATTTGTATATGTACAGTGACCACAGTAGAGCAACTAGTTCTAAAACTAGTTCAAAACTAGTTCGCCTCTATACTCTTGATTTAGTTGGTAAAAATCTTGCATTTCTTTTTACAACTTTTGAGAGAGGTATGTGAAATATTAATTTTTGTTCGGAACCAACCCTTACAAAATACTCGCTAGCCACTAGTCCTAGCCACTTACATCAAAATATAGTCTAATAAATATTCGACGCCTGTGAACTTTGATATATATCCGACATACATAGGTGGGTTAAACTAAACATGACATCATTCTCTAGAGATCCAAGTTGGACGATTCTCTCTTCGAAGGGACCTCCACAGTCAAAAGATGGTAATCAAGTATAAGAGAGCTACCTATAGCAGAACGAGAACAGCAGACGTTAAACTTTCTCTCCAACATATTTTCGATGAGATTGTGAAGTTGTCTGGAAAAAATCTCGTAGTCGTATCGCAGACTTTGCATTAGTTTAACTTTTTATTTCCAACCTTTTTGAAATATTTGTACAAAAAAAAATTTTTGGGGTCAATTAGTGGCTTAAAATTTTCTGCAAAAGTATTTTATAAAGCTTAGTCTAGAAGTATATTGATTTAGTGAACTTATCTAAATATTCTCAGATCCCTATTGTACATATGTTTAGCCGGACCGGTCTGCAACAAGTTGAGGTTAGGTTGAATTACCTGAATGGGAACGATGGAGCTCAGGAATTTTCAAATCTTTACAACTTACTTTACTTACTGAACATCGGAAGAGTAAGCATACACATTTAATACCTTAACACACACAAACACACACATGTGTGCACCTTCCACAGCGTTCCTTGACCCAGCTTTCAACGCAAAATCCATTCACATTCATCTTGCTCTCCTATGCTTTTGTCAGTAAATTACATGCTTGCCACAAACTGAAGCATGCAACAACAATATACAGTCACATAAACTTCTGCAACTTGATTGTGTACACTTGTATTTGTATATCCATTTGTGTGCGTGTATGTGTATATGTGGGCAAGCAAAGAAGCTGACTGCCTTGGCCTGTTGTGCTTTTCATGGCAGCTACGCTTTTGTGCGCTTTTTCATACAAATGCCACTTTCATTTGAGTAGAGAGACAAGCAAAACGTACGCAGATATATATATATATATATATGTGTGCGTGCGTGTGTGTATGTTTGTGTGAGACCCACTCCACGTCGTAAAGGAAAAGGTAAATGAGAGCACAGAAAAATAATCATTTATGTGCGACTATGCAGCTTGGATCTTTTTTATCAAGCATGTGTGTGTGTGTGTGTGTGTGTGTGTGTGTGTGTGTGTGGGTGGGTGTAAACGAGTTCAACGTTGACACAGCATCAGCCGTAATTGTTGTCTCCGTTATTATTGCTGAATGCGCTGTGCTCCACATATATCCTTGCGATATTTGCCTTTAAGCAAGCAAACCATAAAAAGCTTACCAAAGTTCCTTTGCACAAACACGCAAACACACACGCACACATGGAGATATAATATAAGGCTTTGTTGCATTTCTTTACTACTACTTTTTTACTACCACTCGCTTACTTCTAGGTAATTGCACTTAATATTTGCATAACTTTTTCGCCCTTTCTTGCGCATTGTTCTTGTCCTGAAAACCTACTTTTAGGCGTGCGCACACTTTCACAAAATAACAATATGCGTTAAATTAAATGGAAAAAAAATATTATGTACCGTCAGTCATAAAAAATAATAATCATGCCAACACTTTGCTATTAACTGTATATGCCAGAGATGACTATCGCATAAGCATTTTAACACATACTTTGTGACAACATGGCAACCCTAATCAGGCAGTGCTTCAAACTCAACTCAACTGCTCAACTGCTCATCTGCACAGCATTTGCGTGTGCAAACAATTATTTGCCGAGGAAAGTGTGTCGAAAGCGCCAAAAAAATATGTGGCGTAAAAACATTTGCATGGCAGTTTACTTACGCGCCTAAATGTAGGCAAATCCCTTTATTTGTATACTCAGTGTGGCAAATTAAATATTTGCTATGAAAATTGTTCGCAATAAAAGTGTATTGTAGTAAACAGCTAAAGGTGTAAGGAGGCATACTCAGATTTGAAACAAGCACTAAAGCACTTGCGCCTAAAAGTATGCAATGCCTCGAGTTTTGACTTGAATGTAGTGAAGCTTACTTGTGTATCTCTAAACATTTAAAATTAGTATATTTATAATAATATACGGTGCTTACCGCGACATTGATTGATTAAGATCTGAAAAGAAATAATTATTATTAATTTATTTCAAGATAGCATTTATATAATATACAATGAACCAATAAGGCGAAATCAAAGCAACAAAAACACTATAATAAAGTTGTTCCCGCTTGAATTCTAGATAGTAGAGAGTGAAAGTCCAATGAAAGATTTCAAAATCGGAACACTGCTATAACTCTAAATGTATAAAAAGGGTCGAATCCCGTGGAGGCTTCAGGTTAAAATTCAACCGCGAACTCCAGACATCAATACGTCTATCTGGGTCAGACCAACAACCAAATGAACCTATTCTATCGAGTGCAGGTATGAAAAGTGTAACATTTATTTTAAGAGAGAACCACATGCTTTCTCAAGGCTAACCAAGTGATGACAGATCACAGCCATTGCCATCTTTTAATTCCTATTCGATAATAGCTACATTTAATAAAAATTAGGTATTTTTGATTCGAAACGCTAACAAGTGTGTAGAGATTTTTGCAAATGATGCGTTGATATTGAAATATGGAACACAAACAAATATATGCTACTATCCAAGAGGTAGTGTGGCTATATCAACCTAATTAAGTGAATAACAACTGACTAGTATAGAGCTCATGAGCGTCAGGAGATTGTTCGAGCAAAAGTGCATTGCTCAGCTCATTCCGCTGCCTCTTCTGTTTAGTAGATAGAATATTTGGCTACCACCCTGTAGGTCATGCGGTCCAATCCTGGATGAGCGAATTATTTGTTGACCACAATATTGGTCCACAACATTGTCCCAATACCGGTCGAGGGATGCAAAAAAGATTTTCTCTAGTATTGTTTGCCTCACGGCAGCCAAAATTATTAATTTTTATTACTCAGCTTAGTTTTTCGCTTTAACTGTAGTTTGTTCCAAACATTACAGCGCTCCGAGCAACGTTGGCAATTTTGGGTTTGATTAGCTTCGACCGAACTTCTTCCACTGTTTAAAATGTATGCCTCGAAGTAATCCAATGAATGGAAAAGTCAGATGTTCAAAGTCAACTGACTTTAAATATACATTTTTGCAGTTCCGAAAATATACGAAGAGTTTCAATAACAGCCGAAGCGCTTCTGTTTAAGAGAGGCTTCTTTCCATATTAGTTATTTTTGAAAATTTCAAAAATCTCACAGAAGTGAGAGGCAACTGTAGGCGCTACGAATTTTACTGCTATCCTTTACTTTAACTACAACTTGGTTGTGCAAAATATCTATGTACTTCATTCTCTAATTTTTCACACAGCTGCCTTAATTGTTTCTATTTAATCGAATTTGGTACAAACACACAACTGCAACCACAAAATATTATAAATGATCGCACTTAGCAAGTCACCCTTCATCAGCACTTTTTTGACTATCAATTTGCTGTAAATATGTATGTATTGGTTGGAGACAACAACCCATAAAGTTCTCATAGTAAAAGCTAAAGCTCTACGCATAAATTGCTACAACAACTGATGGCTTTTAATTATTACATTCGCACTTTGAAGTCCGTAAAATTGGCACAAGGCAGAAGACACAGGACACAAGACACATTGAGAAAAGGCGCAAAAGGACCTTCATAAAATATATTAGATTGTAAGCGTGCGATTTCCAAAGCTAACTGCATACACCACCACCACCACCACCACCACCACACTCACGCTGCTCTCCTGCGGCGCTGTCGCCACTGTCTTTCGCCACTTCTTTGTCCGATCGCCCAGCCAATTCGCTGACTGACTTAGAATGCTTTCGGTGGACCAACATAGTCGTCGTAGGCATCACAACATTATACGAGCAACTCGTCTACATTCATTCATCCATTCACCCATTGTACATTTGCCTTTTCATTTTGGTGCCGCTTCTTGCTCTACTTTGTTTGAAGAATGGAGCGTTCACAACAGAATGGACTTACTCAAAAATTCATTTGAACTGATAATAAATTTGTTTCTGCAAAACAATTTAAAACTTTGTTCATTTATAAGTAATGAGCGGACAGACGGCAAAGCTAAATACCCATACACACACACACACACACACATACACCCAAGTTATAAGTTACGAACGTTCGTTGTTGTTGTTGGTTGGGTTGTGTGAGGAACGATGCGGGTCAGTCATAAATGCATGGCAATTTGTAAATGTGTATATATATATGTGTGTGCGTGTGTAGCGCACTAGTTAGTCATGTATATGTGTTTGTATGCGTGCTAAGCGGTAAGCAATTGCAGCAGGCTCCAAGAAGTTGGCGAAGAGCTGAAAACACTGCTTTCTACATGTGTATCTATGAGTGTTGATAATTTAAACTGTTATAAAGTCTATAAGGGGTGTTTTTTTTGAGTGTTTTGGCTTGAAATTTCCCAAAATATACCGAATATAAATGACAAACATATGCGGTTATTTTAAGAGCTTATTTCACTGGGAATTTACACTACTGTGTACTGGGAACACTAGGAAATTCAAAACCTCCATAAAAAGCACCCTATACTTATACCCAAATTTTATTCAAAAACAAAAACATTATACATTAACATCCATATTGGCCAAATATTAAAGTGTTATGAATTGGAATTTCCAATTGGGTTGTGTAAAACGGTTCATCAAGTGAGGCATGTCTTAAAATACCAATGACAGGTAACACAAGCTTGTATAAATATGTATAAAATATATATATGTATATATTGTATATTGTATAAAAGAATTTACAAAAATAATGTACCTCCAATATAGTTGTTGTATGAATCGATAAAATTCAGTACAAAAGAGTATGTCGGAACTTCTTCAATGTTGTATAATCACTTGTTATTTTAGCTCTGTTTAAATATACTAATTTATACCAGTTGCTTGTTCGTTTCATCACTTTCTAAGTTTAGTTCAAAAAAAGCTCATATAGTCTTCTCACAGTGTCAGGAATGTTGGGATCTAATTTTTGCACCCCACGAAACCTACTGAATCTGTCCACGAGGGAACTTTAGAATGCTATGCATTAGTGGGGTGCCTTTCTTATAGATTTACAAATTCTTTTCAATATCAACAAACGGAGATCTGTTTTCAAAATTCTGTATCGCCAGCCCTTAATCTCGATGGTTATAACAATTTCGAAATAATATAAACACAGCAGCATATTGCATAAACTGGTGTATTCCAAAGCGTTTCAACTCAAATTTCGTCCAGTCTGTGATCGATAATATT
Organism: Bactrocera minax; assembly: GCA_021498325.1. Taxonomy (NCBI): domain Eukaryota; kingdom Metazoa; phylum Arthropoda; class Insecta; order Diptera; family Tephritidae; genus Bactrocera; species Bactrocera minax. The sequence goes on from JAKEEE010000004.1 coordinate 4,970,034, forward strand.
GAGGTCTTTACTTTTTGAATCATATCATATAAGGAAGCAGGTTTAAGAACTAATATATAAGGCGTCAAATTGACTTCTGTGAAGGTGCTGGGAATTTACTTCTTCAGATTGCTCGGAACCCTGTCTCATACAGAGACCAAACACGGCTTATATATAATTTGGAAGCTTGGCTACAGAAACATTTCGTGTAAATCGAAAGTTAAGAAAACAGTACTAACTAGTAAGTTTGGTTTTTGTTTGCGATCCTTGATTCTTCAGACACTTGACACTCCTTGATTCTTCAATGAAATCCCACCTTTGTTGAAGATTGTAAAGTGATAACCAAAAGCTTGCCTGATAGAGCAAAAGCGCTAAATATAATTGTAATGCAATAATAATAATAATAAGTAAGAGACATTGTGTAATATATTATATTATTGGGTATATAACTAAATTCGCGCGTTTTTTTTCAAAATTTTAACATTTTTTTAAGAAAACCATTTAGAATAGTATTACTAAAATTATTGCCTATATGAAGCTATAACAATTTTATAGGTTTCCACTCAAACATTAAGATATTGAAGAAAAACATTTCAAAGTAAGAATTTCTTTTTTTTTTCACACAGAAAAAATTTAATATTTTTGGTGCATATTTCTGGTGCATATGTGGCCTTAAATAAATAATTAAGAGAAAAACCTCTCCATTTGCATTATTTCGTAATAATAAAGCTCTCTTTGTCATAAAAAGTAATTAAGTCGTAGAAAACCAAAGAAATATTTAACTTTTTAAAATAAAAATTTAAGAAATAAGCAACAGTGTATCTCTCCTTTGCTTAAAATTAATATAGACATTTTGTTTTCATTTTACCAAAAATATTTATTGAAATCCTTCCTTTCATGACAAAAAGAAATATTTCTTTCTACTAGAACGGAAATATAAAAATGCTTCCAGCTGTCCATACTTTAACGAATTACATGTCTTCATTGCTTAGAAATAATTAAACCCCGGTCCAATTACGGTATTTTTAAAAGCTTCACTATGAACTTGGCTAATGTTTTTGGGAAAATGTGTGCTAATGGGAAATTGAAATTTTTTTTTTTATTTAAATGGAACATTTCTTTCTAGTTTGATTATTTTGAGTAATTAATTATAGTCTCTCCATCTTCGTGGCCAATTAAATTGAAGTATTGGTAATATTTGTATACAATCCAGAGAAAGTTAGGTGTACAATTTTGTTCATTTGTTCGAAACCTATTGAAAATTTAATACTTCTAAACATAATTTGTGTATAGATATAGTGTATTCATTTACTTACTTATACACTTTAATAATAAGTGCTAAAGTCCAGCACTTAAAAATTTAGTAAACAATTTAAATACAAGCCATCTCCTTCGCTTTCTCATTCTTAAAAAACGTTTTTAAATCATTATCATTATATTATATTGAATATTTCGTTCTTAAGTAGCTGGCAAAATACTGAAAAAATATACCACAAGTAATATTTTCAGGCAAGTATTGCCAAGAAGTCGCAACTCACTCGCATGACCAACTAATAAGTGGATACAATTTTTATTGAAATGTGTTTGTGTTGCAGATAAAATAATTTTGCTCTAGTATTTTGCTACTGTATCGTTTATTTATTCATATAAGGAAAAAATATTTCTTCAAGCAGAAGAGACCAACAATATATTTGTCAGAAAGTAAAGTTGTCCATCGGCAGCCAGCTGAGCCACAGGCGCCACACTTCGTGGCACTCATTTAAACTTTGCCACAACGCATTTACTACATTACCTTACTAATCACATTTTGTTCCAAGTAACATAACACAAAAAAGGCATATGTCAAAACCCGCATACGCCACGTTGCACCACCGCCCTAAACACACGCGGCACACACAAGCGAACGAAACGAAAAAGTGCTTTTGTAGATTGTTTGCTATCCCAAGCGTGGTCACACTTTAATCTACTTGCAACAGCGTTTTTTGTTTTTTTTTTTTTGACTTTGCCTTGCCCCTTCCTTCGCTTCCACTTGAATATGCATGTTTAAACAAGTCCATCAACGCAGCTACCTTTTTTACTGCTCGCAAACAACACGCCTACGCGCTGCCGGCTAGCTACCCTGCTTGCCTGCTTGCCTGCTTCTCTTTGTGCTTTCCTCCCTGCACCGCTTCTAGGGCGGCGAAATTCGCAGCTCACAGTTGTGCTCACCGTTTTATCATTAAATTTAATGCATATAATATTGGCTAATGATGTTTACAGTGGGGATTAGGCGAGCATTAAAACTGCCATGGAATGCCACAGTGGCCACCTGCGGTGCGGTTATGCCCATCGCCACATTGCCACACATTGCTACATATTGGCAACTTTAGCGTCGCGATTACTGAGCATATGCCATTTGGTTTTGTGCTCAACAGCTGCTCGACTTTACTTGTGCGCAGTCGTTGTTGTTGCTGCGCTCATTATTATTATTAGTATTGTTGTTATTAGTATTATGTTTGTTGTTGTTGGTGAAAGTGTTGTAGCGAGGAAATTGCGACATAAATGTGTCTAGGGTGTGTGGCATGTAGCGGTTCATGCGGTTGTTGGCATACTGTATTTACATATATACACACACACATATACTTGCAACAAGTATATAGTTTGTGCCACCTCACCTACCGCTTGCATTTACTTTGTGCCCCATATCGCGGCAGCTTTATTGTCACATGTTGTTGCTGTCCGTCATAAAATTGGTGCCAACAAAGATGGCGTCCACCGTGAGCAACACCAAGAGCTATTCACACAATTAACAGTTTCACCATTATCATCGACATCGTTGTCGTCATCGTCATCGCCTTCGGCTTGGCTTTTGGCAGCGCTAATCATAATGCCGTTGACGCCCTTTTCATACTCTCGCAACATGTTGCAACAGTGCATTATAGTTTTGTTCATCTAACGGTTGTTCGTAACACGAGTTGAATTCGGGATGTCTGTTCGTCTGTCCATCCGTGCAAGCGATAACATGAATAAAAATTTAGATATCTTGGTACACATGTTCCTTTGGAGGGGTTGTTATTGCAGGTGGGCGTATTTGGATTACTGCCACGCCCACGAAATGCAGTTAATCGAAAAAACTATAAAGGGCTATAAAAAGCCACAAAATTTAAAAAAAAGGTTCTGGGCACAGCCCCTAATAGGTTTAATGTACATCTCTCAACCAAGCTTGCTGAGAATAAGCCCTTATAATACCTCCTTGTCTTGACGGCTTAATGTTACGGTATGAAATCGGATTACAACTACGCCCACTAGCTACTGCCCATATAATATAAGTTTAAATTCCATCTGATACTTTCGCTCGACAGTATATGAAGCGAACACCAATGAGAATATCGGAATAAACTTTGCACAAATCATGCCTTCAAATCGACAGCCGAAAATATCGGTCTATCTATCAGGTGTCTTAGTGAAAATCAATCATGTCATCTTTTTCATCATAATAACGTGCCTCAGTGTCAAAAAATGTTAAAATCGTATTACTATTTCCTCAGCTCGCCATATAACTATTATAAGAGTTCCAAATTTCTGGTTGGTTTTATATCTTATATACTGGTCAATATGTAAGATATCTTGGCAAAACGTATAATATTGGATATACCAAAGATTGATGCCGATAATGTGTGAAATTGATATACGAATTACTCCAGCTCTCATATACTAAATATAATAATTTTCATTAGTCCAGCAGACTTTATGCTGAATATATCGGTCAGTGTGTGTGTGTGTGTGTGTGTGTGTGTATCTTCATAAAATTGCGTGGAAACATATTCTCAACTTTAAATTAGTTTAATGTCAAGGGTTAATGTAAGCAGTCCACAGTCCTTCCCTTGTCCCCGATTTAATAATATTCGAACAACTTTGTCAATAGCTGAAACTATTTTCATCGCTTTTGAGCCTCACAAATTGCGACAGTGTAAAATTGTGCGGTTACACTCGAACTTAGTGCTTTCTTACTTGTTTAGAGTTGGTGTTGCTTTAATTGTTTGACTTTGCTCGACTTCCAGCCGCCCGCCCGCTGTTTGCCTCCGCTCATATCGTATTACCTGCATTTGAATTGTTGTTGCCCACTACTTGCTCTGCCGCCGTTGCTGTGTGATGCTTAATTATTTGTGTTTGCTTCGCATTTCCTCCATTTTTACTTGTTATTTTTTGTTGTTAATTATCCGCCTTCTTTTTTCATATAATTTTCCTGGCTTTGTTTATTTTGTTTATTTTTTCTGTAATAGTTCACTCATATTTATATATACTATATATAATATTCTATGTGTATATTATATATATATATATAAATATATATCGAATAACAAGCTCAATTGAAGGCTCATGCTTGTTAATTAACGTAAAGAGCGTTATTTTCAGTTAAGACTAATGAAAGCTTGGCTTGAATTCGCCAAACTGTTGAGTAACTTATCCGATGGTTCATCTTATAATTGCTATCATGTTTTTGAAGATCTTTGAAAAATGTATGAAACTCTCAGAATGTTTTTATTTTAAAATCCGGATATCGTCTTTACCCCAAGAGAATTTTACTCGTAAATTGTGAGGCGGGATTTTGGAGGATGTCAAAATTTTGTGAAAAAACTCCAATATCAGCGCTCTTAATGGTGACCATTCGAATACAGGAGTGTTCCATAGGTCAGTGGTCTTCATTAAACCCATTAGCAAATATTTAACTTACATATAAATTCGAATACTACTATTTGAAATATACTCCCAGTACCCCGGCTGAAACATTGTGTGGTTTTTAAGTAGCTTCTTTAGAAAGCGACTTAATTTATTTCAGATAATTTTATTGTCTTTCTATTTATTGTCCTATAGAAGAAGTATTATATTCATTTCAGAAGCCCACCGATGAAAGACCTAACTTTTATGTGAAGGCAGAAAGAGCTAGGTATAACCTGTTGTTCGCTTTCGAAACATTTGAGACCACATTCATCCGATAGAGGGAATCTCGTGGAGAGGGAGGGAGGGAGAAGGAAAATCTGCTTCGACCACAAAGGTATAGCCTATTTATATATTGGTGCAACATGAGGTCTTCGAACAGGAAACAAGTAAATTTTTAATATCGGAAAATAGTTTTGGAACTAGACAGTATTTAGAAAGCATTAAAACACCTACTAATCCCTAAGATTTACAAGTTCATAAGTCTTGCGTTACTTAGCTCACTTCAGAGAAAGATTTTTCAGTTATCTGTTGTATCTATTGAATATAGTATGAAATGTGAACTAGCATACAAATTTTAACTAGTAAAAAAGTTAGCGTCTTCACCGGATCGTGTAGCAGGCAGTTGAAATATGTGTTTCGAAATCACACAATCAGTTTAGATAACTCGTTATGGGGTCCTAAGTTAGTTAACACTCAGATGCGTAGGTCGAATGGTCCAACATAAATTGGTTATAAACTGACTGACGTGTGTGAAAGTGAGTTATAAGGAAGTTGGAAGGGATTAGGACTATAGTATAAAACACGAAATCGTACTCAATTTTGTTGAACTCTGGAATAAAGGTACATATATATTATGTGAAGCGTTGAATCAATTAAACAACTGTTTCCATTAATTTGCTAAAGGTCTTGAACCTAAGAAAAGATTAGACTTGAATATCTTGTATTATTATTTTCTTACAGCAAAGCGACCATACTGACTAAAGAGCCAACATCAAGTGCAAGGGGCTTTCTGAGATCGCAAGTTTTTCCAAGAGGAGAGCAGAGAAGGGAACTTATAACTCTAAAAAATAATTCTAAAGTGAATACGTTAGTTGGCTATTTAAATTGTAGTTTTTAATATAGTTACTCATAAGAACCAATAACTTTTAACTACTTTTCTAACTCTCAGTCTTTCTGAGCTCCACTTCCCACTGGCTTGAAGATTCATGACAGTTCTTAATAGATTCTTTTAATAGTTTTCATTTGTGGCAAGCACAACTTGGCTATGCAAGCAATCAATTAGATATATAGATTTTAACAGTTATATTATGCAGACAGTCCCTTGTGAGTTTGCTCAGCATGCCCCCGAGAGATATTTCCAAGTGTTGTTATGATGACAGAAAAAGTGAGTAAGAGAAGCTTTTATCTATAATATCATCGATTGTACTTTGATTTTGGTTTTCAAATGGAATTTTATATCTTTCCTGAACTTGATTCAACTTTGTTGCTAAAATGGAAAGAGTGGAACTTCCAGTATAGCAACTACTATATCCAGCTCATCGGAAAACACACGCAATTCCTTTCAATGACATGTGGAAATATATATTCAGCTCATACCAGAAATTCTTAGTATTATTCCATTCGAAAGGCAATCGCTCTGTGCGGTGCCATCTCAGGTGGAATTGCGCATATTTGAGTCGCTTAATTCCAGAAGTTAGATATCGGTTAAGTACGGATATAACCAGTTAAATGTAATACATCGCAGAAATAACGAACGAACGAAACTCTACTAGGTCGTGCACAATATAAGTTATAACTCTTTATTTCCATGTATTTAAAATTATGACTTCATTGTGGCAAGGCTATTCATTGCAAAGATTTCTGAACATTTGCCAACGTCATGCATACAGCTATAATATGCATGTAAGCTTATTAGGTATTTATGACAACGAAATTTATTACTCGCTTTAATTGCAGAAATCCAGCTAAGAGTTGCAGAGAATTAATCACACCTGTCCACAAGGAAATCCCCAGGACCATGCATACATATGTACACATACGCACTTACACATACACACAAACAAGCGTGTTTAATTTGAGAATTTGCAATGGAAGACATGAATCTAAGGTAGTAGCCGCAGAGCTCAACAAATTGCACTGCGACGAGCATTTGTGGCAGGCAGGCAGGCAGTTAGGCCGTTATCAAGCTACTTAGCTGAGCATGAACATACAGACACACACACACATATATGCAAGCGCAGCAAGTGTGCGCTTTGGCATTGTGCGTGTGTGTGTGTGTGTGTATGTGTGTGTGTGTGCGTGTTTGTCTGAATGTATGCGGAGGATGTGTGAAGGCAATAAGCAGCGTAGCATAAAAATTTTATACTTCATTAAAGCTAAACTACGCCAGCGAGTTACCGGCGCACATATACACAGGGGACAAATAACGGCATATATGCATGTGTAAATAGATGTGCTGTCATGAGTTTATAGGTTTAAATAATTAAAATGCACACACATATAACGTCTAAGTATGTCAATCTGCTGCTTGCATGTATTGGTGTATGCTCCAGCTGCGTGTGTGTGTGTATGTGTGGTGTCATAAAACGCCAAATTTTCATTAATTTATTCATTAACTCGTTACGGCCATAAACAAGACAAAGTTTGTGTCACCAATGCATGTGCAGCAAGCCAGTCATTTGTAGCATATGTACGTGCGACGCATGGATATATTTATATATATATATAGATGTACATATGTATTTAGTTATTCAAAAACATATTTAGTTAGGTGAAATATTCAACAAGACTGTTTTGCTAGTGCGCGGCAGTTTTGCAATAAAAGGATGTGATATTTTAAATGTTTGTATGTGTCTTATATACATATATATGTATATTTAATATTTATGCCGCAAATCGTTTCATTTTAGTTTAGCACACATTCTTACCGCCTCCAGCTGTAGTGAAAATATTTCTGTATACAATTCTGTATGCATTTTTAATTTGCAGGTAATTTAATTAAATGTCCTTTCAATTTTTGTTAATTTTCTGCCGCAAATTAATTAAAGTTTTGTTTTTTTTTGAAAAACTGGTATACAAAAAGCCTACAAAGTATGACTTATAATTTGCAAAATACGGTCCATTCGCACATATTTTCCTTAAATATAGTACAAGAAATGGCTCTAGAGCACATCAAAGGTGGCTGCGAATAAGCTAGGTCTGATGAATAAGGAGTTAAACGTCTCTGACGTGGGTTGGTCAGAAGTTCAGCTTCGGAAATTCTTCTCATAAATATAAAAGTTGAGAAAGTGCACTCAATATGATCTCAATATTCATTCATATCATCTAAAGGTAAGAATAATTACGAATATTCGCAAGTGGTGTGTGTCTTGGGTTAACTTAGCAGCTGTAGCTTGGTTCTACACCATACTTAACTTAATGAAGCTTATAATGGCACCTACTTTATTAAAGTCGCCAAGGCAAATAGAAATTTTGAAAGTACCTTACATAAAATACTACAATTATATACAATATGAAGTAGTCTGAGAATAACCGCAAACAATTGATAGCGAGACTGTTGGTACCACTTTTTACTTTAACTTTTTTAATAAAGGACGAATTGTGTTGAAAAAAGTCTTCAATAAGTTTTAGCATAAATAGAACTACTAGGAACCACTATTAACTAGTCTTAACTATTGATGAATTTCTAGAAAATTGACTATCAACTGAGGCATGAACAAACAGGGATTAAAGTTTGTTTACATCCATTATATTAATTTCAACGGTTGGGTATTATAAAAAACAACAATTTAATTAAATCTAAAAATTTTCATGCGGCAATCTAAAATTTGAAAACTCTTCTAAATTATTTCCTCTATTTTCTATAAACAACAAAATTTATTTTAAACAACTTTGAACGTTGTCTCATCGACTGAAATCTGAAAATTTGTACATTTGCTTTTTTGAGTGCCACCCTAATGTGTGCATATATGTGAATATTCTCACACTTGGAAAGAAACACAACAACATATGTATACGTACAAGTAAAACCTATGCCAAAAGTCCATATTGTGAGACGTTGCTCACAGCACTCCACTCCATTTGTGTTAAGTGTGAGAGAAATTGACAAAAGCTATCAAATTGCTATGTCTGCTTTCTTATCCTTTACACACTCGACGCAGAAGAATGGTGCCCATTTAATTACGTACGAAGAACTAGCAAAAGCGACCGCATCGACCTTACACTAGAGGATTTTACACCAAAAGAAAAAAAAGTGTTGCGTTAAATGCGAATGTTCGAGAGAAAGGCAAAGGCAAACAAAAGCGTAGAAACATAACACCACTGAGCCTGCAGGGCGTATGAGTGACAATTGAGGTGCTGGCCAATGGTATGCGACTTTGTATGGGTTGCTCGGAAAAAATACGCTCTTGGATTGTTACATGAGTACATATGTATAATATATAGCGATGTGGTGTCTATATATCTCACAGTTATTGCATTTCTCATATCCGTTAAGCACTCGTCCATTTTATTTTTTGCATGCATCCATAATCGATTTGGAAGTGTCAAGACCTCGCATATATCCCTATATACCCTAAGTAGTAAGGGTCACACTAGCCTCTCACTTTAATTTTGTATTTTCCGGATTCACACACTTGAGCTATCCCCTCCGCCATGTACGCTCACTAATCTTTTCGTTCTTTCATGCTCGCCACCTTTCGTGGCGTCTGGCCTTATCTGACATTGAGTTGCGTGCTAATTACCAAAAATGTAAACGAAAATTCCATTTTAATTGTTCACAATTTTGTGCTTATTTCCGCTCTTCTCTACAACTATGCCACAATGCGTTATTTTATCGATTTCGATTTCGCCGCAAATCCTTTTTAAACATTGCTGCTTCAGTTGTTGTGTCTTTTTGTTCCAAGTTTATTGCGATTATGCAATGATCTGACACGCTGTTGGTCATTAAGGTCACACATGTGTTTTGTGGCACTTTTTAGTGGTATTTCGAAGGATTTCGGTTGTTCCTTTTCTGCTCTCCTTCACTACTATGGTATTTGTTGGCAGTGTCATTGATTAATTTTTCGGTCATTAGCACATAAATTAGAAACGTGGTTTGGTCTAAATTTGCAGCAAGGTTCATTTTATTTTAGTTATCTCCGAGCAAGACAGAAATAATGTTCCGGTGGTGTTGAGTTCTTTGTGCTTGTGGAATTAAAAAAAAAGTTTTGGAAACAGACACTGTGCTGTAAAAAGGTTTGTTGGACACTTTTATCGAAGGTAATTGGCGTTCTCGGTGGTACATATCTCTAGCACATAGACTCCCCTTCAAAGTAATTTTATACTCAAATACAGGCAGTAATACCGGTTAGTAGTAGGCAGTACCTACAACCCGATCGGTCAAATTATTCATTTATTCCACATCTCTCACTGGGAAGTGAGGTTGGAAATTAATGGAGATGTTGATTTTTTAATACGATTTTCATTTAAATACCGTTTTAGTCTACCTAATAGTAATATAGAGGATTTTTCACACAAAGACAACATGGCATTAACGAAAGTTGAGATGAGTTATTTAAATATGGCCATAGTGATCTTCGATCTTCTTCGTATTGCATATCCCATCTACATATTCGCCAAAGAAGCACTGTCCTAAACGCCTCAGGTTTTGTGTTTTGAAGTTTGTGTTTGTTTGTTGTAGTCTAGAAAATGATTCGAAGTGAATAAAATTTAATTTTTAGCTCTGTGCAGTTTTCAATAAGTACCTTTGGAGAGATAGAATACTCAAAGCGTTCAAAGTCTTTTAAGATAATTACTCCATATACGGAGAAAATCTTTACGTTCTTTGTCATCCTTCTTATTCCTTAATAATAGAGTTCTTTTCTACTAAAAGGTTCGGGATTTCATAAACTTGGAACCAACCCAACCCAACCAGATGCTTATTCATACCATTTCTCATCCAACCTCTCGAGATCCACTCAAATTAGCGACTAACTCTAATTTTCAGTTTTGTTTAAAATATTGAAAACTTTATTTTCAACTTCTCCGACACATTAAGAGCTGCTAAGTTGCATGCAAATAGCCAATTTCGGTAAAAGAAGCTTCGTGGTTGACATTCGGTTTACATTTTGCCACTCAAAGACCACACACATGCACATACACAAGCACAAACACATACACACATTTTCGCCCAAAGCCATAAGTTGACCTCACATATTGGCTTAATTTCACAGTGTGTGCATGTGTATGTGTGTGTGTGTGGGGGGGTGCAGAGTTCGGTTATGGTCATATTTTCTATGTAAATATTTTGTTTTACACATTTTGCTAACGGGCATATTTGAGCAATTTTCTGTGGTGGGTTTTAATGTTGGCAAACAAATAATAATAATAACAGGCATTATAGTGGGACCTTCTACCACATGCAACACATACGAGTATGTATATGTAAATATGTTTAGTGGCAGACATTTCAAGTAATTTCCATTAGCATATGTATATCCATAGCCAATTTAGTTTAAAGTTACTGTTATTTGCAAAATTTACATCAATATTTTCACTCTAAGCAGTTCAGTGCTATTTGGCCTTATAATTAGTATTACTTAATTGCATATTAGCAGAATTATGATAAATTTATGCAAATTACTGTTTGAAGATTTTTGGAAATTAATGAAAGGAAGAATATTTGGAGGCTTTAAAATATTTACGATTTTCGGTAGAATTTCAATAATTTGAAAGACAGTGAGCTACTTGTAAAAGTTGCCTTATGTAGTATACTATTGATACTCAATGCTCTGCTTGGGAGAAGCAACCACTTATAAGTGGTTTCTGTATAGGCGATATGAACATCGAGGACTATGAATTCAAAATAATCTGTTGCGGCTGTAAAAAGTTGGTGCCGACCGAGCTGACAGTTGACCAAAAGCGGGTACGAATTTCTGACGACGAGCTGCCTTTGAAACTGTTCCATCGCAGTAATCCCGTTCAGTCGTAATAAACCCGAATGAAATAAAGTAGAGCCTTTATTTTGTTCCGTAGTCCAATCTGAGCTCATCCAAGTGGACTGACGGCGAAGAACAGAATCAGAAAATTGGAACTGAGCAACATTAAGTCAGTCAAAAACTATGTCAAAAACGACTATCTTGGAAAGGGAAATCCTATCATCACGGACTATTATATAGCATTAGTGAATCATTGAAAAACAGCCTAATTTAAAGAAAACAAAAGCATTGCTTCATCAAGACAATGCACTTTGTTTCGAATCAATGAAAAATATGGCAAAATTGTCAGAATTGGGTTTCGAATTTCATCCGCATCCACCGTATGATCCAGTTCTAATGCCACTAAACTCTTAACCGTTCTCAGAACTCAACACAAAGTTCGCTGGAAAGAAACTTTGTAGCAATGAAAGATTTAATCGCCTAGATCGAGATCTATTTTGAAGCAAATATATATTTTATGCAGCAAAAATTTCATCGCAAACTTGAAGACAGCTATAATATGTCTTTGGCACTCGATGGTAAGCATGTTTAATAACCGAATCGTATTTTGTCAAACAAATTTTGTTTTGCTTTAAAATTATACGTACTTTTGAGTCTATAACCAACAAATTGGAATTTTGGTTTACTATGTGTTGAGGGACATTAACTGTTTGGTCATTTATTTAGTTTTGCCCAATTTCAGATCTCAAAAATGTATTTATATGATTTGGTTCCCCATTTATGCAGTTTTTTCTTTCGATAGTTGTTCCGAAGAGCAGAGTTTGTATTATCTAAAATTATCTGCATATTCTATAGTAGAAATGGAAGAAGTTCTATTACTAATAACTGACTCATATTAATTACCTAATAAAAGGTTGCTCACCTAATGGTCACCTAATGAACTATTCGGTGAAAATTTTACTCTAAGGACGGAAAAATTATATTCTCCCAAGCCTCCAAAAATCAATATCAGTTAACTGAGTAAGACCTATAAAGACATCTCATTTATTTATATTTTTTTAATATCCCTGACTGTGGTATCCCATATACTGAACTGAACCGTATACCAGTGAGGGTGTTCTGCATCGACTAAAACAAATCTTAGTCAGAAGGGGCAAGGTCTGTGCTATAAGGCGGGTGAGGCAAAACTTTACAGCCCCTGTTTCCCAAATAGTTTTTAACCGGCTTTGTAACATGAGGCCGAGCGTTGTCATGATGGAAAATGGTTGCCTCATCTCTAGTCGTAAATTACGGGCATTTTTCGGCACTCTCCACTCTTAAATCGTGCATGTTCACCCTAAACGTCCACCAAAAAAAATGACGACTTTCACCTATGGTGTCTTCGTATTAAAGCAATGAAGAAGAACTCTCGCAAAAGCACGTTTTCAAACAATAAGTTCGACACATTTGAGTGGCAAAGAATTGTTGTTGTTTACGCTTTTGAAATGAATGATATATACTGAAGCAGCAGAATGTAGTCTTCCAAGGCATATTTGGCGTATTGGAGCAATGGAATAATAATGTAGTTAAACCATCCCTTGTCAAACCGCACGGATATAGTTATTTTTATAATATGTGTAGAATATATAGTTAAAGTATTATACAGTAATAAATTATATTAGAAAATTATTAAAAAAACAAATAGGAAAAGGAAATTCAAAATAAGTCTGCCTGGAAAATAGATGTAGATTTAGTATCATGTTCCCTATTTGATCACTAACTCACTTATGGAGTCATATATAATATGGTGATATTAAGTAGAACAATTGAAATAAAAATTTTACTAGAAAATGTGGGCGCACGTATGTTTTTTTAGCATTTTTTTTTGTGTTACTTTTGATTTTTTCCTTCATAAAGGGAAGAAGGTCCGCGTTGAACTAAGCTGTCGTTCTTAACCGAATAACCAACAACTCTTTCAAGGATATGCAGCCATTCCATTCATATTTATTCAAGGGCACACGAAGGCAAATTTAAATGTACTTTTTTATTTTTCCGGTTTAAACAAATTGCTCGATTATTTTACACAGATATTCTATGTTCAAAATTAGTATACGCCGTGCAACATATTTGTGGCATATATATATGTGCAATTTTTTTAAACAAAATATATCAAATACAAACGCAATTAGCACGAAAGGCATTCAAATTCATTTTTCTCCGTTTTCTTTCACTTTGAGCAAATACTTTGCTTGCATAATAAATCATGTACTTGCGCAATTAAATGCAATTTGCAGATTGTGCAAATATTAGAGGCCATTTAATGCTGATTAAGTGGTTTTTTTTTACAAAGCAAGTGAATTTTTTTTAACACATATCCACAGCAATTTGTCTCAAGGCAAGCGCAGCTAAGCGACAAACGCATGAGTGTGTGCAATAGTGTGTGAGTGTGTAGGTATGGCTCTATTGTAATGCATAAATTAATTTAATTTTCTTAATTGTTGTACTAAAATATTCTGCGGCACTTTATCTACAGTTTTGCACATCTGTCGCACACACTTACACACACACACACACACGCATGCATGCAGAGGCTGAGGCTGAGGCTGGCATAGATAGCGGCTTATTTGCCCACGTGTCAGTGTGTGTGTGTGTGTGTGTGTGTGTGTGTGTGTTTGCCAGCATATGTGTAGCCGCTACCTGTCGGTGCCGGCGACGACGGCCAAAGTGCTCATATCTCCGCTGCCGAACCGGGACGCAGCGGTAGGCGCGCACACGCCGGCGCAATCTAAGCGCATTTACTAAATGAAAAGTGAATTTATTGCGCTTGCATGCAAGTGGCTAAAGGCCAGTGAACATTTATCTATGCGTATGTGTGTATGTGTGTGTGTGTGTGTATTTTGGTCTGTGAAAACACGCGGTTCAGCAGCAAAGCTCAGACAGTATTAACCTCCTCACTAACCCGTATGACTGTGTGTGCGTGTGTGCGTGTGTGTGTGTGTTTGAGGTGTGGAGGACGCAGTACATGTGTGCGGCGACCGTTGCAAATGTTTGTATGTATGTACATATGTAGCGGTTGTGCCACAAACGCACAGACAGCAAGTTGTGGCGCTGCATGTGGCACATTTGTTTGAGCTGACGCTGCCACACGAACGTATGTGTGTGGTATATGTGGCAGTGTATTTGCTTCAACATGCAGCAATTTCCAGGTTGCATATTAAATGAGCGAGAAAAAATGGAGTGAAAGAAGTTGAAGTTGAAGTTGCACAAACACAACTTCATATGCCTAAGCATGTCCTTTGCCGCACAAGTAACTATGCATGTATGCGTGTATATGCCACATGAGCAGCAGCTTGTTGGCGCTTTGTTGGCGTACTTTGGCGATAAGACTCGAGCGCAGCGCGGCGGCAACAAAGCAGTTACACTGCATTTATGCAACAACGCCAACAACAACTGCACTTTAAATTTACACCAGTCACCACCAACACTAATGTGCGGCAGCACTCATACATGCGCTCAGCTCGAAATCCCGCAACTGCAGTCGCAGCTGTGTGTGTGTGTGTGTGTGCGCGCTTAACCGCACACCGACAAAAGAACTTGGTTGCAGCAGCACACCTTTGCCTTTTTTGTGGTTAAGTAATTTAGAAGTTTGCAGCAACCAATTGCCAAGTGCTGGGCACATTCATGCAGAAAGTTGACAATCTTTGGGAACTTTGTGGGCGAAAGTGGATAAATGAACTGACTTAATGCGAGCACATACACCTGCCGGCATGTGGCACTAACTTGTAGTTACACATACACGCTTATGTGTGTATGTGTGTGCGTGTGCGTGTGTGTGTATGTGTTCTCATGTTGCATGTGTGGCATGGTGGCAAAGTTCCAAGTGAAAGGCGTCGCTCGGTGCCTAATAAATGATGAAGCTTGTGATTGAATTTGAGATATTGCCAAGCAGACTCGTTTATTTTGAACTTATAACGGTTTCTTTTTTTCATGCACTATATGCAGTGGTGTGCCAAGAGATCGCCTGCGCAATAGGATCTTTAGAAGTGAAGAGGAAAATTATTTTTTGATTTAATTAAAGAAGTGTTTGTTGGTTGCAAGTTTAAAGGATTAAAATGTTTAATTTCAAGAGGAAAATTTTTCTAGGTTAAGGAGAACTAACTTGTATTATAATCTATATGTATGTATATAGATATGTCTCTAAAAGACTTAATATACATATCTTTCAAATATTTGAACCAAATTTGGTATATAATATTCTCCAGTCATACTAATATTACATTTTGAATTGGTGAAATCGGATAACAACTACGCCTACTTCCTCTATAACACAACCATATATATCGACTACCATCGGATCAGATTCTTCCACTTTACAATGTACAAATCAAGCACCGACAAAGATATCGGAATAAAACTTTAGACACCTAGTACCTTCAAGATGGGGCCTCTCATCTAAAAATCGAAGTCGAAATCGGAACATAACTTTTCGAACCCTCTGATACCAAAAATGCCGCTCAATTTATGAGAGATATTATTCAAATTAAGTGGACATCTTTTCCTGTTGATGATGTGGTCTGGTGTTAAAAATGAAAAGAAAATGGTTCAGTACTTCCCCTAGCAACCAAGTATCTAATACAACGATTTTCGAACTTTCGCTTGACTTCATATCGTATTTATTGGTAAATATCTAAGATATCTTCACTAAATTGTCTTAATACATTTTCTTAGATTGATATCTGCAGTTTGCTACCCAAAATAAGTGAAATCCGTTTAAGAATTACCCCAGCTCCCATGCAAAACAAAGAATAATTTTCGTTATTTTAGTTAACTCTATGCCGTATATATCGGTGAACTATTGAGTTATCTTAGTAAAACTTACTGGAAATATGTACTCGAGCAAATTTAGCTTATTGCCAAAGGTAAATGGAAACAGGCAAAGACCTTACCCTGGCTCCAATATACTACATTTGAGTGATTTTCGACTTTCTGGTTGATTTTTGCTGTTTTTTTTACTGTAATGTTGTTTAGCGTCAAAATTTACAGATTCCACCCCAGACATTGGTTATAGCTCCGCGTAGCTAATTTTAGGATTTTATTGAATTTGAATTTTCATTGAATTTTTTTGCTATTCGGTAGTAAATATAGGTGATATGGGTAGGTAACTACCCACTTCTGCCCAGATTTTTCAAAATCATATATTTCTTCCCAGAAAATCTATTTCGCGTTGTTCGTTTTATTCAATCGAACAGGCAAAAGTAATATAGTTGAACTACTAGTATAAAATTTTAACCGAGTTGCAGCGTTCTTTTGCACTTAGGTTGAAAATAAATATAATAAAATTAGTTCAAAAAGTTACTATTGTGAAGTAAACCAATATCGAATATCAAGTCAATATTTCGACTACGCCTGTCGAGGCTACTAGTTTAAATGATAAATATTGCATTTTCAGAAATCACACACTAATATCAACATTTCCACACAATTTAAAGAGAAACACTCAATGAAAAATATGCACTCTTACGAGTGAAAATTGCTTTGCAGGATATTAAAAAATAGCAATTTATTTTGGTTTTCTAAACCATATTTGTATAACAATGCCAGCTGAGTTATTTGTGCGCAAATCAAATGAATATAGCTACACTTCTTTTGCACACTGTAAAATTATTAGAATTCTTTGCCAAATGCAGAAAACAATTAATCAACATATTTTAGCACACACACACACACACACACACACACGCACACACATACATATATATACACAATACATACATGCAATAAGCAAATCAAAAGCCGAACAATATCAGCTACTACATCTACTATAAAAATATTTTCTTTGCTTTCATTTCTCGCTTAGGGTAGACAATATAACGGGCCAGTTAAAGTGTTAGCAAACAGTGGCAAGGCAGCGAGGCATATCCGAATGCAACAACAGGATATTAAAAGTTCGACTGCAACACGGAGCATGCATGTGTGGGTGCTTGTGTAATATAACGGGATATCTATGTATGCTTTGTATCTATGCATATATGTGTGTGTGTGTGTGGGGTAGTTTATTTTGGTAAGTGGCCATATGGGCAAGGACATTGCAAGCACAACAAAAAAAAAAAAAAACAAAAAAACAAGCGAAAAAGGAGTAGATAAAATAAAGTGAAAAAGTGAGAAAAAAGCATAAATAAATAGATAAAAGTTCATGTAACAGTAACTTGTTTCTTGCATTTTGCTGCTAAAGAATAAAATTTGTGCATTCATTAAGGGCGTCCAAATAAATTGGAGAATTTCTAATAAAAGCAATGTAATTGCAACTAAGCGGGAATGCGCTGAATAAATGAAAATTAGAGGAAAAATAGTGAAAGCGTTTAAATAAAAATTGGCAGGGATGCCAAGTAAATACATGAAAAAAGAAAATATATGCAATTTATACAAAAAAATAAATCTGTATGTATTTGTGTGTTATATATAAATATTGCAACTAATAAATATATAAATTAACAGCATATTTAGTATATAAATCTAATACATATCCACATAAGCAACTAATTCTATACAAGAACAAATACTAGACAAAACCATTTTTCCAAGAAATGTTTGATATTTCTACAAAAAAGCCACCATCGCCTACACTTACAATACCAACAACAACGCAATAGTATTAAATGATACTTGCTAAGTGCCAGTAATGTGCCACATGCCACATAGTATACTAACTCAACCAGCTGTGGCACAGCAACAGCCAGCAAACACAAATAGTTGGTGGAAAAAAGATTAAGTACGAGCGAAAATTTGGGAAAACAGATGTTGCAAATGTTGAGAAGCAGCCAATTTTTGCTCGCAAGTAGCAACATCACACACACACCCACTCGCAAGCAGAGACGTCTATAGCAACAATTGTAGTTAAACTGGCATAGTGACAAAAGTGGTTGTGAAAAATCGAAAAAAAAATAACAGTCACCTACACACACACACACACACACACACACACATGTGCAAATTTCGTTTGCTTTGTTGTAGATGTGGTGAGCACAAATTACGAAATCTCTGTGGGGCTTAGAGTCTCGGTCTGTCTGTATATGCAATCCAAAGTAGCACAATATCTGTGTGTGTTTGTAGTGGTGTGTGCACTGAAATTTTACTAGCAAATAACGGTTGTATAATCACACACATTACATTGGCCGCATGCCAAACGTGGCCACACTGAGCAAGATAGCAACAGCCATAAAGGACATTGATGAGGTTTGCGGATGGGGAAAAAAGTGGCAGCATTTAAGTACAGCATTTAGTTAGCACTATGTTATGGAGCTGTTTGATTTTAAAAGTTTTTGCAGTAAATATTTTCTAAAGTGTGGTGTACACCACATATATGTAGCACTTCGGACCCACAGCGATCATAAAGAGCGCGCAGTCGAGAGCCGAGCACAATGAAAGAGACCGAAAGTGGTGAGTTTGTAGAGGTTGAAATGTTGGCTAACGGAGAGAATGTTCGAAAACTTCTACAGAAAGCATGCCGAAACAAATATATTTTAAGAAGAGAAAAAGAAATGAGTTTCCGTGAAAATAAAAGTGGCGGCTTTGTAGCTGATGTTTAGAAAATACTTGGGGCGTACGATGAAGCCGGGTAAGTATGGTCACTTAGAGAGAACTTGCTAGGAAGTGTGTAGAAGCATTATCTTCAAAGTAAAACATTTGTGCTAGCTTGACCTTCAGTATGCTAATATTAATGTACTTTAATTGATTTTTAAATCAGAGAATTATTTTCGTAGATCCATGAATCCAAGCCCATGTCTGCTTGAGACATAAAATATCCTAATGTATCAGTTGTGCTGAAAAAGAACACTTTGATTCGCCTGTGTCAGGAATCATTAGTTTCAATAAGGTATGAGGTAAAAAAAATTAATTTCTGCACTGGAAACTTAATTAACTTGACTTGACTTAACTTAACTTAACTTAAATTGTTCGCGAAATCGAAATCCCCAAACATTTTAGTAGTATTGACTCATATCCATGTGACCGCAAATACAAATAATTGTAATTAATTAAAAATTTCGCACGAGTCGACAAAATTAAAGGGAGCAATTTAAAAGCGCGTAAGTGAGACCGCGATTAATTGTACAATCAAGCACCTACTATATATGAATAATGCATAAATTTACACTTACAAGCACAACACACATACGTATCCACACAGCATGTTTAAACCATGCCACATAGTGTTGAGGAAATATAAATGGCGTAACTGATAAGCATTTTAAATGTAATGCATTAAGTGCCGCAACTGTAAAAGGATGAAATTAATTATATTGGTGTTGGTGAAAAGCACATAAAAGGCTTACAAATTTCCACCTTTCCAACTACTTAACGGCACAAGAGCGCTTTTGAGCATTTTTCATTATATAAGTACGTGCAACGACACAGATGTATGTGTGTGTGTGTGATTTTAATTTTCAAACATTTTATTTTCTGACTCGTGCGTGTGTGCGTGTGTGCGTGTATGTGGCACAACACCCAGCCAGACACCCAGCGCATCTCAGCTGCTGCGTTGCAACTTCGTTGTCTCTCCTTATTATTTGCCAGCTCTCCAAGTGGACACTTCACTATACTAATTAGTGTTGCTGGCAGCAGTAAATCGCATCGGTTTGTACAGGCAAGCCGTGGCACTTTCAATGCCTCTTCAGCCGCGCCAGTTGCCAACTAATGTTTTTGTTTTTTTTTTTTTTGTTGCTTCTTTTGTTGTTGGTTTTCCCGCTGCTCTCCGCTCAACCGCAAAGTGTATATGCATGCATGGCTGGCGTTTTTCCAAAGACTGTTGCTTTTTGCTTGTTTGTTTGTTGTCGAGCACTTGGTTATTTATAGCTTTGTGCTATTTTTAATTATATTTTCATACTTTTTCAGGTGAGTTCGGACAGACGTCAAAGTCATATCGGCATGCTTATCCGTTAATAGCCTTTGTGGGTAGATGGTAATGAGTGTGTGTGTGTGTGTGTGTGTGTACGCCTGTGTGTGGGTGTGACATTTCGCAGCTGCACTTACTCGCATATGTATGTGTGTGTATGTGTATGTATGGGCTTCCAATCATTCAACGATTAAGCTATTTGACAGGCACCACAACAAACAAACTTTTTAAAAGCGTTATCATAAACCAGATTAAATGCTTTTGCCGTCGTGCGGCCGAAAAATAAAGTAGTAGCGGCAGCTATTAATATGAAAAAGAGACTACTATAACGATTTAAGTTTAAAAAAATAATTTTTCATGAATGTTTTAAATTTTTATTTCTTTGTTGAAAATGTGTTTTATAAAAGGAGACAGGAAACTTTTATGTTTTAATCATTTTTGTTAAATTTAAAATTTTGCAAACACAAATTTTTTTTAATTTCATTTTATTGCTATTTACCTTATTGTTTTAATTTAATTTTTTTATTTTTTTATAATTAATTTAATTTATTTTATTACCTCTTAATTTTTTAAAACGCTCTATATTTCAAATTAAAGTAATCGGTATTTAATAAAAAGTTTGGAAATTCTCGAAATTGATTAAATGTAGTAATTAGGAAATGGAAAAGACAAAAAAGACATTATTTTAAAAGTGAAACCATTTAAGATTTACAAAAAAGTGTATTTGATTAAATCTCGATAAATTTTCAATACGAGCAGAAAAAATAAATAAAAATCGAGAAAATGTATATTACATGAGATATTTTTAGCAAAGTTGAGAACCCGTGAGATTACTATGGATATAATGGAAACTACTTTATAACTGCCAGGAACTGAAAATTTTTGAGTAGAAAAAAAGCTGGTATAAAACATACTTCCATGAATCTAATAAACTGGCATAAATCAAATGGACTGTCATTATC
Organism: Bactrocera minax; assembly: GCA_021498325.1. Lineage (NCBI taxonomy): Eukaryota > Metazoa > Arthropoda > Insecta > Diptera > Tephritidae > Bactrocera > Bactrocera minax. The sequence continues at coordinate 4,991,462 of JAKEEE010000004.1, forward strand.
AATCAGAAATAACGAGGAGAGGTGTCATACAACCTATACGAGAGTGAAGTTAATTAATGTTGCTGTTATTTTCACATCTAAATTTTTTTAGTAGAAAACTTAGACAGGCAACAGAGACACGGCGAATCGAACAGTGCTATGAGCGCATTATTTGCAGCGATTGCTTCAAAATGGCATTTGTTTTCGTTCTATATAATAACTTGCGTTGTATCATTTTACATTTACATTCATTCCAGACATTCCCCAAAGTTACAAAACACGAAATTTAAGAAAACTTGGACTTCAAAGTAAAATTTCGTAATAAAGTCGTCTATCTTAAATGTTTAAAAACTATATTTAATTCAATAACACTTTTCGAAACTTTTAGAAAATAAAGATTTTCTAATGCAAAACTTTCTTAGTCATAAAAATTGGATTCCTTTAACAAAATGATATCCAAGACAAAAGTTACCGGAGGTGAATATTTAATATTTTAGTAAATATGTGTTAAATTTTATATAATATATTTGGCGTATTAATTTTAATGCAAATATATATGTAAATGTAAATAAAAGCTAAGCTTTATATTTAGGGGTTTTAAAAAGAGTTTTTTGCAAGGTAAGCTTTTTTAACGTAGAAAATAATATTCTTAGAAGCTTTCTTTTTTTTCTTTATTTATATTTCGAATATTTTATATAATTTATGCATTTTCTTTCATAAAAATAACAAATTGCTTCGTTAGGTATGTGACTTCACTTAGTTTAAGGCAATGTGCGCCTAATTATAGGCAACACTTTTTTTAAGAAACGATTCTTAAAGATTATCTACATTGTCTTTCCATTAAAGAGGGTCTGGCTACAACTACATTGCGATGAATGCCTGCAAACGAGCACACTTCATATGCGAGTCTATGCGACATTACGCGGCATGAAAAATCACAAGTGCAACGGATAACAAACATATAAATTTCAATTTTATAAAACAAACATGTATGCATATGCCTATAAAAAATATATGTACATATGTTTGTGTGTATTTGTGTATTTGTGTATTTTTGTCTATAAATACTTAGAGCTGACTGCTTTTGTGACCCAGTGACAGGTAATTCGCCAAAAAGGATTTAAAACGTCATTCATACGCTTCAACGTTGACATGCGCTCGCATATCCACAAACACAAACACAAAACATACGCCGTCACAGAAATAGAGTAATGTCCCTGGCAACACAGCGTATGAGTAAATCCTACCGCAATATGCAAACGATTGGCAACAAAGCGAAAACCAAACTATGTGCACACACACACTCACACACACGTACACAGTGACACAAAGTAACCCAGCTGTCAGACTGGCAGGCAGGTCATGCCAGCCGGCAATCGGCCAACTCAAATGTCACATGCCGCTTCACTCACCAATGCACCCTTAAGCTCTCAAACACTAACACCAACACAAAAACACACACACACACATATATAAATATGTGTTAAATTCGTGTGCCGCTTGACTTTTCACTGGCTCACTTTTTCCCCGACTGCCGCCGCTACTCATTTCGTGCTACGCGACCAGTGTTCACATTATGATCGAGCCATGTGTGCGGGATGTAGTGGCACTTCCCCCGATGTCGACCAGCCACGTTGCATGCCACACTGCTTTGTTGCGCGCTTTGTGTTCTGATACTCGACTCTGTTGGCTTTTATGCAATATTCCGAAGCATGTGTGAGCGCGTTTGTGTGTATGCATGTGTGTAGTTGTGACATGCGTTTTTATTAAATAAATATATGTATAAAAAGTTAGTTGAGGAAGCAACTGTAGATGCGTGTGTGTGGGTGCTTGTGTGCTCGTGAGCTTTCAGGCGTTGGTGTTGAGTTGCGCGGTTGTGCATATTTGAACACTTTATAATAAAAGACTTGAAAAGCGCGTTAACTTCTTTCAACTTTCTTTTTAAGTGATGTGAGTATGGTGAAAAACAAAACAATTTAAAACAAAAAGTAATGTTTGAAAATGCTGCAAACGTCGAAATTCAACAAAATTAATTAAAATTAAGACGTTACATTAATCCGCCTTCCAGATTTGACGCTTCAACGATGTCATATGTGAATCTTGTGAGAAGTAAAAATACTTTTGGTCCACACTGTATAGCTTTCCGAACCCAGATTGAGGAGGTCATTCCAACTAATCATGACACGATTAAGTGAAAAATTCATATAGAGCGAAACTTTTTTCTAATGTTTCAACTAAATCGATTTTTTTCGATTAATCGGATTTCGATTAAACGATTTTTTGTAGAATGATCGATAAAAAGGCGATTATTATGAAAGCTCAAATTAACATACTGAAACATGGCTAAAATTATGCTTGTTCAAATTGCCTAAACTATACGAGCAGAAAACCAACCAGCCTATAAAGCCTTACTACCAGTCAAATAGTGACCGACCAAATGGTCATAAAATGAAGTAAACAATTGTTATCTGGTTGGTCAATGGAGTGTAAAATATCGCTTAATGACAAAGAAAGGGAAAAATAGTTTAAAGATGAGGTTTTCAAAATAAATTGGTTAAATAATCAGTATGTCATTCAGTATATTATTCAGTATATTATTCACGTAGGGTACAATATAATAGGTTAGGAATTTATTTAACAATATCGCAGAGATTGTACAAGGAAATAACTGTAGTGGAATTACTTAAGATAAAATCAAACTCCGCTAACAAGAATTTAACTACAGTCCTGCACTGTTCTAGATTAAAATTAAGGCACTATACTACCTACGACCTAGGTTACATATTCAATAGTTTTCCTGAAATGTTATTTATTAGTACAGACCTTGAAGTGATTTCAATGACCTCAATATGAAGTAGGTACAACTATTTGTTTCAGGTATATATAGTTAAATTAGTAAAATGAAGACGAGCGCTTCATCAGGACTTTCGTGTTTAAATTTGTATCCGAAGAAATATTTTTGGACACATCTACTTGTAGTGAATAAATTTTAATAAATCTTATCAATCTTCCTGTTCAATCTTCCAATCAACTTTGTCAATGATTTGTAGTTTTAGTTCAAGATATCGATTAATCGATCAATTCTCATGCTCATGCTCATTCTCATTTTTGGGGTGCTCTACAGTGATTCCACAAAAGTTCAAGTTTTCTATCAATTCAAAGCAAATTATCAAAAATTAGGAAACTGGCATTAAATAACTTTCTGTATAGAGATACCGAAAATGAAATGGCTTTGTATAAATGCAGTCTGTCAGAAGGCAGCTTCAAGAGCTTTCTCTGTCCCTCAACACTTAGAGAGTGACAAAATGGGCGAGCAACTCAGCACCGTCATTATAACTTGGCAGCACGGAAAGTTTATATGAAAAATAACTCGGCAGCATTGGCGTGGATCTCAAGAAATTTGTTTGTTGTTTCCTTATATATGTATATATATTTTTATTTTTTTTTTTTTGAAAGAAGCCAAGCTAAGGTGTGAGAATGACATGATTGTAAATTGGTTATATTGGCTTTAAAAGATTTCTCCATGTAGGGTCTAACTGGCTAGTCAGACATCACACCAATATACAGCTAATAAACCCGAAAAGATATAAAATTGCTTATATTCCTCAAATTGATTAGTCGAATTAATAAATATAAAGCTTATGAAAAAATACACTCAAATATTTTGTTTCAAATAAGAAATTGTGAAAAAGTTGTAATCAATCAAACCCGGTGGATTATCCAACCGAAAGCAAATAAAACCAAACCCACCCACCAAAAATTCAAAACTATAAAAAGTGAAAATTGTGCGAACTGCAATTTTGATGCATGAATAATTCAATTTTAGTTGCCGCAATTCTGCGGATACGTGCAACAAATAATGCGCGTACACAAATACAACAAGCAAAGCTTACAAAGCAGTACGAGCGCAAAAGCATAAAACAGCAAAAACAAAAAGGCGTCAACTACGACGGCGCTGCAAAGGCAATTTTCCAAAGGGCAAATCCACAAATATCCATGAACATGCCACAAATTGCACGCAAACTAAACGCTTAAAACCGAAACTAACAACAACAACAACAACAACAACAACAACATCTCCTTGTTGATACGAATATTTATTGTATAAAATGAAGAAAATAATAAACAAAAGCTTCCATTTCCAAATCGAAAATTTTGAAAATCAAAAGCAAGGGAAGTAAAACGAGGCCAATGCATCAATTGCAGTTCAAATTTCGCCAATAAACGAAGCGTTAGATGGCGCGAGTGTGAGCAGTTGTTAGTGTAGTTTGTTGTACTTGTACATTAAATATTTACGCTTTGCTTGCTTTTGCATAGAGAACAGAGCAAATATTTTAATTTTCTATGCGAATAAATCCATCAAGCGCAGACAAACAGCTGAGTGGCATTGAGTGCGCGGGGGAGGCGGAATGAAAGCTCAAGGATATATCGATATAATAGCGCCAACAAAAAGCACTACATGTGAGCTACAAACGAATACGCAGGGTTGTTTTTGCACCAAAAAATGATTGAATGGCTTTTGAGTGCTAGAGAAAACGAAGCGCCGAGCAAACACGAGACTATTAGTTGGGTGCGCACGAGCAATCGACTCTACAACAGTATGCCGAAGTCTGCATATAAACTTTTTTAATAATTCTAATAACGAAAAATTGGCTAAAAAGTTCAGATTTCAAAAAGCTTTTCAGAGCTTAAAGTTTTTTTTTTCCAAAATTTTTACTTCAACATTTCACTTTTTCGAAGCAAACAGAGCGAATATTTCCGCAAATGATAACTACAAGGCAGAACTTTTGGTACAATCAACTCGAGAGGCAAGTATTAAAAAATATTAAAAAAATGCAGAGAGAGAGAGATAGAGACGAAAAATAAGTAATACTCAACACAAACCGCAAATTTGCTGATCCAACCAGCGGGGTTCGATACACTGTGTGTATGCATGTGGACAATAAGTGGTCGAAATAATCTTTTGAGTGGGTTGCTTCGGAATTCTGCTCACTCTTACGCCTTACTAGATTTTCTCCCGTCATTCGTAATACTATTCTGACTCCATTTATGTGAAGGCAAAACCTCCAAGTTAAAATTCTAAATAAATGGTGACTAATCTAAATGATCGGGATAGAATTGTGAATTCGGTTTGTGTCGGCGGGTTCGAGTCTTGCATAAAAGGCTTTATTATAAGCTTCTGCTTAAGAGCGGTCACTCTTGTAGGCAATCGAAAGTGCTCGAGTATATTTTTGAAAAAATTAGATATTCTTAAAACTGTATAAATCGTTTCCAGAAATTTGTGCAAAACTCGAATAGGTTTAATCTTTACCTGTGTGATATGTATAGAAAAGATCGTAGTGATTAGCTTAAGAATGGCCTTGAATGCATTGAAAGGTTTCTCTAAAATTCTATTTAATATATATTCAGAAACTACATAGCTGGATCAAGCACAGTTATGATTCATATACAATGTATTAGACTTTAGACAAGCTTAACCTTTTAAACATGAAATAAAGCTTGTGAACGCAGTGGCAAATGAATTTGATAAGTTAGTGACTGGATTGAAGACCTTCATAAGTAATGTCGGTCGCTTTGAACACTGGAGCGTGTGTAAATACCACTTTAAAGTGGCATAACTACTTGCTCATTTAATTACGACAGTCTATTTGATGTTTACCAGTTGTTTGTTCGATTCGCAAATTTACAAGTTTGCAAAAGAGAAGAGAGGAGAAAGTTTTTAAATAACTAAAATTAAATAATCATTTCACTTTGGAATGTTTGTTTTTTTTTTGTGACTCAGCGATTCGGTCTCAATATATAATTCCGAATTCTTCTTTTATGTATACTTTCTAGTTCCAGATCCAATGGTAAAAGTTGTCGGTTGAGCAAAACAGATCACTAATGAAACCCATAACTAATTTACTGACCTTATATGGATATATTATTTCAATAAAAGAATATCATATAAAGTATGGCTTTAAAATTTTCAAACTCATGTGATATTATCTTACCTAGTAAAAATGTTCCGATCGAATAAAAAAATTGAAACATTTCTACTAAATCTTGGTCAAGAAGTGCTAGCAGAATCATTATTTTCAAAGCATCATTCGAATAGTAGATTAAGTGAAAATTTGACACCAGTGAAGTACAATGAAGTACAGTACATTAGAACGGAATGGAACAAAGTAATTTATGCTATTATCTTAGGGTTGCCACAGTTTAGTGTTGGTCTTCAAATCATCGGAAAATCGGAATCTTACAGGCAAATATATGTATATTTTTAGATATGGAACCTCTGTGGAAGAACTTTGAAATTCTAATTTAAAAAATGAATAGAGTTTTCAATTAAAAATTTTTTATTCCAACTTTGTATAACTATACCAGACCTTTCACTACAAAATAATGAATATATTGAAGTTCTAAGCTTTTACTACTGGCTTGAATAGTACATATGTACATGTATAATATTTATGTATAAAATATGCCTTAGAACAATATGACAGTGTATTCATTCATATGTATATGCATATGAATATTAAAAACTATGCGCCCACATATCAACATTCCGTTACTACCAACAACAACGTTTTAGGTTCAACAAATAATGAAAAAAGCAGCAGCAACAATGCCGTTAGCATTGCAATTTTCAAAACACTTCAACGTCAATGTTGTTTCAACGCGATTGTTTTGTTTCCAGAATTACATTTTTTTCCCCATTTTTTCCACTTTTTTTGTTTTTGTGTTTTTGTGTTAGCTATAACCGACCGTTACGATAAGTTTTTTGCAATGCAGCGAGCGTTGCAATTGCTTTTACTTCGCGCTTTATTGCAAAACAAAAATCGTTCGCAGACTACAAAGCGCATAGTTCAGTGCACCATGTTGCATGATAGCTGTTGATGTTGATGGTGTTTCTTTTTATTCCATTCTATTTTCTATTTTCATTTTATTTTTTCAGTTTTCATTTGTTTATACGTTTGCTTAGCGTGTGTATTTGTTTGTTTCACTGCTTTTGCCTTTCTAATGCAGTTTGTGGGTGTGGGTGTGGCCTTTGGCTGGCCACAGACAGGATATGCAACATGAAGCTGCATGGCATTCACTCTATGACGCTTTTTTACCGAAACTAAAGTTTTACTCTTTACTACTGCCAATTATTGCACAATTCAATAGGAACTTGGAATGCATTAAACTGATTTTTAGTATATTTTTACATAAATTTATGAATTTCTTTTGGCTATGTTACACAAAAAAAATTTTTTTTCTCTTTATTAGCGAATATGAGCAACATGCAAGAAAACATCTCATATAAAAGAAAGCTCCAAAGAATTATTGCGCGAAGAATCTTTATGGATTATAAATATTTTTCTCATCACTCTCTTAAGAAAAATCTTAATGAAACGCTTTTGTGTAGCGCGTGAATGAGTTGCCACTTTGTGCTGCATGAAAGAAACTCAAATTCTTAAACAATATCCTTATATAATTGGGGCATTAAATAGAACTTGCTTCGTAAGTATATAGGCAGCTGCAGTGAACACCCCATCTTATCTGCACTCAACTTAATTATATACATCATTGTTGTTGCATTTTTGTGCTAGCAGAAGTCTCTGCTTTTTCTTTCAGTATTACAATGTACAAGTATATATATATTTATTACTGTATGCTACATCATTGGTTATGTAGATTTCTATATACTGGTACTAGCTAGTTGCACCAGTTCATAACTTCCTAATAATTTGGCATTCATTGGAAATGATGTATATATTTTTGCAATTGGGTTTAAATATCGAAATATTGATCGGAAAAATCGTTTTTTTCTTAACGCAAAATATCGTCGAAATGTGTTACAAATTTCAAAATTTCTCTGGGCAAATTCCTTTTAATTCCTTTATTTTATAAATATTAAGCGCTTTCCTACGAAATTTGTAAAATGCTTGTGAGCCCAATGTTATCTCATTATGAAACGGTAATGAAAAGCTGCTGCAGTAATTCAACCAACAAAAGCGAAGGTGGATTGTTATGAAACTATGAAACTTATCCAAAAATTAGAGAAATTTCTGAGAGAGTTCCGCAACAGCTGTTTTGTTTCTCAGTGCTTTAGACAAGCTCAACAGTAGTGAGTCAATAAACTTTTCCATCACTACTTCTCACCCTTTAACAATGCCTTGGTAGAGAAAACTACATATATTTGAATTCTTCTTCTTCTGCTCTTCTGTTCACTCCAAAAGCCGCCAATACAAATGTTGTTTTCAGCAAAAGTTTTGCTTCATATGTTTTGACGGGATTTATGAGGGTTCATAAGTCTTTGATACTTTCTCTGGTCTCAAATGGTCCCAATTTTCGGGGCATTTCGGCATTTCGAAGTGTTGCAGCACAATAACACCAAACGACGAGCTGCGACAACATGCTGGCGCATATTAAAACACCCACCTCCAGGTGAACACGAGTTCGATTGCTTAAAGCAACACTCACGACGGTAGTAAGCCGGCGCATACTTGTTTATGATTGCTATTGCACACATTCAACTTGCGGCACTTGCAGCAATGCGCCTGCAGACCACCTTTCCGCTGTTCATCAACAGTAACGGCGCCGCAGCCATGTATGCTTGTGTGTATGCAACACGCTTGCTTTCAGTCAGTCAGCTCGCATAGTAAATGTCATCGTCATCGTCAGCGTCATGGTTGTGCCTGCCTGCATGTTGCCACATTATCGCTGTCGCATGTCCTGCCGCATATCCGGTGTGGCACAGCTACAAATAAGCGAGGCGCATTCATCTCGCCGCAATATGTGTGTGTGTGTGTGTGTGTATGTAGCATGCAAAGGATATCGCGCGCATTATAATTGTAGTTGGCTGGCAGGCGGCAAGTAGCAGGCAGCAGGCAGCTTGCAACTTGCAGACACACTCTTGCCGTATCTTTTCATTGAGGCGTCATTTTAAATTTGTCTTCTCATTTAACACAGCTGTAACTGCTGCTGGCTGCAAAGGATGCGCTTTTGTAAGCGCTGGCATGTGTTATAACCAAGTGAATGGGAAATGTGAACAAAGATGCAGCAGAACGCTGTGGCATATACATACATGCATGCATGCAATATCTATCTCCAAGAGTTAACCCAAAAATTAAAAAAAAAAAAAATTTTTATTCATTTCAGCTTGAAGCGGACCATCATATTCATGCTGCCACGCAGCTATGTTTATAAAGGAAAATATGTATGTATGTGTGTGTGTATTACTGTGCTTGCTTATCGCATATGCATCTTTTATGGCTCTTCTGCGGCGCAAATTGTGAAGAAAAAACGCATTTCTTGGCATCCATGTGTGTGTGTGTGTGCGTGTGTGTGTGTGTGAGTGTGTTGCACAAACTTTTCTTAATATGAAAAGGATATGAAATATTGCTCAAGGATATATTGTTCACACTGTTTTCCCGCATGCACAACTTCATTACCCGCAAACTTCACCCCTCATTGCCGCAATCGACATTGCTGCGACGCTTTCTTTTTCACTCTCTCCCTCTCTTATGCGCTCGCTTTTGCCCTCATCACGGCGCCATCTCGTTCTTATTGTGCGGCACCTTGTTAATAGTGTGTTTTATAATGTAAATCTACTTACAAAACTAATTATATAAGAAACTCAAGCGACGCACCCCCGGCACCGCCAGCACCCCCGGCAAAGACATCCTCCACACCAAGTATAATATTTCTTTAAAGCACATTCAAAGTTTTCGCTCATTTGCCGTTATTTTCTGGCCACAGCTTTGCCTTTCTGCATTACTTTTCTATTCATTGGCGCAAAAGGTCTTTGGAAACCCAGTTACCGTTAGCAGACATCTGCCATAATGATGACCACGTTGATGATAAAGTTGATAATTAGAAAAATACTCAAACATTGTACATTTGTATGTATGCATGCATGTGTGTGTGTGTGTGTGTGTGTGTGTGTGTGTGTGTGTGTATACATCATGTAAGAGTGTGCAATTATTACATGAAAAGAAATGTTGTCGGAAACCGGAAGGAAGGATGGATGGATGCCATGGTTTGCTTGTGGTTGTGCGCCACGCGTAATTGGACATTTTGCATTTGTCGCAATTTGCATGTTGGCGCGTGTATGTGTGTTTGTGTGCGGCCAGTTGTTTTCATGAAATTTCATTTCCGCCTGAAACTGTTTACCTCTACGTTACCGCATTACTTTGCGTAATGTCGTCAGCAAGCGAGCGAAAACTTGCTGTTAGTGAATTTCAGAATGGTTGTGTATTGTGGCGGGAGGGGCGGGAGTTTCTAGTTCTTTTAAAGAAATGTTTAATGAGAATTGTGAAAAACTTTTAAATCGACTTTGTTTTACATAATAGCTCATAAATATATATATGAAATATATATGTAAAATATATTATATAAAAGCTTGTTTCAGTCAAAAATGACACTAATAAATTCCCATATAGTATGTCATATAGGTCTCTATATTTGGGTTCATATCCGAATCCATATCGAATCCGATTAATCGCATTATAAAACAACTTTTGGGTGTTTCGTAAGCAGTAAATACAAACATTTTAAATTTCGTCTGCCGATAAAGTATTAGGATTGTTCTAAGTCGGTTACCACATAACAATTTTTCTGAAATGCCTTCTTTATACACAGGTGCTTCATTCTAACCTCAAAAAGTATTAAAAAAAAAATATTGAAAATGCTGTTATTTGCGCGTTTTAGTTTGAAAATGTTCCTCTTACAAATGTGCCGTTTCGATATTGCACCGTTATACATTTATGTAAAAGTACCGTTATTCGAATGGCATTAGCTTTGGTTTCAGAATTTTACTGCTTTCTACTGTAGTACTACTACTAGTACAGCATTTACTTTGATTTTATTGCTCCAATTAATTTTTGCATTTTGTTTGTTCCATTTCTGGAATATGAAAGAACGGAACCACTAGAGCAGTAAGAAAATGGGTCGTATCAGACAACATGACTTTCATTTATACTAAGAGACCTTTGCGTCAAATATCTTTACGAGTTGATTGCAACTAATACGATCTCAGTTTTAATGCAAAGTTTCCTTCCTAATCTCAGCCTTGATATATTTCTAGTTTCACTCGAAACGGAATATGATAAATCCCGCTATGTTAGTGAATATAGAATAATAAGGTAAATCACATTCAAATATTCACTTAAGTTGATCAGCTTGGCAGGATGAAATTGAACAGTTAAAGGATTTTATACCACGCGTGGAAAAATAATAATCACTCCCTCATTGAGTTCGATGCTCTGCCATTAAAACAAAGTCACTCACGGATCTTAAAACACTTACTGTTACTAATTTTTTCTTTCGCAAAAGTAGAATTCAACAAAGTTCAACCTATCTCCACTACTAAACCGTCAGCTATCTACAGCTTCTGTCAAAATCAATGACAACAATTCCCTCACTATATTATAATGGATACTTGGGGAACTGCGATACTGATGAACCTGCCAAATAGGGTTAAATCAAGACCTTTTCTATCTCTGCTATAAAGTTCTTATAGCAATATGCTGCCCACTACTATCTCAGATAGGTATATATGTTATATATATATATATATAGATGAAAATACACGTTGAAAGGTAGGTGGCTAAGAAGATTATCTTCAAAGTTTGGAAAGTGGTTGTCGAGAAACTAAAGGAGAAAAAATATCAGAAGAGCAGTGCAGTTGAGCCTATTAACTTAACGAACTTCAGAATAAAAAAATTGAGAATTACGCTTGCGTCAGATTCCGGTTCAGATTCCGCTTCAAATTTATATAACTTCAAATACTGTTCTGTAAAGATAGCAATGGAGTCGGTTTCAAGTGAATCGATTAACTATAGTTAAACAGTTGAGTCTAAAGTTCTCCAAGTTCTCCAGATGGATTTCAAAAATATTGGTGATCTCGTAAGTCTAGAAGGTAGAAAAAGAAGATTTCTTTAAATTACTGCAAATGTTGGAAGCGGCAGATAAATTTGTCAAAATCTAATATTTTAGTAGCTGCAAATAGTTGCATATATGTATAACAATTTTTATATATGTTCGCAAAAGCCCTCTATTTGATCAAAAAATGAAAAAATCATTCAGGAAGAATCCTATATGAAATATCTTATACAAGTATAGGTTGTTTTTTAGAGGCGAAGATTTTCCTGAGATCTAACTGTCAAATCAGCTGTCAAAGTAAACACATATACTTAAGTTCAGTATATATATTTAGCCGTATCATTCATGCTACTTGATGTCAAAGCTGAATAGTATTATCACACTTATTTCAGCTAAATATTAAATTTAATGAATTCCTGTGACTAATTAATTTCTAATATTAATGGAGTAGAAATTAACAAATTAGCCCACTGTGAGCGACTAAACTCGTGACACACTCGCGAAGAGAATCCAGCTGAGGTTCTTTTAAGTGCAATGATAAATAATTAAAAAAATTTTCAATTATTTAAATCACTGCCGTAAAATCTCTTAAAGGATATGTGCTACAATGCATTGAAAGGGACAATCTGGAATATAAGATAAATGTCTTTTTAGGTGATTTTGTTTTCATAAAGCGCTTTTGTTTGCCAATGTTTCGTCTTCACATGTATATATTTATACTTTTTCTTTGTAAATTTTGCACTTCAAAGGCTCCAGAGGCAGCAGGTAGAGCATATTAAGCAAAAGGCTAAGAAACAACGCACACACACACACAAACACACACGCATACAAACAAACAAACATGGATAAATATTTTATGCAAACTTTTATTTGCTTTTGATTTGCTTTGCCTGCACGCCTGAACGACTCAATTGAGGGCAATAGAATAGCGCAAGGGAAACAGAAAGACACACACTCCCCAAAAAATGCAGATAAAAAGTAAGGAGCAAACAAAAATTTTCAAGTCGAATTTAATCAAAAATTTTCCATTCGCATTGTGTTTATACAGTGTTATGTCAGTATGTCAAATGCCTAGGCTTATGTAAGACCGTGAGCATGCAACAGAATGTCTCAATATGCCGGTCCGACAGCCATGTGGCATGCAACAGCAGAGTAGCGGTGTAAGAAAGACCATCGAATGAACAATGAGTATGAACGGAAGGATCTGTCGATAAATATGTGTCAGTATGCAGTGATAAAAGTATGCGCATATGTGTGTGTGTGTCTGTGTGTGTGTGTGTGTGTATATATAGTGTTGTTATTCAAAATAGTGTTAGCGAAGGATACACTTAAGAGGCATTCAATGGAAAAATATTTGAAAGCGATACAAAACACCAACCAACAAACGAACATACATACAAACAGACAAAGCCAAGGAATGACAGACACTTGAATCGTTAGACCCTTAGACAGACCAAAAGCGGACCAGACGGAGTGATAAACCTTGAGACATACCGACAATTATGCAGGCGTAGGGTTGTTGTGAAAGTTCCGAGAGATATTTTCGGTTTGCACAAATTGACAGACGGTCAAGCAATATTTTCAATATTTATAGAGATTTTGCTTCTTTACAAATGTATTGGTGTGCAATTTCTTAAAATGCCTGCCCTAAGTGTCTTATAAAGCGCTCGTCTGTGTCCGGCACGCAAACAAAGCGTTCATGTGCAATTCACAGTTGATTTATTCCACTTAACAGTGCGTAAGCATGTATGTAAGCTAACAAGCTAACAACTAAATATTTATTTTATACACGAATGCATGGGAAAAACATTTATTTATTAACCACTTTGCTTACAACAAATATTTATACTTTAATAATTGCCAAAGCAAATAGTTTTGCCCAGCAGCCGAGTTAACGGAGCAATCAATAAAGCAAGCCAAAGCTTAAAAAGTTAGCAAGTAAGCAAAAAAACAGATAAGTAAGCACATAAGTGCTTAAGTAAGCACGTAAGTATTTGAATAAGTAAGTAAGTAAGCATATATGGTAAGTATTTGTATAAATCGGTGCATAAGCGCGTATGTACGCACATAATTATATAAGCAAATGTAAATAATCACAAAAATGGGTAAGTAATCACATAAGCAAGTTCATATGTACGTAAGTAAACACCAAAGTATATAAGTTAACTTGTAAAATTACATGCAAGTAAGCATATAAGTAAGCAAGTAATCACACAAGTATATAACTAAGCGTATAAGTATGTAAGTAAGTAAGTAAGTAAGTAAGTAAGTCAGTGAAATGAAATGGCAGTAAAAAGTGCAAAATGCCCAGGCGCTTATACTAAGAAATTATGCAATTTTACAGCCGTGCATTTGGCTAATGAATTCCAGCACAACGCAAATGCCTTACGGACACGTGCGCACACACACACACACACACACACAAACACATTCAAACACATATCAATGTGTGTGCGCTTAGCTATACACTACCGGCGCCATTCAAATGCTTGCAAAGGAAGACCGTACAAACATGCTTTGTTAATGGCCTGGCCATCCCACATTGGCTGGGCAACAAAAGGCTTACGCTCGAATAAACATTGCATACATGCAGGCGTTGAAAGCGTTGAAAGCGCATCAAAGCCATTTAAAGAAAAGGCGTCGGGAATAGCTGCTAAAGTGATACCGGCTATAAGAACTACAAGCTACAAGGCGATTTCCAACAGCAAAGGTTTTAAATTACCAGCTAGTTCCAACTGTAATTTAGGTATGAATATATGTGTGGTGATTTAGATAGTTTGTACTGAGTGTTGTCAATTTTATACACGAGCTTACTACAAAAATTTTTATACATTTTTTTTTCTTGTTGCTTCCTATGTACATATTGGAAACCCATTATTCAAATGACAGCTTTCTAGTTTTAAATCAATGTCGGCACTAACCAATAGCCCTAAATAATATATATCGGAGTTTCAATTTAAAGCGGTAAGTGGGTTATCAGGCGGGTTTATTGTCCTATCAAGTTGCCTCAAACTATAAATGAATTATTTTATAATTATTTAACAAAGCGTCCCGAAAAGGCTTAGAGTTGTAAAGAGAAAATATTGTGCTATTGTCCTTCTCCTCATCTTAGAGGTATTTTTCCACAAATAGAGTAGTCTGGAAAGCTTTCGTATGCTGTGATATTTTCGAAATAATGGCAGATATCTTTGAAGAAATCCACCAATGTCCAAGTCTCTTCAGATCGGTATATCATTACAACCACATATCTAGTTAGATCTAGTCTAGTGAAATAAAAAGAGTGGAACGGCTTTTCTAAGAGGGAACTCTTGAGAACACATTAAGGTAAACATTATCACTTCCCGATTATTTAAGAATGTCACTCTATAAAACCAAAAGTTCCTTGAATTTTTTTAATAATACCCAACAAAATATATACCTACCTAACTTGAGTTGAATACGCTGGGTATAAAAATTTTGTATGACTATTTTCTCCGTTTTGTTTGAACATTTCTCTCACCACTATTTTACACGGTGACTGTTAAATTTCGGTAAACTGCCAACACCACTAATTGCCTGGCAAGGATATTTGTCAAGTATGCAGACGGTTATAATTTATAAAAGCATGTACGAGTATAAGTACAAATTGCTGCAAAGGCCAGTAGGAAAGTGCCGGCGATTGAGGAGCAATTTGTACTCTCCAAATATTGTAGTGCTTTGGCTTTTAGCTTTGAAGTCTAATTCTAAGTCTAAGTTCAGTCAAAGGAATATTCATGACTTAAACTGAATTCAGGATGAATATAATCTTCTGTAACCTATATTATAGCGTATTATATTTTTTTGAGATATGTTTGCTCAAAAGATTTTAAACCACGAACACTACCCCACCAGCTCCGTTTGAACCTTGATACAATCACACGAAAAATACTGAAACAAAAAATTCTGAAAAAAATCACAGAAGATGAACTTTGAACATATGTACCAAAGAATTTGTTGGCTAAGCACTATAATTTCCAACGTGCACTCCAAGTTGCTGCTTCTAAACATAATAAATTAAAAAAGTTGAGAATTTAAATTTCAAATTACTGAAAGCTGGTATATATCACCTAAAATTGTGATATTTTCTATAGCCCGGAGTCTGCTCCCTGGCTCTTTTTCTTCACCCAAAGCGATCTTTCAGAATGTTGAACTGAACCAAACTCATCCCATTAGGTACTTCGGTTATTCTCACTTCAGATGAATTTCTCAGTAGATAACAATTTTCGTCCAAAACTCAGAAATATTCTCCGCCAGCACAACATACTGAACTCTAATTCAGCAATCAGTCGATATCATTCCAATATTTTGGCAGGTCATGCACTTTAGGTTGCTTGAATAATACTCAAGAGTAATTTTATTTTGAAGACTCTCAAGAGTGATCGTTATTGCACTGTTAAATTTCTCAGCGGAAGTCAGCTCTCGTTCAACTTCGTACTGAGTTCAAATATTGCTACGTCGGGTTCTTCTTTCTCTCTTTCTTTCACTCTCTTTCTTACTTCTTCTTCGACTGTAGTTCCCGTTTTGTTCAAAAAATGTTCGCGATCTCACCTGCTCAGCTTAACACCCGATCTCAAATCAAAGATCGCGCTCACTAGTAACTACTAGTTACTACTTTCTTAAGTCTGTATTACTCATTTCAGAAATATGGCGATTAAGTTGATGTTTTATAAACTTTTACGAGATAAGTAAGAGCTGTCTGCAGATCTTATTGTCATTCCTAGTATGCATAAAATAAAATAAAGTTGGTAACATATGTGCAGACATTCGCCAGATCTGATTTTAAAGCAGGAACAAAATTCAAGATCCCCAATAAGTAACCAACGCCAGCGCTGCAAAAAATAATGAGCTTTTGAAAAATTTAGATTGTTGCATGGTGTAGTTTTTATTATAAAGTTTTGTTTGCACATTTCTCTAAAGACTTTGCCTATCTGAGATTCACACTTCAAATGTCACTTCACATGTCACTTCCCATGCCAATGTATTTTGTCTAGTTTTGAGATTTTCTCCCTTCAAAATAGTAATTTAATACAAAATAAATATTTCAGCAATTTTCCTCAGTAAATTTTTTAATAATTCTGTACAAATATATATTTTATACTAGCTGAATTTTAAGTTGACGTCCACGTTGAAAACAATCACAAAAATACAACAATAACAACAATAATAATAACTTGAAGCATACAACATTCAAGAATAACACAAAACATACAAAGAGAGGCATAGAAAAGTTGTCAGCCATTTGACAGGCTGGAACCGATCGAGATTTGTGCTGACTAAACCCTCATATTAGCAGTGATCGGCCACGAAGCCACACGAAGCCACACGAATAATGAATAATATGGCCGACGAAGATAATAATAATAATAGCGATAGCAATAATAAAAAAGTCAATAGTAACATAAATTATAATAATAGCCCTAACTATAACAAGGGTTGCGGCAATGCCAGCAGCGATGCGAAAAAATTAGCGAAAAATCTAGCCAACAAGCCCAGTGGCAGCACTACTGTTGGTGAGAACTGCAAAAGCGAACGCTGCGTGCTGTGCCTGGATGAGAAACGCTGGCCAGTACGCATCACATGCGGTCACTCCTTCTGCAATGAATGCCTGGAGGTCTACCTATCGTACCAGAAGTACGCTTGGGCCAATCGCTGCCCTATATGCCGTGGTTCGTTGAAGGAGAAACGACGTTCAGTAAGTTGTTTGAGGGCAAATTGTTTTGCTTAACTGAAAAATGTCTCTTGTACGCCTCGTTTTCTGTGTGCTTCTCTCTCTCTTTCTTTCTCTCTCTCTCTCTTTGCGGGCAGGTCAAGCGAAAATATTCAGAAACGGACCACACGACAGTCTCAGCTACAATATCCGGCAATGCAGGTAGCAGCAGCAGCAGCCAATATACACCCACACGCAGGCGATTGAATGCCACATCGGCCACAGTCGCCGCTGCAACAGCCGCTGTGACCACAGCCACGGCCACTGCGCTATCCGAATCCACTGTTGAGGCTTCGGCTGAGCAAATACACTTTTTGGAGGAGTTTATGGCAATCGCCGCCGGATCGAATGTGTTCGATATTGCCACCAGCGTGAGCTTCGGCAATCCGGCTAGTGCAACCACACCCACCAATTCAGCGTCAACTGTGAGCGCCAGTGAAGCTGCCGGCGAGGACGACGAAGGTGATTTGCAAGCAGCAGAGTTCGAAGGGGAAGTGGAAGATGGTCCAACTTATAGCCCAGGCGACTTCGCTTCGGATATTGGTGATGAGGAGGACTTGGAGGAGGAAGATGACGATGATGAGGTCTTTGGTGAGATTGTTGATGTGGAAGAAGATGAAGAGTTCGAGGATGACGTAGACGATGGCGATAATGCCGAAGATGCCGAAGATGATGACGAGGCAAACGATCTATATTTTTTCGATGAGTACGATGAAGAAAATTATGAAGATCGCGAAAACGATGACTACGACACAGTGGATGAAGACGACGGCGACAATGTTGTTGGTAGCGATGCTTATGAGCAGCTTGCGGTCAACAATCTACCGGCGGCCGAATATTATGACGTGGATCAGGATGGAGAAGATGATGTGCTACTGGTCGACGAAGTAATTATTGTAGACTGAGTGCTGCACGCACACTGGACAGCGACGAAGAGTAAGACACGAACAACTAAGACGAAAAACATTTGACAAACTAAGAGAAGGACAACTCCGGCACACTTGTGGTCTCCTTTTTTTTTTGGACTAGAAGTGCGCTGATCTTGTGAATATGTGACGAACTGACCCCTCGAACTGGTGACTTACTGTTACAACTGTGATTTTTCGGTGCTAATATGGCTTTGTTTTTTATCTCATCATGTGTACAGCAGGTGTTTTTATAGTTTTTGATGTTTTTTATAAAGAAAAAAATACAAGAGACATTTTTCAAATGAGGAAGCAAAACAAATTTGTTGCCATTATTTTCTGTGCTTTTAAATATTTTAGATGTCCTCATTATTTAAATTTAATTTCTTTATTTAGTATGAAAGATGCAATTTACTCCTGACTTATCTGGTGAGTATTTCAGCGGCATCTGCCGTAATCATTTCCTTGTGGGACTACTTAATGAGCTAAATTGCAAGTTGAAGGACATTAGCTGCTATGTGAATAAATATGTATATATTTTGTAATAAAATATACAAATTCTACTAAATTTTTGTAGTAGATGCTTCAAGTAAAATATGGGAAATTTTTATTGATAACATATTTGGGGAATGGTGTGTGTGGAATTTGTGTTGAACGTTTTTATGATGTTTTTGATAATTTAATAAATGATTTAGTAGCAATTTCTTAATTATCTTGTTAATTTAAGTACTGTGAGCCAAATCATGTTGATCCAAATTTTTAAACAAAGCGAAGGGTAAACACGATTTAAGCAATAATTAAATATTTCTTTGCTTAGCACCGATCTTTGTTAGCATTCTCGGCGATTTTGCGGTGTCTGTTCATAGGCTTCCTGTATCAAAGTATTGTTCATGTTGTCTTGAATATTTTCCTGCAGAAATAATGGGTCTTTCGGTTCAAATAATTACGCGGATGCTGCTACAAACCAGCCAACGGCTCTAAGCATATGTAAGTCGTCTTCGATTCGCCGTTTCGTGAGCTGAATTCGATGCAAGAGAGTGTAGGTATACCTCATCGAAATCGTATAACCGCTTGCTATATTACCACCAACTGTTATAAGCTTGTAAGCTCCAATGTCTGGCTAATCGAAGACAGTCCAAGAAAAGGGTTTTGAAAACCGGTTGTTCTTGCAAGAGCCAGAAAATTTTTTGAGCAAGATAATTCTAATAGCAGTTCAAATCAATCTTTGTGGCTTAGAACTTGTACGACAAGTGCAGTCTTCTTTTATCGCTCCAAATATATACAAAGAAGATCGTTTGCGGCTTTTACTATATTTTATTATTTTAGTTCGTCCATATGTTGTTAGAAAAATATAATGCTTGAACAAAACAAGAAGTAGGTCAAAATGTTTTAATTTTCGCTCCTTGGGTATATAAACTTCGGTGTCATCCTAAGACAGCCGAAAACCCAAAACGACATTATAGAACAACATTTGAATTTATGAACTGCTGAAGTGTAAAATAAAAGAAAATTAAAGAGTTGGACCCGGCTGGTTAAACGCGTATTTCTGTATAACGGGAGCGAATGTATTTCTCAACAAAGTATGGTATTCAAGGTAAGGGACTCATAATAATTTAGTATTATTTTCCTTCTAACTAAAATTTTCTTTTATTTATGCAAAATTCCAGTTCATGATTTTCCATACTCATTTCATTTAAACTGATTTTTTGATCGAAATCCTTGAAAAAAAGAATGCAACTGACAAAACATATTACCATTCATTCTCTTTAAATATTTTTGCAACGTCACTCAAAACTTTTTTTTATCAGTTCTTTAACTGGTCTAACACTGGTCTATCCTGAGGTGCAGAAATAAAAGCGTGCACATCAAAGTCATTGTCATCACCAGCTACAGCTACAACAACAGTTACAACAAGAGCTACAACATTATATAAGCATATCATCATAAATCTTCAGCAACCAAGTTGGTGCCCGCGATATTGTTTTCATCCAAAAGAACAACAACAAAAACAACAACAACATTTCCATCAACTTCATAACCGTTTTGCTCATCACTGTCGCTTTTATGATAATATATAACCGCACAATTTATTGTAGTCTCAACATATAACCCCGCGAGTTAGCGGGAGAAAGATTTGTATGTGTATGGGTAAGGTTTTCTTTAGCATTCCCTTGACTTTTTAACAGGTGGTTGTTTGTAACAGGTGCATTTCGCATATTTTCCCCTTGTTTCCTCAGTTTATTTTTACCTGAGCTATTTAATTTCATTACACTTTTCAATTATCGCCTTGCCGGCGCATCTTTCTTTTCATAAACGCTGCAGCTGCGATGTACAGTGGTGGCATTAATATTAATATATGACGGGGTTGGGTTTATATAGGTATGTTTGTAGGCTATCAAAGCAAAACATGATTATCAAGGCTTCAAGGAATAATGGGCTAATCGAAGCAGGTCTATGAAACCTGTTCAAACAAGTTTCACAACTACTTCGAGTACTGTCAACCATGGAATTACCTGGTAAATACTTGAAATAATATAACTGTTACAGAGATTATGCAATTTTCATTACGCACTTCGTGAGCGCAACGACTCTACAATGTTTACTAGCCTTACTTTGAAGTATTTGAAGGAGGAAAACGCTTTTTTTGAACACAATTTAGTCCTCCCAGCTCACTAAATTAAGTAATTCACAAATTACTGTTCTAATTCAGTCCAATATATTACCATCCGATAACTGTAAATATGAGTAAATAATTATACAATGAACAATTCAACTTTTCACAGGTCGTTTTCAATTTGAAACAGCCCGTAGGAGCCTGAAGTATATATATTTTTTTGCGTTAGCTAAATATAATTCTATAAATTACTTCTCATACGAATAACAAAACATAATTAGAAAATATATTTTTTTTGCAGAATTTTTGTTTTTTCTCCCACTGTACCAATGTGGGTTGCATTTCTCTTTTGGCTTGAACTAAACGTTTATTAAAACTTAATTCGTTATTTAGCTAAGATGCGAAAAAGTTTACACACTGATTAAACTTGTTTCAGTTATTAAATAAAACTTATTAAAAGAAGCAAGAAAAGGATTACCATGTTTTGTTAGCTAATATATCACAAATAGCACTTCTAGTTTTAATCATCGAAAAATTGACCAGAAGTATAGAGTAGTCATATTTTTGGATCAATATCATTCACATATTTATTTTAGTTTCTAGAAACTTAAAAGCTCAGATGCATTTTTCAAGGTTATATCAAAACTACTTTCTCATTAGTGAATATCTGATTCGAACTTAAATTGATTGGATGGGCATTAAAATACCGTTATATCCCTTCAATTTGGAAACCCAAATGTCGAAGGGACAATTTGATAATTTCTGAAAATTTACAAAAATTGTTGTATCCTTGTTGTTGTTGTACCTTCAAATGTATACTGGATCATGCGTTCGAGTCAAATTCGCGACAAAAATTAGAATTTGAACAAGCTGCCTTTTTAGATAGTCGTCGTTGCCCATAGGCCCTGAGCAACATCTAAGTGTATTTCCGTATCCGTAGAACGTAGAAAAAAAATCCGTAGAACCAATTATTTGTTGGATAATGTCAGGACGTGAGAAGCTCGGAGAAGTACTGATCCATTCACCGATTTCAAAAATATATTGTATGAAGGTTGAAGCGATGTATGCGCCTTTATGCTGCTTCAAATCCTGGTGAAATTTGTAGCATATCGATTCAGTTATTTTCGATTGCGTTAATTTCTAAACTTATCTTAAAGTTCCGAGACAAATGTGTATTTCACAAGTTTAGGTTTTCTTCGTTCTTCGTTTTTAGAGAACCAAGAAGGCATTCGCCTAAACGTATGCTAAGCTGACGATGTATATCAGGCCAAAACATGTAATTTCTAAATAAAAAACGTATCGAAATATTTACAAAAATATGGTCCAAACTCCAATAGTTCAAAGTCCAAATATCCAAGTATATACCAAAAATAAATAATTGCTTGGCAACCCTAGCGGCAGCAACACTATTTGATACGAGTGAATGGGTTTAAGATCCGAAATTATTTTTCTTGTTGTCTAAATTATATAATACCTTTAAGCGCTTCAATGCATTACGCTTAGCTCGGCTACATGGCGCAATAGTGACGACTTAGCACCTTGAGCGCCATAACAGCAAAGAGGCAACCACGCTTTTATTGCACACCAAAATGAGTTTGGTTTAATTTAATGATTGCTTCTTAATTAAAAGTGAGTTAGCGAGAGTGAGTTAGCAAGTGAAAAATGACAGCGAAAAAAACGATAAATTTTGCAAGCACACAGACACACATATACACACACACACACACACACACACCACTATTATGCACACCAATACCGTTCGCTGCGCTTGCAACAGCTGGATAGCTGTTCGGCGAGCTCAATTCGGGTTCATTTGCTGCAATAAAATTTAATTATTTCAAGAAAAATTCCATAATACCGAATAGCGGTGATCCTGCAACACCAAACCTCAGCCCGTTGAGCTGCCTTCAACAACTATCAATGTCTTCGAAAATGCGATTGCTGCTAAAGGGATATACGAAGAAATTAAATTGGAGTTGTGCGCTATTCCACACACATACACACACACACACACACACACACATACAAACATATACGCATAAACGAGCGCGCAAAACCCACTGCTCGCCTCACCACTTGCCTCCTTACCTCGTCGTAGCGTCTATGCCGGTATTTTATGGCAACCATAAGAATCAAATGCAATTAGTAGCGTGTACAACTCAATTAGACGCTGGAAAAATGCGACGAGCTTGACTGCCTCGACGGCGGCTGCCCCCACGCTACACGCTGCACGCTCACGCCGCGCTCTTGCTCTTTGCCAGCCAACAAGGCCAAGTAACTAACTCTTTCTTTTTGCCGTTGCATAGGTGCTGCTCAGCGGCAGGCTGTTGGCAGTGAATTAGCGCAAAGTCTTGGCTTATGCAGCAGACTAACTGTACTCAACTGCGACCGCATTAAGCGCAGCAAATTTAGTCTAGTCTCGCCGCCAACTCCGCAAGGATTTATGTTGTGCCACAGCTTACTGCCGGCACTGTTTAAGCGCTGCGCATTAATGCTCGCAATGACGCCGCTAAATTACGCGTTTAGTTGCCGCTTTGCAAAAACAAAAACAAATGAATGTTGCACACTGAAAAAAATCGCTTGAGTTGCACAATGATGCGTCGGGACATTAGCTGTTGTTGCGCTCCAAAAAAAAAATAAAAATTTCATCTGAGATTTATGAAGCTTTAATTGTGGAGAAAAAGCGCACTTATTTGTGATTTTAATTATTTGGCGGCGATTTATTTTACTCTTGGCAATGGCATATGAAGTGGCAATACATATGTGTTGGTAATTGAATTGCGGAGGCTACCAGCCAACCAGCAAGTGAGCGTTTAATGGTGAATGCTCTTGAAAAATGAATTTAAAAGTTAGTAAAGAGTCTTTATAGACCCAAATTAAATTTTTTTTTATCATGTATAATTCATTTATTTTTAAGTGTGTTGAAAGGTGTGCTTGGTAACATTCGACTTCACAAATAATACTGAGCAGAAAGGGTCTTCACATAAGTTGTCGTTACATATACTTACATAGTAGATCAACTCAGGAGCTCAACTCAAAGAGAACAGAGAAACTGTTCTTAACTTCATAACTTATTGACTTATATCATAACGAGATATTATCAAAGAACGTTTGCTGAGAATGGACGAGAACATTTTTGGTATAAGAAATGCGCCAAGGTAACTATTAGCAGAGTTTCCTCATATAGACAACTGAGCCACATGATGAAAATGAATTCTATTTAGTATAATTGAAACCGTCTTTCACCGATTTCTTTAGAAGGCAAAGACTTAATTGTTCGTTAAAACAACTTAATAAAGAAAAATATGCAATTTTTATTTTCTTCTTTAAAGATGGCGTATATGTTCAAGATTTTTAGCAAAATGAGGCTCTAAGGTAGTAGTGTTCAGCAGCATCTTCTATGATTTGAAGTTCTGTGAAAATATTCGAGTGTTTAGAAAATAAATTATAGCTATCTTTGATTCGCCAAGCATTGGAGAGTAGTGAATCGAACAAACTATACCAGTTGTTTAAACAAACTGACAACACTTGCGTTGCAATCCTGCGCTAACATCACCCATGGCGCATGTGCAGTTATGTTACATTTCTTTCTTTGGAGCAGAAACTCTTCTGTCTTCGCGCAATAAAACATTTTGTTAATCCCTTAGTTTCGAAACTTACGTGTTCTATAAACAACTATAACTTATATCAAGTTTTGGGTTTCCAAAAATAATTTTTTTTTTCCAGTTTTTGAGAGTGATTCGCCATATGAGCCATACACAATGACAAAACTGTTCTAAAATATGTAAAACAAAACTTGGTAGCTTTGAAAATAGCGGTTATACCACTTTAATGAGGTATCCAAATACACTCTTGTATAAATTCAACTCGTTAGCCTTGTTGTTGCCTCTCCTATCAAATTTTCGACAAGAGAGAGACACGCAAAGATAACGAGCAGAGAAATGGCGAATCGAAGACTGCAAATATTTCAATGTTTCGAAGCGTTTCTAATGGATCTTCAATATAACAAAAACGTTCGTCTAAATACTAGGCGTCTTGATATTGCTGGTAGAATAGATATATTTGTCTTCATTGCGTATTAGTCGATTACGTCCATGAATAGTCCAGTTTTCAATTACGCCACCGCATTCGTGCTGTGTAAGGAATGAGAATCGTATATTGAGGCACATTGACATGAAGCTCCTTGAAGAAGAAGAAGTAACTCGGAGAGATTATCAAATCCCAAAATCGTTCATGCAGCTCGTAAGAGCAACTTATTGAAAGCTTATGATGTTTCATGTATATCGTTTAGCTAAAACAAAGCAATTGTCATCAGTATTTAGCACTCGTGTATTGAGTATGACTGCCTCATCAGTATACTTTTCCGACAACTTTCGAAAAATATCCATAACTTTACTTAGAAATATTCTCACATAATAATTGTAACTAAATACACTTTTCTCAACCCCCTATGGGTTCTATTTTAATATAGAAAGTTGTAATAAAATAAAAGCTTTTTTATTAAATAAAAAAATATATTTTTTTTCACATATCTTCATAATTCTATATTAAAGCAGAATATCACTCTCAAGTGATACTCAAAAGTTGGAAAGACTTTGCATACCTTTCATGTATGAATTTTTTAGGTTTCTCTAAACAATAGTACAAATTCGTTGCCTTGATTGCTTCAGTATCAGAAATATGCAGTCAAAGAATTTTGGTGAAAGTTGATAGGGACAAAAAACAATTAATACTATAAATGTGCATGTATAGTTAAAAAAACTTACTGCTTTAATATATTTTTTTCAACTATAACTCAAGTGTATAAAACTAACATTCTATGAAAAGTATCAAAAAACTTTAGTTAAACAAATTGAACAGCACCAACCTGCATTCAAGCTCACGTGCCATTTACTGTCATTTTACTTAATAGGCGTATAAAATTAAAATGATTTGTATTTAATAAATTTAATACCAACACAATTAATGTCAACGCTGTCACGGCGACGCTTCGCTGCAATAACTCACGAGGTGTGAAAATTGTGACTGCCGGCAGTTAAATGATTATAAGGACATCATACGGAGCATATCAAATGTGAGCATCAACACAAACAGACACATATACACGCACACATTAAAAGGCAATACATACCAAATGAAAGGCACACATACACACACACAGGCACATATTTATGTTCTTAGATAACTTTTGATGGCAACAAAACTCTAATGAAAAGTGTCGGTGAAATTAGAAGGGAAAAGCTCGCCAAGTGTTGAAATGTGTGGGCACAAAGACAAAAGCCAAGCTCGAGGAGAAAAAAGAAAAATATCTTTGAGTTGAGTTGAAAAAAGTGCGAGCACAAAGGAAAAAGAATGACGACAGCAGGAAAATTACACACACAAGTCCTTTGGGCGAACCGAGTCAAACCATAAATCCAGTGCGACACTGTGCCGCTGGCAGCAACGCCTACACGCTGTGGATATAGCAGACGAACGACAACAACGAGAAGGAAGACGACGAAGACGAGAACGAGCACGAGGACGTCGAGGAGGACGAGGAGGACGACGACAGTCGCTTGTCGCTTTTAATTAAGTTCAAAACACTAAAAGTCACACTGCTGGGCAAAACGCCTGGTGACCGGAGCGTGTGAGCCAGAAAAACGAGAAAAACAACAACAAATATACACATCGCATTGACAGTAGCAAAGATGATGCTATAGAATCGTATGGTATAAAACGAATGAGAGTTGGAGTGGGAGGTGTTGAAACATTGCTTGGTGGTGGCATTTGTTGGGAGTGACAAGCTGCTTGCAATTGATATAAAAATTAATAGGACACGCCATTAAATTACATACATACATATATTTGTATGTCAATGAAGAGAGTAATGCTTGGGGTAGCGGGTGGGAGACTGACTGAGGCAAATAGTGTAGTAATGCCTGCAAGTCTATATACACCGTGTATCTATTGCTTACCAGTTGCATGCCACATTGTTGCTAAGAAAGGTGTCAGCGTACTATTTGGAAAAAAGAAGCTGTTTTTTTACTAAAATAAGGTTTATGCTCACTTGTGTTAAATTCATAAAGACTTGAGAATTAACGACTAATGCCATATAAGCTTAGCTATTACTACTTTTGCAAACGTTGCCTACATTTCGGCGCAAAAGGAAAAGCATTGAGAAGAAATTTAAGTTACAGAAATTAAGGAACGAAACTTAGACAAAATATAGATCAAAAAGAAAAAAAAAAACAAGCAAACAAAGAATGTGTCTAATTTTTTAGGAAATTTTTATGATAGGCGTAACGAAAGAGGAAGTCTAAATGGACTCAGTGGCGCCAGAAGGCTTAAGACTGCTATGAAATATCGCTCAGATGATCAGTATCTAATAAATTCACTATCTATTATTAGAAATAATACCACAAAATAAATGACTAGTCCACAAAACATTACTAGGTTCTTCAAGATTTTTTAATGCTGCCTAAAGCTGCTAAAAGTCATGTACTTGATTTCATATTTATACGTTGGATACCATATATCATATTTCTACCAGAAACTTACCGAAGTTTAGAGCAGGAAGGGAAAGTAACCTGCAAAATGTAAAAATAAAATTGAGAACTAGTTTCAAAATCATATATATTATTTCACTAGATCCCAAAAATTATGAAAATATTTTATTATAAATATTATAAATAATTCGACTTAGTCGAAATATTTTCGCTTGAAATGAAACTGTACAACAACTTAAACTCTGTGAGGATAATTGAGACACATCTAGGCTGAGAGTGCCACACAAACAGCTTGTTTTTCTAATATAGATTGACATCGGAAAAGCATTTCTCATAAATTGATTTACAAGGCTACAAAACTTACACTTCAAGAAGCTGAAAAGACCTGAAAATATATGCAACAACAATAACAATATTAAAAGTCTCGAAAGTAGAGAAGCCACAGACGCCTGGGAAAATCAGCAAAAGTGCAAATGGGTAAAGGTCAAGGTACTTAAGGTCCGCTTACATTGATATGATGAAATGACTACACACATGTATATTTATATATTATATTATATATATCTGCACATATATGGGAAGAAGTATAAGCTCGTAATTTTTGCTCATTATTGGCATTGTTCGAGCCAAAAAGTGAAAACAAGACCGCGCTTACATTAACTGACAGGAACATGCAAGTGTGTGTGTGTGTGTGTATGGTTGCATATGTATTTCTATTTATGAATGGCTGTGCGTGCTTGCCGAACTTTGCAGCCGAAGTACTTAAAAATTTATTGCTTCAACTTGCGGTTTCACTGCTTTTCAGACAAACTTGCAACAACATATGAGTTTACGCACACACACACATATGAATTTTTCTTTGGAGGTCCTCAGTGGAAAGTGCGAGAGGGGAGCAAGTGTGAAATATTGCATTCTTATGAAGCAAACTATTTTCGAAAAATTACAAAATATAAAATCTCTTCTTTGCCATGGGCTTTATTTGTTCTTTTCAACTCTTAGGGTGACCAGAAAAAACACTGATACATTTTTTGTACTTATATGGAGAAAGATTTTACTTTTAAATGCTCCGAATCAACTTCTTCGGTATGATAACGGTTAGTATCTATGCCATATATGCCAAGGGCGCAAAAACACTGGTTCCATCTACTCTAAATCCTAGATGCGGTAATTCAAGTAGTTGCGTTTCATTCCCCTTTAACGAAGCACAAAACATTTCCGGTAATTATATATTATTCTTTTATACACAACCTTAAATGGATGAAAGATGTTTTTGTATATCTTTGGTAGTCCAATTTATATATAGGGGGGCCGCTCGGCGAAGTAAATCGAATGCAAGATATACTAGACTAAGTAATTCTTTGGTGATAGGCTTTATTTTAGGTCCAGTAGAAAGTTTAGAATCATAAGACCT
Source organism: Bactrocera minax (assembly GCA_021498325.1). Lineage (NCBI taxonomy): Eukaryota > Metazoa > Arthropoda > Insecta > Diptera > Tephritidae > Bactrocera > Bactrocera minax. The sequence goes on from JAKEEE010000004.1 coordinate 5,020,431, forward strand.
CCACGAATGGCTGTTTTATCGGTTGAAGAAACCTTTCATCAAAAGAGGGAGATACAGAGTTACCATGAAATGAGCTTCTACGAGTAGCAAGCTTTGCCAACAAGGCTACCTAAACATGTTAGACAGAGTGTGGATCTTCCTATAGAAAGTTAAAACTACACGCACAGATTTTAGTTTGATAATTGTAGAGCAAGTAGACTCAGAGAAGCAATTATTTTTAACTCTTTAGCAGTAAAGAAATTGAGTGGTCATCGCAGTTTATAGGAAGATCGAGAATTTTCGGAAAATATCTGACTTTTCTAACGATTGTGTTTCAGATCTTTAACATTTAATTGATCTAGATACTGCCATGCAGTAACAACTAGAAAAACTACATTTCTAACGAGCTCATGAAGCAAGACAGACCGAAGATTAAGGCCTTCATCAAAGGGTGTACAGGCGTTCCAGTTGTTGTGAAGTGGTTTAACATTTGTTGAATAGAAATAATAACTGAATTAGTAACAAGATTGAGACTTGAGCATGTTTATATGGAAATAAGTGATGGTTGCGACTAAAGTACTAACCCCATTAACCTATGTAAGTTCAGCCGCTATTCTGAGCTGAATTCTGAATTATTCTGATTTTTAGTGAACTGAATAGGTTCTTCTCAGTCTCTTGGCACTCCCGAGAGATATAGTATATATTATATTAGTAGTAGTATACCGGGTATATTGATCCAGTGATAAACAAACAAGTTTCCGAAGACTTCCACTGATCATATGCTCTTAAGTATTGAAAGAAGCTTTCAAATGTTAATAATAAATTATTCCTGATAACCAATAACTTAATATTCGCACCGATGCGTTCTTTTTTTATTAGTGGTATTACTATGATAGCCTACCCAATAACACCCTCTGCTGATAGATACTAGATTCCTACAGAGGGCGCTGTAGCTGAGTACGCGGTGTGTTTAATTAGATGATATAAATCTCCCTTGTAAAATCTTCTCTCTTGTCTCGCCTCTCTTGTTCCCTTGTTCTTGTTCGAAGAATTAGCAACTAATCTTCAGAAGGGAAAATTTTAGCATCGATTAAAAAAATTTAGCAACAAATCGATTGAGTTCTTGGTGTACTCGGGTGTCAATATATAATCTTTGGTTGTTTCTCTTCAACAAGCTGATAAAAATTGCAACGTTCGTCTAGTATATTCGTCGTTGAGGTTATGACAGACACTGGTGAGCTTAGTACTCGCGGTCATTTAAGTATTTTTGCGATGGTTAATAAAAAAAATAACTTACTCTCTTTATACTGCCGCGCACTTAAATACACAAAGTGAGCTAACAACGCGCTCATTAAATTCAAACTACTTATTAAATGTTTATATGTATGTATGTATGTATTAAATTGCAACTGCCACTGCCAAAGAGTTAGATAACTTATTTAGCATAAAGCGTACAAAGTGTCGGGCGGCCAAATCGCGACCGGAAGTAAAAAATACTGCACATCCGGCAACATTTTGCTGAAGTCATGTTGCAACTGGAGTCAGCTGAGTCAACTACACATAAACACGGCCGTAAATGGTGCAAGACGACCGACGAGAGAAAAAAACAAGCCAAAAAAAAAAAACCAAGAATAAAAAGCGCTTGCAGTGCTTAAAAAAAAAATAATAATAAAAAAATATAAAATTAAAATAGTGAAAAAATTGAAAAGCCAACGCAGCAAATGTTTGTTGCTAAAAAAAGTGAAAATAAAGCGCAAATGAATGCAAATTATATGTAATAATTTTAAATGCGACGCTTCAGTGGCACTTGCCTGGACCAAGCGCGCTGTTAACTACCACTACCGCCGACCATCAAGGCAGCACATATTTTGCTGCATATTTCAAGGCGCACTGAAAACTGAATTAAATAATTTTTCTTTTTTATTTAATTTTTTTTTTCTTTTTTTCTTTTTTTCATTTTTTTTTTTATTTAAAGTGCGCAAAACTGCCACAGCATTCGGCGCGCTAACGGGTTCTCGGGAGGCAGCGCTTAACTTCCGTTGCAAAAGAGAAAAACGCGCTTAGTAAGAGATAGTGCGATGGCAAAGAGACGAACGGCGGTGGGTGTGCGCCTGATTTAGAACGACACAAAAGATAACTGAAAGTCAGCCATTAAGTGACACCAGCGCCATACAGCTCATTAGTGGTCAGGGTCATTTGTTGGCAATGCAAAGCACACGAGCTCACACCACCACCGCCAGCCGAGGCAACACCAAAATGCGCTTCACTCGCTCGGTGCGCTGACCAACAAAAGTGCGGAATGCGCAACGGGGGTTGCAAGCGGGAGCGGGAGAGGCGAGGTGTGTTGGTCGGTTGCAGCTTGCAGTTGACTAAATGTTGTCGCTAATGTTTGCTGGCCACAAATGGTGCATACTTGCAGCGCTGTGGCAACTTGGCTCCTCCACTCACCCCCACCGGGGGCAAATGTTGGTCAGAGGCAGACCAGTGTGGCACAGAAAGTTGTCTGGCATTGCAGTTGGCTGCCGACTGCCGACTGTCGACTGCGGCAGCGGGTAAGTACACAGGATGTTGCCGCCGTCGAGCTGGAAAGTGTTGTAGATACGCGCAATTGCATTTGTGTGGCAGCAAAAAGCCAACAACAACAGCATCAACAACAACAACAACAACAACAACAACAGCAGCAGTAACAAGCGAAAAGAAAAATTAACAAAAGAGTCAACAGAAAGGCGAAAATTAAAGTTGCAAACAAATTACAAAAAGCTTGCTTGCACAACTGTCTACATTCGAGTGCGCTTGCGGACGGCGGAACGTGGGGCGCGGCGCGCTAAATGGCATTCAGCTCAGCGCGCAATCGGAGGCGAAAAGTTTTTAAATGCTTGCACAATTTGATTTCGCCACCGCGGAGTGGTAAGCGAGCAGAAGTGAAACAAATAAAACAAAATTAGCGCTGCGCAAATAACTGCTCATCGAGTTGCAGTGGCTGTGTATGAGTGTGTGTGTGTATGTGTGTGTTTATATAATTCTTGTATGTATTTGTTTATAAATGGCAGCGCAAGTTATCGAATTTGTTGTCGATTATTTGCACTGTTAAAGGCACTTAATGTCTCCTTCATTGCGGCAGTCAACTAAATGAGTGGAAAAATTGGAAAATTGTGGGGGGGGGGTTCACTTAAAAGGCGGCACCATACTTCTCAATTTTCGATATTTAGTCTTCAATGCAATTTCACGCTTGCTCGACATTTACTCACAGTTAGTGAATGCCAACAATGATAGCTAAAGACCATCACTCACTGGGTCGTAACCTCAAATCGGCGGCGATATGAAATTTGGAGAGCTTGTCTCTTCACAAAGCTGAATATACTTGAAGTTCGGTTCTATGCGAAAAGTGTTCAGTCCAATCGATGGGGATTATGGCTTATGATTGTTCTGCTGAAAATCTTGTAACATTTTTGTCTTTATAATTTCTTTGAAGGTGAGGTGGCTAAGAGTTAATAGGATATGGATCTGGATGGATCACTGTGGAAGTGGATGCTTTCAGATTACCTAAATTGAAACCTTATGCAGAGATTTGTGTCCTCTTAATGTACTTATCTCCAAATTGTTTCAATATACCAAGAAGGTCGAAAATTTCTTATAATTTCTAACTTTAAGAGAGGGAGAGAGAGGTATAGAGAAAGAGAGAGATAGAGAGAGCAACAAAAAATAGATAGAGAAAGAGAGGCTATTTATCAGAATGCGCAGAGAGTAACCTTTATTCTCCCTTGAAAAGAAAAAACCCTTAAAAGTGACTAATATATAGCTTTATTGGAGCACTTAAAAGACAAAATCATAGAAAAACGATTCCATTTGAAGAAAAAGGAAGTGATCTTTTATCCAGATAATGCACCGTGTCACAAATCAATGAAAACGTTGATAATATTACATGAATTGTGTTTCGAATTAGTACCAAATTATCGGTACTCTCCTGATCTGGCTACCAGCGAGGAAGGTAGCTGGTGAGAAATTGCCTAGATTGAGGCCAAATTCGAACCAAAATTCCGATCGTACAACAAAATTACTACTGAAGAGTTGCAATATCGCTATAACCGCTGTAACGTCCTCGCTGCCATCTTACAAATAGAATTGATTTTCCCAGAAACTAAGGTTTTCTTTAATAACATATGAACCCAACGGAGCGACTTCCAATATCTAATAATTCCGTACACACGAGATTAACCAAAACCATCAGGAATTGTTGAGAGTTTCCACCAAGTGATGTATGCTTAATCAGTTTGCCAAGTAATAAGGTTCAGTTCCTCTGTATACATTCTTATAATGTACTAAAAAAAATTCCCTTTACCCATAGTCAAACTGTTTTACCTTTCTTACAAGCTTGGTTGAACTTCTCAAATGGAGGGTCCTACCAGTTTTATGTCGCCTCCGCGAAGCTGTTGATTAGAAGATTAACTCCTTAGTGGGAACACACTCGGAAATTTAATAATGTCTGCCGAGAAGCTGCCGAAAAAAGTTTGCTATATATCAGTCCGAAACTGGAGTTCCATCTAAGGTGTGTATATCAGCTTAGGCTATTAATAAAAACTTACTAGAAGAGATTTCAAAATCATCACGAGTTCTCATACGAATGAATGCTATATCGAGATGACTTTCTATTTAAAGTAGGAGAAAGGATGATTAAGGTTGTGTTCGCTAGTACTTAACATACGATTAAACGAGCAGCAAAAGAATACTCGCTTAAATGATAAAATAAAATCTACTATTTTCGCTGAGTTGAATGATGTTTATTAAAGCAGACAACCTTTAATGAAGCTTTTAAAGTTAAAAAATACTGATATCTCAACATCAAAGATATATATCTCATACATCGAAAGCATAACAGAATTTTACTGTTAACTTTTTTTTTGTTTTGATCTCGAGACAAAGACAAGACATATCGGTTTGATAGCTATGATATTTGCAATTTGTTTTTACCCGAGTTGGGCGTTTTTTTGCAACTCGTTTGCTGAAAAGAATAGCGTGGAATTTAATAAAAAAATTGAGAATTTGCTAAATACATTTGACACAATAAAGAGAGAGAACAGACAATCATAAGTCACTTACAAAAATAAGTATTAATTGAAATATTTTATATTAAATAAACAGAAATTATACTAAAATAATATCTTCTTATCTTAATCCAGCGATATCTTCTCAAGGCTTAGGCTTACACAAGAAAACCGATTTTCCGCCTGCACGCTATCACATTTGTTAAATCAATTTCATTAGAAATTCCAACAAAAAAAAAGGCACAAAAGCACAATACATGAATTTCACGTAACTTCTGCTGAAACTAAAACTCTCCACTTACCCAAGCTCTTAGTTATTCAATTAAATATGCACATTGCGCACACAGCATTCGCACACGCCCACAGTCAGCGGCAATTGAAAATGTCGCATATCGCATGGCCAAGGCGTTGCACAAAACTAGGTTGCAAGCACAAATTTGAATATTTAATTCTGCATGCTCAACCAGAAGATAGCGCAAATTTTTAGATTTCATTAAATTTTACAGACTTTACACGGCAGCGAAGGGAAGAGCGAAAGAAGCAGGCGAGAGGTAGAGGAGGCGCTCTGTGGAAAGTGCTGCTAACTACGCTCCGTTAGCTATCATAGCCTTATGTTTAACTGACACAAATAGCTGGCGGACTGCAGCACAAGCTCAGAAATGCCACACACATACACACAGACACACATAGATGCATATGGGCGTGCGTGTGTATGTGTGTGAGGCCTGCTTGCACACAGCAGCATAAAATTTTCATAAAAAGAGCAGAGAATTGCATGAGAAATACATGCATAAAATGAAATGGCAACGAATGACGTAGCAAAAACAATGGCGTCGAAAAATCGGTTTTGCCGCTAAATCTCACCAAATTGTACGGATAATCTTGACTGACGCTGAAGGTGGCAGTTTTAATGAAATCACCAAAAAAATAACAAAACTTCGCAAGCTATGCAGCGAAAATCAGTGCTGCCATTTACACCAAAGCGGTTGGCTGTTTCAAATGCTCGCGTACAGTGAGAGAAATTGAGCTCAAACTCGAGTTTAATATTTTGTGTTTAAGGAAAACTGCCAAGTGTTAGCATGGAAGTTCTTAATAAATACTCAGCTCAAACTCGAGTTTAGTATTTTGTGTTTAAGAGAAACTGCCAAGTGTTGCATTGAAGTGTTTAACTCTTAATTCAAACTCTAAACTCAAGTTTTGTTTAGGAAAAATTATCAAGCATTTGTATAGTATAGTACGAGTATATTGTTTTATAGTGTATTGTATGTAGTATAGAATAGTAAACTGTCAAGACTTGGAATAGTGCGGTCAACTTTTGAAACCAAATTGTTCCTCTTATACTCACAAAGGCTTATGCTTAACTCGGGCTACAGGAAAAAGCATAACTCCATATTTGTGATAAGAATACTTATAAAACGCACTAAATTTTTCGATTTACATATTAGACTTCAAGAAAAGTAATTAAAAACCAACTTAACATCACAAGAAGAGAACTCTAGCTTGTAATGTGAAAAAAGGACAAAGGATTTCTTGTAAGCTAATTTAGAAAGCAGTAAATTTGTTACGATCTGTTTGAATAATATCAAGGACAGCCTTTATTGATCATGTTAGTTCTTTTGTGTACAAATGCATTGATTTTACATTCTATGACAAGATAATTACGTAAATAGTGGAACTTGCAGAACGTAAGCTCCCCTAGTGGCTGTTGGTCCCATTTATTCAAGATTTGACGACTAATCTATGATTCGCAGGTGCAAATCAAGTACAAAGAAATACCAAAAATATTTTTTTAAAAATTTGCGAGCTGAAATGTTTTAGCTGAATTAAAGCTTGTAGAACTCAAAATTTGTTATATTATAAAATGCATGCCACATAAGGCCCCATAAATATTATTGGCGATTTTATTAAGACATAATCCTAGAAAGGCTAAACACCGCAAAAAGTGTTTATCACAGATGACAATGTTTAGCTTGTGAAATAATGTCTTCCAAGTAAAATCTTCAGATGTTCCCTGGCACTGCTCAGCATTACTAAAAGTGTGCTTTCAGGAGAAGAGAGCTTTCAACGTCCCAGCCTTTTTGGGGTTCATAAGAGTTCACTAAAAGTTGTAATGTGTTGAAAATTGTAATTTAACCACTCAAATGAAGAGTGTTTTGGAATTGGACCTCACAGAACCATATTTCCTCAATCCGGTTCCAAATACTCGCTTTTCTCATAAGCACGACATCTCCGTCATTTTTTTATGTGTACTGAATTGTAATTTCTCCCCTTGAGTGGCAGCCTTGTATTAAAAATTCACACCAAGCTACCGATGCATATAGCAAGCCTCTCGATGCAATGAAGACGGAGCACTATTTCGGAGCTTGCTTTCATGCGAATACACAAACACACACAAAAATGTACAGATGCATTTGTAGATTTCCTCTATTCCCTTATTCCTTCAGCTGGCCGGCCAGGCGAGTTGTAATTTTTGGCTTGCAACTGTACTTGTATATGACTGCTACTGTGCGTATGTGTATGTGGCATGCTTGCGGGGTATAAAAAATGCGCACACTTATATCCTTAAGCGTATTCAAATGAATGCAATTTGTATGCGATGCGACGACGAAGGCAGGCAGCGAAAGCAGCCTTCAAAATTATTGCCGAAAAGTGATGGAAAAATCCAAAAAGCGAGTAGTGGAAAAGGCAGCAAAACAATAAGTATGAAAAAGAACGGAAGAAGTTGGCTGAGAAGAAGCTTTAAAGGCATAGCGTGCCAAATGTGGCTGCGCCGCACACACACCACTTACACGCCTCTTCAGTGTTGTTGTAATTGCATGGGTATTCAGCGGAAATCGGTGAAGCCGAGCAAGTTGGTTGGGTGTTGCAACGACTACAAATCAGCGCTGGCTATAAAACAAAAGCGGCACTCACGACTCAAAGTGCATATACGGCCATATAATGTGGGTGTATGCATTTATATGGGTATGTGTGTGTGCCTGTCGACAATTCTGTACAATTTCGCGAAATCGTAATTGTATATGACCTGCACTCGGTGTTGCAAGGGTTTGTGGGCTTACTGTGAGTAAGCAGCTAGCTGCACATAAAACTGCAAGGTTGCATTGCCGTGGAACGCGCGAGATTTAACGGTGGTTAATGCGCAAATGAATGGCGCAACTTTTGGTCGAGTTTTCACTTTAGCAGCCACTTAAAAGAAATGTTTTACGAGCGTCTTTTGTATAATAAACTTCTATCGCTCACACACTCTCCCGCTCCCACACACTCTCACACCACCACAGTCTCGCTGGCTTTCGCCCTCTATGGCAAATCAGCAAGCTAATGGAGTGATTTGTATTTTGGAACATGCTTCTTAGCTTAGCTCACTCCTAGCTTGCTAGGTGGCGCTACAAATGCTAGTGCTTGTAACTGTTCATTTACACGCCACAGTCAGTCCTTTCACACTTCTATTAGGCGAAAAAGTTTGTAGCTTTCTGTAATTAAGTTTCTATGCTGCCAGTATTAAGTAAATTTCTATGTTTGTTTGTATATGCGCTTTGTAAGCGCCACCTCAATTGCCTACAAGGGTGGTCCACCTTTTTTGCTCGCATTTGCTTTACACTTCTCGTATTATTCTCAAATGAATTCCACTTAATTGGGCGTTTTCATAAAACGAATTTGTGCGCATTTTAATTAGTTGCAAAATACTTTTTAATTTTCACTTGCCGAAAACACCCCTCCGTCTTTTCGGTTGGTGACTTCTTGCTGGTAAGTTTGTGTGCGCCAACAAAGAAAATTTTGTTTGCAACATTTACTCTAGTTGAGTCTTACTAATTAGCGATTAATTGCGAATGAAAGCTGCTAATTCATGGTGTTCTTTTGTTTTTGTTATTTGTTAATTTACTGTTTTAGGTTATGTTGTTGAGGCTTGGACACGATACTTTGATTTGAACAGGTAATTCTAATGACTGATGTCAGAATTTATATACACTGAAGGGAGTGTGCTTCAGAAGAGAAAACAATTGGGTAACTTCGAAGAATTTTTGAAGAAAACTGTTCATGTATCTCTTTAACATTTTAAATATTTCAATTAAATTCTTTAAGTAATATCATTTCGAAAAAAAGTTTATTAAGTTCATTAAAATTTAAATCAAATTCAACGAATTTACACATTTTTTATTTCAAAACAACAACAAATCTTTGCGATCTTTAACACCGTTCCACACTTTTTGCCTTCGAAATAAATGAGTTCCCTATGAAATTCTTCCTCTAATTTAGGCTCAGTGCAACTTGAATACTCATCACTAACTGACCCAATTCGATCTTTGGTGGTCACCTACAAAATTTTGAAAAAATCAATATAATCTTAAGGTACCTCGAGTAATTCATGTAACTCTCCAATTGTGTTTTTAATTAAAAAAAAAGAAACAAAAAAACAAATAGATGAGTTTAATTTCAATTATTCTAATATAAGCACCATTGACTTTTGTCGTTCTCTTAATTTTAAAAAGGTAAACAAACTCAGACCACTGAAGGGTTCTTCATTTGTATATTATCTCTCTATTTTCTACCTAGCTCCATCCTAGGTCCATACATATGTGAAAGCAATTGGCTTTCTCAACCAGTTTGCCATGTAGTTGAGTATAAATGAATAAAGAGAAAAAATAACGCTACCAACAGATGTCGCTAGTATCAATATATCTGGGGTTCCCAAAAACAATACAATTAAAAACAACTATATTTGGAAAACAAAATTAGAAACAATTTTAGCAGATAAAGTCGGCGCTATCAAAAAAGGAAATTCCAGTAATGCTAAGGTCGCCAGTGGTTCACATACCAACAAAACTGCCAGTTCTCTCCTGGAAATTCAAGCGAAGTCTCGTTTTTTTTTTCAAAATCCGCAAAATTAGAACTACACAGCCTAGTGTGACCGATAATGTGAAATCTTTATTATCTCTAATGTTGCTAGGTCCGCTTTCTAAAGCTGAAATGGGTAAAAAATTTTCAAATTTAATATGGGAATCGGGAATTTTGGGAAGATTAAAAACACAAGCTTCTCTTTCTTGTACCTTTCCCTATATTTACCCTAGATCTGACCCTAGCGAACTAAAAGCTTCTCCACCAGAGTATTTCGAAAAAAATATTTTTGATGTATGTGGTTTAAAAGTTTACAGAACTTTGGAGTTATAGCTTACCATAACTGCAGAAGCAAGCCGATTTGGGAATGATGTTCGGATTAGTCTGAAACAAATCGATATTCATAACAAGTTATTCGTATCAGAAAATAACTGAAGTGGTACTTGGAGATATATTACAACAACAATTATCAGTTCCAAAGTATTAAAAAAGACCTCGAAACTGCCCATCTAAGCTATAACGAGTATTATTGCCTTTGAGATGCCAAACTAACCAAAAGCGTAACTTAGCTAACCATTGAGCTTAAATAAGGGATATGCGTGCGACCAAGTTGTCAACAGGAAATAAATCGTCGTATTCGCTGAAAATTTCTACCTCAAGAGCTGCTTATATTGGTTGTTGCAAGATGCATCGTGCAACACGCAATCACTTTAACGAACAATTGTATTCGTATGTGTGCAAAAGTGTTCACCTCCAAATGTTTGAATATATATTTGTATGTGTGTGTTCGCGCGCATGCGTATGTAAGGGTGTTTGTGCGCGTGAAGTGAAGTGTAATGGAGTGTCATTCAAGTGCCAGCAAAGTGTTGAATAGTGCCAGCGAAAGTTCCATTGAGTGGAGTGCGTGCGTTCGTATGTATGTGTGTGTGTAGAGTGTGTAGAGTGTTGCCCGAAGTGCATTTAGTTCCAGTTCTGTGTGAATGAGCATGCTTACCTAAGTATTTACTTATTTGTGTGTTTGTGTGTTTGTGTGAGTGCGCCTTGGTGTGTCGATGTGCGCGCTGTTATTTGAGGTGTGTCGACCAGCACACAACCGCACTCAGACAGCTTTTGTGTTTTTGTGTGGACTTTTCAAAACTTTTGCACTCTGACGTCGCGTCAACACTTCCAGCGGGTTTCTTGCTACCTTGCTGCATACACTCGGTCAGCTGTGTTTGTGTGTTTATGCGTGTAATGATTTTTTTCTGTTTCCGAAATGCGTCTCGGTTAGCTAAACGTCAAGTGAGTGGCCTTGCGCGAAATACTTAAGCGAGCTTTTGTGTATTCGTGCCACGCTGTCCACAGCAGCTCCCTTTGCAGCTCGCTTGGTTATGCATCACTGTGATGTACAGCGCACTTAACTTATGATGAGCAGCGTGAAAAATTTGACGGAAAACATTGCACACTCTGAGGGATGAACTCTATATGGTAGCACAAATAAATCTCTTAAAATCTAAAGGAATGGCGATGAAAATAAAAATGAGAGGCTTAGACTGAAGATTTCTGAATTTTTGTTCATTACGAAACTCTTCTGCTTTGAAAGTAATCAATAAGTAAGTAATTGTGTTTCAGCTGGTGTGGAAAGAGTAATATAGAAGCTAACTTGCCTTGCGTTCACTTTGTGCTAAACTCGAGTTTAAAGTTATCACTTACCGTTCAACACTTGCATTGAGTTGCTTAAACAACACGAAGTTAAATTTTTTTTTTTTCTTTGTTCACTGATAAATTTGTTTGTTCAATCATAAACACCAAAGAATTTAGGTTTTAGACAATATAGAGTTTGTTTTGTGTAACATTTGTGAGCGCAAAACACTTAAGTATATTCAGGCTTAAGCTTGAGGCTTTATGGTAAACTATAAAGTGCTCTCACTGAAATGTTTACAAAATACTTAATTTAATTTCACATTTTTTATGGCACGAAACTGTGAAAATACTAGAGCAAGGCAAAGTTTTGCATCAGTGAAGCAAATTTTGTACCAGAATTTGTTTTTAACTTCGTAAACAACAATCTTCCTAAACACAAAAAAGTGGTGTTCAAGGTGAGTTATAGAAAACAATTGTATCAAACCTCGAATTTATGTGTGGTGTTTAATGCCAGACAAACAAACACCAAAATGTCGAATAGTCTCAATTATATTGTGATATATTTGGGGGCCTACCCCGCAAACCAGTTAGAGAAGAGTCGGCAGCGTGTTCTTGTTTTTTGTAAAATAATTCTTAATCAAGTGAGGGCAATCTGTCTTATTGAATTAATTTCTTTTTATGGAATATTTTTTTGTGCTTAAATAAAAACCAAAATGCAAACTTCCACTATATGTTTTTCTGATTCGCGAAAATTGCATAATAACCTAATGTATTTATGTAGAGATATACGAAATGTAATATTATGCGTGAGTATGTATGTACACTTGTGAAGTACCTCTCAATTTCCCAAATGATAACTGAGTTGCAATTCCGAGTATGCAGCTGCTGAAAAATTTGAATAATTCATACGCGAGCAGTGCGTATAATAAGCACAGTATTATATATGACATATGACGCCATGAAATAAGAGTGGAATAAAAGCATATGAATGCAATTGAATGTGTGAGCTATGATTTTCTTTCTCTTTTCACGTTTTCTGTTTTGTCTTTTTGTCAACTCTTCCTTTGGTATGTCACTAAATGAACGGCTTCCACGGAAATAGCAAAATGCACTTAAAAGGAAATTTATTTATATAAATAAAAAAAATATATATAAGATTTTTTTTTTTTTATATTTCCATATTGAGGTTTAATAGAAAAAAATATTGTATCAAGCTTTTTACTGACTGACTAACAACAGCTAACGTCAAACTGGTTTTCTATTCTACCTATATTTGATTATACCGGTATATGTGATTTATACCAGTTGCTTGTTCGTTTCGCTACTGCTCAAGGTTTAGGCAACTTTATGATAAAAAATATTTGTGATAATAGTTAAACTTATTAAATTAAACTATTCGAAGTTTATTCTAAGCAATTTAAATGAGTGTGAGATGAATAGTTGTTTGATGTCTCCAAATAATGAAGAAGCAGGCGATCTTTTCTCCACTAGAATGACTAAAAATTCTTTAATTTGCGTTGGGTCGCGATACTCCGAATTTAGAGACGCAGGCTAAATTATTGCGTTTGGTAAATGTTGGATTGGCAGCACCAATTTCGCATTTTATTGTAATCAAATCAGAAATAGTAGTGATAGTAGTATTATAGAAGGACTTTCTATTGGCCTATGGTAATATTTATTGTATGATAACAAGAGCTAACGAAAGTCCCTTCGTCATAAGCAAAATCAGAAACTAAACATGAAATTCCTATAGCTTTGTATAAATAACCTGTTGGTGGTACCTTATTTCCTATATTTCCAAACAACTTTACTTTATAATAGATGACTCATGCCTTAGCAAAGATATGGAAATGAAACTAAGCGCATATGGTACGCCTGATATTGGTGAACTCTCTTTCAATAAAAACCAATGGTGCTCTATTTATTCGAAAATTCGCTCATTTACTCTTTAACTACGGTCTCTACTACTATGGAATCTCTATTTCAGTGTTTTTGATTTCTTTTTCCTTTTTGCTCTTTTCAGAAAGCTCTCTTCGAAACAACGATATAATTTTCTGCACTCTAAATGGTTCAAAATATTAAAAATTTTTCTAACTATTAGTATACTAACACTAATTTTTTCTAGCTCTATTAACTCAAATTAATTTTAAATTAGAAATACTATTAAATAAGACATTATTATTATTATATAATTGCAAACTTTAAAGCAAATTCTGTCATCAATTTCCCTAATTCAAATAATTTCTTGCGCTCCATTTTGCGCTGCAAAGATGCGCTCATTTCCACACATTTCCTTCCACTACACTCACACTGCTCCAACTTAGAATAAAATAGAAATAATTCTAGTAATAATAAAAACAAACATTTGTACCACTTTTATTTCCACATTGCACTCGAAATTTTGCATTTGTTTAGTTGATATTTTGTTAAGTTTAACCCCACCCTTCCACTCTTACCAGCATCACCACCCTTTCGCTGATTTGTTTATTTGTTTTCGATGAGTTTGCGAGAATTTTATGCGCTACCTCATTTCCATTTCGTTTACTTTCAATAAGCGTAAAAGCGAAACAACAACAACAACAACGAAATGGATATCCAAAGTGGTTGCAAGAAAAAGTTTGTTTCTGTGTTGTTTTGCATTTGTACATTTTCCATAGTTTCAATGAAACTGTTGCCATTTGGCATTTACAATGCCCAAACTGAGTTGGGTTGCTGAAGTCGGCGACGTCAGCGTCGTCAGCGTCTCGCCGCTGCCAGCGCATGGTGAGGCGGGGTTCTATGGCATTGCCGTTGATTTGCCTCACAAAAAGGTTGTAAATCCGTATTGCAGAATTGCTAAAGAGGCCAACTTGCTGCAACTGGCTTTTGTCGAAGAAAACTTGCTAATTTTCTATAGCTGTAATTGTTGTTGTTGCTGTTGTTGTTGTTGGGTTTATTTTATTTTTACTATGGTTCTTATTTGCCTTTTGTTGCTGATTTGTTGGTTGTTTGTTTGATTGTGTTTGTTTTTGTTTGCCATTATATGTGTTGTTGTTGTTTTTCTTGTTGCAGGTTTGTTTGATTGTTGCGCTAGCTGCTAGCAGTTAATGTCCGTTGCATTTGTTGTGATTTAAAGTCACTTGAGAGCAAGCAAATATTGGTTAGCAGCAACCAGTGATAAAGCAAGAGAGAGAGAGAGAGAGAGAGAGAGTGAGAAAGACAGAGAGACAGTGCTGGCGTAAATACTTAATAAAATGTGTCCTTTTATTTCATTTGTCTGCTGCTGCTCATTTTGATGCAACTGTTGCAATGTTTGCCACATTGTTGTTGCACAACAATTATTTTACTGTTGAATTATTTTTTACGCGGCACACACACACGCACATCCGCACTCGCACAACAATTGTTGCACGCTCTCGAGTTGCAAGTTGCAAGTTGTAAGTTTTGTGTTGTCGCTACCACTTGTGCGCTGATTTGCCATTTGTTGCACGTTCATTGTTTGTACTTGTTTGTGCTGTTCGCTGAGTTTGTGTCTGCATCACCTGCAACTGAAAAGTCACCCAACTTACTTACTATCTAAGGTTTTGCGCTTGAGCGCACAAATTCAAGTGCTGCACGTTGAAATTTCCACCAAAAAAACAAAACAAAACAAAAAAAAAAAACAAAACGCGTCGAAATCAACTCTTGCAACATTTTGTCGCAACAATGAAAGTAAATATGCAGCTATGTATCTTGATGGAGAACTCAAAAATCAGTTAGCCGCCTTTATATTAAACAATGCAACCAAATATTTATCAAATATGGCATAATAGAAATCTTTTGTAAATATAAGTGCAACAAAGTACCGTATTATGGCTTACCATAATTCAGCTTTTGGGATTGCTATGCCCAACCGAATTATTTACAAGCTTCGTCTGCCCGCACAATACCAGTCTAAATTAACTTCCGCCGAAAAGATGGAAAGACAAGAATAAGGAAGGCTGATTGATGGTGCAGTGGCGCCTTAAGATATGCTACATTTTATTAATGAACAATTTTCGGATTATGTTACCAGTAATAAAATATTAAGGTATGGATTCACATATTTAATTTCACATATAAACACGCCTTTTGGGAGGTATCTGCTTGGAAGTGCCCTCTAAAACCAAAATTGCAGTCAAATGTGGGGTCAAGCCTCGATTTTACTCAACTATGTTCTATCTTATGGGTTTATTGAGCTCTTACGAGGGCCAATTTTATGAACACATTTTCCAACTGAACTTCTTCATTTTTTAGACTCTCTTGAAGGCATCACTTCTTCATGAACCACACTAAGGGGTTCTTAATATTTCAACTTAGCATTCTCATCGAATCTTGTAAGCACTTTCATAAATAGAGCGCATCAAGCAATTCTGTTTATTACTTGCAACAAATTTTGATATTCAAATAATTGTATGCATTCCCAAAAGCTGATATCATTAAGAAAAGCTCTACGTAAAAATCGTAAAACAAATATCGAGAACTTTACTCACAAACTCCGATAGTCATGCAGGTGCACTTATCATTTCACTGAATAATTTTATTCTACAGTTTATTAAGTAATTTCGAATTCTTCATTAAACTATGATCAGTTCAAACTTTCCTAATATGCTCGTAAATGCAATAATCCTGCTTGTCTAAAGACTTTAAAACAATTGATTCCATTGTTCATTGGGAAGCTCCAAGGTTACATCCGCTGTATCGTTGAATCGCTATTTAGTTGATCCGTGAGGTCGCTGAATTTTTGGTTGAAATTTTAGGTCCTCACATAGTTTTCTCTGTTGGGACTATTACCATATGTTTCAAAGGAATATGAAGCTATGACGTCATCTGCTAAAATAATAACGATCTGGATCATATAATATTAGACATATCATGTGCCTTGTGCATTGTACCCTCACATATGTTTTAGAATAAAACCACTTTTTCGAAATGCGCTTTCGATAATGCTTCGAATCATTTATCGAGAGTTATTGAATTGTCCTTCAATTTGCTCCAAACAAATGATTTTCTTACAACCGAAAATTAAAAATTGACAGTCGCACAATGTATTAACGCACATTAATGTATTAGGTATTTGTATACCTATAAAGGCAAAAAGGTAAATTGCCCCAGCAAGAAGGTGGAACAAGCCACACAACACCTGACACCCTGATTTTATTGGAAGGAACTTTTAATGATCAAATTATAAGAAGAAATGGGGCTGCCAATTGGATACCCAGGCTATGTAAATTAATTTGTCGGACTAGTGTTTGCTGGCGTACGACAAACCAATGATCAGTGATCAACATTCGGCGCGGCATTCGTGTTGCGATGTCAATTTAGCTGAAAAGGGTTCTACAAAATTTGGCCAAAAGGATCATATGCATATTTTGCTTCAGTATAAAAAATATCTAGGTGGTATATATGTATGTACATGGGTGAATTTCCATAATAAATATATATATGTGGATATAGGTGATACGAATATTCATATCAACGGCATTACTGATGAATTTTGAAAGTATATATAAAGTCCCAGTGAATCGCTGAGGCACCCTGTATGTCGAAGAAACCCATTTTGTCGTCGAATAAATGGAACCAATAATTGTGGAAAAACGTTCTAAATGTTTAACTAAAATGATTTTAGTTTTTTTTGTTTTTCGGTGGGTAAGCATAGCCAGAACTGCTTTCAGAACTTTCATTCACCAATTTTGCTCATAGAGATGCCTCTTCAACATTTTTGTTCCTCATCGCAGCTTAAGTAGACAATTGTTTAAATTTTCCAGCTCTCTATGCCGGCAGTTCATTTTAAAGTTGCCAATGCTGCCATATATTTCTATTTTTTCTTAAGCTCCTACTTAAGCTCAAATGTTTTTTGCTGTTTTATATATTAAACAATTCAACTTAGCCTCTTCTCCACTTTGAACCACTTGTGTCGCGGAAAATCAAAAGTTTCCTGAAGTGGCAGCAAAAACAGTGGCAAAAAAACACAGGCAAAACAGAAATGTTTTTCCAACCGCTGCTTAAGCAACCAAATGCGTATATTTCTTGCAGTTTTGATATTATTTTTGCTTTTAGTTTTGCAATTATGCGCTTTTATTGCGGAGCGCACCAAAGCAGTTGACCATCTGTGCGCTCGGCTCACCAGCAACCAAAGCAGATATTTTCGACAATTTTTGTGCCACCAGACGGCGCGCATACAGCGACAGCGCAGTCAACCGTAGCGCCGGGTCATACATCCACTTAAGCAACGCGCGCCGCCACTCATTCAATGCGGCGCACCTGTCGTTCGTTAGGCGGCGCCTAACGTCCACGACCTGCAACTACACTGCTTGCTACTTGCCACACATTCAATAAACACGCCGAAGTAATTGTTAAAAGAAATAACAGCAAAACAGGATATAAAGGATATAAGATTACAATTACACTTAAGGTTTGGTCGTGTGCTTTCAGCGTGGCGGCGGCAGTATTCTCCTGCGGTGAAATATGGCGCGCGCGCGCGAGCGCGTCCTTCAAGTAGTTGGTCAACCAAAGCAGCTGTCCTAGTAGTTGCCGTTACTTGCCGCCCCGCCCCGCCCTGCCCTGTTGGCAGACGAGCTGTGTGCATGGCATTCGCGGTTGGCTTACTTCACTACTTCTTACATGCTTTGGCGCAAGGAAGTGGCAGCAAATAGAAATATCCTTGTTGCAAGCATATCGCCATTGCGCTATCGTCTGGCATTTGTAATGCTCGCTACAAATGTTGTGGATTTCGTTGCTTGCCATAATTCTGCTTTGTGCCGTTAACTCTGCTGCGCCGCCTCCCTCCAGCCGCGCTGTCTTCTTCCACGGATTCTGCTCTGCACGAGCGCTACTCTAGAGATTGGAGCGTAGTAAGCGGCAGGGTTAGGAACATGAAAATATTTAGTATTATTCTTTATTTTATTTATTTATTTTATTTTTTAATTTTTTCTAGTTTTTTTGTTTTTGTTTTTGTTTTTGCAGCGCACACCAAATCAACTTGTAATGGAGCACATCAACGACTGGCTGCTAGTTCATTTTTCGCCACATTTTTCAGCATCACACAATTGTTGCCATTCTCTTCATTTTTTATTACAATTTTTTATTTTTTTTGTGTATTTTTTCTTGTTTTTAGTGTGTGCAACGGTGTGTGGCACAGAGTGAAGCACTGCCGACACTTCACTCGCCTGCCACCAATACCGTGCTTTTTACTCTCAAAGCCATTGTTTTTGCTGTTGTTGTGCTGATTTTTAATTTTTCAATGCATCTTATATAAAAAAAAGTATATAGATATATATATATATATATAGCAGTGAATGTAACGTGGAAAAGAAATAACTAAATAAATAAGGTAAGTACGGCAGGCAAAGCTTTGTTGAAACTTTAGTTGCATTTCGAGAGCTTTTCTTGCAACTTTTTTGATTTTTTTTTCTTGAATCCTTTTTTTTGGTACTTTTTTGTTTTATTTTTTTCTTTTTACATTTTCTAATTGTTTTTTCTTTTATTTGCCATTTCTTATTTCCGCCTTGCTACCTTATTCGCGCAACTGCTTGTACGGATTTCTGATTAGCGTTGAACAGGAAGCGAGTAGCGCTGATTTTTACAGGTAAACTGGCGAGCTCAAATTGTAAAACAATAACAACAACACAACAACAACAAAAATATAGTATAAATCAAGTGTAGTTGAGAAGCAGCAAGAAGGGGCAGCAAGTAAAGGAACGGCAAAAGTAATATCCAACGCCACAGTTACGACTTAATGAGACACTAGTGGGTCGTTGAGCGTTGCGGCCAGACTTTGATTACAGGCAAACGTAATGCGGCAACAAAAGAGTGGCAGAAGACCAGCTACAGCAGAGTTGATACATATATACATACACACACACACACACACTACTTAACTAAGCACAAGCACACTTCTCGGTTTGTAATTCAGCTGGCCACTTCATATAAACACACACACACAAACACACACACACAAACGTCGCTGCTAAGAAATTCCACAAATAGATATCAATGGAAATACAACGGTCTAACAGCACAAATACCTATATGTATTTTTGTGTGTATGTGTGTGTGTATGTATGTGTATGTGTGTGTGTGTGTGTGTGTGTGTGCCAATAACAATGTGGCAGCTAACAATGTGACCTGAGGGAAAATGCGGAAAATTACAGCGCAAAAAGTGACTAACGGAATTGAATGATGAAAAAATTGAATTAAATGAAATTAAGTTGTTCCAAAACAAAACTTTTCCAAGTTTACCCGTGGCAATTGTGGCGCAGGTAGCGCTGCTTCAGGTCGCAGCTGCTGAATAAAGCTCAGGCAGTATAATCAGTTCAATGTAAAAAGTTTCCGGCGTTAAGCGCATACAATTCGGATGTATTTGTATGTATTTGTATGCATTTGTATGTATGTATAGAGTACTATCATATCATGGCGCGAAGTTTGGTCCGATTGAGTTCAGGTAAATTGAAATTAATCACATTAAAATTGACAATTGCGCACAGATTTTCCGCATTTTCTTGCCAATAAAACTCACTGTGGCATTGAAAGTTGATTGAATGTTGAAATTGAAGCCTCTGAACTACTCAGCTTTATTTAAATTTTTTTGTTATTTTTGTAAAAAGTTATTTAATCAGCGCTAATCGTTGAGGACAAAAGCAGTTGTTCGGCAAAGTGCAGATAAATTTGTAACACTTAATTTTAAGTCTTTCAAAATGTTCTCCTAATAATGAAGTATATGCGATTATGACCAGCATAAACACTGTTAAATAAATGGTTAAATAAAGGTTCAACTTAAAAAAAAAATTGTTAGAGACAAAATTTTCGATGTTTTTTCCTTTTTAAATGGTTTAAGGCATTATTATTAATTCATATTGATTTAGTTTTTAGACACATCTTTGTTGCTAATTTTTCGTAACCCTAAATGTAGGCAACGTTTTTATAAGCTGAAGGTAGCGCCTAAAAGTATGCCTAATTCATAGGAAATTGTGTAATTTTGCGAAACTAAACAGCCATTTCGATTAGCGTAAAGCTGATAATACCAGCAAGTAAATCAATTCTTGTAATAATAGTCTAAGTCAGCGCTATCAGTATCGAGCTCCCATTTGTAGGGCCTAATAGCACGCCAAGCAGTTATGAATTTCTCTAATATACAGCCAAAAGATGCTAAAAAGCAAACAATAGTACAATGAGACATTAGTGGCTGAGTCCAAAACCCCCCAAGGCTTTATTTAATCCCATGTATATTTCGAGCTGTTATCAAATAATGCTTTGTGATTAAGTAAGTTTACATTGGAATTACCTGATTCGCTTTTTGGAAAAATATAATTAAACACATGCAATGTTTCGTTTGTGATAAAAGTTATTTAATGTGATGCGAATTCAATATAGTATATATATTTTAGTATTCATCGGGCAAAATAGATATCAAATACTTTTAACCTCTCAATTCCCTGCCTACAGGACATACTTCATACAGGGCTTCGTGTTTTTCCTAAACAAATATTGAAAGTACTTCAAATTAGTGAACTATTATAGTATTATTATTATAACTATATTATACTATACTACTATTATTATATTAAGAGTTAATGATGAGATTTGGTCTAACTTAGTTGAATATTTTGTTTCGAGTTTTCGAACCTACAAGAGCTTATGTATTGTAGTGCTCATTATTAGTGCCTTGAAACTGAAGAGATGCTTGTATTTAGGAGCGTTCATAAAAGCGACTAATTTTCAAATACAAGTAAGACCCTAACGTATTGGCCATTTCTATGGCAAAAAGGAAACGAATAAAACTTTATTTTGTATGGTCTTTAAATTCAGATTATTCTATCATTATTCTAATCAAGCCAAATTAAGGAATATATCTTTTATTTTCTAATTAGCCAGGATCTGAACCCTGGCGAATTGTTTTTGTTGTCAGACTTCAAAGAAACGTCAGAAAGAAATTTAAAGACAGGCTTTATTTAATTGCCAAGACTGAGCTCCATTTTACGGAGAAGACAAATCATATCAAGAGAGTGGTATTAAAAGAAAGAAAGATCGCAAGATCACCACGAATGAAGTATCGCACTCTTGGGCAGTTGTGTTGAATAAAAAAATAGAATATTATTAAAAAAATTTTATTTTTTTATAACTAGAAAGTTATACAGAACATTTCTATTTTAATCCGAATTAAGGATTTCTTTGTCAATGAAACCGATTGAGAGATATTTCCGTTTCACCTTTGTAATAACAAGAATCTCAGTTGTCTTACTTCACATGTTTTTTAGAGAAAATAATTGTGTTAAATTGAGTTATACTTACTCAAAGGCTTTATTTTAGATCTTCAGTTGGTAATAGATTTCTCAATTTCTTTAGGTCTAAACCAATAATTTTAAAAATAAATTACAAATATTAATAACAGAAGTGTTTTCCGACTTACCTTCTTCAATACGGCACGAAAATCGATTAATCGTTGCAAATACCTGCAAGAAATGAAGAATTGGTTAGTTTTAACTAAATTATAAATATACTGAAAATTAGCTTATGAAGTAATTGAAAGAGCTTAGAATTTAAAATTTAAAAATGGAAACAAATGCACGTTCATAATTAACTTTTTTTTCTCTAGTTTGAAATCAAGAAACTCCCAACTCACAAATATAAAAAAATATTCATCCTGCATATACCCACAAGCATACAGAAGTAACCCACAAATTTTATTTGATTGTGAAAAATGCACAATTTATTGCGTATAAATATCTTTATTTGCATATATGTATGTATGTGGGTGTGAATGTGTTGGTTAGCGCCATAGCAAATAAAGTTACAGCTGTTATGACTACACGAATTTTATATAGCCACTCATGCTGATATGCGTTTAAACTCAAGTTGATATGCTCAGCTGATGCAGATGTGCACGATGATGATTGTTATGCTTTTCGCTGGCATTGTTGGTGTTGTTGGTGTTGTCGAACATTATGGAACTGCTGTTTTTGTGTTATGTGAGCAAATACACTTGAAAATTGTGGGAAATTTATTACCGTGCATTGCTCTAGTAATAACACAGTATATACATATATATATCCTATATACTGTGTATATATATATAATATACATATATATTGGTTCGTGCGATTGCACGGATATGAAAAGATAACAGTACTAAGTGAGGAGCGGGTGAATTAGAGTGGAACCCAATTTTAAACTTTATGAAAATTTTTCATTTCTTTTGAAAATAGGTAGTAGGTAGTAGAAAGTAGGAAATGCCTGCGAACTTTTACAGTTCCGTTATATTTCAATATTCGCCTTAAACACGCCATACTTTTATGAGTCTTAAAAATGCTGTCTACTTAAGGAATATAAAGTGAAGAAAGATTAACAAAACGTTTGCTTCGAAACTAATTCTACTTGGGAAAGGTTAAGATTAATTGTTTTGTTTATAAATTCGCCTCCAATACATTTACATTCCAAACAAATATTCAACCCTTCTCACTTGGCCCACTTATTTTTCTACAAAATCTATAAAAATTTTGTTTGTTTTTCAAATATGAAGCTTATATAAGCAAAATACCAAACAAAAAAGTTTATGACTCCTATGTGCTAGTTCACATCTAACTACTTACAAACTTGACCGAAAAAGACTGATGGGGACCACTTCTAAAATGCAAACTTGATTTACTAAATCCACTTTAATGCTTGTATAGCCATAAGCGCGTGTGAATTGCGCAGCTCATTGTACCGTTAAGTAAAAGTGCGTAAATATTCATGAGTGTGTAAATTCACTGCGTATTATATATTTACATTCCTTCGACAAACAATACATGCCCCATCACTATAAGTGCATTAAATTCTTTATCACACAATTTCCGTTATCTCTTTATTTCTGTGTTTTTTTTTTTTTTTGTTTTTTTTTGGTTTCGTTGTCGGCATTTTACTGCATCTTGAATGGCTGAAGACGCATGCATGCGTTCACTCGCTCACTCACTTAACGGTACATCCTGTATAGCGCGTATAAAAATGACATAATGTCCAAGCACGCTAAGTGCTTATGCACTTGTCTGCTGCAACTACTTTTGCTGTCTTCCCAACCAAAAACTCGCATGCAACACAATCAGTCGCTTTTACACACACACACACACACACACACACATACACACATAAAGCTGAGGCATTTTGTATCACAAACTGTTATGCACATTTCTCTGCACTTCGACACACATACACATACATGCATATTCACATTAATAGAGTGAAGCTGGTAATGTTGCAGCACCAAGTGAAAATGAAAAATGCAACTACAACAACAATCACACTTAAGTTGCAACACTGCAACAGAAAGCAGTACATTTTTTATGATTATGATTTAATACAGAGCGAAGTCTCTCCGAGTTTTCTTAGGTAATGCGAGTGGCGTCTTTGTATAGTGGTGTGTATATGTGTGTGTTGCTGTGTTACTGAAGTGGTTTTCTCAAATATATATGACTTCGTTTGTTATTGTTTTTGTTTTTGCAACGTCCATTCATTTGATGAATGACTTCCGAGCAGTGGCATAAGTGTTCGCCATTTCTCAGTAATGTCTAAAATGTGGCATGAACTTAATGTTAATAAAATGCGTTGCAAGTGACTTAAAGTTATTTTGATATTTCGAAAAAAGTTTAAAATTTGTTTTCTGCCGGGTAAATAACGAAAATGTGCAAAGTCACTAAATAAGAATGCATTCTCAACCATTTTAATAAGTTTTGCTTTTAAATTCTCCTTTGTTTAATCTAGCATAATAGCCGTCATAGCCTCCTAAATGTAGTCAACGTTTCTGATGCTATTCAAAAGTCTCTACTAATTAAATGAAAATATTTTGTAGATAACAAGGTAGTTGACGGATTTCCTATAACGGGATCTGTATGTAAATAACGTAGCCAATCTAGTCTAACCCAAATTATAAGTACTCTCATAATAATTAAAATACTTATAAATCAAGAAAGCTCCTAGAAACTTCGACCGATTAGGATTTAATAAAATTAGTATCGTATTAGTATAGTATTAGTAAAAAAATAAAATTTTGCACTTTTGCATTAAAATTAGTATCTCCAATGAGTAAATTTTTTATCAACCTAAAATTAGGCACCAACTAATATTTTGTGAGTTGTAACTAAAAGTGTTGAACCACATAATGAAATATGTGATTTCTTAGTATAAAATCAACCTTTACAAAAATATGTTTTTGAGAAATTTTTTGAAATACAAAATTATCATATTGAATAGGATAATCAAGAAAATTTGCCACTTCAGCAATTATTGTTCCCCTAATAGTTGAAAGGCGTTCTCAAACCTTATGTAATCTTGATTCTACATACTGTGTGGCATAGAAGAAAATTTTTTAAATAATTTGGAAAAGGTATTTATTGCAAATTAAAGCGAAAGAGATTTTTTATTGAAGATCTTGGTTAATGATCTTTTTTAAAAAATAAAATTCGCTATTAAATTATGCATATATTGAAAACGTTCACCAGTAAAAATATGGAATTTACTTATAAATTTTTTCTTTTTCTTTTTATAAACTTTTACGACACCAGAGAAATTTTCAATCACATATTTACTTCTGCGAATGCAAATTTTTAATTTTGCTTAACTTAGTTTGAGAAACAGTAGCTATTTTCGTTTAATTTATTAAAAGAGAGGTTTTTTAATGTTCGGTAAAGGGTTAATAGGTTCAGTAATGGGTTTCGATTTGAAAAAATTTCCAACGCATATAGAACTAACCAGCTTGAGCTGCAATTTCCATATGGAATATGGAATTGGATGCGACCGTTTTGATTATGCAATTCCATACCAAGGAGTTAAAAATACGAAAATAGTATAAAGCTTAACATCCCTATAGAATCAATAGATTTCTGAGTCATTTTTTTTGTTTTTGTTTTTTTTTATTCGAGTATGTTATGGTTCAACATTTGATATCACAATTTAGTTTTTAAGTAGTTTTAGTCAAGAAAATGATCAAGTTTGCAAAAGACAGAATAAGCCAAGAAGTGTTAGAGGCAGCTCTACGACTCATATAAATGAATGCTAAGCCTTCGGTAAGCCACCAGTGAAGTTGCAATATCATAGAAAATAAAGTAGGAGTTCGTCGTTCCTATCGAAAGGTGGTACAAAGTATACACCAGAAAATTTTTGGTTATGAAATATTTGGGAAATTTATTTTATATTTATTATAGTAAGCAGAGCATATTGGGAAACAAAATACCACGTAGGCCTTTAAGCATATGTAACAAAATGACGCCATACTTTTCAAAGGAGCTATTGGCAAATTTTCCTCCTACCAAACAATTCAAATTGTAAAAATTTTTATATAATTTTTACTAAAGCCAAATAGTTCTCAAAAATAAATGATAAATAGAAAACAAGTGTACATTTTGCTTACACAACAACAATTTTGGGAGTTTGTTAAATCGCGTACACGATTCAAAAGTGTTTGAATATACCCAAAATTTCA
The DNA here is from genome assembly GCA_021498325.1 of Bactrocera minax. Classification (NCBI taxonomy): domain Eukaryota; kingdom Metazoa; phylum Arthropoda; class Insecta; order Diptera; family Tephritidae; genus Bactrocera; species Bactrocera minax. The sequence goes on from JAKEEE010000004.1 coordinate 5,046,357, forward strand.
TTTAGTATTTTAATAATTGTTTAGCGAAATAATAAGGGGCTATTGTGAGACTAATGATGACTTAATAATATACCACAAGCTTCATTGAAAGAATTTTGTCAGCAATTTGTTTTAAAATAAAATAGTAATGCTCCTTTTGAATCAAATATAAGTCTTTTTGATATTTATGCTTTGTACAATTGTCGCCAGCAAATAATTATCATAACTATAATTTGTATCAAAGTTCATAAAAGAAACGCAGCAGTACATTAGTTGACTAGCACAAGTTGCCCATATGTCAGAAGTGGATACAAATTTATATGCAGTACAATTATATCACTCATACGCCACGTCTGCCCCACATACTGACAGCTGAAAAAAGGCAACGGCATTTCAATCACTTTAATGCGCATATTTGCACAGTTTATTGCCTTTTTACAGTCAAATGCAATTCAATTAATTTAAATTAACGCATTTTTTGCACAAACACACACACACATATATATATATATATAAATATATGTATGCATACACGTGAGCAAACAATTTCACAAGCGAACAGCTGCATTTATTTGCGCTACCAATTTTGGCATTGCCAGCGGCCGCATTTCACTGCCCGTTTTTCTCGCTTGTATTGCGAAATTTATGCCTGCAAATTTACAGAATATTTGCACTTTATATTTATGCGATTTTCATTTGATTATTTTGTTGTGCTTCTTTAACGTTTGCACTTTTGCTGTTTAAGCGGAAAATTTACTTTTCGAAAAACAACTTTTTCACGCATATTTGCGGCAAATTGCATTTAGTGTTTTGGAATTTTTTAATTATTTTCACCGTTACACTTTATCTCTGTGTTCTGTGAGTAGCATCTGTATGTGCGTGTGTGCGTGTCGTGTGCGTGTCGTGCGAGTTTAATTGAAAATAAACACTTTGCGTAAAATGCATATGAAATGTAGTTTGTTGTTGGAGTTTATAAAAATATTGCATTATTTTATGATTACACGTAATGAAATTTACCGTTATTAGCATATTTTATTGCGTTTCATTGTTTTCGTTTTATTTGCTGGAAACTAGTTTTTATTGCTGTTGTACGAGTATTATTTTCATTATTATTATATGTTGTTGTTGCATTGACCGCTCTTAACGCTTTACAAGCGTTATTTATGGTATTTGCATTTCATCCGCAATTGCGGTTCAACGCATATGCACTTATTTACTCGCTCGCTATTCTTCGCTGACAGTCAGCAATTCCTCAACTTTCATCAGAAGTGTTGTGTAAGCACACACTTGACTTTTCCGCATTTACTTGCATTTTTCACAGCAACTGTTATCTGTCTGTCTGTTCTGTTGGTATATGTAAATAAGCTGACTTCGATTTGTTATTACATTCACACATGTGCTATATATATATATATATAGTCAATGGTATAGATGGTGGCAAGTAGGTAGCGCTGAAGTGCATTTGGAAGCATCTACTCTCTCGGAATAAATAACATCAATCACTCAACTTACAAGTAGTTACGCGTAACCCAGAATAATGTAGCGAGAATAAATGTTAAGCCAATATTTTAGACACAGTATACAAATATAATTCTATATATGTTTTCTATTTCTAAATCAATTTTTGTGTTATTCTCCCTTTATCTGCTCTCTTATTGAAGTAATATCTTCATGAGAGGTGTCACCTTAGAGCCAAAGATCTTGGTGGCATGACAATTATAACAGAAATAAGTTTGCTGCAACTTTTAATAGAAATTTGTTCAAGCGAAGTAATTAAGAAAAACTATGGTGAACTCACAAGAAATAGATATGACACTATTGTGAATATTGGTTCGGAACTTTGATGAACAAATTGTACATTACAGTACATATTCAGTACATTGATTAAAGCAAACTACTATTGCGAGATACAAGTTTTAAACGCCTGCCGACCAGAGCCCGCCAGAGTAACGAGTAGAAAGTCACCTTGTTTCAGTGAAGTTTCTTATACCTATCTAAACTATTCTCTGACCGCAATAAGCGCTGCTTTAGGGTTGCTTCAGTTTGCCGATTAATTTGAACAAATGCCGTTTGTAGTAGGCAGCACTTTTTTTATGGTCATTATTCTTACTCAAATTGGCTGCTAAGATTTCGACAAGTTGCATAATAGATATATACATAACAATATATTTCCAGATTCCAGTTACTGTGGGCGACACTTGTGACTCTATCCAAAGTGAGATTTCAGTATTTTTGGGAGTATATGTCTAACTGTCTACTAAACCCTTTATGACATCTAAATACAGTATTATATGATGTTGAATTAGCATATAATGCAAATAAAGAAGATTTCGACTACTTAGACTCAATCTTTTCGTGGCTTATAAAATCGACTAGTTAAACTAGTATGGAAGCTATGATTTATTCAATTATATTTTTGCTAAGCAATGACCTTCATATATTCAACATGAATGCAGTACATTAATCAATTGAGTTGCAGTCATTCAAGCTTTGCGATCGCACAGAATCTCTTGGAAGAGCTCTTTTGTATTTCTGCATATGTTATATTCTTTATTCTAAACACATCGATTGCCAGTTGTGAAGTGTTTCAGTGAAGGATTTCAAAGTAAGTGAATGCATTTTTGAAATGACTGCTTAGCCAAGTTCAGCAACACTTTTACAACTGCGGAGTTCATTATGGTGCCACAGCCGACTTGATAGCAGGCAAGCACACTTTCATGGTATCGAATGATCAGCAAATCAGTGCACTATAATGGCCGTAAATAATATTATCACTAATTTTACTCTAGCCGAGTAGAGTATTCATGATTTTCGTATGATATTTCAATCAATTTATCCCCTTTTTTTTGGGTTCCGTTTGAGAAAAAGGAGCTATACCTGCCAGCTGTTGCTAGTACCAAGTTTACCGTAAATCTGTGTGGTCGTGTGTCGACTTTGCTCCAGTTAACTGCTTTAAAACACGCCCAAACTCACTTTCCAACGCCGCACATTTACTACTTTGTGTGTGTCTGTGTGTGTGTGTGTCTGTATAGGTGTGAGAGCAAGTTGTAGCCGCATCATGTCATGTGCTGACTTTTACTTGTAGATTTTCGCATCGAATGTGAAAAGTAAATGCTCAGATCAACCGAATACAAAGCGGAGAAGAAAAATGAAAAATAAACCGCTAATGCAAATACAAAAAGCTAAGAACTTAAGAACTATTATACCAAGCATGTACGTACAAAGGCAGGCAAACAAACAGGGATGTGTGCGAAAAATGCAGCTGAATGTGAAGCATATAACAAAGAGCAGATGAATTGAGTGCAGGCGTAAGTAAATAAATTGCCCGATCATCGACAAATACGCGTCACAGCAGCGGCAGACGGAGAAATAAATCGGCATCAGCATGCAAGTGTTAGTGTGTGCGCGTGTGTGTGTTTGAATTTGTGTGAAAAATAGTTGCAAAAGCAGCGAAGTGCAAAGGCATAGATTTGTGTGCATGTATGTGTGTGTGTGTGGGTAACAGTATGTATGGCCACAGTCATATGAGCTGGTATCAAGCACCAGCAACAAAAGCAACTAAACGCTTTGTTTGTATATATATATATATACATTTATGTGTATGTGTGTGCATGTGTGTGTGTGTGTCTAAGCATATGCGCGCTTAGGGAAACCTGTGAGCTGTTTGTGCATAGTGAACGCTGCAACACGGAGCTGACGTAGCCGACGTAGCCAGCGCCCTTGCCGTGTAAACTCAATTTGCAAATACAAGTCACTTGGCGATTCCTCTAGACCAACAGTTGTGCTGTCGTGCGCCATCGCCACAACCGTATAAAAAAAAAACAAAATTTCGCATACACCGCGCTACCGATGCACAAAGAAACATGTAAGCGCGTGTGTGTGTTGGTGCATATTTTACACACGCTATTCGCCGCCATCGCCTTTGTGGCAAGTGTGACCAGCTGGCAGCTGCTTGAACTTAGTAACTGAAAAAAACAAAACAAAAGAAAAAAAACAAAAGACATGGCGCTTATATGCTAATGTGGCACGTGCAAACAAATCGCCGACATAAACATGCCCACCTGGAAGCTGCATACATTTGCAGGGGAGTCCCTTCACACACGCACGCACACACACACACACACACGGGCACACCCACAAGCTTACAAGTGGGCGTGTATTTGCACTTGTTTGTGTTTGTTGTTGTTTGTGTGCTTCATGCGGTCCGTTGTGCGCCGTGTTTTTTGTTTTGTCAGTTTTATCTCGTCTTGCTTACGGTCCACGCTATGTGCAACATTTAATTTGTTGCAATTTTTATCTGTTGTTGCTTTTGTGCGCTCATTTTAACATATCGCCTTGGCATTTTATGCGCCGTGCGCTTCTCATTTATTTATTTATATTCTTGTTGTTATTGTTGTGTTTATGCTTCTTTTCGCTTTTGTCGCTGCTTCGCTGCTTCTGTTCGTAGTTCATTTATTTTGCATTAGCAACACACACACACACAGATGGTTATTTTATTCCACATACGCCCTGTCCGCCAAACACGCCGCATAAATAATTGATGTGCGTGTAATTGCGCATGTATGTGTATGATGATGCCGCACTGCCCAGCACGGCGCACATTTGATTAATGCGAACTTTCTTGCAGCAATTTAAGCATTAAACCCATGCCAAATTTATAAATAAAAGAATAAGCCTGATTTGGTATTACCGGATTATTGCCTAAGGTTTTTTAGTAGGTGGAAAAATTTTTAAATTAATACTATTATTTATTAATAGTTAGACGTATGCCTGTGATCTAAAACAAAGCTTTAAAGCATATCAAAATAACATTCAAGTGAAGCTCGCTTCGGGAAGTTTGAGCAATTATATGTTCGGACTAATTTCATTAGCCTATCACTTTCTCTCTCATCGTCTCTCTCTCTCCCTCTCTTCGCCTCGCACAAATCGCTCTGTTAAAGATATCCTTCAAATGAAATTCTCACCACAAATTTGTCGGGAAGAAAATGGAGGGGAAGAGTTAAAATTAAACATATATTCGGCGTAACTCAAATACGCTCTCAATCTATCTCTCTCTCGCTCTTTCTCACATATTTCTAAGCAATAAAAATAATTTTAAAATGTATTACTCAATGAAGGTTTCGAGGAAAGCAAGAGCGAAAGACGAAAGCGAATAGAAATAATATTCTTAGCTTAACTTAACTACTCTCTTTCTCTTCTCCCTCACTTGAACCGTCTCATGAATATGATCAGCTCATTCCAGTCGGTACTATGTATTTATAAGTTCTTTAGAGAGATAAGAAGTGGAGTAAGCATACTTAGGTTAATCATCAGTGTCATACAAATATCAAACAACGTATTTTTAAGAGAAAAAGTATGCATATGTTTCTCTTTTCAAAAAAGCTGTACCATAATAATTTAACGCACGTCTCTCAGAGTCATCTCTTTTCATAGGTACAAGCTAAGTTTACTATATGCTCTGAAATGTATGGAAATTGTACCATAACTGATGTCAAGAGAACTGGAAACAAAATGTATGTGTATAAGAAGAGAACTCTTTGATCAAGTAGGAAGATCTTAGAACTTGAATTCCGCAGGAAGTCTGACTTCGAAAATCAAGCTTTTAGGCTAATACTCGTACGTTGGTTTATATTCGAGTCAAAATGATCAGGAACTTAGATAAAGTAACACCTCAGATAGGTCTTCTTCCATGGTATTACCAAATAATTTCCATTTTCAAGGTATCAATTTGAATATTTTTACATTGGAACTTTGAACTCCAATTATACGAGATTGAATTACGTGAGAAAGCCAGCGTAATCACATAATTGCTTACCCCCCAGCATAGAAAATCAACAAATTTTTTCTAGTTCTTTGTAAACTCAATTTGAAATAATTTAGATTAGGTAGGCCCTAACAAGATAGTTTATTTATGGTGCAGTGTTATCGGTTGAAGTTAATTTGTTACCTTTAAGGCGCTTAAATTAGGTTTCCAAACTGGAGGAAAGTACTTCTTTTAGTACAAATTTAATTTCTAAAATTTTAGTAGAAGATATATATGTCAATTACTAAAATTTAATTCTTCTTCCTTCATGTTGATCAAGTCATTTAGACTTGGTTATGGTCATGAAGAATAGCCGTCAAAGGAGCTTTTTTCTATTTACTTTAAATATACTGAAGTAGAAGAGAGTAAAGTTGCTTACTACTAACCCCCTAACCTGAAGAAAAATTAATCGCACTTCTATTGCTTCTACTTTGCTGCAAGAGTCTTTTCTTATAAAATCTCTACATTTATTTAATAATTGAAAAGAGATTTACCTATTCTAAATCTTTATAGTTCTTTGTATATTATTTCCGCTGCTTCCCTAACACACTTTTAATTTCGCAGCGACATTTACACTCATCTAAATCAAAATCAACCCAGCGATTAGGTAGCACACCAAAGCAAATCAAACAAGCCAGTTGCGCTAATACGCTCAAAATAAATTAAAGCGAAAACAAGCGAGTGAACAAAAGCACAAAAACAACATTAGAAAAGCATGTAGAAGCATGAACTCACACTGTTTAGATGGTCTAATGTGGTTTTGGTCACGAAATTGGCTGTGTAACGATGCGAATGCACCGACTCACCGTCCGGCTGCTGCACCGGCTGCCAAGCTGTTCAGTTAAGTAGTTGGTCGAGTGGCTGCCAAGCTATTTACGGCCAAGCGCCACTCACTTTTGGCTGCAACTCTGCGCTCCTGCCGCCCTTTTGCTGGCTGTAAACTACTGAGCAGCTGCAATGCTCGACTTTGAATTTGTGGCACGAGCAGCACACCGTGCAGGTGACCACGCACAGTTTCACTGCGCTAATCAGTTGTTTGCTGCAAATTTGCTTTTGCATAAGCGTGAAATTGGTGGTGCTTAACAAACAAATACGCACAAGGAGATACACACACATATGTGTTAGTGTATAAATATATTTATGCGATGCGGTACACTAAACTATGCAGTTGCATTTTATTTTAGTTATGATACACTTGCTCCAGTTTAAGTGAGTTCTGGCTGTTCAGGACTTTTATGTATGTTTGTATGAAGTCAGTTATATAGTGATGATCTTTGCCCTTGAGGAAGTGCTGAGTTCCGACCGTTGTCTTCACAAGTAAAATTCGGCCTACAACCTAGACACTAATATATAATCCAGCTCTATGTGCTTTCGTTGAAAAGAGTGCCTCTCAACTAAAGTGAATCTATGAAACTATAGGTAATGCTACCAGGTTTTAGGGGTCATTGCATGTCAGAGCGCATTGAAAGTGGTTACACTAGTTAAAGTTAAACGTGTTCAATGACTTGCTGCTAGACTTGACAGAAATCTTTGCATCCAAGCATGCGAGTTTATTTGGTTCACAGCATCGCTGGTGTTTTCGAATGGGTCGCATTTTAAGTTGAAGATTGTTGGGTTGGTTTATTGTCAGAAACGCCACATTAGCTCTATATACAAGATCTCAGATTACAATTTTTAGGCAGAGCTCTTTCTAGTCGTGCCTGGTCATATCGAAATCGCCGGGCACTGCAAAGCTAATGGTCTAGAAAGAAAAGCGCTATTCCCTTATTAACATCAGCCTGGGAACGGATCGGAGTTCCGCTGGCTTCTTGCAGTTTACAACTAGACGACTGAGCTTTATGGCTGCTGGCCCGGAGCTAGGTACACTTTACTTAAGTAGTTGGGGTTCTAACCAAGTCCCAAGCCAATGTGCTTCCAAGCGGCGAGGCTGAAAATGTTACCAGAAACCAATCGTCAAAGCTCTTTGGAATAACTCAAGGGAAAATCATCTCGATAATTCCTGCTTGACAGCCCCACTTTGTCGAAAGTAAAAACCTTACCTAGCTGTAGGCAAACTAGATGCAATCGAAATCAATCGACTGAACAGTTTATAATGTGCTCAGCATACTTCGTAGGTACAAGAGAGTTTAAATCCACCTACCAAGCATTTTTGGTAACATAAAGGACTAGTCTGCACATGTGTGATCTCCCGCCTCATGGAGCAGCCTAAAGCGTAAACTATTTTGACGAACGAACGAAAATTGAATTTTTGAACGAATTTTGCATACTCACACACAAGCACTCAGTTCGTTAGTTTTCGTGAAATTTTACAAATTCATAACATTGTTACAACTGCAAGCAATGTGGGCACACTCCCTCCATACACTTCTTCTTCATTTTGGTGCGTTTTCTGCAGAAAATTCGCTCTATGAAATGTTGCTAGTTAAATCTGCTTACCTCGAAATATTCCATACGAATGTAAGTGCCCAAATATATATATACATATCCATTATGTGCAATATAGTTAACTAATTTGTAAATATTTAGAAAGCTTGGCTAATTCGCTACCCAAATATATGTGCTTCATATTTGTTTAACCGCTTTTTTGTGCTCTGGCGCGTAAATGAATCATGAATGTTAAGCGTAATTGCACAAGCTAATTATTCTTGTAAAATAATTTTATTGTTGTTGCTGTGGATATCTTCCTGAACTAACTACTCATATGTATTTCTAGCACTTAAAAATTTTTGCATGTTTTTAAGCTGAAAATATAGTTTGATAATTTTATATTATGAAAACAATTAAATTTCTTAAATTCAACCTTATTTTTAAATTTCTTTAGCAAACAGAAATATTTTATAGCAAGTTTCTAGTCAAACAGCGCTTTGTTCGCTATAAAAAATTTCGAAATTTCTGAGTATACTAATCTCTAGTTGCTTATTTTCCGACATGCTGCTTCTTCTTTTCAAGAAAATTTCCGCAAAAAGAACACATAATAAAACTAGGATGGAAGGTTTTTTAGAGAGTGTTTTATTGAGTATGAGGGTGTTTCTATAGCCCATAGAAATATTATCGCACATGAGTGTCGCACAGAAAGGCTCTGTTATCGACGACAACAATAATAAAGTGATGGCAGTTGAGCTACAAACTCGAAGTATTAACTCACAACCAGCATTGTCATAGTGCAGATTAATCCTCAAGGTGACGATTTTCAAGTTGATTTTTCGAAAATATTTTCAAAAACAGTTTATTTGTGAATACTGAAATCTGAACCGAAAATATCTGAAAGACTCAGAAGTTTTTGTATTCTTATATTTCGTAAAATCGCTGGTTAGCTTTCGAAACCATAATTCTAGGGATCTTTCTGCTGTAAGTTGTATTTAAACTTTTTAGCTTACAAAAGGATGAAGATGAGTTTAAATCAATAGTGAGAGCTCTCTCAAAATTTTGCATAAGCCATTACAACTATGAAGTTAATAAGGAAAAATTCTTTATTAACTTTTGCTTCGGGGATAGAACAGATTTTTAACTATGACATAATAGGTCTAGTAAAAAGTAATTCATTATTTTCGCATTAAGTTTAAGGTTTTATTTAACATAGTTATAACGATCCAATTTAGATCAAATACACACGATTTTGTACAATAAATTGTTGCCATTTTGAAGCCAATTTCTCAATACCGCTCTCGAAGAAACACTCGACGCTATTTGCAAGAAACTGGGACAATCGACTTTCACAAGCTAAAGCTATTTCTGTGACAACATTGCTCACAACGACTCTCGTACTTTGAATGACGACAATTTTTTTATATAAACCAGAGGTCGTCCTCATACTTGGCAAAGAATTCGAAATTTTTACAAAAAGTATATAGAGAGTATACCTCAAAGGAGACATTTGCCAGCGAAATTCAAGTAAGAAATCATAGCCCTCTAACCTTAATAATCAGGAGGTTTGCCCTCAGTTACCTTTTCTGTTTTCTCTAATCAAATATCCACTTGTGGGAATATTCGATGGACTTCAGCTTAATATGTGTAATGGTTTTATAGACCACTGAATAATCCATTTTGAATCCGATGATAACTGTAGTCAAAAATTATGAATTTATATAGTTTTAATAGACGATTCTGATCTTTCCAAATATGACAAAAATATTTTATGCAAATTGTTACCATAACTCTCTCTCATTTACCTCAACCAAATCAAGTTGTTAAGAAAACAAAATTATTTAAAGCAGTCAACATTTATTATTGTTAACGTATAGTAGGCAGTCAAAATCATTAACACCGGCCCGCTGAAGAACTATGCATGTTTTTCGTCAAAATTTTTGGCACTCCCGAAAAATTGCCATCTTTTTTCAAAACTGTTATGTACAAAAATGAAAAACAAACTCCTCGGAACTACGACGTGTGTTAATAACTGACAAACTGTGCTTTTTAAAACTAATATATTAATTACAAAAAGAATCTTTCTATAATGTAATTTTTGTGTCAATATTTTGACATTCTTGTCAAAAACACCCTCTCTGAAAGGAGAAGAAACTCTACATAATTGTTTTTATACTCCAAACAAGCAATTACTTTCCTTATATCTTGGCCAAAAGTATATGTGAAGTATTTATAGATTGAAACATTGCATCGTGTACACATTTATATAAATTTAATAAAAACGAAACGCTTAAATCGTATCATTTATTGTTTACCTTACAACACTGACAAAAGGCAAAAGTTGCGAAAGGTCAATGAATTTTGTTGCAAACAAAATTTAAAGCAATTCGAAACTTTGCTCACTCAATTTTCACATATACACATGTGCAATAACAAAATTATATGCATGTGCATTCATATATACCCGAATACCTACCTGGGACACCTTGGCGTATGTGTAACGAAAATTTTTCTAGCTCAGTTTAAATATCAACATAGTTGGGGCACTATGCACACGCACATACATACATATGGAGAAACAGGGTTTTCCGAGTTTTTTGACGAGGCAGTCGTGTGGTTGTCCCGCCGTTCGTTGTGTGGCTGGCGCAGTATGTGGTTGCTGCACGCTGTGGCAGAGTGCCGAAAAAGGCCAATTATGTAAAAAGTTTGCAGCGTTAAGGAAAAATTAACAACATTTTCACTTTATCGTGCTGCGCCAGCAATGTCGTTGCAAAATGCAAAACAAACAGAGGTGGCAAACAGCCAACATGTTGCCACACTGGTGCGATTGTGCATATTCATGGGTGTGTGTGTGTGTGTGTATGAGTATGAAGTTTTAACCATTTTGCATACTTTTTAGCGCAGCGCGACTTAACAATAAACATGCTGAACTATACGAAAGTGATATGCGTTTTAAACGATATAAATATGTACAAATATATGCGCATACTTTTGTGCTCATTTGTTATGAAGAGTGATTAGTTAGACCTTTATTGATAACTTTAAGCAAATTTTTTTTAATTTTCTCAGCAGGCAGCATTATCCACTTCTGGGATATAGGAGTTAGAAGAGCTAATTGCCGCTCCGAAAAATTAAGAATTGAACATGTTTGAAGTGGAACTCCTTTTACCACAATATTATTATCGATAGAAAGGTTGCCAGGTTTTTAATTCTTTTATTTAATTGAATTAAGATATGCATTAAGTATTTTATGAGTAGAATTAAACTAAAAATATCTCGTTTCTAGGATTTCTGTCGCAGATATATTGGAGGAGGTTGCCACAAGTTTGAAAAATTCAGCTACAACAAGGCATATATTAATAAATACAATACGATAAAATGGAAATTCTTGTAGGAGATATAATATTTCTGCAAAGAGTTACCACATGGTTGAAATTTTTTTTAATTTTTGAAAAATAAATACGACGGTTCTCGGTTTTTTTATGAAAATTACCACTTGCATTGGTATTTCTGCTTTGCTTTTCTGAAATTACGATATGCTTTCGTTTCAAAAATTTTATTCGAAAGAATTAATAAAATAAAAACAATGTTATCCTATTAGTATAAAGTGAAAGGTCTTTGAGAAAAACTAGATATGTATATATGGAAATATTTCAAATAGGATCAGCAGTTTCACTTTTAATCATTCATTAAAAAAAATTATAGACATATCATATACAACAAAAGTTCAATGTCTAAAAAAATATTTGTGAAATATCCTCAAAATACATGCCTCTACTTATTGAGTTCAATATGTGCGATATATACGGGCAAGTTTTGTTTCTAATTTGTGTAGTCTTAGGCCCATACTACATGTATAATGTGAGCAATGAATTCGTTAAAAATTTCGTTTTATTACTTCCGCCCCCAAATGTAGGCAACTCTTTTACATGGCACATTTTTATTGGAGAATGCGAAACATTTTTCCTTTCTTTCAATTAGTATTAAAGAAAACATAATATACGAGAAAGAAAATTTTTTATAAAACTCTGTTGTTTTGCTTTTCTTTCCCAATTCGCATACTTTTAGGCTCGAATTTTCTGTATAAGCTTTTTTGCCATTTAATTTCCGCTCAAAATATTCAGATTGACATCTGTCAATTTTATTATTTACTATTGCATTATTGATTGCTCTTCAAGGTAAGTTATAGCTTTCAAAAGCTAAAATATTGCTGTAGAAATAAACTTCGATTGCCTTATTATTGAAGGAATGCTAAAAGTAGGCAATACAAAAGTAAATTTATGAAATCAAAAAATCTTGGAATGAGTCGAAATATTATTAATTGGTGAAAGAAACTCATAAGCAAGCGGTTATGAAATGCCTATTCGTACTAATTTTGGGTTTATTCGACTTACGCTCTTTCTATATTTATATAAGCAGCTTTTAGCTGCAAGCTCTTCGAGCCCCTACTGTTCAATTATATTAGTTGTTTCGTTAGTATACACTAATTATATAATTTAATTTTCAACTAAATGATTTCGACATACTTCGTTTATGATATTTCCGTGCCAAAAAGTTTGTTTTTCAATATTTTTTGCAGTAAAACAACGTTGATATTAGTTCCTAATATGCTTTAGAGGTATTTTAATTCTCGGTTTTTTTTTCTTTTTCTTTTTTGTGACAAGCAGTCAGTCAGTCAGTCTGTCTTTATCCACATTACGCCTTCTTCTATAATTCTACTTGCGACAGTGCTGCACCACCTGCTAACTGCTGACTGCCACACCAAACAGACTTTGTCCCACACATTTTTACAACTCAAACATATGTATATGTATATATATGTATGTCTGTGCGCATATGATTTTTTGCAATTACTAACATTTTCCATTTAATTGGAATTTAAAGTGCCGCAACGGAATTTCTTGCCTTTCACTCAGACCTGCCGCACGGGGAGCTGGTGGTGGGTGGGTCGCATAAGCTGCAACAATTTTCGTCTCTGCCTGGGCGCACTTGGTGTTTGCGCAAGTTTTGCCTTCAACGACACAATTGCATATACATACATACATACATACATACATAGATACATGTATACATACAAAGAAAAATATATGCTTTGCGCCGCTGGCTCAGCATACCACACCTTACCTTGCTGCCCTACATACTTGCCACTGCGTCTTACGCCTTAATTACGCCTGCGTCGCCTACTTTTTGCGTAGAGCACGTTGCAAGCGGACTCTGTTGCTTTCCCCGCGCTACTGTTGCGGCGTTTTGCCGCTTGCACTTCCGGTTGCCGGTTCGTTGAAAACATTTCTGCCTTTGCTAAAGCAACATTTTCCCTCTTCCATCAAACACTTGTACTTGGACCACTTTTCTACTTCTACTTCAGCTTCTACTTCTACTTCTGCTCTTGCAATTTCGCACTGTAGCATGCAACATGCCACAGTTGTAATACACAGTGTAGAGCAGTTGCAGCAGCTCACACAACTCAATCGCTTATTCTTTCGTAACTCACTTCTTCGCATTAACACACACACACACACACACACACACACAGACGCATTGACACTCACAGCGCGCCTTTCGCAAATGGCATTTTCGCAGCTGAGCCACGCAGTGATTCGACTTAATGGCAATTGTTGGTTTCCCTCATACGCACTCCACCGCAAAAACTTTGCACTGTCACACACACATACACGCACGCACGCACACACATATTAGTGCATGTGAGTGTGCAGAAGTGCGCCAACATTTATAGAAATTTGCTTAAGTGTGGTTGCAACACACACACACGCACGCACACAAACAGTCGTATGTGAGAGCTGCATATAAGTACAACTATGTTGTACCTACATATCTTTGTATATCTGCATATATGTGTATGTATTTAAGCTTTGAGCGCCTCTGTGCAGCATTGCGCTGCTTTCAATTCATAGCGTACTTTATGTTATTTATTTATCTCAATATTCATTCATTCAATTCAAAAGTTTGCAAATATTTTCTCATATTTATTTAAACGACACACACACACACACACATATATATATATATATAAGCTTGCTGTTGCATGAAAAGTTTGTCTATTGAGGTTCTCTTCAGCTCGAGTGGCGAGATTTTGTATTCAAATTTTTGTAAGTCAAGGTTGATTTAGTTGCACGAAACTCACTCACACACACACTCAAGTGTCTGCGTGTATGAGCATTTGGAAAATGTTTGCTTCGAAATGCTGCCAACACGAGTAGGCGAAGTAAAATTGCGTTCGAGCTTAACTTTGTAAAAGTGAGGAGTTGTATTTGTATTTGCGTAAAAATGCAGACTTATGGGTATCGTTGGAGTGGATTTAAGGCGAATTTAATGTGGAAACTGAATTGATTTCATTTTTAGCAGAGTATTCTTTAAACTTGCGGCGGCACTTTCATAGATTCAAATGCACTTTGAAGATAACTTCAAAGAGCGAAGACGATGTTTGAATCATTTTTGGACATTGAAACTTTTAAAATTCTCTCTTATCTCGCTTATTTCCTATCATTCCATCTTATCTCTCTCTTATCTCGCTTTCTCTCTTTTTCTCGCCATTCTATCTTATCTCTCTCTTATCTCGCTTTCTCGATTATTTCTTATCATTCTATCTTATCTCTCTCTTATCCCTCTCTTATCTCTATTTCTCTCTTATTTCTTATCATTCTATCTTATCCCTCTCTTATCAATACTTTATTCCATTCTTGCCGGTCATTTTGATTAACCAACTACTCAATATGAAGAAGCTTCAGTTAGTCTACAGCTACGAAAATAAAGCGACTATTATTTCAACATATTGAAAAAAATGACTCGGAAGTTTCGAATAGCCCTAAAAGGGACTATATGTATTTCCTGGACAAAAGGTAAGGCATGACCTGCAAATTGGGTTAAGAGATTTTCCCGTTTTCTTGCTCTCTCTTTCCCAACTGCGAATTCCATAAGAAAGAGTGAGAGGCATTAGTTTCTTATAGTTAACAAAAAAAAAAACAAACAAGGTTTCCTATTTGGTCATAGTTTAGAATCTTTATGCAGCACTCAAAACCCTCAGCAAAACAGTTTCAATTCAGCATTCAATTCACAAATTTTGGAAATCTTTCAAAGAGTTCAAAGAGAGAGGAAAAGTCGTTTAAAAATTATGTCAAATTCGTTTTGATCTTCGTGGAAGATAATTAAAAAATTTTGTTTTAATGTAAACCTTATAAGATTTAATACTACACACCAGATGTCACCAAAGTCCAAGTATACTGGCAAACTTTAGTTTTTAGCTGTAAACATGACAATGCAAATTCGCTTGAGAAATTTTCAATGCAAATGCAGTCGCAAACGAAAGCGTCTCAAATCTAAACGACACTTTTTCAACTGCAATTTGTAATACAAACAAAATTTTGAGAAATTTGAAGTCAAAGCCTTTAACCATATGGAGAAATATGAATGAGTAAGAGTAAGAAGGAACTACTAGTAAAACCTTTTAGCAGTACACCGAGAATTTAAAAATATTTTAGAGATGTGTGGCGCCACTTTCTATCGATTTTGGAATATTTTCAGTTACAGTTACTAAAGAGATATGATTATAATGATTTTATGGATATCTGTAAACTCGGTAATATTGTTACAAATGGCATTAAGTAGTACATTTCTTCTCTAAAAAGAAATTAAGGAAGTCTTTACGTACTGACTGTCACCAAAAGATGGTAATGTGGAATTTTAATAAACTGAACAGAAGCTAGGCTTCGTGGGATTCTGAGAAAGATCTGTGCTTTCAAAATTTTAACTCAAACTTCATAGTTTCCTAACTCCGCCCATTTTGAGGCCATTGCTTAACTTCTTAACTTTCTTTTCTCTTTTTACTTTCGATTATTTGAAGTTGCATTTCTGATTTGAGAGATAAGTAATCAAGGAAATTTTTTATTTTTGGCATGGCAACAATACTGGCAAAATACTTCAGCCAAAAGTCACAATCTTTTGAAAATTGAGAATGTAGCAAATGTTGCCCTCAAAGATGAGCACCATAGGCAAATAGTTCGAGACTTTTAGTCTCCCAAGTCAACAGCAATAGTCTCCTCTCCAACTGGCTTTAGGTCTAGTGATTTGTTTCGATAACAAGCTGACAAGCTAGTTACTACAATTGAGTTAAAAACCAACATTCGGCGGTTTAAGCTCAAGATTAGCCCGCTTTACTGGAAAAAGGATGGAATGACCTTCAGAAGATGGTGTCGCGATGACCGAAAGCCAGAAATTTTACTCGAACTCTGATGATCATAGAAATTGCTAACTAATAAATCCAACATCAAGCCATTCCGGTGTGTTTTATTTGAAATTAAAAGTTCTTTACCTCAAAACATACAACGTGCATATATTATGAATATAATTAGTTAATGACTTTTTAACCAAAAACACAATATTTTTAAAAATTTAAGTTAAATTTTTTGAATATTGGAAAAATCATATGGAATTAGGTTTTCTAAACTAATATGATTGAATTCTTCATTCGCAAATTAAATTTTTCAATTATTACTTTTTAATATCTGTATAATATAAGCAAGAAATTCACAAAAAGTATTTCGCGGCGAAAATGTTGCTGCTGCCACCTCGCTTATGGCAAGCAATATAAGCTTTTTTGACAACATTTATTTATAAATAAAATATTTGCCTTTACTACTCACCAACAAGTTGATCCGTGGCGCAATTTTCGCGATTGCCATAAATATGCTGAACGAAAAGTGCTTTTATTTGCATGTCAAAATGCAATGTTTATTTAAAAACACTCTATTTGTTGTGTCAGTTTTTCACGCGTAATTTATTTGTATTTGATACGATAATAACGCGATAAAATAATTAATGTTTAACATACATCAATATTTTTTTGTTTCTTCTGCAATCTGTTGAATTTTTTACAAATTCTCTTGGTGTTTTTGCTGTTCTTGTTATTTTGATATATTTTGCTCAATGTTGATTTGTTAATTTCATGTAAATATTTGTATTCATGGTATTAGCAAACATTTGTGTCATACATTGCAATTGAATTTTTTCGAAATAATTTTTTTGGATTTTGTATAAAAAACAGAATTAATTTAACATTAAAACCGTTAATTAAATGCGACGTTTTAATTTAGTTTGTTTTTGTATATTAATTGTGTTAATTTTTTTTCTTTTATTAATATTTTGCTGATAAACTTTTATATATTTTTTTAATTTTTGTATTGGAATTTTCATATAATTTTATTCCTTTTTTTTCGTTGAAATGCATGTTATTAATTTATTTGTTTTAATTTGTGTTAACATTTTATTATTTAATAATTTTTTGTTCAAATATATTACATTTGTTACACAGCGCCTGTGGCTATGCTACAAAACAAGGCGTTTTTATTTCCATTATCATTGTACCGTTACCTGTCTGTATATGCGGAATTTTTCAATTGCTTTAAATTATCTTGTTAACAAATTACAAACAAAGATTAAAAATAAATACCGTTTATGTTGCGTCCCGGCATATTTGGCAGTCATAAATAGCACAAAATAAAAATGAAAAATAAAATAAAAATTAAAAGAAAAAAAGCTACAGAAAAATAATAATAAACAAACGATACTTTTACATATAAAGCAAATACTTCTTCTGCGCAACACACACGCACACACACACACACAGGCCCACACAAATACATATTGGCTTACATTTATATTTACAATGTGGCAACTGCACATATGCACAAACACATAAATTGCGTGCGCGCGTATTTAATTAATTTTCATGTTGATTATCTGCAAAACTGTGCAGCAACAATAACAATAACAACAACAACAACAACAATAACAACAGGAGCAGTTACAAGACGCAATATAGTCAAACAGTCAAGCAGTCAAGCAGGCGAGCAGCCAACTGGCAGCGCCGAAAAGTGTCAATATACGATAAAATGCCGCCAGCTACAACAGCAACACCAACACCAACACCAACAATAACGAGCGTGCGAAAAGTGAGAAAGCACAGCGACACATATACAAACATATGTATTTCGCAGTAATACACGCACTTGTGTGCTGATAGTGGTTGCATGTGGTTGCATGTGGTTGTTGTAGTTGTTGTAGTTGTGCTCTGTGTTGGCAGCAGTTGGTTTTAACAATTTATTTATTTGCAAATTGTCAACATGCATGTATGAAAACAATTACATCCAGCTTGTATGTGTATACAGTTACAGTTACCTACACCAACATTGCCGCAAAAGCAACAGCTACAACAACAATATATGTAACAGCTAACCGACAGTCAGATGTTTCAACCAAATTGTCGTCTGTTGGTGCGTTTATTAGTAGGCATGTGCGTGTGTGTCTGTGTGTGTGTGCGGCAATAAAAGCTAGTGATAACACAATGCCAGCCGCGCGTGTTATTTGAATTAAGCGAAAAGTGGGCGCACAAAAGCACACCGAAATTTCCCTATTTTATTTAAACACTTGTGCATTTGGTGTGAAGCGCACAAAGAAGCAAAAACAACAAATGAAACACACGCATAGCAAAGAAATTTATGCCCAACATGCAACTACAGTGTGCGCCAAAATGTAAAAGTGCTTACAGTTGGCAATTTATTCGCGTGTGTGTGTGTGTGTGTGTGTGTGGGAGTATGTGGATGTTTTATAAATTAAGCAGGTGTTGCTATTTTTCGACAACACTTTTATTGTTCTTTATATGCCCTCTTATGCTTTGATATATGGAAATTTTCAAATAATGACAATCGAACATTAATATTTCCTGAAAGTTTTGCTATTTGAAAAAAAAAAATTTATTTTTTTTCTTTATTTTATTAAGAAAAAAAGTTCCTTCCAGTTTAAGCCAACATTTTTAAAGAGTACTTTTTTGCAAATAAGCTAATTGTTTTAATTTTATATACCGGTAATTATAATATCCCTTCCTTTCGCCCTTTCGAAAGCTTGGATGAGATAAGCCACGTTTGAAGGACTACAATTTGCATAATCCCGAATAATCTTATTCAAAATATTTTATGGGAATGCAATAATTCACATGAACATCACCATTTTATATCGAATAGACTCACTTTCAATACAATTATTTACAACAAAACCTGCATAACTCCCGTGGTACGTTGCGTATGAGTAACATATTTGACTATGCCCAAGTCAAACGACTGCTAGTATTTGTTCAAATAGAAAGAAAAGTTGATAATATTGAATTTAAATACAAAAAAGACCAGTTTAAGTAAATGTACACCATTTATTATATTTATGAATGCGAAATGTTGTATTTTTAGCATTGGTAACTATAGAAAATATAGGAAAGTGCATTGAAAACGCCATACTACGAATTTCAAAACCCACTTTGTATATAAGAGAAAACTAGAATTGGAATTAGTTGTTTGAAGTAAAACAAAATTTGAAGCCCCCAACTATGAAATAATATCTAATCTTTGTTTTGGAGCTCACTCTATAACCTAAAAACTATCTGAAAATATTTTAAGCCTTTCTCAAATATTATATTAGACTCTGAAGTGATATTTATGCCAAAATGAAATTTTGGAGCACCGCTATTTCCTTGCAGCATCAGTCATAAGCATTTAGTACACAAATCAAGCAAAGTATGAAGGAGCAGGCTCCCAATGAGGTGGTAATTTTACGCCAAAAAATTAATAATTTTTTAATAAAAACAAAAAAAGTTTTTCACAAAAAGTAACCATCATATTTAATATATAATAATAATAATAAAATATGTATTTTATATATACATCTATAAAATGACAGTGTCAGAAAAAATTTAAATATATACTTTGAGAAAAAAGCTTATTTTCGTAAACTATATAAGTGTGTACGGAATATTAAAAAACTAGGTAATTCTCCTTATGTTTCTCCTTGCTTTGTTTTTATCTTATTTTATTTAAAATTTTTTCAATTAAATTAAATTAATTTTTTTTTTTATTTATTTAATTTTAATTTATTTCTTTTAGTTCATAGCTACTTATTTATTATTTATTTTCTGCATTTTGATCTCCGATATTTGTTTAATTTTTAATTTTTAACCAATACATTTTATTACGGCTTTTCTCAAAAATTTCAATTCAAAATTGAATTTATTTTGAAAATTTTTTCTTAAGGGAACTTGAGTTCAAAATTATTTTCTGCCTCTTTGAGAAGAGAATTGGGAAATTAGACCTCTGTTTCAGCGAATTTCTTTGCGAAATCAAAAACAAGCAAAACAAATTGAAATCGCAAAATATTCAGAACAAATTTTACGCTGCCATATATAATTATTTATTAAGATTGAAATCCCCATGAAGCGCAGCCCGAGGAAGGCACGATAAAACTTTTGGTGTAAGAAAGTATTTATAGAGAGTGATCTTTACAAGAAAACCGTTTCGTTTTATTATGCCAAAACTAAACCCAAATTGAATTTAGAAAAACTAATGAAATTTATCCAGCCCTTCGTAACGCGTTTTTAAGTTACTACAATTATTGAAGCTTGACTTGAGTATGAATGTTTTCATAATTTTTTTGCATTGCTAAATCATTTGAAATTCGTACGCTTGAAATGTAATTTACTTATCTTTTCTTTTGATAAAATAAAATCTGAACGATAGTTTATACTTATTTTTAAAATTTCGCCTTTTAAATTGTTTTATTCTTTATTACGTTTTCTTCATTCTTTTTTAATGTAATTTTAGCGGTTCTACGAAAACCAATCGACACGATTAAATACATTTCATAAATGCGAGTGTTCCTAAATAGAGTATTTTTTATACGATCGCAAAATAACTTTATGAAATGATCTTCAAGAGCAAGTATGCTTGGTCAACTTTGAAACAGATCTCTCTTCTTCGTGAAAATACGAATAGAACTTTAGTTTTACCGAAGTGTATTTTGCTGTACATATCTATTACGTTGGAATACAGGTCGTATGAGTGACATCAAAATTTGACTGATCTTTAAAGCAACATGAAGCTTTTACAGTTTTTACAGATCTTGCATACAAATATGTAATGAAAAATGTTTTCAAAAGATTAATTTAGAAATTTTATTAATTTTCTTCATATAATCACGCTCTGAAGTCGATTGTGCTATGCGCGAATCGCTTGCCAAGCAATCAAACTTGAAGCAATGCTGCGATCGTTTGAAAATTAATTTTAATCAAACAATTTAAGGTTCATTGATTAGTGCATTTCTTCGATAATGAGTTATAACTCTCTCAATAATAAAGTATATATTTTTTTTCTTTTATTCATTAGTTGGTAGATAATATTTTGCTGTAGAACTTATTAAAAGTGTTTCTTAAACAAATATATAATAATTTTTATTGTAGTATATTATTGAATTATTGTCAATTTTATTTTTTCATTAATTAATTGGTAATATTTTAGTATATAATTATGGTAGAATTTTCGAAGTTTCATATGTGATTAAATTATTTTTATATTTACTGACTTTTTTTAATACTCAAAATCGTTATGTTATTTGCTCGGCTGTTTAATTTTTCATAAAAATTGTTTTACAACATCATTTTCATAAAATTTTATTGATAATTATCGGTGCTTCATTTGTTATTTATTTAATTATTCAATTATTCATTTGTTTACTTCAATTGATTAATTAATTTACTACTGTTGTTTTTTTTGTTTTTAATTAAGGAATTGTTTTTGGTTTTTAAATTTTTTTTTTTTTTATTAGATTAATTTATTAGAAGTGTTTTTCTTATTGTTTTTGCATTTGCTTTTGTTTTTGTCACGATCGTAGCAGTCTCCCAACATGCGTACGCTTGCTTTAGTGTGCGTGCGCCGCAAAGCACGCAACATTTTCGTACCTCAACAACAGCAACAGCAACAGCAACGCACCACCAACAACAACTACGTTTATATTTATAAAACCAAAAACAAAAAAAAAAAAGAAAAAACACTAAATAAAATCGTTCCTTGGTCTCAGATGCAACAACAGCAGCAACACCGTCTACAGTAGGGAATAACGGCAGCAGCAACCAAGCGGACGACAAATCATCGAACACACTGCACGCAAGAATTTTCACTTATGAGAGACATTTTGCGTTTGCGGGCGTTTTTATATGCGCCGCACACTCGGCCGCGCCACCGATGAACCCGCCGATCGGGTGGGGAGATGCAAAAAACCAAAGGCAGCAGATGAGATGCGTTCAACGTCGCTAAAATGACAACAACAACAACAATGCAACTTACTTGTATATTCGCACGAGGCTAACGTTCACATGTAACGGCAGTAACCGAGCGCTGGCGACGAGAAATGCGGCAAAGTAAAATGCAAAAACAATAAAAGCAAAAGTAAGCAACCAAGCAAGGAAGAAGGAAGTAAATTCAAAAAAAATAAAAAAATGTAAATGTATTAACCAAGATGCGGGTTGGGCGGCGCGATAGGCGGCGATGAATGTGAGCACCATGGATGCTGTGTGGATTTTAGGAGCATTCACCTTGCAGCTTTCGTGCTCTGCGCGTGAGCTTTCACTCAATTTTCATCTGCGGAGCTTTCGTGCTTGTTGAAACTTAGAATTTTAGATGTAACGGCGACGGTCAGTGCACTTGGCGTCTTGATATTTTGTGTAATAAACAGAGGCAACTGTTAAAATATTCAAAGGTTTAGTGTTAGAAGCTCAATTTGAATTCAAAGTTGTCTATGTGTTTTTGGTTACTATATTTGGCCACTATTTAAAGATATTTAAACCACAATTTGTGCTCTGTTGTCAAAGTTCTGTTGTGTGGCATGATGATAGGCCGCATATATTTGCATAAGCCCGAGAAATAAGTTCAGGCTTCAAAACAAAGCTTTCATACTTGGATTTCGGTTGAAAGTGTTGAAAAGTTTTATATAGTTTTGAAAGAAAAATTCAAAAAAAAACTTTCGTAAAAATTATATTTTAAACTTTTTTAAGAAAAAGCTAAATTTCTGTTGCTTGACAATATATAGACTGACAATATTCGTAAAATAACGTAAATAAGCATAAATATTGATTAATTTCACAACTATTACGCTAGAATAGAATTTGAGAGTTTCTGAGTCGAAGCCCACTGTCTTCCATTTGCCAAATTTGACAATTCTTGAACAATAAAAATAACTTTATATGAATATATGAAACATACTTTCTCTTAGTTTAACTGATATATTATTTAAAAGTGTCAACATTTGGCAAGCTTTTGCTTTATATTTCCGATGGTGTGTCTCAAAAAGCTGCCAAATGGATATTGCAACACAATTTACACTCAATTTCCCCTTCACTCATCACTGAGGCACAACTCTAAATTTCCCCACGCACATAAAAAAAAAGCTTTCTAACCCCACTAAGTACTCAAATTAACGCTTATTACTCTACATAAATGGCTTGCACTACAACTGCAGCTTCGTTACACTTCGTATGCAGTCGTCGCACTTATCGACTTACCTCCTTTCAGAGCATGTGCTTCGTTTACGCGCAGAAATATTCATCGTATTGCAATATGTTTTATTCAATGCGAAATTCATTTTTCTCCAGAAATTCATGCGCTCACAGAGCACGCACATTGTGCCATTATTCGGTTATTGTACTCGTGCTTAGATTCACATGTAATTGAAGCATCATGCGCCCTTTTAATCACATGATTTCCTGCTCATGCTCAACTCGCAAATTCATTTTCGCACCCTTTTTATTACGCTCATGTGCTCGCACGTTCGATTGCGCTCTCCCTCTCTCTCTCTCTCTCTCTCTCGTTTATATGCGTTCGTCAACACTTCCGTTCACATGTTCGTTCACTCGTTTCGTGTCGTGTTCATTTTCTGCCGAATGAGTTTATGCGCGCACTTCGTCGTCGTCGTATCGCTGGCATTGCCTTTGCGTTGCATCTTCGTGTTATGCGTGTGGCATGCGACGGCATCTTTTGATTACTTACTACTCCCACGATGATTACAATTTTTACGCTGGCTTAGCTGTTGTTGTCGTCGTCATGGTCGTGTCCCTTAAAATGTGCAACCAATACGCCTGCATTTGAGACCAAGTTATTCTACCAATACACATATATATATATACGATAATATGCAGTTACTTGCGCAAACCTATGAAGCAGCTAACTTTTTTGTCAACGTATTCATTTCATTGCACTTTGCATTCTATACCTTGAAGAAAATGTTCCCATATTTACCTTTGGCTCTTTCTCTCGTAGTAAAAATTTCATGGTCTGCCCATATTAGCAGCTTTGTCGAAGCAATCCGAATCTGACACGAAGTCGCTATTTCCATTTATATTTTGAAAGTAGCTTTTTGAACCATCTTACAATTTTTGTTCACCTCAACAACACACACATTATCAGTAACTACTAGAAGGACTATTTGATTTAATAAATACATCGATCCGGTAGTATTCTACTGAATATTCAAGGGCATCAAACAGTCGTGGAGACCTAACTAATTCAGCCAATAATCGGGACGAAGCATACCTACTTGACATTATGGAGAGCGCGAAGAATGCTACCGCTCTAACTGACCGATTATCTACCTCGATAGTTCGGCGGGGTAAAAGTCTACTGTGTATGCTTTCAGTCAATTTAAACTATCCTAAATGCTTCTACGTCTTCCGAGTTATTATGAGCAAAGGTCTTTAAAAGAATGGTCTCAGCAATCGGAGACAAGCATCACAAAATGAGTACGTTAGAGAGCACATCAAAAAGTGTTGGGCTTGTTCAAAAGGTGATACAACATTTAGAATATCACTTCATCTTTCGTCATTCATTTCATCCTGTAGTAAAGCTGCAATGAAAGAAGCCTCGAAATCATTACTTTAATGGTCAGTTGATGGAAGTTACTGGAACTAGTTTATAGCTCGCTTGTCTCAGATAAATATCGACAATCGATTGAGAGATGTGTCCGCCCCATTTCTTCGGATAGCTATTTAAAGCATTAAGACTCACTCAGTTTCAAGATTACCAAATAAGGTTTGGTAAACCTCCTGTTTTTATATAGATGTTTCAAATAAACTTTGAAATTTAAGGCAAGGCGCTGTGTTTTCAAAGAAATTTAGTGCTTATTTGAGAACGCATTGACAGCACCTTCATTCATTTTTAAAGAAATAGAACATTTCATAGACCAATTTCCTGCTTTTCGTTACGAATGATTTCTGAATGCACTTTACAGTTGCTTGTGGTATATAATGAGGAATGGAACAAATTCGAAAATATACAAAACTTTTCACTTTTCCATTCAAAGGCAAAAATATAAGTCTTTCTGACAGGTTCATATCAGTTTGCTAACCTCTCATTCGAGAGTCCACAGTTATTTACCGCCTGATGTACATCGCATGTGTTAACTAAAGTTACCAAAGAACATTCATATATCATATGCCACCTTTTAGACCGGACCTGGCACCAAGTTATTACTACCTATTCGCCTCTATGGCGAATGGTTTCGCTAGTGAAAAATTCGCCCCAAGAAAAGCTTATGAAAATCGACGGTCACGGCTTTTCAATACCAATTGGGGCGATGGTTTCTTTGAGACTGACAATGTGAAATTACCTCCGAAACGGTAACAAGTTATCGAATAAAGCGGTGCATACTTGACCTTAATCGAATCATATGGACTATGCTAAATAAAACCTTCAATTTAATGCAAAAATAATGGATTTTTTTTTACTAGATCTTATATATCTGTCTCGCTAACGACAACACGCTGGAGATGGATATAGAAATTTGGATCTGCATCCCCGCTAATCATAATATAGCCCATTTTTAAACTCTTATAAAAGCCAAAAATCGGTTATTAAGCTGCTGATAAGTTTCGTTTAGGAAGTAGATAACATTTCAGGCCTTCAGTGTAGAGGACCTTCAAATGCTAGTTATATATAATAACAATATTGTAAAGCTTAGATGGCCTCAAAAGACTCTTACTCACTCTTAATCCTCAGTCTTCACATAACATTGCAAATCAGCTAATGGCTTCTCGATTCGCTTTTTCAAACAAACTAAGAGTTTCATGCTGTTAAATCCCACAACCCAACAGCTATATCAACTGATATAAAACAAAATTCACAAAAGTCGATAACCACACAACACATTATCGCTTCGGAAGCAAACAAATTAAAATTTGCAATGAAAATCACGAAATAAGTTAAGCACCTTGTCGTAACATGGAAAATAAATTTCAAATTCAAAAATTCAAAAATTCAATGCAAACAATTGACAAAATATGGCAATTGAATGTGCCGCATTGTCAACACTTTCGCTGCGGCAATGCATTAACGGCATTGTCAACCGACGCGGTAGTGGCAAAAATAAGGCCAACGGGGAAGGGGGAATGAGGTGCGAAAACTCATTGTGACAAATCACAAGTAAATCACCAGCTAGCCGCTGAAAAGGTGGCAACGTGGAACGTGCGAAATGTGTGAAAGCGGATGTGGAAGTGCATAAATTTGTTATATCCATTAAGTGGGCGAACGCAAAAAAAAAAAACAACAAAAACAGCAAAACAGCTAAACCGTTAGTGAGCAGTCTTTCAACGTGCCGCCGCCGAAACTGTTTACTTAATCTGCGATTTTGCATATAAAAAAGAATGCGAACGCAAAAGAATGGTGATGCCGAACAACGCAAATGTTTATATATGTGTGTATATAAGTGTGTGTGTGTGTGTAGGTGAGATCATATCGTAGCAACAGAGCCGAGTTCGCCTGTGGCAAGGGAACGCCTGGCGGTGATGTAGCGTGCGATAAGCGTGAAGTGGCAAATGGCTGTTGCCTGCCATAAGCCAAAAGTCAACACCCACAGCCCATACTCACGCACACAAACACACTCACACCAAGCTGCAGACGTGCGAAAAAAGCAATGTTGCAAATTGGTGAATCGAACGCGAAAAGCCAATCTTAATGACTTTGAATTAGTCGCTCGTATATTTTTTGTTAGCGATATTTGTCGTGCTTTTCTTCCGCCACTACTGCTGCTGCTGCTACTGCTACTTGAGTGGCAAGTGCAGCAGGTGTGGCATGAAAATGCGCCATTGCACAGCACATTTGTAGATTTAATCGGCGCAGCTTACGTGCACCGCCAAATGAGCAGCGTAATTCACAAACACTGATATGGCACACCGCGCGCACGCCGTCCACCAGCGTGCCACACACACATACACACATTCCATGCCATTTGTGGCACGCTGAGAGCTGCGCACTTTCAAAAAGCACCAAATAAAATATTTACTAAATTAATTTGCACGCTTAACTAGCCGCATTTCAACGCAAACTCACTCAGCAACTGCAGCAGCACCAACAGCAGCAACAGCAGCAACAACAACAAATCGAATTCAATTCAATCGCCAACAATTCAATTATACACAATTGAATTCAATATGCGCGCACAATTGAATCGGTCGCGGCAATCGGCTACCAAATTGCCAAACTGGCAGTTGCAGGCATACGTATGACACCAAAACAACAACAACAACAACAAATTGTCGCAGAATTCCATGCGCCATAAGCAAAGCATCAGCAACAGAAGATCGATGGGCAGCGCTGATAAACGCGTCACAACTTACCACTCACAGCCAAACAATAACAACAACAGCAACAGCAACGAATAGCTGTTGCGCCCGGCATTACTTCCTTGTTTAGCGTTGCTGGTTGGCCGAAAAAAGTGTTGTTCACTGAGCAACAAAGCAAAAGAATTGAAACGAAAAATTGCAAAGTGCAATTTGCCAGCGCCAACAAACAATAATTTTCTTTGCTATGCAACAACAAAATAAGCAGCAATTGTTGACAAGCAACCGTGGCGTGGCAAGGTGCGCAACGTGAGCGGTGTGTCGCAGGCAAAATGGTTAGCCATGGATTTGCGCTGCGCTGCCAAGGTAATGCGCAAGGAATTTGCGAGCAGTGGTCAAGGAAAATGCGACTGTTCGATTGGAAAATTTGAAATTTTTAACAATGCGACAAAATAATTTGGAAAGAAAACCTAGATTTTTGTTTTTTTTTAGAATGGCAAAGAGATTATGCGATTTCGTGGCAAAGAAATGAGATTTGTTACTCATAGCTACTTTTGAAATGAAACTACAGATTTTGCGCACAAATTTAGACGAAATTGAAATAGGTGTACGTAAAGCAATATATTAAGTTAATTATATTTGAAAATACATTATTAATAACAATGATGAATCAAACTCTACAAAATAAGACTGGGCCGTTCAGTTGGCGCAATAAAAGAGTTTAAATTCATATAAGCAGAGTATGTGTCTTTGCTTAACAACTGACATATCAGAGTTCCACACCACTAGTGCGAATTAATGCTGCTGTCAAAAAAAATACGTTAGTTATGACATCACGAAAGGAAGAAAATGATTTGCTTATAATTACTATGCAATTTTGACAATTCTCCATAATCCTTGACCAATATCCACTTTACTCTTCTAATAATAATTAATAATTTCTTAACCGCATATGTCACAAACAGCGAAAGGAAGCCTAGGTGTAATCGTACGTAATATAAGATCCCGTTGTCAACCTATTAACCACTATTAACCACCAAAAGATGCGTTTGACAACTGACGCCTGTCCTGTAAGACGAGACTAGTTTAGATATTTTTTCGTTCACTCCAAGTTATTGTGCATTGAATTTCGAAACCACCACATAAAAGTATATATTTTAATTATAAAAATTACTATTCCTTTATTTATGACCTATTTTCTATCGCAATCACGATATGAAGTCTGAAGATTATTATTTAAAGTTTACCACTAGAGAACCTAATACTTCAGTAGATGACCAATAATCTGGTTAATAAGATGGCAGTACCACATACGAAATGATAGAGTATTTGAAGAAAATTTGAGCGAGCTTGCTACAGGATTTAAGAAGGCAAATAAGCTCTATCAATGTTGATTACAATATCTAAAGATGAAAATTTTTTTATCTTCTAATAGTGGTCCCTCCACGGGTTCAAAGAAAAGCTCTATGCATTCAAACGCGTTTTTCAAATCGTTAAAGTCGAAAGCAAATCGGCACTCAAAATTTTTTTTACTGTTCTCTGAGAGCAATATTTAACAATACGTCTTGAATTATAAGTCGAAAACAAGTGTGGTTTTCTGTTTTTGTTTTACCGCCGCCGAAAAAGCAAATAAAATGTAAAGACAAGGAACACCATGCTGTAGTGCAGACAATTACATCTTTGAAATAAATGTAAAATAAAATTCGTATAGGAGAGAGTAAATTATGGTAAATATGGGAGGGTTGAACTCAACTCACTGATGAAGACAATTAGTTTAAGGTGGGTACAGTTATCAAATCTGCTCTGTTCAGACTCCAATAAAAATCGCGATTAAGATGACGAACCCAATTGACAGTAGTACAATTAGAATTCCAACACCGGTTTGAGTAGTTATCACCGCTGAATTACCGACTGAGCGTTTTACATAGTCTAACAAGGAACTTATAAAGTACATGAATCCGCTACAAGCAATATAAAAATTGAAGATTGCCATGACGGAGCTTTCTGAACCTTATCAATATGACTTTAGACCTAGCAAAATATTTTTCTAGATCCACAGTTTGAAAACATCGCTTAAGAACTGCAGCTTTTGCCTTTCCAACAAACACTAAATGTTCTTGAAAATCATTAGCTTGAACAAGTCCACGATCTAGATGAAAATTATGCAGTTCTTCACCGAATGGAAGAGAAATGTTCGAGATGCATCGTAGATGATTACTGGTAATCACAAGTAATAAGCAAGATTACTGTCAGAAACAGTTGCTTTGCACAAAATAGGCAATACAGCAGTAAGATTCTCAAAAGAACAAAGATAACGTGTTTCGAGCTTCTCATACCCTTACCCTATACTTCTCCTTTTTTTCTTCTGGAAATTTTTGTTCACTTGTAAATCTTCTTCTTGTTTCACTTGAAATCATATTCATTGGAAATTTTACATATAAAAAACATTCAATTTTAGCGAAATTCATTTTAGCGAACTCTTATTTGAATTTCAGTATTCACTTTAATATGTTTTTCAAAGTGTTCTATATTTTTAACACACCGCTTGATATAAACATGGTTGAATATGCATAATCTCTCCTGGGCCGACATATTTTCGATTTTAATAACAACGTGAACGTTTCAAGATCACGACAAAAGAAAAATTTAAAATACCTTATGAGACCGACAGCAGCCTACGCTGACACTTATAAATATTTGCCACAAATTGAATGGGTTCGGTTGCAAGAAAAAAGTGAAAGAAAATCCAGAAACTATTGAACATGAAAAAGCATGGATTGTCGAAAGAATTTACGCCGCCAACACGGAAATGCACATCATCAGCAATAACAACCAACATACAACTGTAAACACACACACACACACACACACACACAAACACACACATGCACACATGAGTGTAGGTTGCGAGAGTATTTTTCTGCGCGAGCTATCACAGCAGGCAGCAATAATTTCCCAAGTCTATAGCCATAAAGTCACAGAGCAAACGATGCACTTTGCAAATCCGCAATCAGACAAAACAAATAATTTTGCGAGCATAAAATATGCGGGATTACTTACCAACCAGAAGCTTTGTAACACACGCCCGAACCTCACACCGACCCTCCCCTCCCCCACGCACTCTTCCCAGGCAATCGCAGCTTGCGACAACGAGAACAATAAAGCTGAGCTTTACTTGCAATATGCCTAAAGGAGTTTAGTTGAATTGAAGCATGCAACACACACATACACATACATACATATGTAATTGCAATGAAATGGAAATGCGAATTTTTGTCTAAGAACAGTAGTAGAAAGTAGTAGAAATTCAATTCAACTTGGAATTTTTATGCAGAGCATTTATTTTCAAAGAAATCTACAAGTTGCACATACAAATAAATATGACTGTGTGTGTGCTTGCAAACGGCGTTGCACTCATCTCCGTAAATTTGCGAGATTTCTGCAAAAAAAAGAGAACTTTTTTATTAAAATGTCATGCGCTGCTTGAAGGGCAAAAACGGTGCTTAATTTTAATATTTTCGCCACACACACACACACACACATACAAACGTATACATAAGTATATATGCCTTTGGCTAAGTATGTAAGTAAGTACTTGATATTAGGCGGCTTTGCCACATTTGTTTGTTGCATGCACTCCTGCCGCCACTCAGGCCACCTCTACTTGCGGCTGACACTCATCGGCACAAGAGCATGTTGCATGCAACATTTGTTGCTGCATCAGCATAAAGGCGCACAAAAGCGCACAGGCCGGAGGCCAGCAGCGGCAGCAAAGCAAAAAGCAACAAAATCATTGAATGAGCGCATGCCAACACATGACATTTTGAGTTAATCATGTTGACGAGTTGGTGGCATTAATGTTTGTGCGCATGTATGTATGTGTGTTTGGCGTCCCGAACTCAACCAATGGTTATGCCAATAGCTGATGTATGGCTGGTGGCATATCAAATGGTAGCTTGTCTATCTGCCCCACAGCCTCATAACTGTCGCTGCATTTGTGCCACACTTATCCAGTCGTAAAGCCACTTGCGAGATTAGCATAAGCAACAGCAGATGAAGCGCCTGTTGTGTGCTTGTGTGTGGAGGGGCGCATGCAATTTCTTTGTGCCTTAAGTTGCTGTGACTGAAGTATCCCCACATCTTGCATAAAAAAAATCTTGTTTACTACCCTGAGTATACCCAGCTCACTTTAATGCGCACATTACTTTCCACGTAAATGGCGACGTAAATTTACTTGCCGCAGAAATTGGTTTGTTTTTTTCTTTTCAACGCAGCCAACTTTTTGCTTCCTCTCTGCATTATTTTGATTTACATCTTTATTTATTGTATTTTATTTTGTTATATTTTTTTTTCGGCAGTTTATTTGCTTTTTGGATATTTGTTTCACTTTATTATCATCATCTGTGCGCTTTCTTTGCATTCGTTGCACCCATTGTTGTGGCAATGTTTAGGCCATTCTAGCTTTGCTACTCTCCACTACTCTCCACTGTGGCGTTGTCTGTTGGTCTGCTATTAATAACGGTACAGAAATTTTAAAAATATTAAAAATTCTTGAAAATGCTGCCGCACAGTCTTGGCTGCGCCTCAGCGGCCCGCTTCCTCACTTGCATTATTCCGAATGACTATGTGTGTTTGTATGTGTTGGTATGCTAAAAGCTTCCGGAATCTTTACGGTATAATGCTTTGCTCTTTATTTCTGGCATTCACGGCTTACTTTTCATTATACTCTCGCAACATGTTGCTACAGAGTATATTAGTTTTGTTCACCTAACGGTTGTTTGTAACACCTAGAACTAAACGGGTTACATATAAACATATATGTATATATAAATGATCAGGATGAAAAGACGAGTTGAAATCCGAGTGACTGTCTGTCCGTCCGTCCATCCGTCCGTCCGTGCAAGCGAAAACTTGAGTAAAAATTAAGATATTTTGATGAAACTTGGTACATGTGTTCTTGGTTACCGTAAGACTGTTGGTGTTGCAGATGGGCGTAATTGAATATCTGCCACGCCCACAAAATGCCATTAATCGGAAACGGATAAAGTGGTATAACTAAGATGTAAATTAAGATATTAACGTGTTATATAGTACAGAGGATCCTAGTAGGGCGGGGCATCTTTGGGCAAACATTTTTGTAAAAGTGAGTACGGCCCATTTATCCGTTACAGCTCTATCAATCAAACTTTCTGCGAGTAAGTTTTTGTAGGGTATCCTTATATGCTAAAAAATGACTGAAATCGGATAAAAACCACGCCTACTTCTCATATAACACAATTTTAAGTTTCATCTAATCCTTTCACTTTAAAGTAGAGAAATCGAGTAGCGATTAAGATATGAAAATCAAACTTGGTACAAATAGGCCTTCAGGATATGCCATCTTATGCGTACAGGTGGAAGAAATCGGATTATAACTTTTCAAGCCAACAGATACCCAATATTAGGACCTGAGTGCCTCTATCGGAATTTTTATCGAAAATATCGGGAAATCTGTAAGATATTGTAATGAAATTGGAGGATTATCTTTCCTTGATAATAGCGCGCTCTGGTATCACAAATGGGGAAAATCGAGTAAATACTTCCCCTAACCCCCATGTACCTAATATGCGGATTTTCAACCTCTGGGTAAACTTTATACCATATATTTCGGTCAATATGTAAGATATCGTTGCAAAATTAAGTGAACATGTAATATGGAATATAGCATAGTTTACTGCCGAAAATATGTAAAATCGGTCAACGAATTATCCCAGCTCCCATATGCTACATGTAATGATTTTCGCTATTCTAAAAGACTTTATGCCGAATATGTCGATTACTGTGTGAGTTACCTTCAGAAAGTTGCGTGAGAACATGTCCCCTAATATACTTGAATAAAGAAAAGAGTTAATGTGATCAGTGCAGATCTTCCTCTCTCCCAAAAATACCCGCTATAAGAATTCCCGACTTTCCATCTGACTTTAAACTGTTTATGGTGGTCAATATGTGTGATATTTTAATGAAATTAAGTGGATATGTTTTCTTAAACACAATGTGATTTCGCGCTAAATATGAATGAAATCGGTCTAGACCATGCTCTAAGCCGCTTATTCCTAATACAATGGGATATATCACTTATATATATATCACGTTTGAGTTAACTTGGTAGATTTAATTTAAGATATCTCTGACACGAAGCAAAATATGGCAACGAAAGTACACGAGTTCACGGGCTCTAATATAACTTAATAAGATACCAAATATGATTGCAAACCGTGGACAATTTCGTCGAATAATGAATGTTGAATTCTTCCGCAACATTTTGTAAAATAAAGTTATGCCAGCACCTGAAAACATTTCCCCGCCTCTGATCCTTGCACATTGCGAGAGTATAAAATGTTCGGTTACACCCGAACTTAGCCCTTTCTTACTTGTTTTTATTTTTTTTTTTATTTTTGATAGTGCGCTTGTACGAGAGGAAATGGCAGTGGCAGTCAAATTAAATGAAAGCATTTCAGCCTAATGATGTTTTAGGAATATTTCGAGATGAGCGATTGATGACAAAAGTAATTGCAACTGAAATATTAAAGTTCGTTTCAAGATTTAAAATTATTTATCTGACATGAAGTTGGCGTAAATTACTATACTGTAATTCGTGTTTGCAACAGCATAGCAAGGAAAGTACTACAAAAGAAGTATGAGGTACATTTGAAGTGAAAGGCAGCTCTCCATTTTTAACAAGAACCTTTCACCTCTTCAATAAACATTAGGATGTAATACTGCAAAGTTTCACCGCTTCGAAAAATAGGTATATTTAATGTTCTTCTAATACTTAAAGCACTTCTCATAAATCTTTTGAAATAGCTTTGAGTAATTCCGCCAATATAGCTTTTTTTCGATTGTGGCTCTTCTAGGTTCTTGAATTTGTCGACCATATATACTAACTATATATCTAGCTATTAACCATATATCTATTATTTTGAACCAGTTAGAATGATGCGATGTTTACTCCAATCATTATTAAGCACCTTCAGGAGAAAATTCACTGACACATGTCCCATGGTCGAAACAACTGAAAAAACTGCTGCGCTCAAACCAATTAGGAAGCTAAGACTCCCTTCTGAATTTCATCAACATATCCACATAAAGGGTTTGTCATAGTGAGGTGTCCGGAGGTTGGCTCATCAATGCTCAAAATGGCAAATTCTCGACATTCTTGGAAAACTTAGATTTATCCCATACAAGATTTACGTATTACCAAGGGAAAGTAAGGCACACTTGCGAAAATTTCCCGCTCGGTGTCGATAGAATCCAATTATTGCTAAAATTACGGTGCGATAATGTTAATATCAGCATTAACGACTTTGAAACTGTTAAATTTATCCTGCTAGTGTGAGTAGAACTCTAATAACTTATTACTTTAGAAACTAAAATTTTAAAATATCAGTAGCTGTAGGCAAAAGGGAAGTAAACAAGAAAGTAGGTAGATCTAGGAAGACCACTAAACACCATAGTCAACGTCATCCCGTCCAAATGGTGTCTTTTCGGCCACGAAAAACTTCTCGTTTATCATTTCTTCTCATTGAAAAACGATTCACTAAAGTTTCTGTAACATTTACTGAGTTTATAAGTAAATAAAATTTATCGAACTCAATGAATCTAATACAAAATCAACGAATGCAAGGAACCTCGACTCGCTCGGCTAAGCCGATGCATCAGCATTAGATTAATATCCACAGCTGGAAATTAATCATGATTCGACTTGTAAAGTGCTGCAACTAAGGAAGCTGCCGATTATATAAAATTTCTTATAACATTTTTTCATCAAAAGAGCGACTTTATAGCTGGGAATGAGCACCTCAACATAGATCATATGACCGAACTTGTTTACTTTATGATAACTATGTAAAATTACATGAAATTTTCAAGGTGCTGTATCGAATTAGTATTATTTTATCCAAATTGGTTAAAGAAAAAATATTTTCCAATTAGAAATACAAATAGATAAAAGATACGGACCACAACTTCAGATTTTCTAGGTCAGACTAGTCTTAGTCTAGTTAGGCTAGGTTAGACTAGTTAGACTAGGTTAGACAAGCTTGGACTAGTCTATCCTTTCTAGTTTTTAACCAGGTTTTGGTTTCCACCACACAAGATTGCTTCTGAGCTGATTCTTCGTATAGAGGATAATAAAATGAATTAACTCCACTTTCTCTCTTACTCTCTCTCTCTCTTCCTTTCTCCTTCATTCATGTTAATTACAGCATAGATGAATAACACAAACTTAATAGAACTATAATCGGATGTAACCTAATTTAAGCTAATCATAAACTCACATAATCTCAATAAATGTTGTTAAAACCACTAGATGCTCACTTTGAATTCAACTCTCCAAGCTCGATTATTTTATGACACGAAATGAGGAAGGGAAAAGGTTGGACACCAAAACAAAGTTGAAATAATTCTTAAATCAGTAATTGCTTCTTATATGAATAACCCAAAAATATCAACCATTCCGCTTTGATTTTCGAATATCCATAGAATACCGTTAAAAACAATGCCACAACAGATGTCGCTTGATTTCGTAGCTTTTGACCAGTTCAACGATGTTAAGCATGATGGCGCGCCAATACATGCTTGCCATAGCTACGTTGGCCATGAGAATAATGCAAAATGCGCGCGCGGACATGGCCGATTGGTGCTGGTCAGGGCCGACGGTTGGACCAAATTGAAAAATGATAAATGCGAGCAATGACCATAGAATGTGGTTGACGGCCAAAGTGAGTGGGACAAACTGGCGGCATTGTGGCTTTGTTTATTTTCCATTTCCTTGCACACACACACACACACACACACGCGCACACACGTGCTTACATATATATGCGTGTGTGTGTGTGTATGTCTATTTGTTGCCTGCAACATGGCGATTTTGGCGCAATGTGCAGCTTTTCGATTATTGCCACAAATCTTTTGGCGCTTTCAAACACACCTATAAATAAGTGCATGTGTGTATGTATGTGTGTGTGAAATGTATTGTTTTTCCAGCCAGCATATTCAAATTGTAATTCTAACCTAATTTATGCCGCACCACAGCATTCATTCCAACAAATGGGCAAAAACACACGCGACTGCTGTTATTGTTATTGTTGTTGTTATTGTTGTTATCGCGCAAAACTTGTGGCCAGCAATAACAACCCGAATTAAATCGGCGAAATGTGCACTCGCCACTCGTCCACAACAGCTGCGCAATCGTGGCGCACAGTTAGACCGTTGATTGTTTGGTGGACCTGTGAGTGGTGAGCCGTCAAAGCGGTGCAAGTGTGCTGTTGCAAGTGCTTGTTGCAACGATTACAATCGCTCACATGTTCAGCGTTTAAATGTAATTTATACTTTCATTACAGACCTCGCCAATCATGAAGTACGCTAATGTGAATTATATGGGCAAATGTGTTGCCCTTCGGACTGCCGTGTAAACAAACAGTTAGCTCTACATGCAACACACACACACACACAAATGCACGAAAAGATGCGCCATCTTCTCGCCCGCACCACAACATTTCATCCATTAAGGCCACATTTCAAATGGCTATGTGCTTGCGGCATGCAGCATGTGTGGCCGCTGCACAGTTGCATTTTCAGCAACAACAAAAATAAGAAGAGGCCAAAATCCAGTTAGAAATTTTTACTTAACATTGGCGTTTGTTGTGTAAATTCGTGTTTTTTTCCAAACTCCCTACTTCCTGTTAATATTTAGACTTCGTTGTTGTTGTTGGTGTCATCACATGTGCACACTTTTGATTTTGATTTTGATTTTGATTTGCTGACATGGTTTCCTCTCAGCCCGTGCTGCAACTTTCTAGCGCCATCGACAGCAGTTATGTGGGATAATAAATCAAAATATTCGGTTTCATGTTGTCAGTCGCAGCAAATGGTCGAGTGAGTAACTCGTTGCGAATAACCTACCCGACGGCATACTCGGCACGGCATAAACGACAATGGAATGGTCGAACAATGCGATTACAACGAAATATTATTGCTTTCAGTGAGAACATAAAAGTTTCAATTCTACATATTTGACTCAGGCGCTGGTTTGAACCAACCGTTGTACCGGTCCATTACGAAAGCATGATGAAAATGTTACAACAAAACGATGAGTGGCAAAATTTAAAAAATGTGTATACCTTTGGAATCAAGAGTTACTTAAGCTTTTGTTTTCTTGTTAGAATAAGAAATGATTTTAATTATACTCATAATTTCGTCATCAAATACTTTTGGCCCAGAGTTGTCTATGCTATATGAAGCTACCCGAATGAAATAAGTTTATCACAAAATATTAAACTTTAAAGTCACACTCTTAGTTTTGGACTTGTACTGTCTACAATTAAACCCTCTGAAGGAAGCAATCGGCCATAAGCGACCAGCTTTGGCCAATGGAAGAGGTACTGTATTCCATTAGAACAACGCCAGGGGCCACACACATCGATAGTGACACACAGCAGCTTCGCGAGCTTGGTTGACAGATCCGTCCACCTTATATGGCCAACTATGGCGAATGATTTCCCCAGTGAAAAATTCGACTGAAGAGAAGTTCGTTAAAATCGGCTGACCCATTTTTTTGCAAATAGGGACGAGAGCTTCTGTGAAAGTGGTATTATGAAATTACCTTCAAAATGGCAACAAGTAGTGCACATTTGAACTAAATTAGACCTTTCTAACTATGCCAAAAAAAACCTTCAATTTAGGTCAAAAATAATGTATTTATTTTTAATGGAAGTCATATATTATATTACCTTATATATACTTAGTAAATAAAGGTGAAAATCAGGCGGCACACTTGTAAAACCTGGGAAGTTAACTGGATGGACGAAAATTCGTGAACTCGTCGCTTGTAAGTTGCTTGTAAGTTGCAAAGTTATGTTATACACCAATCCTTCTACGATTAAAATTGCTTGGTTGCCAAGTTTCACTAAATTAGTTTTAGTTAGTGTTTAAGGTAACTGTGGTAAATCAAGCCAACTGTATGGAAATAAAGAGAATGGATATAATGGAAAATGGTGAACTAATTAAAGCGATTACATAAATTTCCGAGAACAAATTGTCTAACCAAAGAATAGCTTGCTTACTATGTTAGATTCAGATATTAAGCTGAATTATGAATTATAAAGCAAATATATTGATCTTGAAGTACACTATTACTAAGCAATACTACCGGATATTCAAATATGAGAATTTTCTCAGTTATCCATATACACACTTGGTATATCAGTAACTGGAGTGCATTTGATTGTTCAACGATTTCTTATAAAGAATAACCATAAATAGGCAGAGACAACCTTTAAATATGGAACTACCAGCGCTTAATTTATTTCCAAATATTGCAATTACATGTAGACACTAAATTGGCATTCAAGCTTTTAAAACAAGTAAGTAATAACTAAAGGCTATTCTGTATAAATTACGAGAAAAACAACTACAACACTGCATGCTGGCAGGCAACTAAACAGTAAATAAGCCAAAGGCAAACACAAATACAACGAGCCATACTCGAATGCAATGGTCGAAGGCAAAAGGCTGCTTGCAACATGCAACAACAATATGCTAGGTTAGAGCATAAGGGTGGCCAAGTGACGCTTAGTGAATATAAAGCGTGATGGGAAGAGCTGACAGGTGGCAAGTGGCAAATAACTGCATGTCGGAAGTCATTGGCATGTGTAGAGACAACAATAACAACAGCAAACA
The DNA here is from genome assembly GCA_021498325.1 of Bactrocera minax. Taxonomy (NCBI): domain Eukaryota; kingdom Metazoa; phylum Arthropoda; class Insecta; order Diptera; family Tephritidae; genus Bactrocera; species Bactrocera minax. Next base: position 5,085,656 of record JAKEEE010000004.1, read on the forward strand.
TACAAAATCGAAGTGTTGTTGCCACCGAAATTGTACATAAGCGTGTGCACTTGTAGTTGCATGCACTTTTGGCAGCTGGGCGTGCTGCTGTGCAACACCGAAACATGCGAATCTCCGTAGACGGCGCGGCGCTGCCACATGCAACACGGCATTTCGTTGCAAGTACGGCGCATTTACATTTGCCGCAAATGTATTGTAAATGCATTTCAAATGCTGCCAACAAACGTAACAAAACAATTGCACTTGGCACAATTGTTGTTTTTGTTGTTGCTATTGTTGTCGCTCACGACACAGCCGAAATGGCTGTTTGCGTTGCTGCAGCAAATGCTCGCTTAAGCGACCACACCACAACACACTTGCCACAACCGCAAGCGAAAGCTGAGCTGCGTGAGTTGAAGTTGAAGCGGCGAGATAGCGGTGAGAGAGTGGCGAGCGGAGCGAAAGTAGATCGAGCCTGGAGCGTTGGCGAACGCACTCGGCTGGGCGTTGAGTTATGTTTTTGATTTCGGCTGACAATGAGTGTTCAGATTTATTGTTTGCATTAGCACTAACAACGCCAAAAACATCAACGCCAAATAGTAGTCAATTGAAAAGTAGAAGAAGAACATGTTGCCAATGCACATGTGCGCGCGTGTGTGCGTGTGCGTGTGGTGTAGTCAACAGGCACATTTTCATCACCTCCAACAGCCGCATCAGCCGCCCGAAATTCACTGGCGAAAGCGCTTTGTTGTAATTGTTGTCGCTTTAGCCTTGCTTATGCGCGCTTTGTGTGTGCAGTTGATTGTACAGCGCCGTGAGCTACTTTGCTTTATCGGTTGTTGCGTTGACAGGGCGTGGCATTGACATTTACATGTTCACACTACAGCCCCTTATGGCTGTACTTGTGTGTGTTTGTGTGTGTGTGTGTTTGTGTTTGTGTGTGTGTAAGTGTTATTTGCAACAAGCAGAGATAACAAAGCCAGCAGCGCTAATAAAAGTGTTGAAAGCGCAGTGGTATATTTAAACCAATACAATTGCCAAAATAACCAACAAACTCTGTGCGCCCGGGCGTATACGTAACTTTTGACAAAATTTAAATTTTCGCATTTTTCGTTCATAGTTTGAGCATTTTTCACTTTGCACAGCATTACGGCGAATTATTAGCGCTTGTCTTTATTAATTTTTGGTCGCAGCTCAATTGCATTCCGTTTTTGTTGATTTTTGCAATTTTGTGTGTGCAAACAATTTAATCTAAATTCCGGTAAATGTTGCACAAAGCAGTAGTTTTAATAATTAAACGCATAAATTAGTGTGTTAACAAGTACGGCGAGCTAGCGCTGATTTAGTAGTATATGCTAGATTATTGACCTTTTTGCAAATATTGTTAGCTAAGGTCGTGTTCAGCGCCAGTTTTATTTAATTATGTCCAAAGTGATAATGATCATGATGAAAAATAAAGCAATTTTGAGTTCCGCTTCCATTCATTACTATGTATTAGCATCTCCCTTTCTTCAAATAACTTGTCTGCTTTATTTAATTAAAGTATCTCGCATGCTGCTTAGCCCAGCAAGCCTCGACTATATCAACTAATTATATACTCACTTAGTACCAAAATAAGTTGCCCATTATAATGTTAAACTAAAGAAGGAACAGAAATATTATTTGAGATTTCTACTAATCTAATCTTAATTATTTTGTATTAATATTCGAGGTATGCAGTGAAAATTGGACTACATAGGGAAAGCAGTTTTCGCAAGGGACCAATGTTACTCAATTTTGGAAGAACGTTAACTCATCATCAGCATTAACTCACATGTACCAAGTACTGTTTCAACGTCTCTCTAAACTCGTCGTAGCTTGAACTGCTGATTGAATGTGCCGGAGATTATTTAGAGCTTAGCTGTTCGGTAAAAAACTGTACTTAATCCACAAGAACCTCAAGGTACTAGTAGAGACTCTTTTGAGCACACCTAGTCACAGTGCACAACACCTGCAAGGCTGTAAGCTAAGCTTGGAATATGTTGCAGCGACCAGGTAGCCAAAATCTTATGTAGAAGTTACCTGGTGGATATAGTTTCTCTCCAATTTTATCACTTTCATTCGAAAGAGAAGAAGTTTATTTATGCCGATTCTCTAAGCGGAGAAAAACTCAAGGAATGATTTTATGCAGTTTTTAGCACAATTTCTCACTATAATGAGAGCAAAATATGAAGAGTCTAGAATATTGCCATTCTACTTATCTACTTAACAGAAGTATCCATATATGGCCATATAAGTACCGGTAGTGATAAACGCAGAAAACATCCAAAAGGCAATGTCATAACGGAAAGCGTATAAAGAAATGCACAAAATCAGAGGGAAATCTATCAATGGCACTTGTGGAACATTTTATGATGATGACGGGATTGCTTCTAATTACTTACACCTCCGGATATGGCCTCAGCAACTCTTTCTGTTCTCATACCTAACGAGAATGTTCGCTGGATTGAAAAGGCCAAGGCAATCCAAGCAAGGCCGAAGCAATGGATAAATAGTATTAAAAAGTTCTATAGAAAATTTGGGGGATCACCATAATTGGTGTATCGCCTCCGATATAACTATATTGAGCATTTAAATTCAATGTAGCCAATAAAGAAATGTGTCTTTCTTTAAAATAATAAGAGCTTTTTAGCGTGACTGGTACATGTATGAGACAACAATTCATAATCACAACCATTAAGTTTGCGGCTGTCATTTAAGAATGAGAGAGAAATCTTTAATTTAGACTTCATCAAACATTATCTCCATTAAAAGTTTCAATGAACTGAGCCTAACTATATTGTCTGAAGCTGTTAAAACTCTGAACTCTACGAATACTTCAAGGTTACGTATCATATATATACTCGTATATATGTATATGTATATATATAGAGCTGTAGTCCCTAACCGCCCTCTAAGAGCCTCCAAAATTGAAAAAACTCCCTAAAATTAACCCTTGGGGGATTCAAATTTTATAAGTTTATAAAGTAATTTGGATGGTAGTAGTTAACAACGTCAAAGATACTTAGTTAACAAGCTCGTTAGGTAGCTAAAAGAAGTATTTCGGATTAAGGCCTGATAAGTTATTACGTACTGAATCAACTATCATTTGTTGCATGCAGAGTCAGTAGGATCAAACATTATCACTTAGAAACCACTTTATATTAAGTTTTCTCATTATGGAGGAGTTCATTAAACCACACCACATATACCCACATTAAACGCCCTTTAATATAGTTAGTTTTGCAATAAAAAAACATATACAAGTCTACTGAAAAATATTTTTCAATACACAACAAATAAGTAAAACGCATAAAAAATAGGACAACAATGAAAAAAGGATAACGACCGCCACAAACGTGTTTAATGGAGAGTCGTTAACTATTAAAAAGGCCATAAATGGCGTATAATATAGCCGCAGAGAATAACTAGTGCAAGAAAAAACTACAATAAAAGCACAGTTATGCCGTTGTAATAGTTCCATGACGACCCCACTGAGCTGAGACACCTGTATAGGTAAAGGGATGAGTCACACGCGCTAACAGTTGACACAATCAGCTATATAATCTCACACCTCACAACGGACATGGACCACAACAACACCAACGACACCAACAACACCATCAGCACAACTCAAACAAATCCGCATGCTGACAACTCGGCTTAACTCGGACGCCCCTCACTCGAGCCACACTAATGCCATGTGCGATCCCAAGTACATACATACATACATACAAACATACAAACAACATAATGCCAGATCTGTCGCATGCTCTTGAAGAATCCAGCACCAGCCCATTTGTGGCAATTCAATTGACTTTTTACGAGCGCATAAAATGTTGCATTTTATTTAGCCGCAAATTTTTGCGAAATTACGTACTCCAGGCGGCGCTCGGCAGTTGACCCAACTGCACGAGCGAACGAAAGATAAACTGTCAAAGCAACGCCGAGTGAACGTGGTTTGGCTGGTGGTAACGAGGCGAAAGGGTTAAGCTGCAAGCGACCGAGGTGAGTTGGTTGGTGTGGCGAGTGGTGGAGTGTGGCGCATTGACGCGAGCCGGTCACGAAGTGGCGCATTAAATTGACAATTTTGACCTTTAGCCCTCTGACCCTCTGACCGTGCTGCTGTCAAGCGTGGACAGCTTCTTAACGCTTGCTTTGAGGCGACAAATTTTACGAGCACATGACATGGTCGTTAAAGTTTGTCCCACCTTTTCACACGCCGTCAGCAAACAGCGGCGGATTAGAAGTGCGGTTGTGTGCTTATATGCATTTTCATTTATTTAATAGTTCAGTAGAGTCATATATTGTGCAATTTTAATGAGCAGACCAGAGAAAAAAAATTTGGTTAGGTTTTTAAAAACAGGAAATTATTAATGGAAGAGAGCAATTTTAGCTCTTACAATTTTCATGATTCCCGAATTTTATAAAGAAATTACTAAGTGCCAAGCATTGGCATAAAATTCAAATAGGAAATCATAAATTAAATACAAATGGAAGGAACTCAAATGAATAAAAATGCAATGTTATTGCAAAGGAAATATAGATGAATTCTTTTGCAGCGATGGAAATATTATAGGAAAGTGTATTAAAATATGAAAAATGATATGAAATGGACTGGTATAGAAACAGGAAATACAGAAATAAAGTCTGAAATATTAAATAAATGAACCACAAGAAGAAAATGAAAAACTTTCCATAACACTTAGCATATAATTTCTCCCGAACTGGGACCTCTATTGCTTGCTTTGCCCTCCTTTAGATTTATTCTTGAAATATTTCACTGAATTGTGAAAATTTCAACATGTTTCCGCACTGCAAGCATTTTTAATCGACGCTATAATTGTAAAATTAATATAAATGACATCACAATTGCAGAGAAATATTTCTCCAAACAGTAAAATTGGCTTCATCTGTGGAAATTACTGAAAAGCAGATTTTTTGCTTTTTAACAAATCCGGTATCATATATAACCATTTTATTCCAAATTCAGACGGTTGGGCATTAATTATCTTAGCTATAAGATGGAAACACCAAAAAGCAAAAACCCACTGCAGGATGCCTTTAGTGCTCAAAGCACATTGGCTCTCAAAACTCTCTCTCTCTCTTTCTCTGCAACTGAAAAACAATAAACCTGTATAAATATGAGTTAAGCTTCACATGTGCTCTCTTGGCTCTGTGGGCAGGATAACCCTGACCCTATCTGACTGATTTAAATTCCAATTTTAAATTCAAAATTTTCCAGTATATATTCACCGTTTAAATTAAATAGTTTTTTCCTTTTTTAGACTAAAATAGTTTCAGTACAAATAGTTTTTAGAGCTATACAAATTTATTTCACGTAAAGCTCCGAAAAATTATGAAATTGGAATATTTTGATTTGTTAGTTAGCAGTCCCTATGGCATTTTTTTATTCACTATTCCAGCTTTTTTTTCCAACACTTTTTTTCCAATGCTTTTTCAGGCATATTGAATATTTGTTTACAACTAGTAAGTCGTAGCTAGTTCATCAGCTGACTTGACGTATGCACACAGAAAGTTGCCTAGCAGTGTCAAAATTTGACAGTTGGTTTGACAACTATCTCTCCAGGAAATTCCATGCTTCGGAAAAACTACTCTTTACAGATGTTTTTTTTTTGTTACCGTAAAGGTAATTTTTTCCAAACACGAAATTATTTGAGAAGCTTTTCTAAAAAGCTAAAATTTTCTAAATCTAACCAAAGTTGGCATTTCCTTTGATTTTGAAATATTTCAACAACTTTTTAAATACAAAATAATATTACGGAAAATATGCCAGTCTAGAACCCCTAAAAAATGGTATAAATTTGTCAATTTGTTCTGATAATAAGGAAAATGGAATCGAATTTCTTTCCTTCAGGCTTTATTAAACATATATTTGAGTGTATAAAAAATATTTTATTGAAATTTTGATATAAAATTCCGGCTACTCTGCAAAATTTGGGAATCACAATTTGTCAAGTGTACAAAATAAGAATCGGCGCCTTAATCTACGGAAGACTTGCCAGTAAAGTATGCATGTTTTTTGGCAAAATGGTGGTCTCATAAAAAAGGTCAAATTTTGTCAGAAAACATTAAAAGTAAATTTTTTATGAAAAGAATTTTGAATAGTAACAAAAAAGATCATACACAGTTTACTAGTTAATTTTACAGTGAAGCTCCAGTTAATATTTAAAGTGGAAAAGAGCGATAGTCTTCGAGTAGCATTGCCGCCCGATTTGAATAATTTATTTGCGAAAAAGAGAAAACTAAATTTTAAACTGAAAAATTTTTTATTTTACTTGATGAAGTTGACCGACCCGCATGCTTCTACACCACAGCGAAATGGACAGGCAAACAAAAAAAATTTTTTTTAGTTTTCTACTAATAGAATAATGTTTTTAGGAACCTAAAGTGTACTTTAAGTAAAAAAAATTTATTTCGATTTTTTGAAAAGCCGTGTTTGGGTAATCAGATATTTTTGTACGAAGTTGAATCACCAGAGTTTTGAAATACAATGCACGCAAAATTTATTGCTGGCCACTAAATATCTCTCTGCGCTACGAAATTCACGCATATTCAATTAAAACTTTAGGTATCGAACTTAACTATATACACATACACACACATAATTACTTGACCAATTCTCAACATATCAACTTGTCATCTCGCAAATTTATCTAGCTTTTCACCATTTATCTTAATTGCACAATCGTTTACGAAATACTTGTTAAAGTGTTGACAAAGCAGTTCCTCAAACGAATTAATCAAACAGCAAAGTCTCGAAGTAGAAATATTTTGCAGACAACCACAAAAATATTTACATTGTTCTGAAGTCTACATGAATATATATATATATATATATATGAATATTTAAAAACCATTGCCAGCAGATGACCAAACACCAGCATCTTTCAATATTTTATAAAGTGTACGAAGCCATTTGCGGCAAGCAGGGAAGCATACATTTTGGCGCACGAGCCCTATAGTACACAATGGAGATTTATAATAGACTAAAGCAACAATGCTACAGCTATGTAAGTTCTATCAATAAGCAGTGCAGGTGTGTGGGTATTTTCAAAATGTCACACACACACACACACACAGTTACACGCAGAAAATATGCGCACGCATATAATGCAATGGGAATATGCAAGAAATAAACAAAAAGGACACTGCAACACTGAGCCAATTAGTTAAATTGCACTTAAAATTGCAGGTTTATGGAGCAAGAAAGCACCTAAACACACACACACACTCACAAATACACACACACATATATATACATACATGTTTATAGAAAATAAACCGCTTTAAACCAAAGCAATATGAGCGGGTATTTATGCCACAAAAGGGGTAAGCAGCTAATAGAGGGAGCGGGGCTCAATGTCAAAGTGTGTACTATGGGTATTGGCTGTCATTTAACAGGGTCAAATGTTGCATTTGAACATTAAAACGGAAATTAGAAATGGCCAAAGAACATAAATGCAAACAAACACGCGCGCAAATGCATACACAACACACACATACATACATACATATTTATAACGGTAGGCACACTCACACACATACAATTGAAAGAGTGTTTATAGTGCCGGGAAGTTGGGGAGTATTGTGCTGGGTGTTATGTGGCGTAATGTTGCATGGATAGTTGATTTAGATTGTCAATTGATTGGCACCGAGTGCGCCATCGCTACGGCAGATTGCATAATAAACCATAATGAAATACAAATGTAAGCCATAAAATGAATAGTGGCATAATAGCCAGGCACAAGCGGTTAGAAAATTTACACAAAATACGCAAACAAAGGTTACGACTTATACCCATTGGAGTAGGCGAGAGCAATGTGAGTGCATGTGTGATTTGGTCTATTCAAAAAATTCACTATGGTGAAATGGTCTCAGTTATATGGGTAATTTATGTGTATTCGTACGATATATGTTAGTATATAGTTCTAACTATATAGAATTTGAGCACATGTTATTATGCAATATGATAAATATCACTTGAGTTAATATTTCAAGAGTACTTATGTGGTATAAATAAAATGCCACACGCCTACTTAATCTTATTAATGAAAGGGCGAAAAACTGTGGAAAAAGTTTCACAGCGAGCTTGTTGTTGCTTTACGATGAATACCTGGGAATTGGGAAGAATGGGAAGAGCTGCACTCGCAGCAGCAACAACAACAGCAGAAGTAGTAAGGAAATACCTGGAGGATTAGGATGTAGTTCGTCCAGTCACTAAGAAGTAGAGTAGTAGCTGTTGTAATACAATAAGCAGTGGGCGTAGCTGTAGCTGTTGTTGTAATAGTACTATGCCTACTGGTAGTAGTTTTAATTGTTCTTGTAATAAGTATGTATGCATTTGTTGTTGTAATAATAATATTACTTGTGTATTTGCAGTTGTTGTTGTAATTTAGTAGGTGTTTTGTTATATTTATATTTTATTAATATATTGTTTTATGTCTAGTAAAAAGAAATCCATTATTTTTGCATTAAATTGACGCTTTTATTTAGCATAGTTAGAATGATCCGATTGAATCATCAGCTTGTGGGATGCAGTTGTCTCTTTCAGACAGATATTGTATGCATCTTCTTCGTAAATCACATCAGTGTAAATTAAGGAGATGCTTTCCTTGAGATATTCCTTGTGACCGCGGTTAAGCGAAAATCAAAAATTTGGCTTGAGTGAAGACTAATGAGGAGCAGACTAAAGAGAGGCACTTGATTTTCAATTCTTAGCAGGATAGAGTGGATAGGCATAAGAAGAACACAGGAGGAATCGAGGCTGCAGATAATGAATATTCAAATAACTAATTCTGCCAGTTAGCAACATTTGATCGATTAATGCAGAATATCCTCTTATAATATGCTAGACACTGAGTTTTTAGCACAAAAAGAAATTTAATAAATAATATACACTAAATGTAGCGAAATGCTATCTAACTGTTAACTGGCTATCATACACAATTTGTATGCTCGTTGTATTAATGTTGTTACTGTTTTTTATCAAGTTGGTCTTATAGGCCTAGTGCTTTGAACTAGCAAATGAATTAAGATCTATTCGAAAGACAATGGCTCTTAATTGTCTCTATATAACAAGGATTTATTGCTGATGATCTTTTAAAAGAGAAATAACTTTTTTCTTCTAGAATGTTCCGAAATCGCTCTAGAGCTACTTGTGAAATGTTCGAGAGACGACTTTCCGAAGGAAAAATTGTTGACAAAACGCGCACATCCGCGCTAGAGAAATTCTTCATGCGAGAAACCTTACCTTTTCCCCTATTTTTCACGTATGTTTGACATTTTTCATTAAGAATTTCCTTTGATTCTCATTAAAACTAAATCTGGTATGCACAAATAAGGGCTAAAGTAAGAAGCAGTAGGTATGTTTACAGTCTGTCTCCAACGATGAACTCTTTTATTAAGTTAATTTATGAAATAAATTTTTCTAATACCTTTCCTTTCTACTCAATAATTGAATGAATGGTTTCCACTCCACTTCCCACTTCCCTCACCGACTTCCTGCACTGCTTTAAATTTTGACCAAATGTGAATGCATTGTGTTTGCCCGCATTGCTGCGGTTCAACAAAAGTGTCGCCATTGAACTCCAACTGCGTGTGCAAAGCCACAGCTGCTAAGCGCCCACCGAAACCCGAACAAATGCTTACACTCTCGCAGAGTACATATTTATATACCGTTAAGTGTTGACACCAGCTACCCTTTCACCTGCAAAATGCATTTGACCAATATTTTGTATTTATGTGTCAACATATTTGCAATCGGCCAAAATGCATGTGTTGACAGTTGTGTCTGACCGATGCCGTTAGTTAGGGGCAGCTATTATTTGCTTAGCAATTTTGAATTTGTTTGCATTGAAGACACGCAAGTAAATATTTGCTTTTACATGTAGAAATGTGCGTGTGTGTGTCTGTATACGCGTGTATGTGTGTGTGTGTGTGTGTGTGTGTGTTTGAGGTCTGTCAAATATATGAGCATAATGAATAAGCATGTTTCGCTCTCGCAGAGAACCCACACATATTAGCATTGTATTAAATATTCTCATTCTGTGTGTATGTGTGCGTGTATGTGTGTGTGTGCGTAACTGCAATCACCTTCTGACACGTCATAAGTCAATATCCCCAAGCCAAATCGATCTGCAGTTCACTTCCTTGCATTTTAGTTGCACACATTGGATTGCTACTGCACGTACTAATCTATATACATATATATATATATACATATGCATATATAAGCACAGCTAATGGCCCGACATTTGCACCACTGATGGCTTATTTGTTGCAGTGAAGTACTATTTCGTCGTTGATTTCAATTTATCTCCCTAATTGATTTATCACTATGCTCTGTGCATCTTTCGTGCAGCCTCCATGTGTTTGTGTTTGTGTTTGTGTGTGTGTGTTAATGTGATTATTCAATATGTCAGTTCACCTGGTGTATATGTAGCTGCTGTATATTACATGCCCACATAATAGTTACAATCTTTCACAGATAAAGCACAATTTTAAGCATACAAACAGCTTTTTAATTGAGAAATAAAATGCCTGGCCTTGTTTGCTTCCCCAAAGCACCGTGTTTAGGTAAATGCTTAATACAGTTTAAATATTCAAAAATATCTCCTCAGAAGGAGTTACCGAAATTCGATTTTTATATATATATATTTTTTTTTAAGTTACAACCACTTAAGTTAGTTGGCGACTCGACTGATTTAGTTAAAATTCTAATTAAAGTTGGTGAAGCCGAATACAACCGAATGAAGCCGAACACATTTTTCTCGAAACAACTTTTTCGCAGCGTTAGTCAAAAAATCTCACATTCCAATCAGCAGATTTGCTTGGAATTAGACACGAATTTTTTTTTTATGTTCTTTTAAGGCTGGAAGTGACAAATATTAAAAACTTTTAATTTGTACCATTTTTAAAAAATTCGGAAAAGTTAAAAAATTACTGAAAAATCTATATTTTTTTAATTAGCCGCCATCTTGCGTGAAATTTTTTTTGTTTTTGTTTTTTAGTTACTAAGCTTTCCGCCCTAGAGACATTTGTATTAATTGAGATTGAGAATTTAGCCGTTTTTTGTTTTCAGTTGACCGGAAGAGTGGAAACCCTAACAAGAGGGACACGCCACTTTCCTTCTCTACTACAACAACAAGTAATTTTGCGAAAATTTAATATAATCTTTCTTTGATTCCACTGTCTTTCGTCCTGACATTTAAAGTTCTATATTCTTCTATAATTGACTAAGAACTGAGAGGGGGAGTAAAATGATACTACTACGAAGTATGAAGCGAATCACAATCGTTGCATAAATGGTGTTATTATGGCGTATTTAGGGCTTCAAATCAAATCAAACTCACATACATGATAGTTTCTATAGCGCCTCTTCTCACTTTATAGAGATTAATATATAGTTTACTAGCATAGTCTGTAGAGCACTGAAATCAAACAATAGTGGCTTTGACTCTATCTAAAGTCGGAATATTGAAAAATTTACTGGCGGCTAGCTTTTTTAGAATGAAGATTTAATGTTTATTAATCACTCGAACTTTCAGTTCAGTTAGCTTTTCGGCCTCAGCAAGGTTCACATTTCGATAGTTGTTTTGGTTTAGGTTTGCCCAATCGGAGTTTATTGCATGCTAACTGTAGATGTTACTTGAAAGAAGACGAAATGAAGTGATCTCAATAATTCCTTCTTGATTTTATCACTTTGCTAAATCAAGGGTAAAATGCCTTGTATCTCACGTGCCTTTCAGGTATCCAGATGAGCTGAAGGGGAATAGTAATACAAAGTCTAAGCTGATTTTTTACGAGTACAAAGCGCCTTGTCGATAAATAAAATGTAATTAAAGATGTTTTTCTAGCTTCAAAAAGGATAGGACCAATGTCAAACATGCAGTCCTAGTGTGCCCCTCGTTTTGAGGATCACTTATAGAAAGTAACCTTACCTAATCGTACAGACTTTCAAAATATGCATATATTAATATTTTTAGAATTATCTACATCAGCAACAACAGATTCCAAATACATCTAATTTTTTTTTTTTTTTTTAATGTTCGGACACAAAAGCAACCTACTGTTACCTTTTTTATCTTTCAAATAATTACTTTGCATGCCACAAATTCAGCAAAACCACTAACATGTGTAAATACTAACAATATTTACATTTGGCTGTAAACACGCACACACGCACAGCTATACTCTAAATATATATAATATATATATATATATATATGAACAGATCCGCAAAATGCTGTAATATGCAGGTCAGCTAAGGAAGCTAATACAGTTGCTATTCTTACATCTGCTGCAATAAGAGAATTATTTCTTCCTCTGCTCGCCCTTAGCATTTTGCAACTTCTTGCTCTTTTCGCTTGCAAATACTTTTGCCCACATACTTTTCGCAAATTCCGGTATTTATGTATTGTACATATGCAACTAACAATGAGGCAAATTGCGTACAACCATTTGTGGCAAGCGAACGGACGGGCAATGCGTGTGGCTAAACTGAAGGCAGACATATCTTAAGTATATTTCATGCTACATACATACATACAGATATACATTGCAACAAACGGTACACATGTATCTGTATGTGTGGTGTGCAGGCAAACTATCGAGCGCTGCGGCAATCAGCCGAGGCACTGAAGCCAAGCAAAGGCAATCGGCTCAAACTGTATAAGGCGCTCAGATCGACCTACATGCGTTTGTGTGTGTGTGTGTGTGTATTTGTGCAAATGATCACCTGTTAGGGCTGCCAAATCCTGTTTGATGCCAAATTGTTTTGTGGTTTTACGCTTTGCTCCATTAGCTTAAGCTTTGCTAAAGTACTTTTCAAGCATTATATGATAATGGCATTTCAATAGTACGTGTTGCAACAAGTTTCATGCAAAGTTGCATGCAACAGTGGGTAGCATAAGCAGTCAATGGCAATAGCCATGGAATGGAGCGCTTGCTGGGTGTAGTAGTACTATGAATATCGGAAACAAACCACAGAGTTGTTGTACAAGCATAATCTAAGAGGAATATATAAGCTATAGAATATGCTTTAAAAAAGTTAATATTTTTTGTGCAATAATCATCGAAGAACAATTTTGGAATTCTGAAAATCAAAACGAAGTATTCTATAGCTAGAAATTCGAGTCTATTCTGCCTTATAAGTTGAAAATTGAACTAAAAAAAAACTTCTCAACGAAAATTAACACCTAAAAGCATTTCTTTCCAGTTATTTCTTTAAGAATAAATATTATTTGTGATTTGTCTGTTGTCAATTGCATATATATATATATATATATATATATATGAATCAATACAAGTACACTAAACTCACATTAGATGCGCCTCATTAGTGAATTTCTTATATCTAATACACTGAGAAATGTAGAGCCAAAACTATTCAAGCCCTCGAGAAATTTGTAACCGAATATGTACATCTATATATATATATATATAGCCCCCGTTAAACCAAGCAAATTGATTTAATTCGTTTGATTGATTAGAATTATGAAAATGCAATTAACTCGCACTCATATACATTGCAGCTCGCAGCCACACTAATATAAATATGTATGTATGTGCTACTCTACGAATTACATTTCAATATACAAATAGTATATGTGTGTTCATTAATATTGCATGAGTATGTATGTATAATATGAATAACTATAATCCAGTTTGACTCACCCTTTATATGGTATATTTGTATTCACTTCGCGGGCGAACATTCAATAACTCTCAATTGTGATATGGCTCTCTCTCAGGAGACATTCGCTATACCAGAGAACATTTAAATCAGATTCAATAATATTCTCCGACTATATGCACTATAATACTATATATAGCGCGTAAAACTATGCTACACAAAATTACGTAATAATTCTTAAAGGCTATTGCTTAATTGAAAATATGATATACGGCATTTTATTGATAATGGAGAGGATACAAGGAATGGTTTTAGGAATAGCGAAAGTTGTGCCAGTTTTCCCCGTGCTTATATATGCTAAAATTGTGCTTTCGACCATTAAGATCAAAATAATTCTATATATTGAGAGTAAATTTATACACTAATCATGTTAATATATATATATATGATCATATGATGACATATATATATATATATATCAGAAACACCTTTCATTTTCAACAATATTAATTTTTTTTACATCGATATTTTTTGCTGACAGTTTCGGCCTTATTTTTCTCGCATATTTATTTGCGCTATCCATGCTCTAGAAGTTATAATATTGATAATTTCGATGGATCTTGATTTGAAGTTTATTTCATTGATATGAAGAAGTAAATTTTTATGTAATATAAATACAACAAAACAAATTTCATAAGAGTTGACATCACCGAGTTTCGGCGACTTCACCTCCACATAATTCCAATATGGCTTCAGGTTAGTAGACGCAAATTTACACTTCTCATAATTGATATAATCAACCCACAAATACTACAAAAATAAAAGCTTTCTAATGTGTTTTTTTTTGTGTTTTTGTAATAAAAAACTGTGCATTGAGCATGAAATTAAAAAAACAAAAACATACAATTACGTGTACAATAACAATCATTAACCCCAACTGACTTGATTGCATTTTGTCATTGTAAAATTAGAGACACAAACATGAAAATAAGACTCACCTGCACGGCTAACCCATATTCCAAACACACACACTTGTATTGGCCATGTGCGCAGCACAAAATGTTGTTTGCTTTCCCATATTTACTCTTACCTTTGGATATAGGTGAGCTTTTAATTTGAAAAATTACCTGTTAAATTGACATTTAAGTGTGACAATGCTATACGCGCGCTGACACACACACGCACACGCACACGTACATATGGACTCTCACATATTTGCGCACAAAATGATATTTTACGACAAAACAACATGAAGTGCTGCCACACTAATTAAAATAAATATTTTCACATTTACATTTACATTTACTGGTGCGTATGTGTGGGTGTGCGCGAGCTTATTTGATTGTGGTGAAACCCAATCGGGTAGCTTTACGCCCGCAAACAAGTCCGTTTTATCCGCTTTTGTAATTATGAAGTTTCACCATTACACATATGCATATGTATGTGTGATGGAGTGTATTTGTTGTTTTGGTTTTTTGTGTTTTTTTCCCGTTCTTTACTCTACTGTCTGTGTTGGTGGCAGTTAATTTGTTTTGTTGACTCAGCCATACGTGTAATGAGAGCTTCAAAATGGCTGTCACACACAAACACACATACAGATGCATACACTATATATTTATGCACACACACCCATACTTATATACTTGCAGTGTCTCAGATTGTTTGCTTTTTACGTACTCGCCAGCATTTATTTTTATTAATTCTTAATTTTTTTTTCATGCACATTTCCTCGGGGGTCGCTGTTTTTTCAACATCTCTCTCTCTCTCTCTGCTCCACTTTGAAGTTATGAAGTGCAGAGTGCTGCCAAATGTCAGTCAGTTTTTTTTTTTTGTAAATTATAATTATTTCCGCTTTTTTTTTTATTTAAACACACACACATTTACCAAGCTTCGCGTGTGTGTGTTATTATTTGCGATTTTTCCAGCACTTTCGTTTTTCTTGTTTCCACTCATTCAATCTCATTGTTTTCGTATTTGTTTTGCCTTTTTGTTTATCCTCTTTGTCTATATATATATTGTAGTATATATGTATGTCGCCACGTGCACATTTGAACCTGTATAACTGCGCGCATACCCTTATAATTAGTAGCCTTATCCACTTCACTTTTGTCTATTTCCATTTCCATTCGCCTTTTTCGCACTCCATAAATATGCAAATTGACGCGCTCCAGTTATAAAGGCGTCATTTATGCTCTGATTGCTACAAACTGTTGGCAAAAGTTTTGCAATATTTTTCTCGAACATTTTTGGTGTGGTGTTTTGGCGCTTCTAAATGGTTTGAAGTTTAAAAATATATAAATTTATACATAATTAATACTATAAAAGATTTTCTAAAAACAAAAATTATATGAAAATATTATATGGACATTATATGGATATAAATCAAATAGCTATGTATCGTTCTTTAGCTTAATAATAACGACTTAGTATATAGAAAATGATCTTTCATGTTTGCTAAATGCCTGATCGAACTACCGCTCTCGGTGAAAACCGAAAAAATTTCTAATCGATTTGAAAAAAATTATTTTTTTCGTTAAAATTCGTTGCCATCAAAATGCGCATTAATCTATATTTGCATGTAGTCATCTTTCACTTTTCCTCTCCATTGATTCCAGTACAATTTGTTTTGCTTCCAAATAGATTTCAGTCTCGTGATAGCTTTTTCATCGTCACTAAATTTCATTTCAGCGAACCACTCTCTTGAGATCTGAGGGCAGGAAAAACTGCTGGAAAGGAAATTGTTGCAATTTTGCCAACGTTTTCATTTATTTGTAACTCGTTGTATTGCTTTAATGAAGCGCCAATTTTTTTATTTTTACAATGGCGGCGCTTTTCCATAGTTTAGCCAAGATGATAGTTTTTCTCTATTCAAGATTGGTGAAACTTATTTCTCTTAGAGAAATAATACGCACTTTTAAGTCTGTTTTGTACACTAGAGGAATTTTTTTTAATCCTTTGTATCAATGACAGCAAATCAGGCCGATCGAGTGACAACACCTGAATTTACTATTCTTATCTTACCTTTTCACCATCTACCAAAATCTAATCCCGGTAAGTGAAAACTAATGATAAAACTTTTAACGTCAACCAAAAGTCCGATATAATAACATCCTTGTAATTTTTAGTGAGTCTTCCAGTTTTTATATTTGCTATATTAAATAAAAAATTCTTCATATAGAACGTATTCATAAAAGGCGATCGCATTGCGGAGAGTCACTATGTCCGAGATCAACCCTGATACAAACTCTCATGATTCAACTCAATTTCAAATTAAAAATCTCTGAAAGCTTTGCTTAAGCAGCTTTAATGTTCGATTGGTTTACTTCTTAATCGCAAAAAATGTAAGTCAAGTTTTTTAGATTCATGTCTACAATACGTTGTACTCTTACTCAACCAAATTTGTTTATTATAAATCAGTGGTCGGCATGAGAGGAACTGTGACTGTGTGAGTGAGCACGAAGGAAAAGGCACCCAGTGAGAACTATGTAACTATCCAGTTTGAGAATGTTATTTTATTCCCTCGTGAAAAAAAATATTTTCGTACTTCTTTATTGTTCTTATATAATTTACGATTAAAAATAATACATTGGATTATAAAAACCTTAACTTTATTGCCTTTAAATTAACTAAAACAAAAAATGTAATACATAACAGCAAAAAGCATTCATAATCACAAATAATTTGGCGCGGGGCACATATGCATTAGCGGCCCGGTTACACACGATGTTATTTCGTCGCTGTCTCACAATTGTGCTATGAAATGCCGACTACTGTTATAAATCCATGCTCTACTCACTTCACTAACTGTTATTTGCACGGCACTCTTGTTCTGTGATACTTAAACTGCAATATTTCTAGATCTACTTCTAATGTCTGTCAACTGTTGACAGAAGCAGTGTTGCATTTAGGGATACGGTATAGGAATTTGTTCGCCCGTTGCTTTCTCAACTTCAGCAACATTCACTTTCAATCTTTTTCATTAGTGAGAAAGTTGGTCTAACCGAAAACCGAATGCATAATCGTATATTTGCTCAAATACTCGGACAATTTTATATACTTTATTAATTAATTGACTCTGTATTATGATTTGCAAGTTTTTCCCATTAGTTCGTCCTTACCCTGGCAATCTCGCCGAATGCTCGGTGCCATCTGCTCAATCAATTTAATGTACACCGGCCAAAAGCAAACTAAGAGAGTCAAATGGAGTGATTTAGATGGCCAATCGATAGACCCACTTCTCTAGGCGATATAGTTTGTTATTGAAAAGTTCATACCAATAAAGGAACCCTTAAATACATACACGACTTGTTGAGCAAATAGTCGCGAGTTATTTATCTTTAGCGCACATCATTGAGGGTAACGTTAGCTCTATCTCCTGTTAAAATTAATCATGCACCACGAACCTGCAAACTACACCATACATTAACTCCTTCGGGAGAGTCCTATCAAAGCAGATATTAATGGGAAAAATGTTTGCAATAAATAGCCTCTTCGAAACTCAGTCTTTGGAAACCAAGTTTTTGGAAGAGTACTAAACGTAGGTAAATTCATATGTAACTAATATTAAGTATGACCTAATCGGCCATCAAATAAGTGTGGGAGCAATTCCCGATCACGTGACTAACCACTAAAATTACACATTCAAATACTGGAAATACATTAACGGACGCATGTAAATATTTGTTTGACGTAATTGGACGCCATAAAAATGGCAAATATTGTGTGGAAATAAAAATGTAGAACTCTACATTTGCTTCTTCTTCTACTTCTTCTTCTTCTTCTTATCCATGTGTTTTTTTACAATTTAACAAAACTTTATAGTGGTTTCGTGAATATTTTTATTTCCGTTGCATACGCGCCGTTGCCAACAAACACGTGTTGCCAGCCAATTCCGGCATAGCAGGAGGACACTTTATGGCCGACATTAATGCAGCCAAAAAGCCAAAAACAACAACAAACACATACGAGTAATGCCTTCAAAATGAATGATAGGCAAAGCGAAGCGCCGAAGGGGTACAACGTATGTGCAGTTATGCTTACGAACATGGAAAAAAAACAACGGTAGTAATAATATTGAAAATACGAAATTTAGGAATTGCAATGAAGACGCTGAGCAAATTTAGTACTGCCGATGAAGCGCGCAGCACTTTCGTTTATTGAAAAATTCGCACCGAGCGGCAAATGCCGAAATGCCAAAATGCCGAAGTGCCATGCTGGAGGTTAGAGGGTAACGAGCAAATATCTGCGCGAAAGGATAACATTACATAAGTATTGACGTGGTGGAAGCAACGTTATTGAGATGTACAGCTTGCTTGGGCAATGGCAAACAGCATCATAAGAAATGATAATAACGCGCAATAAAAATAAAAAAAAGAAGGCGAGAAGAAAAGGACAGGTGACCGCGTTGCCGCCAAGCGTTGTTGAAGGGGTTGTTAGAACCGTATGCTGTAAAAGTACGCCAAGTTTGCGAGCAAATAAATATTTATTTATGCGCTAATGCCGAACTTGCCGACGACAAACGGAGAAACGAGCAGCTTATAAGAAGGAAAAAATACGCAGGAAAAAATGGAGCGATTGAAATAGCAATACGGTAGGAATAAGTAAGCCGGGAGAACAGTTATGAGGCAAGTTGTGGCGGAAAATATTAGCACCGTTTGTTTGTTGCGATGGGTAAGAGAACGTTTAAAAAGGCGACGCAAATAGGCGATGACATAACCCGGCGTGTTGCAAAAGCGGCCTGAGGCATTAGGGGGTTAAGCCAGTCTAGGATTTTCAAAAAATCTAAAAAAAAAAACTTGTTTGGCTTAAAATATATTTTAGGGTCCTGAAAATATTTCTCAATTGGTAGAACAGTACAAAAAAAAAGTGTTTCTCTGTCGAATCCGATGTTGGACTTGACGGAACGAAAAAACATTGCTCGAAACTGTTTTTTTCAAATCGGGCTATCAGTTTTCAAAATAGGCATTTTAACTGCAGCTTCATTGATACAATAACCAGTAAACGATCTTTATCTTTGGTGTCTCGCGATTTTTTATTTTTTTTTGTTATTATTCCAAATTTTTATAAAAAATTTACTATTACCATTTTTTTTACCATTTTTCCGGATAAAAATCTAAAAATTTTTTACAAGTTTGACCTATGACAAGCAAGACTAATGTCGACAAAATTTCCGTTTCCTATTTTGTTTCGATTATCACGAGTTCCTAGAAGCTTCCTAGAAACGCTCTTGAAAAATGTCATTACTAAAACAAGTCCTCTAGCCGCCATTTTGTATCAAAATGTCAACGCACACATTTTTTACACACTGATATATATATTAAATAAACTCCGAAAGAGGAAAATTTGATACCTTTTTCTTAACTTCCAGAATAAATTGTCAGAGTTATGCCTTTTTTATGGCACTAGACTGGCCTAACCCCTTAAAGCGGCATACAAATCCTTTCCGTGACAGGTAAGTACCCCTAAATACATATGCAGCTATTTCTGTGTATTTTGCAATAAAATCTGCAAGCATACCAGTGCTAATCACGTGGCTTTCCTTGCTCTTGCGGCAGGTGCATGCAACATATATACTTTTTATAGCGACATTACAAGAACAACACAAATGTTATATGTAATATGTAAGAGCATACATATATTTACTCAGTCGCATATGAAACCCTTTATTATAACCATCTTCACTCGTTCGTCACATCTTCTGAGCTTTTACGGCCTTCGAACAAATTTAACGACGGGAATTTTGTGCTCATCGCAGCCTCAGAGTATGTTCGAGGATTTAGGACGCACACGTAGCGGCTACTCATACGTATGTATGTGGTTTAGAGCGGTTTGGCAGTGGGACAGCAGTTTGTTTCGTGTTGTCTTTTTTTGTATTATAGCCCATCAGCTTATGGCTTATTATGTTGTTTTTGTCTTTTTCTCTTTGATACGCAAAGTAAGTCAATGGCAACGTAAATATGGTAAAATTTATTAGACCACAATGATATTGTGACATTTCAGTAAGCAGCTGGCTTAGTTAAGAATTGTATTTCGAACAAGAAAGGTACAAGAGTAGTTAAATAGATAATAGTTGTCTTCAAAGCAGAAAATAAATGTATCAGAAGCAGCTGTTCAAAATATCCAACATACAATGCTAATTGTTGTTAGACTGTAGATCTTGACAAAACGCAGATCTAGAGATAATCTAAGGCACAACTCCTTTACTAACTAGATAGCGAAAACTACAAATTTATTAAAAAATTTTAACCTCACAAATAATGAGTGTTCCATGGGAAAACGAGAGAGAAAACTTTTGTGGTGTCAGCAATTTTTATCCAAGTCAATTGCAAAGCAATAATTGCAGGTTTTCTAAATTCGCTCAAGTGACATTTTCGACATTCTTTGTGGTCCAGAGTATCACTATAACTTTGTTGGTCCTATTAGAAATACTCTCTGTGAAACAAATTCTTATGACTTTGGGACTCAATGAATATGTAATGTATAACGTAAGATTTAGTTGATTTTATTTTTGCTAGAGCATTTTCACTTCGAATAACTTGAGACTAAACTTTCATTTACTTTTGAGAATATCTTAAATAAAGAAATTCTAAGTTTTAAACGACTGGTCTATGGAGGAAGACTTAATCTAGAATCCCATCGGAAATGTCAAAATTGTTTTGCAAATTGGCGGATTTGTAAAAAAGGTTCAATTTTTTACGAAAAAAATTGGTAGTAACTATGCATGGTTACGTATTCGAGTACAGTCGTCGCCCGATTTGAAAAATCCAGTTTCAAAAAACACGTTCAAAGCTTTTCGTTCTAAGGTTGGCGGAACTAAATGCTTCGACAGTACGGCGGATTTGACAGAGAAGTATTTTTTCACTATTCTATCAATTGAATAGTGTTTTAGTACCCTAAAGTGTACTCTAAGCCAAAAAAAAAACATTTTTTGAAGATCGCAGACTGGCCTAACCCCTTAAAGTTCGAGTAGCATAATTTCTACAAGAAATAGCAATATATAAGGTGTATGTTTATTCTAAAGGGGATTCAAAAATTACAGGTACGATTACTTCTTAGCTATATTAAAGAAATCGCCTTGTTAATGGTCATAATTTTGACTCAGTTGTAGTTTTACAAATGAAAACACAGTCGATGGTTTCCCTTAACTAAAGTCTCCCATTCTCCTGAGAATGATGTTGCTATCATAAGTTTAAATGACACTTTTTAAATGATATTTCAGCAAATTCACTTATATTTCGAGGTTATGCCTTCTTACCGTTAGTTGGTCGCCATGTTTTCTTAACTGAAAAATGCTTAAGCCCCAGTAAATGCACATAATTACAATCAAATTTCCAATTCCTGCCCAAGTAGCTCATTTAGCTGCTGATCACTTTGCCTAACATTAAAATCGACTCACCCATAGCGCGAGAGAATGGCCCACTTTCTTCTTCTTCCTCCTCTTTTTCGCACTGACAATTGGCAAATCAATTCATTTTCGGTAAAACTGTCAAAGATAACAATTTAATCCTTTTTACGCAATGAAGCGTGTCATTCGTGGGCTGACACATACGAATAACGAGTATATTTGCATCTATATATATATATATGTATTTATGTAAGTGAGCAAAGGGTGTAAGTGTGTGGCAATTGCTTGCTATTATTTCCTTTTGCGCTGAAATTGAACTGTCAAGTATGTCAAACAAACAAACGGATATTTGCTTAAATATATATACATTACTTATATACTTACTTATATATGTGTTTCTCATATATTGTATATTTACTGCCATTACTTGTGCAGGGTGCTCCATATGGCGGTTTGTTTTCAAAACTTAAAAATAATATGAAAAAAAATGTCTTCGGTAATATATTGCTTTAGTCAAAAAAAGCAGATTAGTCTTATTTATGTAACAGCTCAAGTTGATTTACAGTAGATATAACGGTTAATTCAGTTTTGGTAAAGTTTTGATTTTGGGTTTTCTGTTCTATCGACCGAACGGCTTGCTCAGTAATCGCCTTATGCGTCTGAGTTGTTAATGAGTTGTTCATATAACATCAGTGCTTCATGATACTCCGCTACAAGTGGCGTCAAATAGCAGTTTAAAGGTGGTCGAGTAAGATCACTGGGTGAACTAATATTGAGATTATCAAATTTGTGGCCCAAACAAACCATTTTGGTTTCAACTTTGAGACATGGACCGCTTTTTCTGCTGAAATCCCTATGAAGGAATAATCCCTTTATCCCTGAAACCCTGAAGCCCTGAAAGACCCTATAAGTTCTTTTATTCAGTTTCTGGCGTTTCATAGTTATCCAGCATCTCTTTATTGGGCTTACCATTCACCGAAATGATATTCGTACAATTATTTTTGTTTTTCTTTCTCAAATAAATGGGTTCGTAGAAAAAAGGCGCCTTAAAAAGGTTATTCAAACTAACTCGTGATTATGGAGGTATTTTAGAAAAGAGACCAGAATTTGGGACATATTTTGACACTCGATAAAAAAACTTTTGATATTTTTACTATCCATTTTTCTTAACAGTTATTTATTAATATTTCAAGAGTTCATAAAAATTAAAAAAAAAAATTAATTTAAAATTCACAAGTTACAAGCTGTTGAAGTAGAGGGGGAAAGAGAGGCGTCTCCATTTTGTCACGATTTCCACTCTTCTGGCCATCTGGAAGCAAAAAATTGTACATTTACAATCCTGATCCATAATCTTTAAAAAAGTCTGGATTTTTTCAGTCTTTTATTAACTATTCCGAATATTTTAAAAATAGTACAAGTAAAAGTTTTAAATTTTTGAGAGAGCTTTCGCAATCGGTTCGAAAAAAGTTCCTTCAAGGGAAATACGTATAAAATTTTAACTTATAAAATGAGCCGGCCGAGTTGCCATGTCGTTATGTAGCCTCTAAAATAATTGAGAATTCTCATTTTTTAACTTTCCAAAATAGAATCAGTGCTTGAACCACCCTGTATAATTACATGAATACTTGTTGTCTGCCCCATCAGCCTCATTTGTGGCTCATTGTCTGCCTCATTTAAATAATAACACTCAATTTGCGTACAAAAACACATATTTGCTTTATATTATTTTTACTTTTTTTTTTGGTGCGAATTTTTTAATACAACAACATCTTGTATGTGCATTTGTGCGTCTGCCTACAACAAAAACAAGCGCAATTGACAGTTGTCAAATGGCATACGCATGGTTGCCACTGTTTGCACAAGCCATTGTGTGGGTGTAAGTAAGTGCAAATGTGTGTGTGTGTGTGTGTTAGTGCATGAGCATTCCCCCCCCCCCCCTCTTTCACACGCTGAAGTACACACAAACAGCGCCCCACAGACACTTTCGGCATTTCCGGCAAGACTTTGAAGACGACGAGCGTTGCCAACATGCGTGCCAACTCAGCACCAAGTCAAATAGTTACAACGAAAACAATAACAAAAAAAAAAAACAAGACAACAACAACAAACAGGCATTTGTCATGTATGCGCGTGTGTCTGTGTAGTTGATTTGGTTTTTTATGCCATCTATTTACTCTGTTTACATTCATTCAATTTGGCAATTGTTGCTGTGAAATAAATTCCCTATAATGGCAAAGAGATTTCATATCATTTTTTCTGGCAGCACACACACACACATGCATACAAACATACAGCAGCTGCCTGCTGTTTGCTTACGCTCCTGTCTTGACACTTGTTGTGCCCACAGCGTGCCACCAGCACTCGCTCTGTGCGTGTCCTCTCACAACCTTTTGCCATTTCACAACACATTCCGTTATTTGTAAATACATGTGTGTGTGCGTGTGTGTGCGTGTGTGTGTGTATAGATATATACTTGGCCCACTTGGCTGCTGTCATTCAATTGACACAAATGATAAACATGTGCCAATTGATGCAATCATTTTGTACCTCCCTCGTAACCCACCCATTCGGTCGCCTATTTTCCGAACGAGTTTCGTGCGCCTTCAGCTCCGCCCTGCCTCGTTCGGTCTACACTGCTGCTCAACTGGCAGCTGTTTGACATTTTTGTTGGCATTCTTTAGAAATCTGCGGGACAGGAAGCAGGAAAGGCGTAAAAATGGTTTGTAGATAAAGTGATGCGTGAGCGTGTGTATATATATATAAATATGTGTGTGTGTACATGTTTGAATGTCACACTCTTTGGCAGCACCGGAATTTCCGACACTCGCACGAATTGAAAGCAGATTAAAATTGTAGCTCTGCTGATGAGCTCACTTTCAAGCTGATCCATTGTAACGGTATTTCTGCTTTCTCTGCTGACTTTGGTATTATAATTTTCGATACATATTGTACACATGCGCATATGTTTTTGTTATTTTGACGTTCGTTTCGTTCCCAGATTTGCTGATTGCGGTCAAGACTGACATAAGGGGGTCATTTAATCAACTCCAAATTAATGGGTGGCCAAGTGGTGATTTACAATTTTGATTTTGTTTGTCATGTTTATTTTGTGTCGTCTGTCGTTTGTGTGGCTGGGACTTCCTTGTGTCAGCAAATGCGTGAAAAGTGTCAATGAAGCATTTTAAGTTGAAAATTGATGCATAAGGCAGGGCAAACGGAGCTTGATTTTGGAACAAGAAAAGTTTTCAGATAATACAAATATTTGAAATGGTGTAGCAAGTGTCACTCAAAGATTTCTAGATAATGTAACATAACCTATATTTTGTAAAATATGAAGTAAGTAACATAAATGGTAGATACTAGAGTCGGTATTGCACTTGAAGTCAAACTTTTCAAAATGAAAAAAGTGTTTTATGAAAAAAACGTTGGTCCGGTCGAACAAACAAAAAATAGTGAGTTCAATCGGTTTGACGGTTATTGGCATATTCCCTTTACATTTGTTTACATTTCGATTTCAGTATTTTCTATATATTTGAATATCATTATGGAATATTAATTTTTAAGTGAATCTTTCCGATATTTAAATAGTTATTCTGTTATTTCGACTAAAGATTAATTCAACAAATTAGAGATGATCAAACTCGTTGCGGTGTCCTTGAGTTGTAAATGGTGTAACTAACCCGACTATGTTTTGTCGATAACGAAAATGAGCTATGATTTAACAAACATTTTAATACTAAGTAACATAGCTTAATCGGTCCAAACCTTTGGTTAGACCCCGTATAACTAATATATACCTGCCCGGATCTCCGTGCTTCTGATTGACCTCTTAATATATACATATGTTACTCCGCTTGTGAGGTAACTTAATGAAACTAAGCGCTTTCTTGAATATAGTTTGGTTTTGCAACAAAATTTGGTCAACATGTTTCCCTAACTGTAACCCTCACTCATGAAGTACAATGACATTCGATCTTCCTGTTGACTTTATGCCGTATATATAGGTTAGTATACCTCACACAACTTAATAAAATTGATGAAACTGAAAGAAAATAGAATTTTTGCAAAAATTTAGTGAAATCATACCAGACCTTAGTCTATGAGGGTTAAACCTAGTTTAATGATTTCCCAGACATGCGGATGTCTTTATATATAATATATCGCATATATATGCAATCTATTTTAATGACAATTAA
Source organism: Bactrocera minax (assembly GCA_021498325.1). Classification (NCBI taxonomy): domain Eukaryota; kingdom Metazoa; phylum Arthropoda; class Insecta; order Diptera; family Tephritidae; genus Bactrocera; species Bactrocera minax. Next base: position 5,111,850 of record JAKEEE010000004.1, read on the forward strand.
TAAATACGTTCATAAATATAGATGAAACCGATCCACAAATACCTCTAACCCCATTTATCTAATATAATGATCCGATTCCTTCCTATTGTCTATATGTCATAGATGTATTATATTAGAAACCATATATTATAAAAACATATATAATATATCAACTTGTGAACCGTTCTGGTAGATCCCATATACATAATATATTGCTATCCGTCCCTCTAGCTGACTTTATGATGTATGTAACAGTCAGTCTTAAAGACATCTCAGCAAAGTTTAAAAGTCCTTTTCATTAAATTTGTCATTCATTACACAAAATCCTTCCATAACTTTCCGAATATTCCAATATTTAAAATTCCATAGAATTTCCCATATTTTATTTTGGCTTTATGATAGCTTGGTACATGAGAGATGAGGCGAAGCATATTCTCAGGAGATTCCATTGCATCATGCTTAGACCTATTTCGTATATTTCAGTTTGCTTGTGAGGTTATATCATTGTTAAGGCAAGAATTTTGCAGCCGCAAAAAATATTTTAGACTTTCCATATTGGCAGTGAAAATCAACAGGATCCATATCTAAACAGCGAGGACTTGATGTAAAACCTTTTAAAGGGGCATAAGGATCTTATAAACTGCAAAGAGATGACACCGGCTATCTTGAAAAGGGAAAAACGACTAGTAGTATGAAATCGTCAAAAAACAGTCCCTATTAAAGAAGAAGAATACACTCTGCAGAGTGTCGCAAACCAACGAAAAATATACTAAATTTGCACCAATTGAGCTTCAAGTTGTTATTACATCCATAGTAAACTCTGATCTGACCCAAAGCGGCTTTTCGCAATTCTCAGAAGTTTCGCTGGAAAACAGTTAAACCAGAGTGCAGAGGTAAATGGCGAGACTGAGGTCTATTTCCAAGCAAAAGTTGAAAATGATATCAAAAAGTCGAAATTTTCCAAAAACTACATATTTTTTTAAAACTATATGAACTCTATAGCTTATCTGGCCTATAATAATCTAACATTCTACATTCTCACAAACTCGTTGAATCAGGTATACATGGAGCGCAGACCCATTGACCCCTTTGATGCACACTTAATCGACATCGAGCAAGCGACATCGAGCAAGCGACATCGTACTAAACTCTCGAGTGTTTGTCCAAGAAATGGTTAAAATTCAAAACACAACCAGAAACCGTTATTCTTTAAATAAGGGCCCCGCCAAGTTATGTATACCTCAAATTGAAATTCAAATGAGTTCACGGATTTTGGTCATTGACTTCGACTTACAACCGCTTTATGCCGGCCACATTGCAACGCTCCCGAGGGCAACCTTTTCTGTTGCCGCGTCTCTGACTGTCTCTGCGTATTTCCATAAATCTGTCGGTTAATAATATGCTGCTTTTATTTTATTGCATAACCGCTGTTGTTGTTGTGCGCCACACTTCGTAAGTGGAAGCCGCCACAACCACACACACACATACACGCACAAAGTGAAATGTTACAGGCGAACCCTTTTCTTATGATACCCCTGCACCGGAGATATTATCACCAAAGCCTTGTGTAATCCCCTTTTGCCACTTGCCACCAAACAAGCAATACCGTTATGCGCTTATCATACTGCGTATGTAATTTGTGGCAAGCAACTGTTGCTGCCACCACATGTACTCCCTCAGGTAATTTTGCAAATCTTTTTATTTATGTCAATGCGCCATTGGTGCGCCCGCAGTGTGGTTGTTGTTGGTGTTGGCATGTTTGCGGAATTGTTCTTTTCTTCGACCTTACTTTTTTGGTGTAATTCTATACTACTTTTGCCACAATACACCAACAATTTCATAGCCAAATGAGCTGAAGTTCGGCTGAGTACGGTGGCGGCTGCATACATACATACGAATGTCATGTGACAAAGCCACTATATGATTACTTGCTCTTCTTCTTCTTGCCCTTCGTGGCATCACTAAATCCTACTAGTAATGCGGTTTGTTGCAAGCATATCAAGAATATGTAGAAATAAGTTGCAAAGTCCGTGGTGGCCATAAGATTGAGGCCGCAAATGAGTTTACTATGAAGCTCAAAGGACTAAGGTGAAAGGGTTCACAACACTTCGTAACATTTCGTATGCGTTACCGTTCTTCGCCTCATCATCCAATTCGCATTTCTGTTGTCCTTTTCGTTGTTTATAAGTTCATAAAAGTCAACGAGCCGTATCGCGTACACACACACACACACACCCCCAAGTGTCTTCAGCTCGAAGTGCATAAAAAATCCGCACATTATCCTCTGCTTTGCCAAAAATACTCCCCAATACACACGCACACACACAACAATATGTATTTGTGTGTAAGGAAATCCCACATAAGCGCATTCGCAACGGAAGGAGTTCAAGGCGACTTGAGAAGTGTTACATACCGAGTTTCATCCCCCTTCAATGTCTTCATTACACTTTCGCCCAGCCACAGCGTACTCCCTTCGTTCCTTTTCTCCACACACGTGTGTTTTTATCGTTCAGCGAGTGCATAAAAGAATTTGTAGCAAATTCAATTTTCCCAAATATACCCTGACATTTGTATTTTCATACAACAAAAGCAACAGCGTCTACAACATATGTTATTGCAAGGTGTTGGAATGGCATGCCATAATGTGTAATTGAAAACCTGCACTGTATAGCACCCCTGAGAAGGGAAGCGCCTGGCACCAGGCATAAACTTTGTGGACTTAGCGAAGTGGAGGAAGAAGAACGCAATAAGAAAATATTAATGCTCCAAAAGGTAGCGATTGTTTAGGTTTGAGAACCAACATTATTTAATAATTTTAGTTATTGCGCGTGACAATTAGTTGGTGACGCGGGTTCAAAACTAGGGAAAGTAGTTTCTCATAGAAATAACAGCTTTCAAAATAAGGACAATCCTCCTGAGATTTAACAGCCATTTAAATTGGATCAAAATCCTCGAAGTTGAGAAATAAAATATTAAGAAACATAAAAATTGTACAATCATTAATTTCTAATATAAAATTGACGCCTAAAGCAACCTAGTGGTATATACTATATATATATAGCGCTCTTAGAGTACTTTCAAACATTGTCGAAAGATAATGTTGAGTTCATAGCATAAACATACCCTAAGTAAAGATTTCAGTAATATTATAGGGACTCAAAGGCTTAGTGACCTGATGTACCTCCTCGCACTGACGTTTGGAAGGAAAAAGGTAACTCCCTAACGTCGAACTAGCAACCCTTAGTCGGAGGAACATCGACATACTTTGAGAATGAATTAACAATCTTCCTTTCCGAAAGCTGTCTCAAGGATACCTCACAATCTAAACAGGTCAGATTGTAGCTAGCAATGTATTGAATACATTTCCGCTAGTTTAATAGTTACACTGGTATTCCGGGTGCAGACGAATCCAACTAATCAACGAACATCAAGACAGGTCGACAGGACAGGATCAACGACTGTTCTTGAGTTATAAATGGTTGAACTAGTCCGACTTTTTTTTTTGTTATATAGACATCTCTTCCTTATTATTTGTTTAAGTGAAAATTACGCATGATTTAATCAACATCTTTATACTAAGAAACTTAACTTAATCGGTTCATACCGCTCGCTAGTCCTCGTATTCGGGATGTCTCCGCGTACTGAATATCTCCGCCTCAAGATCTTCGTCCTTCCGATTGACTTTATACCATATATATCGGTCAATATGTGAGGGACCTCAGTCGAATAATGACGGCATTACAGAGAAGAATTAAAAGTTAAGAAGTTTAGTGTTATTAGAAAATTACACTGTGGTGAAAAATTGAGGTCCATGACCCCGTATTTGAGAAGACCAAAACCACTCTACGAAGAATTAGAAAAAATGTGCCACAGCACCACCTAATATAAAATTCGGGAAGAAGAAAAGAACATAAAACATTGATTTACCGACCCGATTTACCGAAAGAGAAATAAATAATATACCACAACTTCCCAGAATGATCAAACATTTTTCTCTTATTTCACTCAATTGCCCTGCATACCGGGTCACCAATTTTGAATATTAAAGAAGTTAATAATAGTAATAATTTTCTCATTGTATTTTTAGTATTTTAGTAAAACGTAGCTTAATCACTAACGTATATTAAAATATTTCAAGGTCGGATATCCAAATTACAAAGTTGACTGCAGGAACGGGAATATACATCTGTCATAGATGTCGTATCTGTCGTAGGAACAGACGTCAAACGATTATTGCTTGTTATGCAACTATTAAATTAAGTCCTAAATTTCTTTAAGAGAGGTCACGTGATATGTGATATATAAAATTACGTGCAAAAGTAGACGGTTCCACATACATAATCCAATTTTGGAACTGATCCTCACACAAACCTGGGTTGTTAGTCTTATTCTTCAATTAATTACGACATTTTTAGAGCTTTTCGAAGAACTGACCGTTATTTTATAAGTAAGGTTTAGATAGATGCCCATTAGTTAAACGATGTTGCAAAGGTCGAGCGGAAAAGTTATTAACTTTGGGCTATTTTCCAGTGGTGCCTCTCCGATAGCATTGACTATGGAGATCTACCCAGTTTGATCCATGTATATATACACATATCACATTGTTATACTCACGAATAACATTATTCTACTTAGCGACTCCAATAAAAACAAGGGCAATTATTAAAATTCCTTGGATTTATTTGCGCCTCAACCATTACTTAAATCTACAGAAACTTAATACCAAAATAAGCAAAGTCAATCTGCCACACACCATCCCTCCCAGCTATTGTTTCACGCATGCATCACCATATCCTTCGCTGACTCGCACAACATCGCCGCACGCTTCAGCACACGCATCTTCGAGTAAACGACATCCCAGTCAACGAAGCCGCCAACAATGTGACGCACATTTCGTTCGGTGTCATCGTAGCCCGTGCGACCGTGCAGCATGCGTAAATTGTTGAAGGACAACACGTCGCCTGGTTCCGTTTTAAAGGTGACCGATTGCTCGTGAGCCATGCGTGCGAATGTGGCGTTGGCCTCGTACCAGGGCACCACCTTATTCACATCGATGCTGAAGTGGCTGTCACGTTGAGGTACGCTGTGATTGATGCGCGTATATTTGCCAGCTGCATCCAAGCTACAACAACAAGAACAACAATACTAAATAGGAGGAGAGTAATATAAGTCGCTGGTGAAGGGCAAAGGGCAAAGGGCAAAGGGCAAAGGGCGAAGAGCGAAGAGCAAAGCAAGTATAGAGCTGTGAAGGAAGAAGATTTTAAGGAAGAGCGGTTGTTATGCAATTATGGTAATTGGCGTGTATCTCACAATGACTCGCAACGGAAGATTCATTAGCAATGAGTTATCGTCTGCTTGACTTACTTAATAACTGGCGCGCGCCACATATTATGGAAAGACTTATCAGCATCCATGCCGATGTCACACCAATTGACAAGTGTCTGTGCGAGCGTTTCGAAATGTTGCGGATGATTGACGCGCAGCTGATCGGCTATGTTGAAGGCGTCCACCAGCTGATTCCAACCGCCTTTGGAGCGCGATTGCTCCAGCGTGTGCAGCAGCGTCACACCGGGTGTGTACTCGTAGTAGGGCATATCGGTGTGCAGTGGCAGTGGCTCGGAGAGGTAGGCGTAATTCTTGGCGCCCGGACGTGAGCGCACGCTGAATTCCTCACTGAAAGGCATCATCCAAAGGAAAGAAATCATCATTGGTTCATACTAATCTTAGGTTTTTTTTTTAAGTTTTTATATAGAAATTATAGTTACCCATAAGTAGTCTTGCGTATGAAACCGATTCGATTGGCTAATGACTTTACAACGCCGATATCCAATGGTGAGTTTTTGAGCATGGCGATTCCGTGCACAGCCAAGGTCTCCAGCCATTCCACGAGCACTATCGAGGAAAGAAAATAAATTAAATGTCTTCAAATGTGTGCAATATATATTATTTTAATATTTGATTGTTGATTTTGGTTAGTTTATGAACTTAGATAGATGAACTGTACTATACTATTAAGATTACTAAAATCAACTTTTCAATGTAAAACATTTCATTATAAATTATTAAATTATTTTTGTTTAAAATCTTCAACCCTTCCAGCTCATGCTCCCATTCAAACATGCTTCTTTTTTGTAACCGTAAAAATCGTACTCCAATATAACATAATCTGCGTTTATATTGCGCAACAATAACTTTTTTAAAGAGATCCTCCGTAACAAATTTTGATTTTGTATCCTAGTTACACCACTTCATAGTTTTTCGATTAACGGCATTTTGTTGCAGATAAACTTAAACCTAAATTAATGAAACCGCAAATTTATGCTGCTACACAAACATATCATACAAATATTTCATAAATATTATGAGAACTATTAAATAAAAAAAAGGAGCGAATGAAAAAGTCAAGCTATCGCAGTAAAAGTCTTAGAGCTTGAGGAACTGTAGCAAACATCTAACCAGAATTCATTGGATGAAATGAAACAATTGCAGTAAAACAATCAGCCATATTTTCTGAATCCTTTTAATTTAATTTAATGAAAATAAACTAATTATAATTAAGTTAAAAACTTAACTTATGGAAGCTCTGGTGAAAGTTTGTTAGGATCGTGCCTATTCATAAGCATCAAAATTTGCAAAAGTTTTCAGGAAGTTCAAGATAAACCGAAATATTACTAAAATGTGCTTATTCTTCTTGCAAAAATTTATAAAAATGATATTTCCCACATACGAAAAAGTGGTGATCTCGATGCAAGTAACTTTTATAATAAAACTCTTTGATATTTACAGCACAATTGGATTGAAAACATTCAGAAATAGCCAAACACCCTTAGAGTTCGTTAAGATTTTATCTATTTTTATTAAAAATATGCCAATTCTTCGCCTTGAAGAAGCCCATGAAGGCATTAGAATTGAGCTTTTTGAACTTTTACTATTTAAAATAATAAAAATAAATCAATATTTACTTCGATACAAATATAACACTTTGCTTACTATAAAGGATAGCCTAACTTTCGCTTAATGAAATACTCGATCAATTTATTTACATTTTGTTGCACTATAATTAAAAATATAAGCCCAGATCTTTCAATTCACTTTTTCTAGGAAAAAGTTTAAAAATTTTAAATTATTAAGCATTCTTAAATAAATATGAAATTCTAAAATACTCAATTTCAGACTTTTTCACTAACAACCAAAAAATTTTATTTAAATTCAAGCACTTCTCCACATGAATTAAAAAGCATTTCACATCACTCACCTGCATCATTGCGCATCACATCCCAGTAATCAAAGTTCTTCAATATTCTAATAAAATCATGCTTGCCCCAATGTTTCGATTCCGGCCGATCCCACTCACTTAAATATTTCTGACGAGTTTTAGCCGAAAAGTCACGATCTTTCAACCAACTCAGGGCAAAGCTCGAGCGATGCTCATCGGACCAAAGAATATTTACCAGCTGACGCGTTTCGTCCACCTAGCAAATGGCGGAAAAATAATTGCTATTAATACATTACTAGCACTATTTAGTACAACACAACACGCTAACCGTTATATCCCGAACTTTCACTTTCGTGTCGAAATTGTTCCAACGCAACGGCTTGCGACTCAACGAATCGCGATGAAAACATTGCGCACACTGACAATTGTCACGCAACCATATGCCGGGGAAAATCATTGAATTCGGCTGCTGTACCTGCTCCTTGATCAGCAACATTTGATCGTCTGCGCGCACGGTGGCGCTAATGTGACGTAACAGCGCGCCTTGTTCTTGCAACTTTCGTGCGCTCTTGAGCATATTGCGCCAGTAGCGTCGTGTTAATGTTAACATCCTTGGAAACTGTAGTCTTTTTTGTTTTTGTTTTCTGAAATAACAAAATTATGGGTGTGTCTGCTGAGCGCTGTCTCCTTAAATGAAATGAAAGCCAAATTTGAGCGTTGCACGCTTTTAAATAATCTCATAGTGCACCGAAGTTCATGCTTTGTCTAACTAAAGAAATTTGTCGATTCAGCCATAATTACGAATGACAAAGTTTTTACCGTTTTAATTGCAGCTCAACAAAATATTTGAAAAACAAATACAACTTCGCTGCACCCATTCAACTCAGAACAGCAACTGTTTGTTTTGTTTATGGCAAAAAAAAAAGTATTTTTTACTGATAAGATGTCTGATAAGCCGGAATATTGTTTTGAAAGGTCGCGTGTGGCTAATTTTTAAAGCAAACACATAAATTTTTATTAATTTATTATCAATTAAATACAAATTTGCAATTAATTTATACGTCTATAAAATAGTCTCGAAACAAATCGTTTCAGCCAAACTTTAATGGGTCTTGTGTATCTCCCAACACCCTCACCATCTTCCTCACCGATTTTTCATAAAAGTTTTACTCCTGGTGTATTAACTACCTCCTCAGCACTTTACCTCACACTTTTCATAAAATTCATTGTTGCTAATAGTTGTTGCATTAGTTGAAGACAAGGTCGAACTTTAGACACGTTTATCCAGAGTTACTCACCCTTTTCGCTATCTCGCGTCTCAGTCGTATAGTTCGCACGCTTTATTAGTATAAAAGATCAGCTCATATTATCTACCATTCTGCAAAGGCCACGTCGCCTATAACTTCACCACTACAACAACAAATATAACAACAACAAATACAACAACAACAACAACAACGAATGACAACAAAATGTGTTGCGATAAGCATACGAGTTTGTATTTTTACGAGCGTGTGTTTTAACTGGGAGCGTAATTGCATCTGACATGGTATGAAACAAAGTAGAGCTAACATGACTTATAAAACGAAGCTATAGTATCTATTGTGTTATAAAATTTCTCTAACAGCTATTTCGTAATTTTAATTGAAACAAACATTACTTTATGCAACTTAATAAGTGTGGAACCGGGCGTTATATGCCGTCAACTTTATACGAGCGCGTGAGTGGCCCAATAAATAGTCTCCTTTTTGGCTCGATACTCTTGAGCCGGCTTTTCTCCAACTTCTGGAACCCATCTGAAAAATACAATTTCTAGAGGTCTTCAAAGTGGGCATCCGTGGCGGCGATAACATTCTCATTCGACTCAAATTTCTGTCCGGAGTGGGAATTTGAAAGTTTGGAAAGAAAAAGAAGTCTTACGGAGCTAAATCTGGAGAATACAGTGGAAGGGCAATTTTTGCAATTCGACAACGAATCATCCCAATAATTCGGCATAGCGGAGACCTTTAATCATTTTTGACGAAACGCCGCAGAAACTCCTTCGAAATTGCGTTTAAACAGCATCAAGCGCCGCCGTGAAGTAGCCTCACAGTAGCGCTTGTTAACCGGACTGGGCGAATTCGACATCCATATCATGCTTTTCGACACCAACTTTCTCATGCCCAATATTTCACGCAGTATATGACCAAACAATTTTCTGAGATTCCGATTGTCTCAGTTATCTTGCGCGCGTTCAATCGTCGGTATGTCGATACGAGTTCGTGGACTTTTGTCACATCTATCCTCCGTGGTAACCGGATTCGGGGTACCGTTCGGGGTACCTGGCCGTGCTTTATCAAAAACCAAGATGTGACCACGTCGCAACTCGATAAATCAGTTTTTGACACTCGACATCGAAGTAGGAAATTTTTTTGGTTTCACTACGCGATTTTTCTTCCAACAACAAGAATCAAATCACCGACCGTTATTGCCCTTTTTCCATTTTTCTAAAACCCACGGACACGAACCCTTCCACACGCAGTCGAAACCAAATTTGGACTCCGATTTGGTTGAAATTTTGACAGTAACCTCCTACGAGAATACACTACACAATAGTGAGTTTTTCTGTCTTTTGTATAGTGGCCCTAACAGATGGTGACGGTAAGTCATTTTCGAAACGTCCTCGATATCGAAAGTTATAAGGTCGGATATTTGATTTGCTTGAGTCTTAAATTAAATTCCTCAATCATTGGAAATACCTAGCTTGAGTGGTATTACGATGTTGCAAAGCAACTCTGTACGTATATGATTTATGTATTTATAACCACCCTAAAGTATTTTAAATGTTTCCACGAAAATGTAATTAATATTGATTTGAAAAGTGTTATATATAACAAATAAGTATATAACAAAAAGTTTCAACAACAATATTATATAGAAGCTGCCTATGGAAATTTTTTTGAAGAAATCACACTCCATTACACTTGAATGCAATATTGTCTCTGAGTTTAAATGAATGGGCAGAAGTAATCAATGCAAGGCGAGCATGTATGCATCGGTGGCAATTGTACCAATACTATAATGTTGCACTGTTGCTATTTTATCCGTTGTTTAGCTTTATTGCTATTATTGTATTGTTAGCGTTTTTTTTCCCCCCATTTTGCAATTTTTTTCTTCCACACTGCTCAATCAGCATTTAGCAAATTGCAAAATGTGCAAATATTTTGCAAACAACAACAACAACAAGATATGTTATATTACAAACAGAACAAATGGTAACAAATGCATGCTGCATGTTGCACTTATAGACAAATGTTGCATGCAACAATGGCCACGAGAGCGTGTGGAGGATGCATTTGTATGGCAAACTTCTAGTTGGCGCGTGTGTAAGTATGTATGTGTGTGTGTGCGAAGTGGCATGTAGACGAGAAATTAAAAATGCAAAATTAATTTTTGCAATCGCAATCGATTTTGCATAATTGTCTGCCAACACATACTCATGCACCCTACCATACACGGATGCATGATCACACTTATTGGAAACTATAAAGTAACAAGTAAGGAAGATAGAAGTTCGGTTCTAGCCAAACATTTTATACTCACACAATTTAAGCACATCAAAGGCGGGGATTGATGTTTTCGATAAACTTTATGGGAATTATTTATTATGGGGAGTTGAGACAATTTGAGTGATGCCATATCGTGAAGGCACTATTTGTGCAAAGTTTTATGATTGATTTATATATAGGCGCTTGATTTATATATTTTAAAATTAAAGAATCAGACAGAATTTTAAATTGTATTATAATTTAGGCGAAATTTTTGCTTGTTGTTTCCAATTTAACACTTATTCAGCCTTTTTTCTGATTTTTTTTGTTGATTGCGTTCACCAATGCTACAGCGATGTATCTTCACTTATATTTCGCCAGTGTATGCCAAGTATAGATATCCTGTCAATGCTTGTCTATGCTATCCGTGGGTAAGGTAGAAGAGGCTCAGCTACCGACTACAGCTCCGTGACATTGATTGTTCAACGAAATCAATTCTTTAAATCTTCCATTGCACTGACGCGAAGCGCGTGTGTGTGTCTAAAAGAAAGCTGTATACGATTCTAATCCAAGTGTTGATAACTGTAAACGATTGTGCTGGTCATGAATGCCGTTTGAAATATTCATATTTTGCCTTTTTGAATTTATATCACCGATTGATTACTTGAATAGAGATGTATATGTGTAAGTATGCATGTACTTTTACAATACGCTCCATTCTATCCAAGTATTGCTTTGTACTTTTAAACTTTTCTATCGACTTGCGCACACAGCTGCACCTCCAAAACGGCATTCTCAAAGCAAGTCACACTTCAGTGGCATCAATAACAACAATAAGAAAATCGAAAGAATGCAATTTATCTCTCAAAAGGCATTTGCAAATGATTTCTTCCAAATAATAATCACAAAACTTGAGAGATTTGCAAATATTTTTCATTATTGCATTTTCAAAACAAAAAAGAAAACACAAAAAACAGGAAAAATTATTTCCCAAGTAATAACGGAGCCTTTAGGCTGGAAACGTTATTTTAATGCATTTTCTTTTGGGCGTGTTGGCATTAACTAGCAGCAACGGCAAGCGACGGAGGACACGTGGCACAGAGTTGCATAATTTTGTGCGCCCAACAAATAGTTGAAACATAGTCTGACGTCTATTTGACAGCTGCCATTTTAAGATAAGAATTGACATCCGTTTGACAAGTGCCATCTGACATCCATTCGACATTTGCTTGAAGATGAGTGAAATCGGTCTATACTTTGATCTAGCCTTCAATATCACAAACAAAATGATTTCCGAATCTTTCTGAACATCTGGAATATTTAGTCGTCTTTGATCTTTGCAAATTAAGAGAGTATAAAATGATCGGTTATATCCGAATATATTATTTATTATAAAAAAATATATTAGCTATAAAAAAAAGTACTCCATATAACGTTCACGTAAAGTTCCGTAACTAGAATACTTTTGAAAAACGTTTAAATACAACCGAGATGGTATTCAATGCAAACTGTAAAATTCGGAAACCCATTAGCTCTTGAAAGTTTGCAAAGGATCAAACATCCAGTAGCAGGAGATTTGCGACTTTCCGCGTAACCCTATTCCTATATAACGGAAAATATCCGTGCAAACTCTCTTAAATCAATGTGCACAAGCAACACACCATTCCAATGCGATTATGTAATGCGTAATTAGGCTGGCCGCAAGTGAACTTAGCTGCCCAATCCCAATGAAATCCAATCGTCCGCCCACGAAACCATTGTAGTGCGGTCGCTGAGCCTTAGCCGCAACCACAAACAAGGCGACGAGAACAAAACCAGCAACAATTGTCAGTAGCGGTAAATGACGACAATAATAACAATGGCAACGAAAGCGGAAATGGCTGTGGAATGTGCCCAAAGCGACTAGTGGCTGTGAGGGTTGAAGACGCCCAACGTCGGTTGTATTATAAAGAAGAGAGCAGGTGAAAATTGCCAAACTCAAGGCGCGTCAAATTCATGGCCAAGCATTCCATTTATTCAATGAGTGGTCTGGCGTCACCCATTGTTGCTTTTGTGTGCAAATGTCAAGATTGCTTATTTAAATCTCAGCGCGAAAATGCGGAGTCGTTGCCTCTTTGGTGAAAGAAAGGCAAAAGTTCTTTGACACGGATAAATTTAACAATTGAAGTTTTTCATCTTAACGGAAATGCAATGCCAATTTGAGCAACTACTGAAGTGGTCGCTTTTCAGCCAATGCCATTTCTTTGCTGCAGATCCACTGCTTTAAGTGAACGCTAACAAGCGACACCATTAAATGGCAATGGTCCAGCAGCCGCAATATTTCCGCCTAATTACGTGCTCACCTCATTTCTACTTGAGCACATTGCACTATATCTACAAGGTTATGTGTGCGCGTGTATGTACTCAGATTGCCATCGTTTATGAGGTTATACTAAGCTTTTCAGGTGCTCGATTTGATTTCATAGAAAATGTTTTTAAATTATTAAAAACTGACATTATTTAAGCAAAATACATTCTTTGCTGTGGGAGCTGAAGTTATTTGAGGTTTAAAGGTACACAGTTCAGCGCTTCTGATTTCATTTAGCCGCTTCCAGGCATGTCAAGCATTCCTTACTCTATTATTTGCAATCAGAGGGAAATATTTCCCATACAACTAAAGAAAGGTGTCGCCTAAAAACCTTCCACGATTGGGCCGTCAATAAACGAATGCTATATATCCGCCGTAGCCGAGTAGCTCAATGAATTAGCACCACCAATATGATCGTCGGTTCAAACATGCCGAGGAAAAATCCAAGATTCCAAAAAAATTCATTTTCATCTCTCAGAGCGTAATGTCCACACTCCACGTGGCTTAAAGTAGGTTATATTCCTCTTTTAAATTTTCATCCATCTCGCTATCAATTCTTTCATAACTCTTGAGTTCAAATGGATAATACATTTCTATACATAATATTTGTCCAAGTATACTGATCTGTATCTTCTGTACCGATCTTGCAACATTTGTAGGTGGCATATATATTATCGATCCATGAAATGAGGTTTTTGACATTTTCTATAGTATATCTACATGCATCTAGTTTAATATGCTACAGTACTATAATATTGCTTTATAAGCTAGATTCCACATTCAAGAAAATTTCCTCCCTTCCATAGGCAACTGGAAGACCAGCACTTCAAAAAAGGTGCTACCTTAGACCAAGGAGCGAACTCAACTTCCACTCTGACAGAAATATTACCCTAATATGCTATTAACAGCGATGAAGACAGAAGAATATGAAGCGTTTTCGATGAGTACTTCAATTAATACTTCGCTTAAACAGCATTGTTCGGCTGAGTTCGACCAAGTTCCGAAAGTGAAAGTGTTTCAGAAATAGACAACTAAAGGAAGAACACTCATGAACAAATTTGGAGGGTCACGTGCTGCGAGAACTGGCTGCAAAGTTGTGGGGAAGTTGCATCTATTCTCTATACAAGCGAAGCTTTTTGGAACCGACTTTAGTTAATAAAAGTTTTAGAGTCGTGACAATATATATATAATATATATATATATAATCGAAAACATGGTCCTGAAATTAATCAATTTTCTTTTGAAACCAAATTACTTACAATTCCTCGCTTGGACCAGCATGCCACGCGACGATCCAACCACACTTGGATATCTCACAATGTATGGGTTGACACAAAGCACATTCGAGTGCCATCTACAAGTCACTTTTGGCATCGAGTGAGGCATTAGCTAGTGTGCAAGTGACTTGCAAAAGTGCCGTTGCACCGACAATTTCAACAAATTCACAGTTAGCTACTTTGAGTAGCAACGAAAAAAGCTGCTTAAAAATAAACACTAAATGAAAGAGGCGAAGAATACAAGAAAGTTTTAACACAACGGGTCTAATATTACTAAAATTCCCTCACACATTTACACACATACGTATATGATTTACATACATGCATACTCTGCCATGAACTGTTGGTTCGCTGTCCTTTCCACGGTCTTTGTCTCCATCAATGTCGTATTTATGCTTCATCTGCCTGTCCGTCTGCTGTTTATGCACTTTTGTTGTTTGCTCTCGTCATTCAAAGTGACGCCAAATTTAGTTGTAAACTACAACTACATATGACGGCGAAAGAAAGTCCTTTGTTGTTGGACCATAACTTTCTCATCACTAATCGCCTGTTATATTGCGTGAATGAGTATGAGTACCTCACATGTTTAATGTGCGCCAGTGTCTACTTACATGTGTCACTTCAAGTCATTATGCAGCGCTTTGCAGCGCATAGAGTAACTCAACTCTTTTTGTTCACGCTCCTTTCGTTCAGCGCTTTCGGTCGTCTGTACCAAATGGCGGCGAAGTGTCAACTTAACTTGTCATTCATATGCAAAACTATGTTGATAGGACTTGGTGTCCTTTTAGTTATCATATGTGATCGTTATGGTGTAATGGGCAGGTACGTACTATAGTTGGTACTATTGTTGGCTGCTTTTTCTCTAAGCTCAATTGTTGTTGCTATTACTCGGCACGTCGCAGTTTCTGGTTATATGATAATGAGATCGGTCGAGAGTTAGTCCACATGAAATACTCTTTAAAATAATGCCCAATACCATATAAAAATTAGTCACTTAGATTTAGGACCAAAATGTTAGGTTAGACCTAACTTTCAATCCCATTTTGGTCTTTTGTGTTGCTACACAATATATGGTTTAAAGCTATTAGTTTTTATTCAAATATTGTCAGAAAATTGTTTAGCTATAATTGTAGATTTAGCTGCGACCCGACTTAGTTACCCAATATAGCTCCTGTTTAAGTCATATCTGCTGTGAATGAGCTCATGCCTCAATTATTGTTAAATAAAAACCATTTCTTTGGATATGCTTTCCGATCAATAGTCCTTAGAAAAGTCGTTCCGACTTTTTAGCGACCCGATGTTCTTCTATTCATAATCAGCCGCCATTCGAAACGATTTAAAATCTTTCGGAGCTTCGGAGCACGATTGGTTTCCAACAACACTTTCTTCATTGTTTAGTTTTTAACCAGTTTAAGTTAAGAGAACTGAAACTAAGAGTTTCTTAACTGAATGCAGCCCGCATTAATATAAAATCAAATCGGCCTTATTAGTCGAAAAACTTAATACAACAAATGGGTTCAGATATGATATACCAAAGTATAATATTCCACCAGTCCATTAATGAGCACTCATTTCAAAAAGTCTCGAAGAAACTTGCAGTTATGAAAGTGAATTCTGCGTTTAGGAGCCTGAGAGATTATATTATATTAGTACGCAAATTATGTCATTGAATATATAATATATTGAGCTTAAAACAAACTTTTAACGAAATTTAAATGAAGAGTTAGTGCCTTATTAATAACCCACGATATAAATGTGCTACTTATGTGTTTATGATCATGGCGCTGAAATGTAGGCAACATTTTTACGCCTACTGTGTATGCTCCTTATTACATTTCCAATTAAATGTGCTGTTATGAATTACTATAAATGAATTACAGAATTGACAAAATTAGCAGTATACACCATTTGTTGAATTCTCTTCGTACATATTCATATAACGGTGTGTATGTATGTTCATTGCCTACATGCATACATATGTGTGAAATCTGAATTGTTTTGTTTGTCGGTGAGTGGGTGTCTGCGGTGCAGTTTGTGGCCACAAATGCAAACTCAAGACAGGTAGAGTGCGCTAAAGCAACAACAAAACTCAGAATGGCAACAATAACAGTAATAACAACAACAGCAATGACAATTCGCAAGAGCGTTACTATACAATAATCAAACTCGTAGTGCGTACGAGACACTAGTAGGACTAGTTAAACCAGCGAAAACAACAATAACAACAGCAACAATGACGGCCAATGCCACAACTGTAATTGCCGCAAACCAACCGACAAAATAGCGGACAGTTAGACCGCAAAACGAACCGCCTCAATAGGCAGAACCCTCAATGCATGTAATGAAAGTGGCAGGAAAGTAGGGCCGCGGTCGTTCTAACAACAAAGCGACGCTTCGTAGGTTTTTCTACTTTATTAAAATAAAAACTGCATATGTACATATGTATGCATATGTTTGGCACGACAGTGAAAATTGCTGCCACAAAAAAGCACCAGTCGAGGCATTGAAACGGAAATCACAAATATATAGCATAGGAAGCAAGAAAGTCGCATTTTTAGGGCGCGAAGAGTGCTGCACATGTGCCAGTACACAACTGTCTCTCATATATTGGGCAAATAAATACATTCATATATATGTTATATAAATATGCATATGAAAAGCAGGAAATAATAAACCAAACCCACTTGAAAAATATTATATATATAATATTTAATAATATAATTCAATAATATTATTTTTAATAATCTAATAGTTAATAATAATTTATTAATATAAATATATAAGTAATATAATATATATTAATAATATTGAATATTTAGTAATATGATATATATTATATTATAATATAAATACTATATATATTATAGAGAAAATTCAAATATTATTCAATACTTGAATAAAAAAAATTGAATAAGAAAATGTGATGCAAAATGGGACGGACCGGTTGGACTTCATTAGATATGGTCTAGAGTACCATATGTCCGAAATTCTGTCACAAAATTAGCGAAATTTTAATATTTTATTTATAACATAACAATAATATATTTGTAACACTTATTTGTCCAAAAAATTAAAGAACCGTGTTTAAAATGTTCCAAAAAATTTTTGAGTGATGTCTTATAATTCCGTTGTTTCCAACTACACGATCACTATTGTAGGCTCTTCATAGCTCCAAGCTTATTACTCTTACTAGGCGTGTCACACGCTCGAAAAGTTCTTGAAAAAGCTGGACATATCCACTGAGTTTTGCTTCAAGTTTCATACCGAGTTGTTTCCAATGGTCTACATTGTCGTATGGCTGGTCTTCAACAGTGGGGCAAAAGATCTCATTATCTTAAGAACAGAGGTTAACAGTAAATAACGGTACAGGCTTATGTGCTAATTTCACTAGCCCCACTTTTTATTACTTCAATGATTTGCAACGATTTTGTAGAACATGATATATGAAATCTACTTGGAAGCATGATGGAACCCAGGTTCCCTGGATCAAATCCTGAAACTTTTACCCTTATCAAGTGAAGAAATTTTATAAATTGTGAAGCTAAATTAGTACATATCATCATTAAGTTAGTACATCTTCTAATACTCGCACTTATTCGATATCTGGAGAATTGAGGCTTGCAATCGGTCCAATTTCGACCGAATTTCAGCACGATATCTCATTTATTATACAAGATATCGCTTACACGTACAGAAGGAGGGACGGACGGACATACGGACATACGGATATATTGATGGAGTTTATATACGTATCGAATTGATAAGAATAGGAAAAATACCCGTAGCAAGTCCGGCTTATTCCACGGACCAAAATATCTCCCTTAAATTAAAAACTATTCAAGCACTTTGTATACCAAACAAAACACCACGGCCGCACCAGATATTCCGTCTCCATTTTAGGATGCAACAAAAATAAATCCACTGTTCATGCAACTGCCCCTCACACCACAATGCAGCAACAGCAACAACAACAACAGAAACTAATACTCACTGGCCGCACGCCCAACAAACGTCCTGACATCGGATTACAAATGTGTTTTTCATGTCACCACACAACTGTAACAATATCTTTGAATGGCAACAGCAGCGGCAACAACAACAACAACAACAACAACAATTACAATCGTGACAGACACAACCACAGCTATGACAGCAGCGATGACAGCAACAACAACAACAACAACAACAAAAACAACAACACATGCGGGTAGATAGCAGCAGATGGTGAGTGTGTTAACAACAACAACAACAGCAGCAACAACAACATCATATTGCACAATCGACAAACAAATCCGACAATAGAAGTGAATATAAAGTATAAAATAGGCATAAAATAAAAATGTGTAATGCGAGCCTTTGATTTGTCGCGCCACCCAAGCCACGTAGCCACATTGCAATGGATCTGTGGCACACACACATAGACACATTCATGCCAGCCAACCATCAAGCGCAGTGTCGTCCGTCGCCGTTGTAGCCGTTGGTGATTTTTGATGAAAACTTTTCACAGATTTCCCGCACCAACAACTGTCTGCCCGAGTCCCCCGCCGCCCGCCATCACATCTTGCAACACTTGACGGTACAGCGTGCCCCCTCCACACGCTGCTCGCTACTCACAGGCACGTTTCAGGCATATTTTGTCCCCCTTTTTTCTTTGTTCATTCACTCACCCATGCAAATTTGCAGCTACCATTACATTTATTTACTTTTTTGTTTTCTGCTACTGGTGTTACTATATATATGTGTGTGTGTGTGGGTGGGTTTTGCGCTATTTTTCTGTGATTGTTGTGAAAGGAAATTTTAATTTTGTGCAAATGGAAAATCATAATCAGCGGCAGGCGTTTCAAACACTCGACAGCTGTATGGATGCAACAATAACAACAACAAACATTTGTATTATGAAATAAATGTAGTGATGCAGAAAAAAAAAATATTGAAATGAATAAAATGGACTCGGGCTAAAAAGGTGTTGCAAGTGCAAGGCTGAGTGTGTTTGCTGGCAACGCGCGGCCGCATACAAATATGCACACTTATTAATATATGCATTTGTGTGGCATGAATGGTTTTAAATATTGTCATTAAATATTTTAAGCAGCATATGCAACAAAAATTTTGGTGGCACTGTTGCATGCATAAAGTTGATAGAACTTTTGGGTTTTATATGCATGCAACAGAGTAAAATGAATGTGCCACATAAATTTTTGGGTATATTTAAGTCGCAAAGAGGAAAAATCGTGTACCACAAATAATGTGCATAATTTGGGGAATATCAATGAAGCTTCTCCGTGTGGATTATATATCAATTTTAGGACAAAAAGCAGTGGAAAGAGTGGGTTACTGCCAAAATCACTACTGAGCAATCATTTAACTGATTAATCATGATCATCACTACTGAACTTTATGTTGTGACCTTTTTTTGACCTTATCGCCTACAAAATAGTTTCCTTTGAAGTTAAGGCCTTTCGATCATTTAACCAATTTCCAACGTGTTATGGTCTCAACTCTAGTAGTCCATTCAACGAATTCGTTTATATGTCTTAATCATTAGTTCCCATATACTTGATATAAGGAATTTCAAATTTCTGATTGACTTTATACTATATTTGTTTATTTAACGGCAATTCGTAGGCACGACAATGGTGCGATTTTGCTCATTTGTAATACGAGCCTCCACAAAGTACTAGATACGTGTACCAAGTTTCATCAAGGTGCCTCAATTTTTACTCAATTTATCGCTTGCAGGGACGGACTAGCAAACAGAAGGACATTTGGTACTCAACTTGCCTCATCATGGTGATAAGTTTGATATATATAATTCTATATCTATCTCGATTACTTTTAGGTGTAACAAGCAACCCTTAGGTGATCGAAACTATTATAATCAGTGTAACAAAGATGGAGTACATAAAAAAAAGCTTTCAGTTTAATGTTTATAAGAGATTTATAAATACTCTCAATTTCTTGTAGGTGTATCGCTAAAGTGACGTCACATAATCCTCATGTTGAAATTTCAACAATAGCCCAGGAAGCGCAAAATTTAGATATCGTCAGGAGAATGAGAAAACAACTAGTTCCTTTCTCTAATCTCTAACTTAAGAGAACATTCCCAGAAATTGTCCACAAACGTTCATAATTCTTCAATCGAGAAAATTTTACTTTCGCCTATTTTACAGTCTCCAACCGAGTTCTATTGCGGTTTTTTACTGTTGATTTCCTCTAGAGTCGCAGTTGGAGAACTCCATTGGCTACCATTGATGTTTTAATCGAATATTAAAACTCGCAACATCGTTTCCCTTATTCATTAAAGTAAAGTAATGTATACTTCTTTTGTTCTTTTTTTACACCTTAAACCGCAGTAATGACTCATAGCACCTATATTTAGGTTTTTCCGAAGGAGTTCTGGAAATATGTCTATTGAATGACAAATAATGCTCGCTTCACAGATTTTCATTAAACTTAAGACTCCATCTATCCATTTCTCAATTCATTGAGTGTCCATCACAGGGTTGCATTAGGAATTTTTCAATTCAATATTGAACGGGCAATTAGTTAATTACGCTTTTATATCATATGTTGATAACAATTAGAAGCCAAATGTGACGAGAACTTAACTGAAGCTAAGATTTCATCAAGTCAGTCCAGCTTTGTCAAATAAAAAATGGCCAGTACTGCTAGCCGTCCAAATCCCACACCAAAATCTGCTTTTCAGAGGGTGCAATAGCTTCTGGAAATTGACATGAGGGTTTGCCGATACCCAAGTTCGAGGGTTTTACTTAATAATATAGCCTACTAAGAGGCTTAAGAAGCTTTGACTGTCGAAAAATCATACTATTGTCAACCGCAACAGTTGAAACACCCTGTGTATAAATTTCTAATTCAAAGTAATACCAAAATAAGTGCAATCTCTTTCCAAATGTCTTTAAAAAAAACTTCGCCTAAGGCCATTAACTTGAACAACGCTTCATTGCGCGAGTTGCCATTGAATAAAAATATATTATCAACTTCGGCAAATATACATACAAATACATGCAAATACTTATAATAAATTTCAGCACTCACTTGTGCTTTTAATGATGCTCAACTAAATTATACACAGAGTGAGTGTTTGTAAATATATTAAGTCGCTCATTACCGCCGGCATATTTCCGGTTTAACAATAGCGCCGCACCTTTGTCGACGCCACCACGCGCCTCGGGAATCTCTCACGCTTTGCTGGCGCCATATTTCGGTTTATTTAACGCCCTAAACTTAAATATAATTTAAAATCATTTCCACACTTATATAGTTGTGTGTGCGTGTGTGTGTGTGTGTGTGTGTGTGTGTGTGGGTGCAATGAATTCAAACGATTTGCTAAACGCTGACACCGGTGGACGCTCAAGGCGCCGCGCACGAATTCCACGCAATATTAATTGTATTTGCAAAAGTGGCGCGGCACACCGTTACACCGCGTTAGTCCGTTGGAGTTGGAGATCGCGCTTTGCCTATTTAACTTTCTAAAAACAATTAGAAACATATTTTTGACACATTTGCAACAAAGTCGAAAGTGTAAATTAATAAATAAATAGGAGCGTAGAAGTTGCATGCAGCCCCCGCGCGCGCGCTTTTGTGCACAACCAGCGCTAAGCTGTTAAATAAGCGGCATTAAGCAGAAGCGGAAGTCGTAGTCATCGCTTTAACCCGTCCTGTGAGCCTCTGTGAATTTTTGACTTTTCACAAAGCGCGCGCAATTATTATTTATGACCCGCTGCAGGCAATACAACGCGCACAGACACACACACACACACACATACACGTATTCAGTGCTGCTGCTCAACGCAACGCGCCATGTAACCGCGTCTACGTATTGGCAGCTGCTGCTGCGGCGCTAAATGTTTTAACTATTATTTTGCCGGCAATTTATTTTATGCGAAAAGTTTTCATTTTTATTTAGCACGCGCGTAAAATGCTCGCACGCGCCATAAAGTCTGCTACATTTTTGTGTGAGTATGCGTGCGCGTGAACTAATGAGTGGTTCGGTGTGGCGCCTCGGTCTTGTTGAGTGTTAATAAGGTAATGAATAGCAGGCGGACATAAATAAGCGCTCACACACACATACTTACACGTACGTGTGACTTAACGAGGCCTTTCACTGCGCTCTAATTTTAAACCGTAAAATGATTGACACATTGCATGGAAGGGGGTATGAACGGGAATTACTGCGGGTGTGTGTATATTGATGTATAAAATGAGAATGCGAACTACAAAATTGACTGTGTTAGTTTTCCTTTACTGCGAGCGTGAATATATGCTGGCGCTTTGGGTGACTTGGAATATTGACTGGCTTGTGTGGCATGCCAATGGAAGGTTCTAAAGTCCATATTTGACAACTTTAATAAGTGAAATGCGGAAATTATTTACTTTGCAACTGCGGAGAAATAGTTAAAAGAAATATGGCAAAGATAGAGCGAATGAAAGAATACAATCTATGAAAAATCCTGATGTCAGAGGCGAGAACCAATCTTTGCGAATATACAAAAAGAAGGATGGAATATACAGAGGCAATAATATTAACGACAGTTGCATTCTTTGAACAGGGAAATAACCATATCCTACATGTATAAGTTATCGGAAGATGAGGATCGATTTTTACCCGTATTTACCGGGAATAGAGTATAAAGTCAACCGAAACGATAAAGACCTTTGTACTTAGCGTATGTGAACTAGGAAAATGTATGAATCCTTCTCGTCTAGATTGGTGGCGAATCATAAAGCACTAAACAAAGTATTCCCATTCGTAAATTTATGTAGCTAACTTGGACCGAAGAGACATAAAAACTTGAATTTAGTACATAGTTAAATCAACATTAAATACCGGGTCTCGACTGCTTCAACAAAACTTATTTTCTCTCCTCTATGACCATTGGTGACAAATTTCGATTTTGTAGCTCAACTAGTCACGATCGGAAAGGAGGAGAGGCTGGCGTCGGTAGCCGAATTCCTCACTAATTTAAGGATTATAATTTAATCTTTTGTAAGTAGTTGTAAGTACCCATTTTATGTCTCATAGAATGGAAAGCAATCGGCGGCAGATTACTGGTTTATTGGTAGACAGTATAAAACTAGAAGAGAGCCTGTAGTATGACAGTGATCTTTGGTAAAATAATATTCAACTAAGAATCAGGCAAATGCGAACTCTCAAAATTATTTTTAGTCGAATCGTAATCATAGTCTTCGGAGTGGTGCAGATCGTTTCGGTGACATTTGCTACCAATTTGATTCAGAAAGATTGAATCTTAATCGCTTGAATCGAAATCCATATCCTATCAACTTTCTAGTAGCTCCAGTTCCAGTTCCAGAAATCAATTTTCTTCATTAGGGAAAAGTTAGTAGAACTCTAGAGTTCTAGAGACCCAAAAATGGAGTGGGGAGTCAACTATCTTTGTTTTACATTTCAATCCGTCAAACGACTTTAAAGTTATCATGGCCACATTCCTTTCCATATATTACTATTCCACCACCTCATCTCCCCACTGATCTCGTCTTTGTCATCTCGACTTCATTTCTTTTTATTTGCAACACGCTGACGCTGCATTTCCGCCCACACACCATGCACTCCATCATTTCTGAGCTTCTGTGTAAACACTTTCAGTGCTTCCGACGACATTACGCCCTGCCGCGCAACCCGAACGCGCACACCCGACAACGCTCAGTCAATATTTGCATGCCGCTGCTGAAGTGACTTACCAACTTTTCGGCGCTTTAACTGGCCAAATTTGCTTTTGGGTCTTCGGTTGCGGTTCGCCTCGATTCGGCTCACTTCAGTTCCGTTCAGTTTGATTTGTTTGTTTGTCCGCACGTTCGGCCTGCTCGTCCATTCAACGCTCATTCAACCGTTTGTTTGCGCACTTGTTTGTTTATCCGTCTGCTTGTTTGCCTAAAACTATGCTATGAAAATAATATCAGCATATTTTTTATCGTTTATTTGTTGTGAGTGTCGTTAGGGTGGTAATGTCAGCGGCTGTAGGGGTATGTGATTGTGTAATTGCGGTTGCATTTAACGGTTTGCGCGTATTTTGACTTAATAGCCGGATTTGATTACAAAGTCAATTGGGCTACTGACCCGTACGCTCGGTCAACAGCGCAATGATTAGCGTTGGTGGCAGCGCAAACATTACGAACAATACGAAGGAATGGAAATGGAAGTGTATGATATGAATTGAGATGAAAATGCTGTAGAGCTAAAGAATGAAGAAGAAAATTTTAAAAGCAGATTGTAAGAGAGGGGCGCAAAATTATTCATGAGGAAAAGTGTGTCTTTGTTGTTGTCGCATTTTTAATTGCATTCATTACAAATGTCTACAGTTTATTTGCTTTCATATGAAAGTGTTTGCACCTTCATTTTTCGAAAATAAAAAAAAAGATGACATTTACTCACATTAACTCACCACATACATAGCGCTTACATTGCACTCTGTCATGTCAAAATGTGTCAATAATGTGCTGACAGCTACAACGGGCTTTTACCACTCACACAAAGTGTTTTAACATACTTTTTGCTGACAAACATACTAAAGGCAAAAATATGTGAAAATATGCTCATTGATATTCATTTTCATTTTCACATTCACTAGTTTGTTGTCGGCGATTAGCATAAAAGAGACGTCAATTCGATTTGAGTTTCTCATTTGCATTTTAATTTTTATTTTAAATTTTTTTTATTTTGGTGCTATTATTGCTCTTGTTGTTGTAAATGTTGTAATTATGAAGAGGATCCCAATCTACTCTTTAGAATAAAGCCCAGTCTCATAATCATCAAATAAACAATAATTTTACCGTCATTTAACAAGGCAAATAGCAGAAGTCGATATTCAGAAGTTTTGATAAATATTAAATTTGAGAGGCTCTGCTCATAAAATCCACCTTCCATATACATTTTTACTTTTTATTTAAGTAAAATTTAATAACACTGACCTTAACTGAAATTAAATATGTTTATTTAAAAATTCATGGAGACCCTGATACATTATTGAATCTTTTGAATAAAATTGTATGTTATATTATTTTATAGAATTTATATAGTTTATAGAGTTGCCAAGTGTCTATGATTAGACATTTTAGTATCGTTAAAAATAGCTCAAACTTCACACAGGTCAAAGGGGGTTGTGCCTCTCTAACCCTAAAAACTAAAACAATGTCATTCACCTAGTTATTTTAATGGTCTCAGGCCCGGTAATGTTATTCTAAAACTCTAATAATATTTTGTATAAGTCAGCCTTATCTGAAGAGTCTGTTTTGCAAATTGTTGTTATCATTTTTATTTTATATAACTTTAGGCAAATCATTAAAGCAAGCTACCCGATTTCGAGCTTCCCAGCCAAACGATAAAACCTTAGATAAAACCTGAGAATTCTTGCCAAAGTTCTCAAGAACGTGCCTCCCCTAATTGGTAAGCAAAATCAAGAAACTTTATTGAATTCTATGTGTAATTCACATTTTTAGGGAGGTATCTGGACTTTGTCTTCGTCAAGTGCTACAGAACTATTAAAACTGATCTAGATAGCCAGTTCCGAAGCGTAAGTAAATGGACGGCAGAAGGTTTCAGCAGGAAGGAAGATACAAGTAATCGTCTCACTTGTGATTATCCCCAGTTAATCTTATTTACAATTTTCATTGAAGACTCCTTCAGTACATTATAGCCTATGCTCACCATAATTAAGACCAGTTATATTAAACTTTATTTCAATATCATTCATATTCTTTAATTTTGAATACCAAAGAATTTTCCATACTTGGCTCCAGTCATTTTTATTTCAATATAATCTGTTTCAAGTTAGACACCCTGTTACTACTAACAGCAGAAAGATGTTATGTTTACCCTATAATATTTAAATAAAATTGTACAGTTAAGTGTTTTAAATAATACTAAAAAGCACATGTTTAATGGAAAATAGAATTATGAAGTTTGCGATGGAACTCGCATACGAAAGCCGAAAGCAGTGAATGAACGGCCTCGACTACAATTAAGAGTACAAGCAGCTTTTCTTTTATGGGCATTTTTGGGGTAGTTTCTTTTCAATTTTTTTTTACATTCCGCATATTCAATTTCAAATTTCTTTTTTTTTTATGCAAAAAATTAAGGAAAATATGTCGGAGAAAAATATGCATATTTGCGTACATGCTCACAGACGTGCAGGAAAAGTCGAAATAGTGATGATGCTTTAGGAGCAACTGTACCTTTTTCGGTATTAGGTGTCGGTTTTTTAAACACAATATTCTAAAAATCAAAGGAGCATCCCTTCGGTGTTGTGCCACATATGTGCGAACAAATTCACAAACAGATCTGTGTTATTTGGACTTTACAACGGTAATAACTAATAACTTTTGGGTAAGTCCAATATTAATCGGTAGAGCTTGATGAACCTCCAAAACAAATTTCAGCTCTTCAAGTGCAAGATATTTTCGTTTCAAACTTTAAGAGTAGGCTATATATATATCGAGATGAGAAATAATGTGAAAGGGAGCTCCCAAAAAGCCCAGATTTTATTCGAAATTGTTTTTAAATTATGTTTTTTTTATGTTGCAAGACCGTTTAAAAACTATTTGGAAAATAGCGACTGGGGAGTTTTGCCTCACCTGCCTTATAGCCCAGACCTTCTGAGTACCATTTGTTGCTGCCGATGCAGAACGCCCTCAATAGAATACGTTTCAGGGTACCAGGGTTCAGAACAGGGTATCCAAAATTGGCTCGATTCATTCATGGCCGCCAAGCCGACGCAATTCTTTTGGGATGGAATCCACAAATTTCCAGAAAAGTGGGAAAATATTATAGCTTCAGATGGGCAATGCTTTAAACGATACTATTGTACAAGGCTTCCTTAAATAAACGTTCAAATAAAAGAGGGAACCTCTCAAATATAGTTATGGACCCAATACTTTTACTTTGCACCGAGACGGACGAATACTGAAATCTGAATACATTTAGTTTCAGCTAAAAATTTTGAGTCCTTGTCTACTTGTATTTCTTAAAAATTACATTATTTTGACGCAAATTCAGATTTCTTGTATCGATATATAAAGTTTAAATAAGACTTGTTTTCGAATTCGGATCTAAGAAAATAATTTATTTTACTTCCGGAAAATATACTCAAAATCAAATGATTAGTAAACATTAAATTTTTCAAGGAGATCATCTTCGATCCCGTTATAAATACTAGCCGAACCTTAAATTAACTGGAGATTATAGAGAACTGAACTTGGATACATTTCGAAATGAAAAATTAAAAAAAAAAATGCATAATTCCTTACTCCATCTACCGAATACCGAAAATAATGGTATTTCGGTATCACCACGTTTTTTTTTTTCGGCATTCAAAAGTGAAGAAGTCATCTCATTGCTGCGGAATGAAGTCATGTATTAACGAACAAAGTGAACAAAAAGGCTACAACAAAAGCAAATAATGAGTACATAAAAATGAATGGCAAATGCTATATGTTGCAAATATGCAACAACACCAACAACAGCAACAATAGCAACAACAGCATGTAACATGTAGCATGTAACAGCTGCTGGCAGCAAAGCAATGAGGCAGCGAAAATTTTTGTTCAACAAAAATTTGAGTTTTTATTGTTGTCGTAAGCGTGTAAGCGAACTCTACAACGGGAAAAAATAAGTGAAGGACTCTATTACAGCGAGCGCGACTAGCAGGAGTGGACAGAGTAGCAGAGAGCCTGATACTTTTTCCGGCATTTCTTTGCTTTTGCATTTGTTGTTGCGCCCAACGTTGGAATGCAATAAAACATTTGGTTAAGTGCAAAATAAATTTAAGTAATGAGTTCCATCGCCGAAAACGCGTCTCATTGCGCTTCGCTGTGCGGCACATGCGAAGCGGCTGGCAAGCGGGTGGTAGCCGTCAGCGCCATTTAAATGTTTAACGGCACAAAAAAAACAAAGACCAATGCAAAGAGGAATGCAAAGAGAGAGAAAGAAGCAATGAAAAAAGTAATATTGCAATTTCCGTTTCCTGTTTCATAGTTTCCTTTCTTGTTGCACAAGTGAAAACTGTCCCGTTTAGCTAAGTTGCAACACATTTCGGTTCATTTAAACTGCACATGTGAGTGTATTGTAAATCTGTACAGTGACGCGCATAAAAAATGCAAATGCCAACAACACATACACACACACTCTTCCTCTTCTTCATGTGCGCAAGCTTTTGGCCATAATGCATGGCATGCGTTTGCTATGGAACTCTTGCATTTTTATGTTGCAAGCAGCATTTTAGTAAATTTTAGTGCATTCTACATTTTAGCTTTTCGGCGTTTTTGCATTTATGCATCCTCATCCGCACCATAAAATACTGCATTTGTGTGTGCGTGTGTGTGTGTGTGTGTTTTAGAATTTCGTTACTCATTTCGCTCGTGGGCGGCGTGTGCTGGCGCTCACAAATGCTCACGTTTCAAATTTATTTGATCGTCCGCCATTTGCGCGAAATTAAGCGTCGTATTCAATTTGTGGAATTGAAAAGCGCCGCAAGCATTTAAATTGAACGGTTCGGGGTTGTGTAGTTGTTGCTTTTAAGTTTTTTGAACGAGTAGAGTTCAAAGAGTTATCATTTAAGCCTTTAGCCGAGGCAAACCGAAAGAATATCTGCGCAATTTTAATGAGGATAAAAATATGTTCAGGCTCTATTTGACTCAGCATTAAAATACAGGTCATACAGGTCAAACATAGTTCGGTCAAACTTTCTAAAGCTCTGACAAGAGTTCCCCTTTGAGTCCAATGTAACATATTGGTCGTGCAAATTGAGCTAATATATATTAGACTTAATGGTTCAACAAACACCCTCAAAATCAAGTGAAGAAATCGACAGTAATGGACATGTCTGACTCGCTTTAACACCCAGTAATTTATAAGTTTGAGAGGTGCTAAAGCCATGCTAATATTCTCAAATAGTGCTAAATATAGGGTTATCTGTGAAGTTTCAATAGTGGAATAATAAAACGTTTCCGTACTGCAGCTAAGTTCTCTTCCAAAACACGCTGTCATAATCAAAATTTTCAAATGCTCAGTCTTGTTAAAACGTGATTTAAATTTTATTCATACAAATCATATGGAGTAATATTTATGTAATGTAATATTTGCGATTTAACGCCCATCTGAAAATTTTCATCTGGCATATCTTTGACAGCCGCCATCTGACATACATTTGACAACTGCCATCTGAATTCCATCTGACATCCATCTAACAGTTGCTATTTGACGTCCATCTCACTTCCATTTGACAGCTGGAATCTAACATTCATCTGACAGCTGTCATAGACGTCCGCTATTTGACTGCTGTCATTTGACATCCATTTGACAGCTGCTTTCCGACATCAGAACTGCAAAAGAGGACTGTTGCGACAGGTAGGCAGGTCCGGAGTGGGGATACATACACCATTCTATTCTTCTAAAACAAATGTTAAAATAATATTTTCCGAAAATGCGGATGTCCAAAACGGTCAAAACTGAAACCAACGCAGCCGCTCCCGTTCCTAATATTAAACAAGAATATATAATTGGGAATCCCTGGAGCTGGGTCCGATGAGGAATATGTGTAAATAAGAAACTTATTATAAAGAAAAGTGTATTTTTAGTATTAAAAACTCACTGATTTCCGAAATTGCCCTCAATCCCTATTAAATTATTAATAACGCATAATATTAACATTAACCACCTTTACTCAACCGCCACTTAAGCACCCCTGTTCACTGGTATTTACAGCTAATTTACATTTACAGGAAGTTACACTACATAAATAAAATAGCAATAAAAATAAAGCTAAGCCGCATTTAGCACCAAGCGTATTAGCCAAACGACTAACCGTAAGTGCAATTTAACAAGCGAAGAAAAAACCACTTCCAAGGCAAAATTACAAATTGTCTCTGCGGAAGCGCAGCTGTTTCTCGAAAATATTAATTTAGTAGAGGCAAGGACACAGCTGCCCGCCACCACACCACTTAGTCAGCCGCACAATTATTATTTTTAGTTCAAATATATATATATATGTATATATATATGCAAAGGCAACAGTAACAACAATAGTAGAACCGTTAGTGCGAAAGTGTATTTTCCTATTTCTTTCACTTATTCGAAAACTGGCTTCTGCTTAAGCCACTGCTGCTGCTTCACGGCAACGCATTTTGTTGCAATGCAGCTTAGCTGCTAAAAGCCACGCACTGGGAGCGGCACTTTGTTGGCATTATAGCGGTAATGCGGTACAACAGTTGTTGCATGTACGAACAGTGTCGCGGCGCGTAAGCGTATACTCATGTCTTATGCGGCCTTAATGTCACATGATTTACATTTGTAGCCGCCAAGGCAATTGCCACACAGCCGGGGCCGGCAAGAAGAGGCACAATGGTGTGGTGTTGGTGTGTAGCAAGAGCCACTGCGATATAAGCTCAGTTCAGCAAATTGAATTCTACGCTAAATGCCACCGACATAACGGCACAATCCACAAGTAAACCTCATCCGCCAGTTTTGCACGTTCTTGCCGCCACGAGAGTTTATAAAAATATGCAAATAATCTGTGAATTTATAGGCTTTACTCGTGTTGCGTAACGTCTACTACACATTGTGCCACTTGGCGTTGCGTTGCGGGACAGGAGTACGCTGGATGGCGCGCATCAAGGCAGTTGCTGCTCGTCAAGTCCCATTCGCTTTTACGCGTTAAAGTTTATTTTATTAGCTGAAATACTTTCGTATTTATTCGTATTTCATTTACCTTTTCATAGCCAATCATATTTTTTTGAATTTATTGCTGCTTTTTGTACATATATCCAACTGAAAATCTGTGCAATGAGCATCTTCTTTCTAGTCTTATGTCTGATTTTGTTGAAAAGATGTTAACTCAATAATGTTTTTCATTCAAAAAGTACATAAAAAGATTTCTTTATTTTGACATAGAAACACTGTATAAATGTTCTCATTCTTATAGAAAATATTACTCATAGAAAAAGAATATACACTTTCAGTTGACCAGCTAAGATCTCCACTTATATATATAATTCTTTGCTTATTTCTTTTTCTTTCGAGAATACAACCGATAAGTCGAAAGGAAAAGAAGAAAGGAAGAAAGGTGGATATGTTGTCCCATTTTGCTGAAACCACGATCTTTGTCCGAAACTAATGAATTTTCATAGCCATGTAGGAAAAAGCCTATTCTCTCGATCTTCGCAAAAGTTTTGAGACCAATAGTCTCATCTTATTATATTATAGGTGCTCTTAGTATAACACAGGCTAAATGCGAGTGGTTTGGTGATATAATTTGAGTTTAGTATTTAGTAGTTTAGTAGTATTTTGTAGTTTAGTATACCCCAATTTTTCTTGTAGAGGCAAAGAAATAAATAAAGCTAGAGGACATCCATTATTTCTTTAACAAACTGGAGACTGTGAAAATCACCTTAAGTTCTTAATTCTTCTACAATCTCATATTATGTAAATAACTTAATAAAAATCATGGAAAAGTTTTCAGTATATAATAATTTTGCGTATATTTAAAGCACTGTTCCTTTTTCTTGTATAACATTCGTTTTGTTCACGAACAGGTTATCTGTGCCTTCGGGAGCTTCGCGTTGTTGTCCGATCGTGGTTATTTAACCTCTATCCATGGACTCATTTTCTAATCAATTATAACAAGAGAGCTTAATTTTCTACACAAATTTTTCTTTGAGCTAAAGTCGAAGTATCGTTATCTCTATGGAATGTATAATGTCAAAACATTTAGTTCTCTTAGACTGTTCTTGACATTTCGCAACGCTTCTGCTGAAAATCATCATGGCAGCTCTATATAGCTGCTGATCCAAATGTAAATGGACTTTTTGTACGCTACGGACTTTAAAAAATATTCAAAAATATAACTTTTGTAGTTAAACAATTTATATTTTCGGTATATGTTACATAAGATCACACTAAAACTAAAGAAGTCAAAGGCAGGGCTATATCATTAAAAGATGAAAATAGCAAGTGAAATTGATTTCAGGATATCCGGCTGTTCGAAAACCCCTTGCCTAAAAAATGGCGATATCTTGAAGAAACTTAGCACTCAGATGAAACTCGAAAATGATAAAACTACTTTCGTAAAAGACCGAAAACGACCCATTGCCACGCCCACAAAATGCTTTCATTCTAAAGGACTTAATTGATATATTGAAGCTAACTCAGCAAACTTGTAGAAAATATTTAATATCACCACATTCTGCCCGTCTTGTTTAGGCTTGCTCAAACCTCTCACACTGAAATAATATAATTCAGACCTTTGGGTCTTTCTCTTGCGTGATAATCACGTGGGTTCTATCTTAATTTTAGTACAACTATAATTGGCATAATAAGAACCTTCTCCACAAAATTCACTCAACTGGACGCAGGGCTGTTGCTTTAAAGATTAGAGAATATATCCACAAAACATTTATCCACCGCACTTTAAAAACAAAAACAACAACAGCGCGCTATTCCTATTGTATGTTGGCAAAAAAAATAAATTCTCGACAGGTGTTCTCCAGTAATAATTATGCGGTGGTGGCTGAGCAAATGAATCTATTAGGCCGTGTAACTGTGGTTTCTAAATGAAAATATAAATAATATGAGAATATGAAAAGCACAAATATATATATATATATATATATATATATATATATGTAAATACGTATGCATGTGTTTATTTCCTTTTTTTCTCAAAGCCAAATATGGCAAAATAAAAGATTAAAGAATGGAAATATAAAATTGTATGTGTGTGCGAGTGTGTGCGAGTGTATTAGAGCATAAATTTGCGCATCTAAATTAAAATATGTGTACCGTAAATATTCGTATATATTTACATAGAAGTATTACAAGGTACACGCAAGTACTTTCAACGCTGTGAAATATTAGCCAAAATTGAAAAAAAAAATAAAAAATAAAAAAATAAAAATATGTGGCAACAACAGGAAAATTAAAACACTGTCTCACTCAAAGAGACACAATGCACTCGCAAAATTTATATGAAAAATATATATATTTATCTTAAAAAAAAAAAAATATATATATATATATATGTATATACGCTGGAAAAAGTCACAACAATAGCTTATGAAAAGCGCAAAAAAACACTGCTCTAAAAAAAAATAAACAAATGTTTGCGAAAAAAACGGAAAACAAAACAAAATAATCAAAACGTGGGTAATTATTGGCCTCAGGTGCATAAGCCGCATAGAAGCATGAAATTTCCGAGTGCCGCCCTGGCAAGCAAAAAAGGGCTGATGCATAGCGCAAACAACAAGAAGCGTTGCAAGCAAAAACCGTTATAATATAGAGACAAAAGCAACCACAACCACATCAGTAGGCCTACACTTGTACACCTTCGAACAATAGAATGCTGAAATTAGCCGTGTTGCACTGTGGCAGCAAGCTTTTTGAACGAGTTGAATTCAAATCATGCCACTTGCCAATTCCGTAGCGCTTACGAAGCACACATTTAGGAGTTGGCAAGTTAAAAAACATATTAGATTTAATGAAATTTCATTTAAAAAAATTAGAGTGGCAAAATAGTCGTTTTCATAAACATTTTATTCGAATAAAATTCTACAACAGTTAATTGGTTCCAAAAACGGAATAGTATTACTTAACGTAATAGTTACCCGATAGATGGAGCTCTGGGCACAATTGTCAAAAATTGTATATTTTTTGGCATTTAATTCGAAATTGCTATATCTATCGTATCCAACAGTCACAGTGTTGATCAATTGCACCATTCCACCTATACTGATTGATATACGGCAGTATTATAACTTAAATGATGACCCCGATACGCCACGTTAAATTCAGTACACTCTAGTAGATAACGGTTAAACCCCATCGAAACTTTTTAAGATATAAATTGGGCTTTTTTCCAAAGGTAAAAAGATGTAAACATCAATAAATTTCCGTGTAAAAATCCCCCAAAATTTTTATTAATTTTAACCCTATTTAATATGTGGAATGATAGGAGTGGGAGGGTCATGAGCCTTACTGTAACAATATTGTCGATATAGTTACATGGTTCTATATAACAATAATATCACAATAAAGGAAAGAATTAAGGTATATGGATGAAGGGATTTTCAAAATGTGTCCACTCCAACTCCCATACAAAGAGTCATCTGTTATATAACAGTATTTTATAAAACTTGTAAAAATGTAATCGCACTCCCAAAAATAATGCTAGAATGGAAAATCCGTTGGCAGGAAATATGTATTAGACTTAAATATGGCGCAGTTCGATCACTTTACCCTTAGCACGGTATGAAAATGAGCAATATCAGTCGAGAGCCCCTCTTTTTGCGATATAACGCCACTTTGTATCAGTCATCAACGATCAGCATATTAACCAGATACCTTTATATAAATTATTCGATAACATGCCAGATATCTTAATAAATTTTGTTTAATAATTTCATACTGTGCCGAAAATGGATAAAATCAGGCAATATTACGAGTATGCCGATTTCTATTAGCCTGATGGAGTGTATTAGCCTTGAAGTAGATATTTTGAATATATTATTCTAGTAAAACTCAGTAGGCATTTATATTTTGAAATATGAGAATATATCAGTTTATCAAAAATCTTTGAAGTTGGGAACTTGTATTCTATATGATTTCAACATATGGGAACATATCGGAACCGTTTCGTACTTTTTTTTTAATATTTATTATTTTCAACTTCTGCATTTATGAAAAATATTTTCAATATTCCCTACATAGGGCTACATACTTCAGTGCCATTTCTTCAGCTTCATTTAACATTGAGCTATTTACGCAATGAATTCCATTCATCATCCCTTGCTCGTAGTGGCTGGAAGTAGTTCGCTTACAAATCTTAATAACTAATCTCTCGATTCGGAACACAATAGCATTACATATTAAATAACTGTAAAAATAATACCGTTCATTGCATTTTGAATTGCTAATGCATAGAATTTATGAAGTAGACGAAATTTGCGAGCAATCAAACAAACGCCAACGCTTTGGGGTGCCACCAGCCAGCCACTAAGTCGGCGAGCAGACCGCAGACCCCAGACCGCAAAGGATACTCGCAGCGACCAACATGGTTGAGGGGTGCAAAGCGGATAAGAGGATAATTTCACACGATTGGTTTTGCAATGCGCTACAGAAATGGAAACGTTGAGTTTATGGGAAAACATTCAATATTTTTATGGGAGCAGATAGAGGATAGATAGGGCGGCAACAAATTATGCATTGACGGTTTATAAATTGAATTAAATTGTCAAATGAATAGCGTGCGTCAAGTGAATGATGATTTTTATAGAAGTCAGGCGATTGTTTAGATAACTCGCAGTCTTGTGAGGAAATGAATTTGGATTTAATTTCGATGGGCGGTAAAATATGTGTTGTCTTCATACAATGAAATTGGCGGGATTACATTTCCAAAAAGATACTTTTTGTTGCAATGAAATTTTTGTGTGTTTTGACAGAAAGATTATGATTGAGAATTGACAGAAAGATATGTAGTCGTGATAATAGCGGTAAGTAATTAGTAACTGGGTTCTGGTTAGTATTGACCATGTTCCCCACTTGATCCAACTACAAAACTCGGGCTGAAACGTAAAGAAGCACAAGAAGAAGTGAGAGTCTCAGCATCTTTATAGACTAAACTGCTACCTAGGCACAGCAACTGGGTTCTTCTGTAAACATTCTCAACCAGAAGACTCCACCGAACAATTTTAACTCAGTTTTAGAATGAAACAAAAGTGCCGAACGGACTTTTCATTAAAAACAATAGATCGTAGAAAAACATACTAAGACTTGGAACCCCAGCATTTGACGAACTAGAAAACTGAACGGGGATTTCTTATGGGTGACAAAAAATCTAAGAAAAAGTGAACTTAAGACTATGTTGCTGATGTTATTAGTAGGCAGTCATCTCTCGGATATCATCTCAATAGGTAAGGCGGAACGAAATCGGTCATCTACAGGGCTGAGGATAGGATAGTAAAGCTTCAAAGCATTAATCTAATTTAAGGAACCTCTCTCCGGCAATGTAGCGACACAAATATGAGTGATGTTCGATTTTAGTATTGTTCCTTTTGACTGTACTTATGTAGGCCGATGGAACCTATTGGCCAAATCTATCCAATACTTTTTGTGATTAATTTGAATATTGTGCTTCAAAACATGCAAAATTTTTTTATGGAGAGCAAATTGAGCCAGGGTGTTACTCCCGCGAAAGAATGGAAGCCAACATAGCTACTTTTTAAGCGCCACTACTGACAGTGTCAAACTTTCAGCCGAGTGGTGTGGAATATCTTACCGAACCTCCACTATCATTAAAACATAGTTGCCAATATTGAAAAATTTAGAAAGAGAAGATTAGTGAGGCCGCTTGATTGGACATCTTCCTGACATCCATTTCCCAAACCGAAACGCAAATTTCTTGACCATCTGCTGGTAATACTGCAGCAATTCTCACTTAGTTCAGACCCAAAAATACATTACTCAACCAAAAATAACCTATAATAGTAAAAATAACGAAGTCAGTAGAATAACTATAGCACCAACAATAACGGCAACAATACCAGCGTACACTATTTAATGAAGGCAACACTTAGCTTTCTCGCTTACCATTGCTCATAGTAGAAGTAACAGCGCTTTTTGGTTCTGCCATTGGCATTGGCAAATGATTGATAGCTCTCGAAAGTGAGCGATGCAAATACACATAAAGGCAAGAGATATCTTCCACCCCGGCAGTCGCTGCTGTTGAATGACTGCCATGAACTCGAACTAATATTGACTTGTTGGATTATGTGGCAGTTGATGACTGTTTGTTCCTTTTCATTTTTTCCATTTTCTGCTTAGTTTGCTTGGTTTCAAGTGGCGGATTTGACTATTTAATGAAATTTTGGTATGCTTTCTCTTTCCTTGCTAAGTTGAAATTTTAAAAAATGATCTTCTTATATGCCACGAAATCGGAAAATTTGTATCTAATCCAAGGCTAATGAAATTGCCGGCAATCCATATGAGTGCTCCTTCAGTGTGCAATGCCGCAATATTGACAAATAAGTGATTCGCTTACAATAATCCACAATTTGCATGGATTTATTGTATGTCAATTGTAAATGTATTTCAACTGACATGCAAGTCTTTTCGTATAAAAAAAAAAACACAAAATTGTGCTGCACCAGTGGGGCCACAAGCCACAAGCCAAATAAGCAATAAATCATTTCAATCTTCACCAATCAAACATATGTGCAAGTAGCAACTGTATTAGTGACAAATATTTACTGGAATGAAATATGATTTTTTAATACATCTAATCAAAAAAAAAAAAAACAAAACAAGTAAACATATTAGCATTCTTTTTTTAGCCACTGTTGTACTCATTGTGTCTATGCTATGCTCCTTTGCAAAAAATTTTACTTATGGGAGCAACAAAAAAGCTAAAATGGTATAACCGCTTGTTATTCAATATATATTTGATTATATTGTGTATATTGGGTCTATAACTATATTCGTGTGTTATTATTTTTTAATTTGAACATTTATTTAGGAAAACGTATATATATTACAACATTTTCCCATCCTCCCAGCAATTTGTGAATTCTATCCCAAAAGAACTACGGCGGCTTGGCGGCCAAGAATGAATCAAGCCAAGTTTTGATAGCCTGTTCTGACGTGGACCATATTCCAGTGTGAGCGAATCAGCCATATATAGACTCTTAGAAAGATCTTTTCATTTTACGTTAGTATATGGATCGAACCAAGAATATATTGGCAACATTGGTATGGAATTTTCATCACACAGTGCATACAAAAATGGGTGCTTCCTAATATACATACTACTACAATTGATTTGTTTAATTTCTTTCTACTTGTAGCTTACAAAGGCGAACTTTTCTCTTTTCTTGTTATTTCAGTGTACAGGAACCCCTACCCTTGTCCTTCGTACATCTACATCGAAAATACTTACCCAATCAGTGCAAAAGTGATACTCGCCAAGATTAAGAACAAGAGTGAATGTTGGATATCTAGGACGATTTTCTGAATTTGATGTTCGTTCTGAGGTTTTGTCAATAACATAGAATTACTGCTAGCCTTAAAATGAGAACCAGCAAACGGTAGTAGTAGAACGACGTTATAAGTGATTGTATCTGAGCTTTTTGGTTCCAAATATTAGGTAAAACCTAAGGGAAAACTAGTTAATCATTGATTTACATGAATTTCTGTTACTCACGCTCATCACTTCAAACATTCACATTCTAGTATTTCCGTCCATTATTTTCTTCCGATCGTACCGACCATGTTATTACCTCTGCAGATCATCAATGCTCATCGTATGACCAGCTCACGGGCTCTCTGGAAATCAAATCACTTCCACAGCGCCAATACCTTCAGAGCGAGTGTATATATACATGTGCTATATCGAGGGCTTCCAGTCAATTTGGTGTTCTCGGCTAATGCAACATCTAATACACAAACTTGATCACTCGTTTTCAGATTTGAATTTTTCTTATGCCAGACCTGGTACTCAAAACAATCACTTGCCAAGTCGAGCAGTCTGAGCGCTTTACTGAAAGTCTCATCTGGGCTCATTTTGAATTTTTAAACCATAGCTTACGATACCTTGATAAGACAAAGAAAGAAAAACCGCGCTTGTAACTTCACATTCAAATAACCGAGAACGCTTTTAACCATGTATATGGAGCAGTTCCTTCCAATATAGTAAATATGTTAAATACTTTGAATATCTTATGAGCGACAAAAAATAAGAGTTATACTTTACACATTAGTGGAAGAGAGAACCTTTAACGCTAAAAGCAAACTTGACATTTATGCCTTGCGCCTAAAAGTTCACAAGCGACTATATTCAACCACGTGTGTATAAGTAAACGGAAACTCGAGTGCGACAAAAAGCAAAGGAAAGCGAAACGGCGTTCGCACAAACGACATTCGCGAGCCATTAAAACACTAGAACGTTCAATGCCATCTGCCGAGCTTAACACAACGACTGTGTGCGCTCCTAAAAATATGCACTTGAAAATGCATTTCGCCATTTAGACATACTCACAGCCATGGCGAAGTTAAATGCAACCACAGCAGTGGTTCCTTCCTCTTGAACAAGCTCCTACCGCCTTCAAGTTGCTCACCTCACAAGAGAAATCCTGTTTAGACTCCATTTCACAAAGCTTGCTACCTTGTATGGGTCGTTAGAAAACGCATTTTTCTTGGATGGAACCAAAGAAACGGTTATTGATATTGAAATTGCATTTTAAAAGCTTCTAAATTGTTTTGTTCATTGACTTTATGGCTACATATGCATACACATTTGATTTTAGGGGAGTGGGCTTATGGT
Source organism: Bactrocera minax (assembly GCA_021498325.1). Classification (NCBI taxonomy): domain Eukaryota; kingdom Metazoa; phylum Arthropoda; class Insecta; order Diptera; family Tephritidae; genus Bactrocera; species Bactrocera minax. The sequence continues at coordinate 5,151,533 of JAKEEE010000004.1, forward strand.
TCCACAAAGTATTTAAGTGTTTTTGCCTTTCCTTGGCTTTGTTGACTTTTAATGTATATAAGTTTTATCAAATATTTAGCATTTGCCGCATTTTCTTAAATATAATTTTGTGTTGGTAATTGATTATAATCTTATGCTGTAGACATACACACTTTGATTGTTATTACCCTGCTCGTTAAAAGTCATATGCCCCTTATTTTGTTGACAGCAAGGCAGCGCGTTGTGTGTACAGGCATATAGGAAAGTATGTTGAACAGCAGACCTATGATTTGTAATTCCATATTTTCTAATAGAAAGGAAATCTGTTATGCGACGCAATATTCCTAAAGATAGTAGCGACAAACATTGGAAATAGATACAAATAAATGGCCTATTGTGACCAACTTGGAAATTCCTATTTTTATACGTTGTATCCAAGCAATAAACATCTTATAACCTCTTTGACGAGTCCGTATTGTATTGAGGAAAAATCAACCCTGCTTTAAAACACGAATTTGACCATTACGACATTTTTACAAAGTGCTCTTTTGCCACCGGGGTATATTTTCAAGGCGGAGATGTTCCCTATACTAAGGTTCATCCTGTCTATACATATCCATCTATCCATCTATCCATAATACCAAACTTCGATCCCACTTTGACTTTAATCCTAACAATCTGGTTCAAAAATTCCCCTTGGGATCATATCAGCAAAAGTGAAGCCCAACATTCATGTCAAAAAAAAACTGGTAATTGTTCAAATAAGGTCCGATAAAATAAGCCTAACCTTGGGTGGCTTAATCTGTAGACGTCTGAAAATAGTATGAAAGTATACTAACGCCAAAAAAGGCTCTTTGAAAGCTCTACAAAAATCCTTTATGCGAACACAAGCTATAGATGAATGCGCACTGACCGCTGAGGACTTCTCCAAACGTGCTTATTCCATTATACTTACACCATCGCACTGGTCCGGATCCTTAGCAAACGCAATCGCATTCGATGAAGAGATATAATCTTCCTAGGCGTGAAATGAGAGAGAGAGAGTGAGGGTAAATTGAAAGCAGGTTCACTGAAACATTTGCTTCTTAAAGATTTTGTAGAAAGTTTTCATCGCGAAGTGATAAAAAAAATTTGGAGGAACGAGTTATAGTTCTACCTCTGAATAAACAGTTTCGGTTACAATACCGTAAAAGAGACAAGACAAGACAAATTAGGGTTCCAAACATGCATTATAACTCGGCTAAGTCCCCATATCTTTCGAGAATGAATACTAAAGGAACAAAATGCTATCAAAGAAGTAACTTTGATCCGACACTCGGTGGTGAAAACACTAACTTACTAAGGCGAAAACTTCGTCGGTGACCGATACAATGTTTCAGGTTCCAGCATGAAAAATGTGTCAAGCCACATGTCTGAATATCGCAGTACAAACAGATCGCGCTAAGAGTTATTATAAGAGACAAGCATCCAATATTTTAAACGTATACGCTATCTAGGGACCCAACTACTTCAACTTAAACCACCTCACCTCAACCACCTCAGTGCACATTTAACGAATCCCACACCATTTAAATTTGATGAGTTCACAATTTCTTACACAATTTTAAACCGAAAAGTTTGAAATGATGCCAACCAAGCAATTCGTCACGTGAAAATCTAGAGCAAAGCACAAAGTTCCGTTTTATATTACCTTAGTTACAGGAAAAGTTTAATGACATCTCCGAACGTTTCCAAGTAATAAAGGAACTGGTAACTGAAAACACCAGTAGCAACCAGAGAAATTATATGTTCTATGTGTGTGCATGTGTTGGAGTGTCTGTGTGTCTTGGCGTCTGTGTGGGTGAGGGGCTTATCTAAAATGGCATCAAACGCTCAATGCCAAAGCAAAGAAGAGCTCTGCTGATACCAATACATCTCAAAATGCTCAATACAGCTTAAATGGTGAATGTAAATGTATGTATGTATGTATGTATGTATGTGTGTGTGTGTGTGTGTGTTGAGCCAATGTTTGTAAACTCATAATTGGAATTAATTATGCATTCGCACTTTATGGCCAATGTGCTGGAGTGAAGTTTTTGGCACAACAATTCCGTTACTACGACAACCAGAGAGGTGAGGGAAGGTGGAAAGGAAGCGCACAATTTCGAAAGGCTGAAATCGAGCAGGAGTAAAATGCAACTGATGTGACTGTTTTCTGACTGATAGTTGATAGCTGAGTATCTTCCTGCCAGAGTAAACACTTATAAAATCACACACATCCATACAAACACATATGCAACCAAACGTATATGTGTGGTAGTATGTGTAGAAGTCAATCGCAAACCACAAAGTGTTGTTGCCACTCCGATTAGTGTAAATATGTGGCAAATTTCCACAAACAAACAAAAACGCATACACACTCCCACATTCACACACACACACACACACACAGATGCTACTACATATTTTCCATGTGTTGGGTATATTTGAAAATGGCGTATTTTACATATACATACATACATACTTATCTGCGTGCGAATATATGCAAGCGCCTGCTATTTAAGAGTATAGCATGCCGTAATGGACAACCATGGCTGATGCTCATCTCTGGGTAAGCAATTTTGAAAGTTCATTTTCTTAGGTTAAGTGCAATATGCACTAATCGTATTTTTAACGCTTACACTACTAAGCGAGCATTTAAGTTCTGTGCGAGGGAATTTGCTACAATATTGAATTTCGAAACATTTATACATACATGCCATATATTGTTTGTACGTTAATATTCATATAAATTTACTGAAAATCGAAACTCACTTTCCAGAAGATTATTCTGTTGAAGTTAAGGGGCACTCTTATGCATTATTTTGCAGCAATTGATTCATATTGTATGTTGTTGTAGGGTCCGGAATTCGATGCAAGTATTATAAGTAATATCTAGTTGACAACTGAGAGATGACGGACGACTAGTAATAGGCTTTTGTAATCAAATGGCACAACGCGAATGAAAAATATCACAGTCCTTAGCTGGAAAGCTAAGTCCCATGACAACTAACAGCATTTAAAATGAATTATAATTAATACCCATCTTAAAAATTATAAAATTTTTTGTAAAAGGTTGACAACTGACAGCTGACTTCAATCTGTCAGCTGACAGCTTTTAAAAGTGCATTTTCTAATTGGGTAACAATATATTGTCAGCTGTCAACTGACAGATGTAAAATGTGAATATAAAAAGTAAATAACAATGTCTTACACTTCACTACAGTCAAAAGTTTTTAAAAATACTCCAATATTAATGAATATTTCTTCTTCATAATAACTGACAAATGGGATACAAAGGGAATACAAAAAATATGAGAGATTTATACAAATACAATTAACAACAGAAAGAAAACAACCTTGAGACATATATTGTCAATTTAAGTAACAATTTATTATAACTACAGACTAACAACTCACATCAGATCATTTTCAGATTTAGACATCATGCCATATTAATAATAATTTGTTCTTTTTGACAACTGACTGCTGACTGACAACAAAATAAACAGTAATGTTTTCAAATGTCTAAAATGTCAAAAAAAAAATTCAAAAAATGAAATGCCAAAACCCTAGAGAAGCTATTTTAATTATATTGACCGTTCTGGAAGCTAAGAAAGCTAATTATACCAACAGAAGGTCATTCTGGATTTTAAAGTATTACCTCACAGCTATACACCTTAGCTTAATTTACAAAGCGTATTAAATTCATTTTGGTAAAAACATATACTGTAAGTTTTACTAAAATTTTCGGCCATTTTTTTAAATATACTGTACTCGACGGCACTTTTTTTCAACCCATTGTGATACTCCAAAGGAAAAAAAAAAGAAGTGAGAGGAGCCCTGAAGGAACTCTACAACTACAACTGACTACAAACTCTGAAATCTACTAGAGAAGAAAGGCAACTAGCTTGCTTCTAAACATAAAATTAATTTTTAGTTATCAGAAAGTCTCTTGAAATTTATTTATAAATTTTTATAAAATATTATATAAAAATCCACGATCAATCGCCCACCTCTATCAAATATGCAGACTACTGTATCCCTACGAGACCATTTTCCATTGCTCAATGATACTTTTGGTACCGCCTTAAGCAAGCTCATGCAATATTTTATCGGCGAGGATACTAATTTGCCGTGAATTCCAACTATATCATTTAAATCTAGTCAGACAAAAACCCATTACTTTGGGCTTGCAGCATTAACTAAATAACAACATCGGTGAGAAACATTATATGGACAAACAAATATAGAGGAGTACTCTAGTTTTCCTAGAGGGTCTTTACTAATAACACCAAAAAATTGTTTTCGGGTGATAATATTCGCAAATAAACCGTTAACTTCCAAATCTAGTGAAATTACGTACTTAATTGCCTATACAATATATATGCGAAGGTAAATCTAACTTGGTGCATTTAACCTATAGGGTAAAGCCTCTAGAATTTTTTATGCACACTTTACTGTACCGTTATTGTTACGATTGAATTATAGTGAAACTTTCCAAATTTCACATGTTCATAGATTTAATTGCTTGACTGGTGTATTTTAAAGGCAAATAGAGGCTTTTAAAGGATAGCTGCAATATAATCCAATGAATTGCAAACTAATCCTTTAATTGTACTTTCGCAGTGTTCTTGTGTTGCCTCTAGTACATACACATTTAATTAGAAATCCTTTATTATCTTAAAATGCTGACATTTCATCGTCATTGTTTATTGTTTTGTGCGACGCAATATTTGAGGTAAATACTTGAGTGTTGCCCGTCTCTCCCCTCCATATGCCCATACCGCAATTGAGTAACGCCCCTGTAAATTCTGCCTACTGTTCAAAATCATAATTCTCCTTTTATTAGTATATATAAGTGAGTATATATGTATAAATTTATATAATTAATTTATAAATAAGCCCAAGTTATTTATACCGCGTACTTTTATATAGAGTTCAAGGTTAGGAATCACTGAGACCATGAGTACTTGAAAGAAATAAATTTAAGAGAAATGAAAGCAAATTTCAAATGTTTAGTAAATATTTCTCATTCTTATTTAGTTATACTTCATTGTTTCCAGAAACGAGCAAATAAAAACAATACGCTGTCTGAGATATATATATAGATAGGCCCTTGCCGGATACCTTCTAATGTCAATTAAGCACTTCTTAGGCAGGAAGACGCTTTTTTTACCTTCGCTATAATATTATATTGTATGAAGATTAATTCTACTCTACCTCGAACCTTAAAGTCCTTTAAACAGATTATGATCGAAGCCATCAACATCTTAAAAATTTCTCTCCCTGAGAGCAGAATAAACAGAACAATTATCGTATTACAATACTTACCAATTATAGTTTTACAGTTAAAACCTATTTAGCTCCTATTCATATAAACTAGACGTCTTTGCTCTCTCTAACTTCTGAAGTAATTTTCATTGGTGGAAAAATTGTGAATATATTAAAATTACAATATATCTTACACAAAAATAATTATATATCAATAAATAACAAACGTTTGTCCATTTTTTTCATCTTTCTTTTCACATCTGTGTTTTCCATCCAGCTTCAAGCCATAATGTATTATATAGGGTCGCATTATTGTGGGATGCTATATATGATTTTTAGGAAAAGGGAGAATGTCAACTCTTCTTTGCTATATGACTTAAACTAACCCATATACATATATATTAGGGTGGGAGAGTTAGAACATAAGAGAGAGACAAAGTAACATAAGAGAGTTTAAAAATATCGTCCACTAGTTATTGAAACAGATATTGACTAATATGATTCGACATACGTAAAAAACAATATTTATTAAGAAAAATCATTAGCAAATATCTAATATTTATTTATTTTAAATAAACAATATATATGTATATTTATGTACACAAATATACACACAAAGAACAATTATAAATATCAATTCGTGAGAAAATTCACAATAGAAATAAAATATTTATAAAAATAAAATTTTTTAACTTGACACACATTAAAAGTTTGCAGCAACAACACGCATTTTAGCACACTGTCTAATCGACGCATTCTCTCAGTTCCCCCTACTCCGCTCAGATTCTCTTTGATCTTGCTCTTGCTCTTGCAGTAATTCTGATGCTTTCAACAAGCGTACATATTCGGGCGTATACGGTAGATCGAATGCTTTTATGACCTGCTCATCAACATCCTTCTCGGCTTCCAAACGCTTCAATACTTCACGCGGCTCTCGCGCTTGCATATCACTTTCTGCCACCGGTGACTCACCCTTATCTTCTTTGCTCACAGGCAGTATGTCTGGCCGATGTTCTTGCTGCTGCTCCGGCTCATGCTCCGGCTGCTGCTCTGGCTGCAGCTGTTGTGCTTGTTGCGGCTGCTGCGCTTTCGGCTCACGCTTCTTATGCATCTGCTCCACCTGCATGTGTTGCAAAATGTCCAGATTCTGCAAGAGATCACCACGTACACCCACCATTTGTTGTTGGTCTTCAATCGGAAGGGCTTCGTATTGGCGCAGCAGTTTCTTAACGATGCGTGAACGTTCCTCAACACTGTTCGGGTCAATGAGACGTACTTCCTTGCTGAACTCGTCAATGGGCGCATCGAAGTTGGCACGCTTTTCTCGCACTCCTTCAGCGGAATTGCTTTCAAAGATATCTAATATTTGATCGTAAAACATTCTCAGCTGCGGCGGCAGTGGTATGCAAGAGCGTTGTTCCACTTGATCGTCGATTATATCACTAATGGCCTCCATAGCTTGTTGAACCATGTCTTCGATATGATTTACATCGTCTTTTTGCTTTTGTAGCGAATGTGGAAGTAAAAGAAAAATGTTTTACAGTCAAATAATGTTAATGTTGGTATGGGGGTGGTATTGGTCAGACCATTTTCTCAAAACCGTTATCCTGTGGTGGAATTTTCTTCAAACATTGCTGATTACGCTTTAGTATGGCCCACAATGGTTTCATTTGGGGATTACATTTCACCATATTGAATATAGAGCTGATAATTTCCAGCGAACCCTTCCCATTTATCTTGCTTTCATCGCAACTAAAGATAAATTGAGTGTCTAATAAATAAATTTTAAAGCAATTATATTTAATTCCACCTGCAAACTCACCTGATCTTCGGCTTCGCGCACTTCCGCTTCGTTGCGTAACGTTTAAATGCCTCGAACTGTGGAAACGAAACGCCACGTCGTTCGCGTTCTTCGCTCTGCACTTTAATCGTACCATTGCCAAAAAAGTTCTTCGCCTTCTGATCACCCATAACGCTCGCATTGATAGTAATGTTCAGCTTCATGGCTTTCTGACCACTTGAACCTAGTGGACGCATTGTAACTGGTTGAATTTCAATAGTCATATTAATTGCATCATTGTACGTATTACCGCCACTAGTATTACCGTTGGTGCCCTTCGTTTCACAGTTCTTGTCAGCAGGACCGAGACCGTTACCACCGCCAGCGACGCCAAAGTTACCGACGCCATTCTCAGTACTGCCACCAGTGCTTCCCCCGCCGTTTTTAGCACCACCATGATTACTATTCATTCTATCACCATAACCTCCATGCCCAAATTTTTCCTGTGAACCAGCTACATTACCGCCAGGTCGATAATTTCCTCCTCGATGTCCACCATTTCCTTGGTCCCCACCACCTAACTGTCCGCTATGCCCAACATGTCTGTCCTGTTCATCACAGTTTTCATTCGGACTTTTATTGTTGGAATTTGTATTACCGCCACCAATTGAATTATTACCGCCTCCATTTGAAGGGTTAATGCCATCCCTACCACCATCAACTTTGTTTTGCTGCTGCTGTGCGGACTTAAGGAAACTCTCCAAAGTATTAAATGCGGTGCAGTTGAGCAACTGATCATTCAGTTGCAATACCAAGCCATTGTCTTCACTTTTGCAGCTTCCGGCGTCTTTATTCTTACTCTTTCCAAACGAACCGAATGCCCCATCATCCTCGCCACCCATTTCTTCTTCCTCGGTATTCCCTATTTTCTCGCCTACCATTCCCACTTCATTCTTCGTGCTCGGCTGTTCCTTTCTTTCAATACTTTTGATGGCACCATCTTCGATCTTTAATATCAGCGCTGTGTTTTGTTGATTTGGCCGATTTCGGTTGGTAGTTTCTTCATTTTTAGTTTCCTGGTTGTTATTGTCCTGATCTTCCTCCCATGGATCAAAGCCATACCAAAGATTGTCGATTGGCATTCCATCGAAATTACGCGCATATTGATCGGACTGTTTGAGATTATCAAATTTTTGATTGCCGAACTCATTGGCAGGGTTGCTAAAATCACTTTGCCGCCTAGGTTCATGTGCACGATTACGCAGTGATAACCGTCTCAAACGCTCCATCAGATCACCGTAGTTATCTTCACGCGCATCAATAAAGTTGCCAGCTCTTTCCGCATTTCTGGCATAAGTCGCTCTGGCAGCGTTCATAGCCTTTCTATCTGCCGCTATAACGGCTGCATCGTTAAGCGTTTCCCTTCTCCGCGACAACTCACGTTTTTCAAGAACGTCAGCCGGTATTAAATTCCCGCCATCGTTTATCAACAATGCAGTGTTTATCACCTTATGATTATCACCATTATTATCATCGATGGGGTCTGCAGCTTGTGCGTGTCGCTTGTCCATCAAATGCTCAGGCATACTCTCTTCTTTTACCTCATTTTGCGTTAACTTTTTTGCAACGTCCTTCTCATCGTCAATTGGCTTGTTCTTTTTTGGCTCCTCATTTCCATTTGTCTTCTCTTTATCTTTTTTCTCTTCATTCTTCTTTGTTTTTTCAGCTTCTCTTCTAATGCGCGGTTTTTCTTTTCCTTTGAGTGAACGTCGTATTCTTTCAGAATCATTCAATACATGTAAGCTGTCATCGTTGAAAACCTCCTTTCTTGAAACATCGATTTCACGTCTGCGTCTGCGCAATACCTTTCGTTTTGGATCGGCTTTGGCAGTCAACTTATTAACGCCGCTTGTTGCAGCTACTCTATTTTCCTGCGCTACGTTTGGACTCTCTTTCTCCTGGATATCTCGCTTAGGCATGAAATTGTTCAGCGTCATTAGATCGAGCAGTCCACCTATATCTACTTCCTTAACAGCAGTCATTTCACCATCCTCATTGAGTACACCAATACGCTTAACGCGCCGTTTCGGTACGTTGGATTCCTCGTCTTTGTTAAAGTCACGCTTGAATTTGAATATCGTCATATCATGTTTCACGTCATTATTCTTATCGCACGTACTTTTATTTTCGGTAGTCTTACAATTACCCTCCTGCTCACCACAACGTTTGGTATGTGCGTTTCCTACATTTTCTCCAGCCAATACCTGGTTATCATCGACCAACTGTGCATCATCCATATCGTTGATTTGCTCTGAATCAGCATCTACATCATCTGCTACCGAGTCTTCCTTTGTTGGTTCTTCAGCAGCTGATACTTCCGCTGCAGGCACTTCATCGGTCAACGCTTTATTACTACTGGCAGGCCTAAGGTCTGGCAATCGCTCCACTAATACATCATTTGGTGTTAATTTACCCGCAATGCGTGAATGCACACCGCCATCGTCACTAGGAACTTTGCTGACACGTTTTTTACGCAACAAATCTAAGAGGTTGCTCTCCTCTTCTTCGTCAGGCTGCGCACTTGTACGTCTTCGTCGTAGTATAGTGTATGTTGGGCCTATTATAACATCTTCGGCTTTACTTTTCGTGTCACTATCGTCGGTGGGGGCTTCCGGTTCATCGTTAAATAACTTTTCATATGAACGCTCTTCCATTTCATCGATGTGCCTAAGACGGTCTTGCCAATCCAGCTCGTCTTTTGATAATCGGCTCATTTCATGTCTGTTGCTGTAATCACTTAAACCGATATGTTTTTCTGACTCGAAGCTCTTCTCCAACTTCTTTACCGCATCGTCTAATTGTAGTTCCTGTTGCGTTTCGGTGAGCGCATAACTGGGCAGTGAGGGACCCATACCTCTAGCCATAAGACGTGTGCTGGTCTTCAGCTTAATTTCATTCATGGCATTGAAGCCTGTGCTGCGCTTCGAAGGTGTATTCATTTTATTTTTCGAGATCTGTAAGCCGCTAATGCCTTCGCTTCTACGTGCATGTCCCTTACGCGGTTCCGATTGTTCTTGTTCGATTTTTGAAAGTTTATAGTTGGCTTCGTGCGACAAATCATTGCGTCCCAAGTCGAACTGATCATTTACTATACTTGGAAAGTGTATATTTTCAATAGTTTTCTCATAACTGATTGGTTCATCATCCTCTTCAATGTCTGGCTTAGTCCTAGACTTAGCAAAATCCTCCATTTGTGCATCGAAATCTAGTTTGAAATGTGGAAACTCAACCTTCTCCATCATTCTACGCATTTCTGGATCGACTTTCTTCTCATTCAATTCCTCCAAATTGTCATTGTTTCTCGACTGTAACGCATTCCGGTAGTTATTCGCTTCGAGTAGCAATAAAGTATTAAAATTGCTTTTTGAACTGCTTGGCTTACTCGATGTTGGATTGTGGAGATTGGAAGTGATTTGGAAGTAGGTATTATCATTTTTAGTGTGTCCAGCATTACCAGATACCGGTTTACAGCTTATGTAGGCTTTGGGTAGTACACTGACACCATCGCTAACACGGCTTTTCTGATTACTTTTAGTGTTTAGATTTGTATTGAAGCTGTCTGTATCGAATTTAGAGAATGTCTGCGTATACGGTGCGCTAATGGAATCAGATTTACCAAAATCCATATCGATATTAAAGTTATCCTTATTGCTCAAACTAGGCTTCCAACTGTTGCTGGTTATGTAGCTATTCTTATTTGTATTGCCGACACCGTTATTGGTATTTTTATTTTGATTGTTTTTATTGGCATTATTGTAATCATTTGACTCTTTGTTCTTACCAGTATTCTTTTCTTTTTCCGCCTTTCCAGTGCTACCTGAAGTCTGGGAGCCTTTAGATATATTACCTTCGGAGGTTCGTTGCTTCTGTAACACTTGGTCTAAATTCAAATTCTTCAAATTGTCTTGGCTATTGTGAAAACTATTCAACACGTTTCTATGCAGATCCCGAAAATTCGTATTAACGCGCAACAGGTCATTCAATTGATCATCCGCATTGAGTTTATTCGCTATATCATCCTTATTCTTATTATTGTCCTGTTTGACGTCACGTCCTTGCAACATATGTGTCATATCCTTGTCTAAGTCGAGCGCCTCGCGCTCTAAATTCAAATTTAAATCGAACTCCGAGTTTTGTAACAGATCATCGATCGACTTGCGTCGTTGTCGCTGCAATTTGACATTGCCGCTGAGCGCCGGTGACTCTTCTACGTTTTGCAAAGCATCGGTAGCCTCGTCCAGCGTTCGCTTGTATTGGACGAGCTCATCGCTAACGGCACTGTGTATGTGTTGTAATTGCGCGGCAATCGTGAGTGCAAAGAAGAAAGTCGCGCACGAAAATTTCATTTCTTCTTTGAGCTTAAAAAAACATTAAAAATTTATCAAAATTTATTTCCTTCACATTTGATTGTCATTACAATTATTTTTTCTTTGTTGATAAAAGTTTATTTCTCGGAAGTGTCACAAAAAAGAATTGTAAATTATCTCAGCCTACAGGGTTACATGCATAGCTGTGGTTTCAAGAATTTTTCGAAGTTACAATTTATGGATTCCATTTAGAATACATAGTAATTATGACGTCGAATGTATGATATGTAAAAGCGAAACAAATTTTAGATTTTTTTAATAAAAGCCTTTCCGATTTTCGACAATGAAACAAGGTGTACATAATTTCTTTTAATATTACCAACCAATGATCAATATGAGTCTTTCATAAATAGGTATTTCCCAAACGCAGTGAAAATAGATTGTTCTATTTTTTTACCAGTATATTTTAAACCGACGGGAAAATTGTCCAGAAACAAGAATATCATGAAGGATCCTTACTAATACCTACAGTGTGGAAAAGTACAAACGTCCGCTAAGATCTGTGATAAAGTCAGGGGACTCCGATAACGTGATTCACCTCTTTCTTTGTCGTTGTTCTATTTATTGGATCCATCTTGGAAGAGTTCTCTTAAGAACCTCAGTTTGAGGATTGTGAAGTCTCTATAGGAAACCAAAAGCTTTTCGAAAACGTAATTCTGTGTACATGTATGATGTTGTGTATCATAAATTTCGGGTAAAAATATATTAAAATGTGGGCAAGCTAATTTCAAGTTCAGCTGGACTAGGAGAAAGCTGAAAAGTTCACATCGTTTCTGTGAAACTCTTTTTGTGATAACACTAGAATTGAATCAATATGTTTCTAATAAGACCTAACCCAAGATCTTTCTCATGTTCTCAGAACTCAAGATAATGCCTGCTGGAAAGAAAAGTTAGCGACAATGAAGAGGTAATCGCCGAGATTTGTGTCCTTGTTGGAAGCAATATTCCTAGAAATATATGGCGCATATATCATCAAAGATCTACTTATATAATTCATGAAACGAATTACCTGCTAACATGATTAGGTCTAGTCTCACTTTAGCCAGAAAATAGCTAGAAAATAGCTAGAAAACCTATTAACAGGCTCATCCTCCCGAACCACCTTGGCCACCTGTATGTATCATGCGCAAATCACATGCGTTAAGTACTGATGACATCGTGCACCTCACAAAGCTATCGACGCAACAGGATGCAAACTACAGCACCAACTTTAACTGTATTCTTGTCTAAGTGCAAACGCATTCAACAGGTGTGATGCCACCAACACACAAGCGCACACTTTTGCAACACTTGCCCAACTAACGGCAAATCAAAGTTGCAGATAGCAAAAAGCTACGCGCGCGCTCCAATTGTTTGCCACATATATGTGTGTCGTCTATGCATATATATGCATATAATTGTTGAATTCTATTGAATTTGAAAACTTTCAAGACATTTCCGCCACATATCTACCATGTGTGTGTGTGTGTGTGTGTGTGTGTATGTCAGTATATGTGCGCATACACCCGCGCGTAGTTTTAGCTACGCCATTGCAGTGATAACAAAATAATAATAACAATAATATTTTTATGCCACACGTGCGGCGGAGACTGGTGCAGTGCAGGTGCCACATGTTGGAAAAGTTTTCGAAAACTTTGCAACGCACAGAAACGCCGCCACATAGTATATGTGTATGTATGCAGGTGCTGCCACTGCCAGCGCTAGCACAACTCATTCGTTCCGCTTCGCTTCCGCCACATGTTGACAGTTGTTGTCATTGTCGTCACATAGTGCAACATTTCCTGCGCCACATCCGCGGCGGTGTGCGAATGCAATGAAAAACGGTTGCAAGGTAGCAGAGTTGCCAAGTGTGCATGTATATATATATATATATGTGTGTGTGTGTGTGTTTGTGTGTGTGCTTGTGCTTGCCACTGCCATGTCTTTCTCGTTTTTTTCAGCGCTTTTTGCTGTGTGTGGCGGCTTCTCTTTCATTGACGTAATCGCTCACTGCAAGCAGTTGTTTTTCTTTGTTTCCACCTCTTTTCATTCACATTTCACATGACGCTCCACCTGTTCAACCGCACAGTCAGTCATGCAACCGACATGTTTTGCAATTGTTTTACTTTGATTTTCGCTCGCATTGATTTGTATTCATGCGCCTTTTAGAGCTGCCAAGTCGATAGGCTCAACTTCCATATTCCAACACGTTTGCCACATTCCCCGCAACTGCCTTTACCTTACCTCCCACACACACGGACAAATATTCACAGAATAGTTTATCTGTTGTTGCCACTCGGCTGTCTATGTGGTTGCCGCAGCTGTTGCATTTGTTGCTTTTGTTGCATGTTTAACTTTTTCAAACAATACAATTTCCTTTTAAAACTTGCCATGTTTTCATTTGCACTTACTTGCTTATTGTGCTCAAACACCCGCAAGCACACACATACAAACAAGAAACTCTATTTATCTGCGCGGATGTGTGAGTGCGTGTGTGTGGCAGCTTACATGTGTTTATTCATAAGTTTTCTATATAATTGAGATAATGCAATCAAGCAACGACGTCGCTCAGCTTTTCTTTCCCCCCAAACAGCCTCACTCAGTTCGCTCTCACAAAACAACGCGTCGCACGGGGCGTATGAGTAATATTTAATTAAATTGACACTTGATTTCATTTATATTGTTCGGTAAATTGTTAACAGTTGAGACAACTTTAATTAAATCAAAATCATCTTGTACAAGTAAAGTGGCTTCTTTACAGTCACTTTTCGATATAAAGAAGCTTAAGTCATTTTCCAATCTCTTGGGAATTTGCTGCGGTGCGGCTGCTGCCGGCTCATATACTTTTTTTGTGAAAGGGGAAACTTCAATAATACTTATTGCATTACAACTTTATTGATGCAGCAATTGAATTTAATTGATTGTGGAAAAGACCAAAATCGGGAGGGGGTGGAACTTTGTGTACTGGGCACAAGTAATTACTATTAAATAAATTGAAATATCTTCCAATTTCCGGCAAATTTATTTAGAAAGTGTATTATAAAAAAGTAGACGAAGTCTAGCTAGGGATCAAGTGTGGTGAAGTTAGGGCTTAAGCTAGAGCTCAAGCGAAATTCAGCTAGTGGTAGAGCAAGGTCACGCTAAGCGAAATCTGACTACAACCACGCCCACTCTCCACATAACGATTATGTTGAAAACTACTAAAAGCCCAATAACTCACTAAAAAATTCCACGGAAGCATTGACTTTAACAGTAAAGATGGTACGGATGGGCTTTATGGTAACTGGTGTTAAAAAATGGATCCATATCTCAGGAACTACTCAACAAATTTGAAACAAATTCAGTAGGTGACATTATCCTGTCATTCGTATGCTGCAATGTGGAAAAAGGCGATATCGGACAACAACCACGCCTACTTCCCATATAATGCAATCTGATTCTTTCCCTTTTCGCTATATAAATCAAGCACCTACTAAGATATCGGAATAAAACTCTGCACAAATAGTGCCCTCGATCTATGCCAGCTGTCGTCTAAATATTGTCGAAATCCGAATAAGACTTAGAATAAGAATAAGACCCACGAATACCGAATATGAGGTACTCGTATCCTCTGGCTGACTTTATACCGAAAATATCAAATATTTTCAACATTTTTTAATATAAATTTTGTCAACACCTGAAAATATTTCGCCGCCTCACAATTGTCAGAGTATAAAACGTGCGGTTACACTCGAACTTAGCGCTTCCTTGCTTGTTATAAATTTGTTTGAATTTCCTTCTCAAAGCCTCTCTCTTCAGTACGCTGTGTTTCTCGACCTAAAATTTATTCATTTAAAAGTTTCAGAGAGTTGGCAACTCTTCTCAAAAATTTCTCTGACAAAAATCCATTTTAAATATGTTTATTTCGATGCGCATATTGCCACATTTAATTTCATTAAAAATTATTACAATTCTTTTTCAATTTTGTGTAAGTGGCAACCCGTGTTAAGCATACTTTCAACTGTACATATATTTTAATATTTCACCTATCAAATAAATTTTATTAAATTAAATTTTTTGTGCAGCTGGCAGTCCTACTCAAAAACAATTTCCCTCCTCCAGCCACTTCTGTTTATAGAGTTTCCTTCTCTCATCCATTCTTAAATTTTTGTTAATTTTGTTCGATTGATGAACTAAAGTTTAAGGAGATATTCAAGGAAATCGTATACAAATAATTACTCTTAGATATAACGAAGTCTATTATGCCATTTACTTCGGCTGAAGTCTTTCAAAAAGCCGAGAACCATACCTTCTAGCAGAGAACTTCGAACTGCTCAACCCATTTCACACACTACCAACCATTTCCACCAACTTCCTTCACATTTCCACAGCTTGCATACAAATTGAAAATAAAATGCATTTGTTTTGGCAAGCAAAGTGAGACACGAAAAATTACAACCCAACCAAAGACCGACAGTTTACGAGCTCAACGGTTGGCGAGGAATGGAACACCACAAATAGCAACAGAGGAAACACACACGCATACACACACAACGACCATCCTTCCGTCTTCTTCTCAAACGACGATTCGCAGCACTCGAGTAAGTTCGCCGCTGCACTTATCTGCGGCCTGCAACATGCTTACGGATGTGCCGTTATTGACGAGAAAACACAAACAGGAAAATTTAGCACAACAGCGTCGTTGGGGGTAGGCAAAATAGAGTCGAATAACGGCAAAACATGTGCATTCGGAGGTACGAGCAGTTATGGTACGGTAACTGATAAGTGCAGCACAGAGTTGAGTTGAAGCTGCAGCTGAAACTGAAACTGATGCTGAAATATTCCCATTTTATTGGTCTCGAAATGAACAAATGGCGCTCGTGTTTCGACAGCGCATATTTAGCTGCCACAAGGGATATGTATTCATGCCACTCGAGTGG
The DNA here is from genome assembly GCA_021498325.1 of Bactrocera minax. Taxonomy (NCBI): domain Eukaryota; kingdom Metazoa; phylum Arthropoda; class Insecta; order Diptera; family Tephritidae; genus Bactrocera; species Bactrocera minax. The sequence continues at coordinate 5,167,909 of JAKEEE010000004.1, forward strand.
AATTGGTTTTGTTCTTTTTTTTACGTTGCAAGCATTCGTGCAACATTCAATAATAGTATTCGCAAGGCGATGAATTGATGTCGCAGGGGCTGAGGGGCTATGCACTACCACATGTGTGGTCCGTCAAGTCAGACTCACAATTTTTGCATAATTTATGAACAAAATTTTCATGAGCCAAAAGACGAGCAAGTAAACAAGACACTTAAGTATACCATACACATACAGCGACTTTTCCATATATGAGAGAAATTTATTTTCACATGTATGCACTTAAATGATTCTGTTCATTCGAACAAGTCAACCCAAAAGTTTGGCTACACCGCACGATTTGGTTGTAATTCAAAGCAACAGCAGACAAGTCAGTCCTTACATAAGCATCTACATATGTGCGACATTGACTCGGACATAATGGCTGAAGTGTTGCGCATTTCCACACAAAAAATTTAAATGAATTTATTGAATATCCAAATAACATTTCGCTTTAGTTTGTTTTCCACAAAGAAGCAACATGCCACCAAGTGACCGCTGCAGTCAAAATATATTGCATACTTTCAGTCAATTCTTTGTTTGATGGCGCATCGAACTGACAAAGAAATTTAATACTTTCCGCAACTTGCCACATGCCGCATGCCACATGCCACAATTTATGTGACACTCTACGGACAATTGATCAAAATTAAATAAACATGAGCTCACCGCATAACAAGTGTTTGCACCTAAATGTATGCAATGGCCGAGTGCAGCGGCGTAGCCAACAACACACACGTGCCAGCAATTGTTGCAAGCTGCAATTTCCGTTTTCTTTCACTCTTATAAGTTTTCGTATCTTTATGCGCTACCCGAAATTTAATTCACCACACGGCCACTGCACGTAAAGTAAATACTCGTAAGCTATTCGAGTCCGCTCACGTAGTGGTTGCTGTTTTCCGCTTTGGCGCCTGAGCGCACGCTTAAGAATCGAGTAGACTATGTGCGCTTTATTTAGTTGCTTGCCGAAACCCTATTTATTGCATTAAAATTATTGTAGAAGTAATGGTTTATTTCCAAGAAATTGAGTTTATCTGAAATAATATTTTTTTTGTAGATTCGCGGGCTATATGTGTTTACATATTGAAATTATGAAACACAATGGTCGCAAACTAAAATCCTTATCGCCAACTATTCTTTAAAAGGCATCTGAAAGCTTGAAAAATATAAGTACTGGTAAAAGAAATAGGCGACTGAGGTTAGGATTAAGCTTGGAATTTAGATAAATTTCCGCTATTTCCATAGAGAGGTAACCCTACCACGTTGGAATTTTCATATCAGTTGAAATACAAAATTTGTTGCAATCGAAGTCGATATACCAAATATAGCTTTTCCAACTTTTCGATATAATCTTTGAACGACTTGTCATTTGCATCAAAACAGGCCTCAGTCTCGACGATTACCTCTCCATTGTCGCTAAATTTTTTTCCAGCGAGCATTCTCTTGAGAACATTCTCTTCCTAGGAAATTATCACAAAATTTAGAACCTATATAAATATATTACCCTTATATTACATGTATATGACATAGAATGCAGAGGCCACTATTTTTAGGAATCATCTGTCAGTTAGACTTCTTATTGCACCGGAAATTTTGCAAAGTCCAATATCGCCGACAAATATGCGATGTTATTAAAGCCAAAATTACCTCATACATATGGAAAAGACCAAACCAATGCAATAAGGTACAGAGAAGCAGCTCTAATTATAAATTAATTTCTTACACTTCTTCAGATTTAGACTGCTGACAGAATTTTGTGTTTCGAGGAACTGGTGCCATGACTATAGATATATACGTATGTGAATACCTTTATGAACACCCACGGGATTTTAACGGAATCTATATTAGCATGATACCAAGTCAAGTGAAATGTCAAAAGATTAATTTATTCTTCAATTGTCCAGACTAGATAGTACCTTCGACCCAGAAAGGACCTCACCTTCTCTGCTATAACCAACCGATAAAGCAATGAATACTTTAAGAGTTGGCGTGGTTTATCCAGCTTGTCGGTTGTAGTCATGGTTCCGCATGAGACATTAGGACGGATATTACGAAGTACCTATAATGATTCAGTTATTATTCAAATTTCAGTAGGAATTACCACTTGTTGACAAGGGTTATTTTAAGGTTTTCTAGTTTAGGTTTCCTAGGTGGAAATAACCATGTTGAAGCAAATAATATTCAGAAAATGCTTTATTGGAGTCCATATGAAACATATTCTGAAAATTATCGGCCTCGAAAACAAATTTTTGTTTGCATGTCCCCACTTACATTTCTAAATATACAAAAGCTCAAAGTTTTCAAAATCTTTCACAACCCACACCCAGGAGACAGTCCCTTCTTTTGATTACAATCCATTCCGCAGCTCGCATTGTTCTGAAATTTTTCATAAATGCCGTTCGCTTAGGGCTGACAGTAAATATTGTTGAAAACAAAGAATACATCACATGCCACTTATGTTGCATCAGAAACGTTAACCAAAACTTTTCGTTGGCCTTAAAAGCGTCGCTTCTCATCCCCATTCTTGGAGCTTATCCACTATGCGCAATGGTAATTTATAGGTGGCAACGCCGAAGCCTACTTAGCAACGCCAAAGAATAAGCGATGAAGCGCACAATATTCGTTGATATCGCATTTCAAAATTCAAACAAGCAACCCAATGGCATGCGAATTCAAATGAAAGACTCTGCTGGACAAGACATTTTAACAATTCGGACATTTCTTCAAAGCCGCCGCCTGCCGCAACTGCCACAATGCAGTGTTGCTTTTTTTACTCCTTTTTCATGCTTTCAAATGGTTGTGTGTACGTAAGTACAGTTGTAATGTCCACGCTGCGGACAACTCGTCAGCAACGTGTCAGTTTTGAAAAATTTTCTGCTGCAGCAAACAAATAAAGTATATTCTGATGTAAGGTATTTTTGTTGCAACAAGCAAATGTGCAGAAAGTAGGAAGAAAGTGCAAAAAGTAGGAAAAAGTGCAAATGAGTACTTTGCAAATACAAGCCGACTCATTGGTTTTTCTCTACTTTCGCAATACATTTTTATATAAAATCTTCTTTTTTTATTTCAAAGCACACACACACACACACTTAAATATATATCTATGATGGCCCAATACTGCCTTACTCGCTGCACCTTGTGCATTTGTCACAACCAACAAAGGCGGAAAACCCCGTGAGCGTTTAGCGTATAAATAATATGCAAGTTCCACTGAGCAGAGTTGCCATTTCGCTACAAAACTGTTTAAGGCCCAAATGATAAATCATGATTTTTTTTTGGCTTATTATATTTGTGCCGATTTTTATAATCACTTATGCGAGTTTACTTTTTAAATTTTATTCATTTGTTTCATTCAAAAATAAGCTTTTTCGATACTTTTTTTGAGTTTGAAGAGATTATAAGTTAAATTATTTAATTCCTCTTTTTTAAATATCCCCCTTGTAGAAGAAAATACCTCGATTGTCAATTCAGTAATCTTCTTCAACTTTCTATTTAGCATCATATATATTGTTGTTGTTAAAAATGTGGTATTTAATGAGCCCGTAATAGCATCCCCAGTACTTTGTGATTTCGTAAGTTGATAGGAAAACACTCAGTGAAAGCAAAGCACTCCTTACTGGATCCTTCGAACGAAGCTTTGTACTCAGTTATCTTCAAAATCTCATTTCTTTGACAATATCGGGGTTTGAAACATGAATATATTGGGTTGTTCGGAAAGTCATTTCGTTTTTTTTGGGGAACATGAAAAACAGTTTTCGTATAATGCCTTTCAAATGGCCATAAACAGTTGAATTCGACAAATTTAACCTCTCACCGATCTCTCGTGTGGTGATTCGCCGATTTGCATCAACTAATGCCTTTATCGCATCGACCGGCCTTCCAGACCGTGGTGCATCTTCGACATCAAAATTGCCGGATCGAAATTTTGCAAACCAGTTCTGGCACTGGCGTACTGTTAACACGCCTTCTCCATACACATCCGTCAATTTTTTTCTCGCTTGGACAGCATTTTTACCTTTTCTGAAGTTAAAAAGTAAAATATGACGAAAATGCTGCTTATTGCTCTCCATTTTTAAAAAGGCACCAACCAAAAACTACTGGGTAGAATTAATAGAACTTTTTCACACACAAGCCTTGCAATATCAGCTCTCATGACATATAATGGTTATGGGGCTTAAGTGTGAAGTTAGTTTCGAAAAAACGTATAATTAAACAATAATTAACCGCAACTTTCTCAGCACCAATTTTCACCACTATTCATTGAATTACCGACATTTTCACCGATTTGATAAATGAATTCTTTTCGGACTAAAAAATTTCCTGTTGTTTCCTGTCTTGTTTCAACAGTGGTCTAAATCCTCAGTATAACAACTTTTGTTCGAAGAATTATTTCTCTTACTATTGAGGTCTTGACTCGAAAGATCGCTTCAAATCATGAACTTTAACAAAGTTCCAATTAACTCAACTAGCAACCTAGCAACTTCTTGGCACAATACCTTTCTTGAAGAAGTCACTGTAAAAAGTACTAGTATATACTATCATGTAACGCAACCCAACACAAAGTAATGCTTACTAATGGCAACTCTGGGTCAATTGCTTTCTATTATGGCCGGTCGTAGATTTAGCCGCAAGCAGTGCTGCCAAGTGACAAATAAGAGAAAAATAATTTATGTTTAAATTTGAAAGAAAAGAATTGTTATATTTGATGTGGAGAAAGAAAATAATAATAACACCGTACCAGCACACAGAGCAATGAAAGCTGAAACAACAGAGTCAAACAACAGAGAAAAAGAATCAGAACTACTGGCGCAGCAAAAAGCGCATTCAATGCTTCATTTGCTGGCTGCAAAAAAAAAAAAACAACAAAAGTGAACATTCGCAAAGAAATTAGTAGCAAAGACAGCAAAAATGGGAGTGGGGTGATAATATGCCAAAGCAAGGGTTGAATACTGTCACATGTTCGTATAACCTTATCCTAATGAGTGAAGGGTTGAAAAGAAGTGTTCGTAATTATATTTTTCGCATAAAAATTAATTGTAGATATTTGGAAAATCGGCTCTAATGTGTCTTTTGCCGGGTATATTTGTAAAATGTAGACGTAAACTTCAAAAAGCTTCAAAGAAATTGAACTGAGATTTTTTTTTCTAATTTTTTTGAGATCTTGTGCAATGTTAAGAAATTTATTTTTCAGTGTAGTGTAGACTTTAACTGATTTTTAATACCAGAGTCATGAAATTAGAGAGAGCATATGGCCAGAAAATTATTTCAAGGCAGTACCTAGAAGACAGCCATCAAAAGTACTACATCCTCTACTAAGGCCCGCATATTTGTTTTTTCAATTTAAAATCAAGATTTAATTCTTTGCGCTGCTTAGTTGCATAAGCACTCTAAATTTCTTAAAACTTTCACATATTTTTTCTCTCTGATATTTCAAGAACCATTTCGTTGGACCCCGCAAACGCTCATCCTGCCACCATATTTACTCAGCCGGGTAGCATAATGGGTTCTCAAAAGTATATGCATTCGTCAAGAGAGGAAATATCCACATGCTTCTCCTCAACCAGCTATTCTTCTATAAGGATCACTTATTGCAAGAGTGTTAGTAATAGAAACGATCCATAAAAGTGAGATGATTATGATTCATATAACCAAAAGCAATCTTCAGTATCTATGATCTAGGTAAAGATCTTCGTTTCCATGTATTTATGCACTCCTTTTTGAATCTCCACTGCGCTGTCTATGAAAGCCATAAATGATTTTAACTCTCATCATCCCTCTGTCCAGTTTCAGCAGTCACCAAGTCATCAACAAAATAACTTTATTCGTAGCAGACGACTTTCATGACTTTTATGCACCGTTAATATACCGTAAGTATATATGTATGTGTGCATGTGAGAGAGCAAGCAACTCACAAAATCAGCTTCATCTCAAATGGCTTTTTGTGGGACGCCTCAGCCCTTATCAGCTTATCCCTAATTCACCCATTTACTCGCCATTTACACACCCACACACTCATTTGTACCAATTAGCCAAATCACTTCGCCTGCCATATCCTGTACGCTTATCTATGCAGGTGACAGTTAAGATGGCTATTGGACCTCAGAAGTGCGTAGATATATCGGAAGATATGTCAACGTGTTTTGATATATATATTTATCTATAGTAAAGGTATCTTCAACTTGACTGCCTTTATACACTACTACATGTTTATTTACTATATGATGGACCGAGTGGTTGTATCAGTCTCACCTGAATCATCTTCATTCCGCGCACACAAGTCAACCCAACCCAGTTCAACTCAATTCTATAATCGTACCGTAGCATTTGTCGTAGCGTTTATTTTGCCATAAAACGTGGTAATGTTAGTCGGTCAGGTCACTAGCGAGTAAATTAATTCGATAATTGCCTTCCGGTGGAATGACGGAATGACAATCGTGTGATTGAAGGAAATGCAGAGGGGTAGGAAGTGTGGAAGGGTCACTGAAACTGGTGCATTGTTGGCGTATATGCAGTCGTTGTAAGAGGGAATATTATTGGCAGAAGTTTCTAGTATTTCTACGAGAGCGATATTAATTGTTCTGCATTGTCATTTCTGAAAATGCCTAAAAGTATTTTGAAAAAATAATAAAAAATAAAATAAAAAATAATAATAAATGAAACACTAAAAACTAACCTAACTAACCAAAGAAAGAAGACATTATTATATTTGTAACGATTATTCTTAAAAAATTATGAGTTGATGAAAGACCTTTCCCGACCATTGATAAGTCGCCGATAACAATATGATTTTTAAACCTGGTCATCTATTAAAATATAAGTCTCTTCTACTTCCTTCTCTAAGGAAAAGCAAAGGCTTAAGTCTACAAACACTAATACCAGCTTAAATGTATCCCTTCCTTCAGATCCCTAACCCTTTTGCACACACATTGACAAAATATGTTTTATACATGGTGTGTTTAAAAAATAACGGGAATTTTCGTTTATGAAAAATATATTTATTCATTCGTCTACATATTAATGTTGAAGTCTTCAAAATGGTCTCCATTCGATATTATTACGATCTTATGCGAGCGCTTCATCCAATCGTCGAAACACTTCTCAAACTCGATTTTTGGGATAGTCTTTAGCTCTTTCAGCGATGCGCTTTTAAAGCCATCTATACTTGTAAAACGACGGCCCTTTAAGGTTCTCTTTATTTTTGGAAATAGAAAAAAGTCACACGGAGCCATGTCTGGCGAATATGGAGGCTGAGGCATTAACGGTATCGTTACATTATTGCTTTTGGCCGAGAATTCCCGAACAAGCCATGAAGTGTGAGCAGAATTTTTCTACAAATCCGGGAGTTTTTTTCGGATTGCTTCACGCAAACGCCGTTGAACTTGTAGGTAGTATTCCTTATTGACCGTTTGACCTTAAGCCAAGAATTCATGATGCGCTATGCCATTAAAGTTGAAAAACACAGTCGAAGAACATTCCCGTTTTTTTTTTTGAACAGATCACGTATTAAAACGAAATATAGCATACTATAAAGACCCGTAAATTTTTAACTGACCTCTTATTGTTAGTAAAATATAATATTTACTCCTAAGAGACTTTATTATTCTAGTTACCATACGTTAAGATAAAATAATCCCGATTAATTTTTGACTTGGAAGAAAAGAAGAGCATTTTCGATATTACGCTTAATCTATGAACCACATCTTCACTCAAATCGGGTAAGCCGTCTGGGATACGTTTTATGTCTGTTTTAAGTCTGCCAAGTCCTAATCAATATTAAGAATTCAGATTTTATTCTACCAGAGTTAAGTCTTTGCAAATGCTTTATGTTGTTGTCTATATCAGAAAGTGACTGGAGAATGAGTAAGATAAACAAGGAAGGGTCCAAAATTAATTCCCGCGCTTAAAGTGTTATCTATGCAAGTAACAAGAAAACGAATCAAGCGGCCCGATTTGTCGCTTAACTGAAGAACCACATATAACAAAATCTCGAAAATTTAATCCTGGTCCGCATTTTATAACATTAATTGACTACAAAGAGTTTCAACTACATAATTATGGAAAGAATAAAATTTAGATGGAACTAAACTTATATACTTGTACAAATTGTTAGGAGTGTGAAATATATTGATATGTTTGCAAATTTTTTTTTATCAAAAATGTGGCCTAAGTAATCAGTATTAATTTATAGACGAATTTTTAGACCATGTCCATTCGGTAGCAGATTACTCTATACCAAAGGTAACTGTCGTACCTAGATACCTCATTTGTTGTCTGAGCGAGAATCGGTTTAATCGTTATGAGAGTGTTCGAAGAAGATCCGAACCGATTTCATCCATTTTTGGGATCTAATGAACTCTCGATCGGTCAAACATTCACACCTAATCTTGTTTATACATTATTTTAACCGAAAGTTTCCCACCCAAGTTGTTGTTGATTTAACGTTTACATGGAATGATGTTACCCAGAATGACGGAAATTATTTCCTCCGATGCGTGGGGTCTAAAAAAATATATTTCTCCAATTTTATTCACTTTTGAAGAGAGTTGCCACATATTAGTAGTTTAATGTGCGCTAAATATTCCTCGAATATCATACCGGAAGTAGGCGTGGTTGTACTCAGATTTTAATTTGGAACCTTGCAAAAGCCTAGCATATCATGCTGCCTACCTAATTATATGTTACAACACTTTATATAGTTTCGTATAGCACAAATTAATGGACGAGGCACGGGTGGCCGCACTTACGACCCCAATTTTTTCCAAACACAAACAAATTTACTGTGGCATTCCCTTTGTTCAGTTGTATCAACTATGGCATAACAATTTGAGCGACGTTGACCTACTATTTAAAAGCGTTGCAATTAATTACAATGCAACATGTTGTACAAAAATATTATGATTGCAGCATACAAAAGTATTTTTAAATTAATTTAATCATTTCCACTGGCTCATATTTTATTTAAAATCATTTCGATACAATGAATTGCGCAATGGCCAATGAACTGTGGTAAATTGAATTGCCAGCAACATTATACACTGTTGCATGTGTCATATATATGTATGTGTGTATTTCTCATAAAATACCCATTAATACATTAAAAATAATAATTATGCAGCTGAAAGCCATATCAAGGTGTGACAGCAAAGCGAAAGTGTGTCGCTGCTTATCGAAAGCAATAAATGTGCACAGCACACACAACCACACACACACAGACACACACACACACACACAACTACAAACGTACAAATGCCGATGCAGTTCAACGCAACGCACTTCCTGTTGAGCGCTTATCGGCTTTTTTCAATAAATCGATAAATAGCTACAAATGCTTTGCACCATAAAACCAGGTAATTACTTCCTATGCGCTTTTACAAAAACACACCCCCACATACACACACACACACACACACATGGGCGCCCCCAACGATAGGTTAATCTGTAAGTGTATAATTTGCATATTTTGCATGCGCTCACTGCATTTGCATGTATGTGGATGCAGTATGATGCGACTAAATGTCACATAACGGCATTATCTGCATGTTTGTATGTATTTGCGTGTTGCCGTTAAAACGCAAGCACAACATTTACGCTAGCGGACAGCGCTTTATCGGCACTCAGCGCCAAACAAAACAATGCTTCAGCGACACAATTCAATGATTGCAACAATTTACACACACAAATATACACATACACATATATGCAATCATACCAACAAACACAACTTTCACCTGCGCCAGCGATATGCGTTGACATCCATTTTAAATTGCATTTTTCGGTTTATTAGCTTTCTTTCGTATGAATTTTTTATGCATGTAAATACCAAAGCATATATGTATGTGTGTTATGTATGTGTGTGCATGTGAATGAGCAGAAGTCAATACGGGTGAAATGATTTAAAGGATAACATTATGTCGTTAATTACGGCGAACTGTTGCCGATATGCAATTGAAAGTGAATACGTGGAAGTGATTGCAAGCGATTAATATTAAGTATGCAAATAATTTCATTCATTTTGTAATAGTATTCTCAACTAAAGTTCATACAAGTTAATACAAACTGTTATTATTATAATTATTACTAAATTATTAAATAGGGATTTGAAGAAATCTTAACTGTTACAAGTATTGCATGTTTCAACGAAAATCGAAATCAAAAAAATTTACAGAAAGTAGTACGAAGTACCATAGATAAATGGAATATTTAAAAAGCCATACTTAAGTCTTCAAAATTCACGTGTATTCCAAATCATTCGAATCAAAATTAAACATGAAATTTTGGTGTAGTATAAACCCTATTGGACTGCGCAACAAGAATGATTAAATCTTAACAGTTATTTAAACACTTGTTAATTCAGATCGTCTTCAATTCGCAACTCTCCTACTTACTATGCTTGAGTTCCACTCAAAAGATAAATAATAAATTTGAATTTAATACTTTTTAGTAGATACATTGAAGTAGTGTGAGCAAGGAAAGTGATGAAACGAAGAAGCGACTGACTGATTTAAAGACAATATACAGATATATTCAAAAATCCTCACTCTTTTTTGGCGAGTCGTATTCAGCTACTAATAAGTTGTGTGCACTAAATTCTGGAAGCTCCGTGGTCTGCTTTCTTCAAAGTAGCTACCAGGAGTAATCTTAAAATAGAGCTTAGTATAAATAATATTTCCGGTATACTCTTGCCAAAAATGGTTGAAATTGGTACAGACATTCACTCGACAACCATAATTCGAATATGAGTATCATCATCGACTGGTTCACTAAATCCGTTTAATATTTGTCTAAGTGTAATGCTTTCAGATGAAGTCGGTAGCTGTATTACTCCTGTATATATCGAAATACTGAATTTAATGATTTTCGAGCTTGGTGTTGACTTTGCACTATACAAATTAGTAATTTAATGAAATTAAGCGAAAATTTTTCGCATAGCATTTCGTTTTTCAATACCAAATTTAGTGAGATCGGTGACCTCATAACTTATACTTTAACTCACCCTGATACGATGGGTAAATGATTTCTGTTTATCAAGGTGAATATTCAGTAGGGTGTATAAACAATAGGGCTGACGACCAAAGTTGGATCAAATTTCAAAATTCGAAATCCAAAAAAAATTTTTAAATATTTATCATAATTCAATTTAGTACCATATATATTCCAAAAAACATACTATCGATATATCACTCCAGACCTTCTGTGCTACACGTTTACTTAGAAGAATCCAGTACCAGGACTATTCAACGAAATCTATAATCCGAATGTTTTCTGGAATCTTTTATTTATCATATTTTAGTAGTCATGGTAATATATAGGTTATGGTAATATAGGTCATGGTCAACATCTTCTCCAATAGGCAGAGAGTTAAGAGTGAGAGAGAGTCTGTCTTAGTACTCTCACATCAGGCTAAAATACTCTAACGGTGTAATCTGCAGTTCTATCATTTCTCAAAGGAAATTTTTCAACAGACTGCATGTATCTCGCTTCTTCGACCATACAGGCTCTTCTTCGACAATGCAGGGTGCAAACTTAAAAGCCTCATCAGCCTAATCAGCAGTACGTGAGAGACATCGACAGATATAATATTTCGTTCTAACTCTTTCCATTTACCCACATTGCCACACTTTTATGTAGTTGAGTTGACATTTATTAAAAAATATTATTTTCCCAAGGGATTTAATCACAGGAAGCATATTTTTCAATGCATATTTGAACTAGAGGCTCAAAGAAAGCTTGTCATTATATTGGGAAAAAAATTTTATTTTTAAATCTCTGATAAATTGCAAAATTTCAACAAGAATTAAAAGCGCATTTTCTAATAACATTTTCAAAAGGCCCGTGCGCTGATGATGCGGCTCTTTGAATTATTTTCTTTTGTGAAAAGGATGCACACAGTAACGCATAGCCACTTAATCGCTTGAAAGTGATGCACTTGCAACATGTTGCAACTTACCAAGGGAAAAATATGCATGTAAAGTATCTACATACACATACACACATACATATGTGTGCGCTTGTGTGTATGTATGTGTGGCTGCAGGGAATTTATGAATATGATGGAATATCCTTTAAGCGTCCGCGGGGTTTCCGCTTTGAAGCGGCAAAAAAACAAGCGGGCTCATGTGTGGAGTATGAAAGTACGTAGGAAATCATACGTGTCTGTATGTATGCATATATGGATGTATCTGTGTAAGGTTTAAAATGAACGCGATTGACATTAAACGCCGCCAGTGAATTTTAATTAAGCAAATTACTAAAATTAAATTGAGTTGTACGGCTATAATGCCCATACAGCAACAAAAGTGTGTATGTGTATGTAAAAGTGAGCTGTGAATATGAAAAATTGTTTAAGCACTCATTAGGGCAGTACTTAGGAGGCAAACAAGCGTTTTCTTTTTTCATTTCACGTTCTCAACATAGAATGAACTTTGACCGGTACGTCTTAGCTGCCTACAATCAGAACCAAAATTTATAAGTAATATTCTGAGCATTTTTGAACCACCCTACTGCTTGTAAACACTTCAAGCGTATCTGTCAACTGCTTTTTGAGCGTTGCCCCTTCACCTTGCCGACTCTGGCAAACCGCCGCACTTCCGCACAACCACTCCACCCACTCCGTCCGTGCCAACAACTCTTCATAGATCCATCAACTCTTGTGCATTTATTAATAAGTTAAATTCATCATGCCAGCAAAAATCGCACATGCAACCGCTTAGGCCCTCCCCAGTCTGGTAATATGCCAACATATGCCTTTGCGCTCGACTTTACTCCTTGCCAAACAACTACCGGCACAGAGAGCTCAAAGTGCTGAGTACCTTGCCTACTCCACTCCTATCGCTAACAACTTCTACTATCCATTCAGTGGCTAGCAAAAGGGACGACGCACGACCGGAAGGATGCGTCGTGTTGACGGGTGGGCTCATGCGGGCAGCGCAACCCAGCAATGGACAAGTGTATCAACGTATGCAAATTAATTATTGCTGCGTATGTGGTGGCAATTTTATGCGTAACTGTCAACGCAAATTTGTGACACAACATAAATGCAACAACAACAACAACAACAACAACAGCGGCAGCAGCAGCGGCAGCAACAACGAAAACAATCGCCACAAAACGTTGTGTTAATATTTCCCGGCGGCAATCTTCTGCAACGTTTTTCGAGCTTGCGCGTGTGTGTGCGCCTACGTCTGCCACTAGTGGCACGCGGCAATTTATTGACTGTAATTGGTGCGTTAATCCCCCAACATTGACAGCGGTTTAGCGCTTCGTCTCCATAACCATCGACGCACACACACATACACACACACACACACACATACAAAACGTGCATACATATATTTGAAGCCGTTAATTGTTGCCACCGTTGTAGCCGCCATTCGTTTATTTGCTTGTTCAACCGGTCGGTCGGTCGGTTGATTATTCAGTTGTTCGGTTGTTTGGTTGTTTGGTTGTTTGGTCACGCCAGTTGTTAAAGGATTATTGGCATTTCTGTCAATTTTTATTCAATTTTCATTTTGAATATTAAAATGTAAGCGCGTCACCATGCCATTTTCGCCATTGTTTGCAACTATAATTCGTGAACAATAGTATTTACGCCTCAACTTATGTGCACACATTATTCTATATATATATTCTATATACATACATACATACATATATACTCATTTATTAAACAACAAACACACTTTCGAATATATAAAGCGCTTATTATTTATGGTAAGTGATCTGCATATTTTGGTAGCTATTAGCCATTGGGAAAACGTCGGCATATTGCATAATTTTCCAATTATTTAAAACAAAGCACTGATGTAATTAAATGCGCACCGACGGAAAGTAATTGGTAAATTCGGAAATTAAATTGAAAATTTGACCTCTTCATGGCATAGAAATTTATTTATTGCACAACGGTTTTTTCATAATTAAAAATCGGTATAGAGGGAGTTTTATAGGGTTAGAAATAAATTTCTTTTTTTTTTTGATAAATATATTAGACTACTTATATTTCATATTTATTAATTAACAAATTTTCAAATATTTAGTGTTTTGCCCACTTTTTCCAGCAAGGGCGATCTTATCTCGCCAATAAAACGTTGTTGTTGATCATATATTCGTTGATTATATAGACCAATGACTAGACTTATCCCAATGAAAAGTAGTATAACGTGCAAAACTTCAATACCTAGTTTCCCAAACTCCCAGGTCTTGTTCTGGTTATGAGTCGGCCACCAAAAGTTTGTTTCAATAAAATGATAGTTTCGCGCGCCGTTTGACTTGTTGTACTATACCGCTAGAACCTTTAGCACTTAGACGATTAATATTGACGTGGAGAAGCAATAAGGTGTGCATAATTTACCATTAATAGTAAGATAATCTCCGTCTAAATTTTTAAAAGGTATGGAGCAATCTGGGTGCTTAAACGGTCCATCTATACAATCTAGATAATAACATAGTCACAGAGCTTACTCCTAGTTCCTGCGCTCGTATCTGACGAAGCTGAGGAGCGCTAAGAGAGTGAGCACTGCCCGTACCGGTATTTTACGGATAAGTCGAAGTTCCGACGCTTAGAAAGAAGGTTGGTGGTTAAGGTCTAATGTCATGAACTCTCAAACGATATCTTGCCGGACCAAGTTTGGAGCTCATGCCTTTAGCCGTCCCGGCGAATTATCTGTAATCGAAATAAAACTCTTTAACAAATCATTGATGGACTCGAAGCATTTAGTCGATATAGGAGTGTCTACATCCAACCTCAGAATTTTTTTGGTACCACAAAACACATCTGTACCACTATCCAAGTTTGACGTACCGACTTTAATAGAAAAAGCTATTGCGGTGCTTTCGATGAACTATTGAAGTGGTTGAACGATCTGTTTTAAAACGACTAAGCGGCTTTAAGAATCACTATAGAACTTTCAAATATGTGTGCTCTGTTAAGACAACATCCATAAACTCTATTATTTCCAGTTATTGGCGTGCCGGAATGTAGATGTAATATCGGTGTGTCAAATTGAGGACTACTTGCAATAATATGAATAGTATAGAGACTATATATAGTAAGATACTTACTTACTTACTATATATAGTAAGATTTCCTCTATGTTTAGGAGAATACTATATTTTAGGTTTCATAATATTACAAACTATGCTGAATGATTCCACTTCATCAGCGATTAGTCTTCTCTGAAAAATGACGCACTCCTTCAAACTACAAACTTGCCTCAACTCTATGTCCATAAATAAAGTAATTGCGAAACACACTTCGACAGCTAAAGTCGAACGCCTGCCAATAAATCAGTGGCGGATTTATGTGCGAAACTCGTTAGAAGTGAGATTGTCCACGTCACTTGCTATTATTACGCTTCCTCTTTACTATCCGCACGTTTGTCAACATTTATGTTTAGTGTTTGAGGGGACACACTTATCGAATGCACTGTAAGATTACAAATATTTCGTTCGAAAACGAAAGCACAATGAAATGAACGCAAAATGGTTGCGAGCTGGTCATGAATTTTTTCACAGTTCACACGCAAGCACGGCAAATCTTCCGCGACAATGCCACGATCCGGTCCTTGGGGCAACATTCATCTTCATGGACGCACAAGAAGCGTGGCATGCGGCATGTGCTGCCACTATTTTCCAATTTATTACGTCAGACAAAACAAAAGTTTATGCTTCAGCTTGGCATAGAATAGTAAAAAAAGAAGAAAAAAACCAAGCAACAACAACCATATAAGAGTTCCAGAAGTGGCAATGACTACATGGCAGCGGCAGCTTTGATTTGAACGCATTGGGAATTGAAGCAACAGCAACGCCTGGTAAATTTACCACCTGCCAAACGAATGTGTCGCCACCACTTGCATGCTCATAAGTGTGGCAAATGTGTTGCATGCAACAGCAGAGTGCAGCGTAAGGACTTTCGGACGTGGGCGCAAATTAGCTAAATTGATTCAAGCAATGCAGCAATAATACTCGTTTGCGAACTTTATACGTCACTCCACTCCACTCGCCTTGCCGATACCTGCAGAAACGCGCATACGCACATACGCACATACGCACCACAGCATGGCATCAGCTGTTCACATTCGTGGTTCGGGGATTTATTGCAATTTCCTGCTACGTTTGCGCGCAATGTTAGGTGAGACACAGTCATTGAATATTCTTCCACTGATATGCTCTAAGCGATGCTCGAATTTGATTTATGAAACAGCGTGTAACGGTGCTCACAGCTACGGCAACATTAGAGGGTTGCTGGTGATTTGAAATTCGTATTTTCTCATGGTTTTCTTAATGTCCGTTAGCCATTCACCTTCATTTCACTTTAGGAACCACCGGTCCGAGTAATGACCGAAGAAAATAGTCGGGGATAGCCGTTGATCTATGTTTCGTAAAAAAGTGGGAGTAACGACTCGTCTGAAGATCGGTTTAAGATCGTGAGCGGATTCTCAATTATTATAAGGTGCAATATTGTTGTAAGAGCAATACCAGGCTTAATAATTTACCAGCGCTTTCAGGGTCTGTTCACAAAAATCGTTGCGAACTACAATAGTGGGTTCGATTTGGGAAATAGTCAACATGAAATTACTTCAAAGTAAAGAAAATGCTTGTTACATATTAAAGGCTTGGAAGTACTTGCAGCATCTGTTCCCCAGAGCGTCTGTGCTCAGCAATCTACCCACTAAATTTATACATATTTTCGAAGAGTAGTGCAACCAAAGTTAGTATTATGTTTTTATTGTCGTATATCTCATTTAATATCCAAAAGTTCTTGAACATTTTCGACAAATAATCAACAATGTTCGAAAAGTATTGTTGTTGAAATGAAATGCGTCCGAATTGTGCAAATACTCTTGACAAGTTTGCCTCCGATTGATTGTGGAGCGGACAAATTCTGTCAAATTCTTCGAAGTAAATAGGACTGAAATGCATTGAGTATTGGAATACTAAACATATTGAAACTTAATGACAAAGGAAACACATTTCGAAAACATAAAGCGCAGATCTGAAAGACATGTAAATGACAAAATTTGGGGGAGAGATTTCTAACGGAAATAGTGCTCTACTTAGGTTACGTAGAAATATTGAATGGAAATAAGACCTTAAGAGGCCAAGAGAGAAATTTGCAAGTAAAGACATTAAAACTATTCAAAGGAAGGAAGTGAACTAATTGATTAAAAGAAATTAAAGTAAGGTGCCAAAAAAGGGTAGGAATATATTGTTTGGGCCAGGTGCTATTATCAAACGAAGGTATCTTTCTAAGTTTTTGTACTCAAGTCCTGATCATATTGGCCTACTCCACGGCGACCAGTCGACCAGTCGACCAGTGAGCAACAGTAGTCTTCTAGTCTACTTGAACGCATATTTCTTGTTTACGAACGAAAGCATTTTCTTAGCAGAAAATCGTCTTCTTTACCTTAGCTCAGCAGTCAACACATTTAAAGCAAAGAACAAAGACTGAAACCAAGGAATACAATCTATGTGGTGGGGGGCAGCTAACAGACGAAACGTGTACGCCAATAAAATAAACAATTTTATTGTTGACTCATTTGAGAAATTGTCTCTAGAGTCATCATCTACCACGTTCTTGCTGGCATTGGCAATGGCGGAGGCAGCCCTGCTGCAGCGCAAGCATTACGACTAAGATGACTGCTGCGATGGAATATGAAAAAGAGCGAAGGCACAAATAAATACTTAACGTGTAAAAGTTGATTTGGAATCTAGAAACGCCACTTTGCAACAACAACAACAGAATAAGATGCCAGCAACAAGCGGCACAAAGGACACGTATTGAGTACGCGCACAAGCGAAAAACAACCACGAATGGGCACAAACAAGCATTTTTAGCCGAGCACACAGTCATTCGCACGGCTGACATTAATAAGTGCAATTGCAGCGGCATATGCTGGGCCACAACGGCCTCCACCTTGCCACCAAGTGGTACACTAGCTGAGCGTTGATGGAAACAAGCACAGTTCGCACCTTGTCGGCTCCCCGGAGGTGTGTGCACTGTGAGTGCAAAATAAAAAACGACTACAAAAATGTATCGCCATAAAGAGCAAGAAAAAGGATGCGCTCATCTTCGGCGCCCAACAACACAGCGGTATGTGGACACATGAAGCGACCATGAAGCGATTGAAATGTTCGCTGGCACAAAACATGAACGGGCCGGGAACGTGTTGATAAAAAATGCATGAGTGCACTTTTTGAGTGTTGCCGCCGATGCCACAGTTGGCCGCAAAAATTTTGAAAAACCAGAAAAGAAGACAAAAACACCACACAGCGAAGCGACAGTGATGTGTTGTTGCATGCGAACTCCCGCCTGATGCATTGATGCGGCGGTGAGTATGTGGGGAAAGTCTATATGCACCTTCTACAAGTATGTTCGCTTTGCCGCTTTGGTGAGAGTGCGTTCAATTTGCAGTTTTCCGCATTTTTCTGCTCACGTTCCTCGATTAAATTCTCATTTCGGTCATAATTTTGCCGTTTTTACGATTGCACGGCATTAAATTGCTGGTGGCCACCAACTCAAATTGCAACGCTGCAACATAAGCGCCTCTCCACCCGCCACACCCCGTAAGTCCATAACAGAGCGTTGCGTTTAAGCTGGGATAGATTGTGGCAGCTGAAAGTGCAACATTTGAAGGTGAAGGCAAAACAAATTATGGAAGAGAAATATGGTGGTAAAAGGAATAAAAAGTGCAAAATTTATAGACTTGGGCTATTCAATTTACGTACTATAAACTGCGCTCAAAAGATGGATGCCATGAGTTGTAAAGCGAATTCGGAATGCTGTTGGTTTTTCTTATAAGATGATGCCTTTCAAAATTACCAAGACCCACGGAATTCCTGCTCTATACCAGAGCTTTCGCTAATAAGTCGTCAGATTCGTTATGAATATTATCTTAGAGTGCTTCAGTAGTCAAGTCATATTGAAATGGACTAATAACTTCGAGCTACTTTGCTAAAAGAATATTTATCGGGCAGTACTTACCATCGAAAATTGGTACCGGAATTTCGGTTGTGAACCGTGAAATATAAGCGCATGCTTTTTCGTGTGTCTACAAAATATACTCCAGCCCCAATTTATCAAGTTGAGTCAGGAAGATCATCTCTTCACAGTAAACACTACAACAAGCAGTAATTTTGACGAAGTGAATGGCTTATCTTAGACAAGATTTAGACAGATTTTCGTGGCGGGCCACAGAAGTAATTGTCGCGCTAATTTTAGACGCAGGTTACTAGCGCTCACTGGAGTTTATTTGAACTTCGCAAAACAGCATAATCAAATCATTATCCGCTCTGTAAAGATTGGTAAAGCACTTCTAACTACAGCTTTGTACTTCTCAGCATAATTGCTGCTATTGGACCTGGCAGCCATAAGGCTACCGCAAAAAATTTCGTTTGCTATAAACTAGCGAAACTATCCGGAATATGGCGAATTTTATTCTTCTTAGCACTTTCCTCTTGACAGTTCGCTATTGCAAGCCAATATTAAAGCAGCTTGACTCTCACTTCTTCGTGAATTATCTCGAATCGAATCAACAGCTCAAGGCGTTTCTTCGATATGTGAGGAATTACTCCATCTTCTGGAATTTTTTGGCAACAAACAGGTCATAACAATTGCCTCAAAATCGATAATTAGCTACAAAAGTTATTCTAAGTAGCACTCTTCTCTATGACAATGTGTGTAGATTATGTGTATAGACTGTAAACCGAGAAATCAGCGCTCATTTATGTTGAACCAATTCCGATGATGATTTATATAATTGAATGGATAGTGTATAAACATTCCATTATTTGAGGCAAAAAGCGAGCTTATGAGCCATAAAGCTCCTGGAATCGATATGTTTCTGGGCAAATTGTTTCAAAACGTAGAAAAGTTATTTGTGTGCTCCAGCTACTAAGTACTCAATCATTCCAAGAATTATAACCACTGATACCTCTTAATGGAACTTTCAGGATGCTATCGATTCGTTTACAGCCAAAAAAGAGAATTATAACGACATAATAACAGCGAGCTCTCATTTAAAGTGGAGATTTATTACAAAAAAATTTTTACAAATGGGGTTCTCCAAAGAGATGAAAATCCAAAAAAAAAGCATAAGCACACAACTTTCCCATTTCATGTGATTTACTAACATAACCTCTTCTTGGATGAAAAAGAAAGTTTAATGCTCACAATAGCAAATAATTTTTATTAAATTTCTGCTGTGACGAAATGTCATCGCTTTAGTAATTAGGGTGTATAAAAAGCTTGGGCTATAAAACTTAACCAATCGGGTTTTTCGCTTAGCTATTTCTATTACCTCTCAGTACCCACTTAAATGAATTTCAATTAGATACTTCGTTCAATATTTACTTTGCACAAAAATAACGAGAGAAAAATATGAGGGGAGCCACCAAACGTATCGACTTTGTGTAAATAGCAATGCTTGCTTTATGTGGGTAAAATTAAACCAAGCGCAATATTTTATGAATATAGTTAATAAAAAGTACAATTTCTAAAGAACTGGACTTGAAAGACTAGAAGCCCTAACTAGCTTAATGGCAATATAATTATCTCTCTTTGGTACAACTACATTGACCAGTGACCGAGGGGATGGGAGTATTGTATTATTGGTTTTGGGTATCGCTAACACCTAATTGACTTCTTCGTATTTTCCCTTAATTTTAAGTCAATTAAATTGAAAAAAAAGAAAAGCTTATATGTAATTCAGACATAATAATAAACAAACAAGCCAGCCGTATAATAACAATGCGATCATAAAAATGTGGTAAACCCGAGTTATGCTAATTTCCTTTGTAAGCATGCGCAAATGCGTTCGTCGATCGTACCTAATCGGTCCATGTTACACAGAGCATATTATAGTGTTAAGATAACTTAATGGACATTTTCAACACCTTGAAATAGTCGAGATAGATATAGATTATATATCGCATAATGAGGATGACGTGTCGAATTGATTTCACAGAGGGACACAGATGAGGCTAAAATATACAGTTTCAAAGAAAAAATGAGTGGGCCGTCCACTAATAGGTTTAAAGTACTTGGAGGGTGTTTCCAACTTCCAAATAAAGTTATTATCTAAACAGGATATAATTCCGAACTGAAGAAGCGTTGTAAAGATTATAGAACAAGCTTTTATGTCGACGAGTTCATATATATATATTTAATAATTTGCCCTGGATAATAAGATTAATATAGTCCACAAGTTTTATGAGTTTTATAGCTTCAAGAGAATGCCGAAAATATGACCCATGCACCACTTTTTCCACGATAGAATATTGGCTTCTTAGTTCAGCGCAGACCACTGACTTGACTCACTTCCCACATAAGTTTAACCCACAAATACTCTAACATAGTCAGATCACATGACTTCTTTGGCCAACTAACAACCCCATTTCTTGATATATCCAACAGAAAATAACTTTTTCTGAATACAAGGAATCCTAGGGGGGGGAGGTGCCCTCATCTGTAGTAAGCCAAAATGTCTTAACAGGGGAAATTTGCAACTGCATATAAATGTCAAACACAGCTATCCTAGCTCCAAAAAAAATCACCCTATATATACACGCGTGCATATTTCGGCGTATTTATTTACTTTTTAGTGGGAAACCACACTTGCTCGGTGGGCCAGTGCGCTAACTACGCTTGACGTCATCGATTTTTTCTGCCACTTTGCGAATACAAATAGACCATACGGCACTTGTATTTCACCAATACGCGTATGCAACGTGACGCATGCGTCGTCACTATGCAAACAGGTGGTAAAAATAAAAACACACCGTTAACTATCAACCGCTTCAGCTGCCGAAACGCATTAAAATAGAGTGCGTGAGGCGTGCCGACCAGCAGCGTGCGCTTACACTCATACATATGCATGATTGATG
The DNA here is from genome assembly GCA_021498325.1 of Bactrocera minax. NCBI lineage: Eukaryota > Metazoa > Arthropoda > Insecta > Diptera > Tephritidae > Bactrocera > Bactrocera minax. The sequence goes on from JAKEEE010000004.1 coordinate 5,189,815, forward strand.
GCGCAAATAATACGCAGAAATATTTTTATTTTTACACATTCTTCTTCAGTTATTTGTTTGCATGGGAATTACCCGCGACAATTGCAACTAAACTACAAACAAGACAATTGTTCAAGAGCAAAGAGAAAGCCAGTAGGCGTTGTGCGGCGAAGCGATTGTAAGAGAGCGCAATTATGCGAGCATCTCGCTGGGAGAGAGTAGCTGCAACCGCTTGCTCGTTATATGTTGTTGATGATCGTTGCTGGCAACACACGCACATACATGCATACGTATGCGAGCATAGTTGTTGCCAATTGTGGCTGTGAATGCGGTTGTATTGGTGGTTATGTTGGCTTTTGTTGAATTCGCTGGCTGCCGTCGACTACTCTAGGCCACAGTCACACAGCGCAGTCTCATATAAAATCGCATAGCATAACCGCAACGAGTTCAGTTTGATTGCAAACATCAACCAACAAGTGACTTAGCGTAGCAAACAACAACAAATTAAAAGTTTCTACAAAAAAAAGTTAAATTTATGCAAAAAATATTTTGAGTGAAAATTTTCCGAAAACTAAAGTAAGAAGTGCAAGTATACAGTTATTTTTGAAATAAAGACTTTGTGCTTTTACCAAAACAAAAAAAAAAGTAAACCAAAAAAAAATAAAAACTACAACAATGCAACAACAACGTGCCAGCAACAAGAAGCGCCTGATTGTGCTCCGAAACGCCTTCGGCTTTGCCTGTTTACTTACACTACTGCTGCTGCTCAGCAGTACCGCACCCGCAGTGGAGGCGCGTCCCATGGACCTGTACGATGATGTCGGCGATTTCTTCGATGCCGTCTCGCTGGACGATGTGCCCGTCTCGGGCCGCTCAGCACCGGAAACCTTCTGCCGCATGCCGACACGCAAGGGCGTCTGCCGTGCGCTAATACCGCGCTTCAGCTACGATCCCAGCCGCAAAACTTGTGTCGAGTTCAAATTCGGTGGCTGCGATGGCAACGAGAACAACTTCTCCAGCTATGAGGCGTGCATGGCCACGTGTGAGGGCATGTAAATGTGTATGTGTGTGTGTATATAAGCGCCGCTTAAGTGTAGAAATGTTCCTCATACGACCTGAAATTGCCAATTGTAGGCTCCAAGCATCACATTCCAACGCATCATCATCCTGAATAACAGTTATATGCATATTTGGCCAGTGTATGGTCCAGCAATTATTTATGGCGCTTCCATTAAACAGTGTGCATGGCATTTATTTACATATTTTTTAGTTGTTAGCGTATTTTATTGCTATATTTTTATGCATTCGAATGTAAATTCAATGCAGCAACGCACATTTTCCATTGGCTTCAAAGCGAAATTTAATATAATTGCAATGTTTGTGATAAATTTTGGTTTAAAGCTTTTAAGCTATTTTTTTTACATTTTCACATTTTCATATTTTCAAAGTGAAAGCCACAGAAATTTTTAGTTTCTTTTCTAATTTTTTAATTTGATTTTTTTTTTAAAGAATTTCAGTTACAATTTAGTGCACTCATATTATTTATTGTATTTGCTATATATATATGTATTCTAAAATATTATATTTTGTAATATTTAAAATTTTGTATACACGATTTTATACAAAAGCAAAATAAAATATATATTTTTATAAAATATAAAATATAAAATATAGAAAATAATTATTTGTGTGTTTTTATTGAATAATCGATGCCATAGAAAAACACAACGGTGAACAGCATCCATCAAAAAAAAAGGAAAAAACTATAGAAAATACCATGAAATAAACAAATTTAAAGAAGTTTTTGGATCTTTGGCAAAATTGATCAAAAATATTTTTTAGTTTAGTTAATTTTATAATTTAAATTTTAGTAAATTTTTTTTTTAATCTTCAATTTCTTTATGCAGTAGCACGAAAACAAAAGACTTAAGCAGCAAAATGAATGTATTGGTGGCGCTCCGATTGCGGATTATTTGTATTGGATAAAATTTTTTAAAGCCTAATATAATTTTATTACACCAATGTCTCTCTTAACCTATTGCCAATATTTACTGAATCTTCATGAGGGCTTAGTGTTACTTTGTATATTACAGAGAGTAAATTATCTCGGCATTTTTCCAATTTTCAACTTGTTAAGCTAACAGTGCTTGAAAAAGACCCTAATATTAACATTGTAGCAGGCCAATTGTCTAGTTAAATGAGATCTCAGCTTCCTTACCACTACACAAAAATTTTACTCTCGGCCATACACACTATCTCAAAGTAATTTTGTGTGAAGAAATCGAATGGTATTGAGGAAATAACAGTGCAAGGTTCCTATTCCAGCAACTGAGCAATGCAACTCGTCCGCTTTTTCTTTACCTTCTATATCTATATATATATCTATAAGTGTGGATCTGAATGATGTTCACTGAGCGCCTGACTTTTTTGGCCGCTCAGGACGTTCCTCGTTTTCCAAGCCAAAATCACTACTTTTAAATCGTGGAAAGCACTTTAAGCAGGTACACTCAGCTAGAGCATGTTCACCATATACTTCCACCAAAATACGATGCCTTTCGTTGGAAGACTGAGGTTTTCTTTATATTAGAATAATGAAAAAGAACTCTCCGTAAAAACACTTTTTCACGCACCATGTTCGACATATTTGAGTGGAAAAATAATAAAATTCTTGTTTACGCTTCAAAGGAATGACATATAATGAAGAAGACGCACAAGAACAGTAGCCTTCGAACGCATGTTCATAATGTTGAAACAATGGAATCATAATCAAGTTACGCCACGTCTTGGCAAACCGCACGGATATAGCTATAGACCTAATATTATGAAGTGGGACACCGTTTTGACGCAGCGAATCGTTCTTGGTTTTTCAAGACCCCATTTTTTGGCGGTTTTTCGTCTTCCATCGGCAAGCGTCGGAAAGTTTTCTTATCTGCATTTGTGCGTTATTTAATTCAGCATTTTCCACACTTTCCATAATCGACCTTAACTCAACTTACTGGCCGTAAATAGGTTTAATAGATTCCAGTTATTCAATCAAAAGTACCACATGCGAGGTGTGTTCAGAAAACAACGGGAATGTTCTTAGGCTTTAATGACATAGTGCATCATGAATTCTTGCCTTAAGGTCAAGCGGCCAATAAGGAATACTACCTATAAGTACAACACCCTCCATATTCGCCAGACATGGCTCCGTGTGACTTTTTCCTATTTCCAAAAATAAAGTGAACCTTAAAGGGCCGTCGTTTTACAAGTATAGATGACATTAAATTAAAGCGCATCGCTAAAAGAGCTAAAGGCTATCCCAAGATTCGAGTTTGAGAAGTGTTTCGACGATTGGAAGAAGCGCTCGCATAAGATCGTATTAATATCGAATGGAGACTATTTTGAAGGCGACAACACTAATGTACGCGAATGAATAAATATTTTTTGCATAAACGAAAATTCCCTTTATTATTTGAACGCACCTGATATCTCATATTTAAACAGTTTACTAAAGAATTCTGGCGTTATAGGTATCAGATAAAAAGTGATGCGGAACGATTAAAGTGTTAAAGGTACATGATTGAGAATTGAGGTTATTATACAATCTTAGAACTGCAATACTTTCGCCATCAACAATAGATGGATTGGTCCGCTTCAGTTCAGATCATTACAAGCGTTGTTAATATGAGAAAGATATTCTCGAATTTTTTAGAGAATTTGTTTTAACTGATGTGTAACATATTAGGTATGATTATGTTATGTTTGAAGAGATTCCAGAAGAACGTTGGATATGTCGAGATATTTTTCGATTTGCTATTTCTCTCAGTATTTAAAGCAAAGACTTAAAAATACTTCTATATTATGAGATGATATGATCCACGGTATAAATATAACTATTGCCTAAGAGTAATGAGGATTCTATATCCGAATAGGGACAACTTTGCCGTAGACAAGCTCGCCTGCAGCACCCTTGATGAAATTGGTATAGACTGCTGCACCGACGAACAAAATCCATATTTAATGAACATATCTTGGTCATACAGGCAAACTCTATTGAGTCTCTCAGCCTGCTATGCAAATAGCGATGAATAGAATTTCAGTCAGCAACAGTTTGAATATCACTTGCGACCTTTGTCATATATGTAGGTATTGAATAGGCAAATAAGTTGGACCACATAGGGTGCCCTGTTATATATAATTTCAAGGTTTTAACAAATATCAACTTAGAAAAGGGAAATCTCATGGAAATTGATCTCATGGAAAGGGAATGTTCGATAGGTATTCATTACAGAGCAGAATAATACTATGAACGACTTTAAGAACCTCTCTCTTTCCTTAAAACTTTCAAAATAACTTCTATTACTTAAAATTTAACAAACAATTGAGCCCTATGAAAATCAAAACAAGAGAACTTATCTTGTTTATTAAATTAGGAAATATTTGTGTACAAGCAATAAATGACAACAAATAACTTCGTCGAATTCGATAAACACCGTTTCATAAACTTATCGCGAAGATTCCACAAAGTTCATTATTTGCGATATTTGCGATATTTGACGATATTTGACGATAAAAAATATATATATGTAAATGTATAAAACTTTTTTTTAGACAAATGGTTGTGCTTCATTTACATATATACATACAAATAAACAAATATGCAAATTTCTGTTTATATGTCTGTGTATAATCGGTGGCAATTTTTAAAGTGTCGTGCGTTCGAGAAAACAATAACAAACACAACATAAATAAACACAATTAGCACAGATTAATTAATGACAAATTTAAAGCAAATAAGCAAACGCACATACACACATACATACACATTTACATGTGCAAATGCATAAATATGTATGAATAAGACATTTTTAGCAAAAACAGCACAGAAATAAATCAAATTTAAAAAAAAAATTATTTGTATATGTATATATGTATGCATGTATCTCGCGAGTAAACGAAGGTGTCTGCCTGCTTGGCTGCTTGGCTGCTTGGCTGCATTGTTCAAAGTTGGGTCTAGGCGAACCACAAAACAAATGATGACGCGAGTCTGCAAAGGCGTCAACAAATAGGAATGAGGGCCAAAACTTGCGCACATAAATACATTCTCTTCATCTATACATATGTATGTGTGTATGTATGTATTTTTGCATGTTTGCATATGCTAAAAGCCGACTTTTGCAAATATGCTGGCAACAAAGAGAAAAAACAATAATAAAAAAAAAACGATAAATAACAAATTTATTTCAAACCATCAACACACAAAGCATCAAGTCAAAACAACAACTTAATGGCGAAGCAACAACAAAACAATCGAAAACGGTGTCAATTTATAGCTAAGGCTTATCTGTAAGCTACACGTAAACAAAACACACACACTAATACTTGTAAATGTGTATGTACATATGTATGTTAGTGGCTTTCTGGCTTTCTGACTTTCTGGCAGCAGCCACGACTCCAATGGATGCTCCGCTTGTGCGTGACATTAGCAACGATTCAGCACACCGATGGCAATACAAAAGCCATCATAAATTGCCATTTAACATCGCCGAACAAACAATTAACTTGATCGATGCCAATCTGCGCACACACACACGCGCACATGTGCACACACACGCATGCGCACAATGAAGGAAGGCTAATTTTGTAATGGCGCACAGCATGCAAATTTCGTGCAATCACTTTTTATCTCTCTTTGATAAAAAAAAAAACACACCTTTTCATATAAATTCATACAGATGTATGTATGTATATATTATATGTATATGATTTGATATTTAACTTGAAAATGCCCATAATTTGATTAATGCGCGGAAAATTGTAGACAAATATACATACGTGATATATGTACATGTCAGCGGGTGATCGGTTCAATGACCGACATTTCATAATAATGAAAGCGAAATCGTGATTGATAGCGCATATATGTGTGTATGTTTGCAACAGCAGATTTATAAAAAAGGTTTCGATTGAGAAAATAGGTAAATTATATAATTAACTATATTAAACAGTGGTCTGCTAGTAGTTTAGTTCCAAGATCATTCTCTAAAATGGAAACTAAACTGAATTAAATTACAAAGGAAAACAGTTGAGGTTATGTTCACTTTACTAGCGAACGGTTAGAATCAGTACTGCAAGCTAAAGTATGCCATACTAGAGAATAGTAAATGCTTGATAATAGCAATGAAAATTTTAAGACTCAACTATTTAACCTAAATGCATCACCTATTTTAAGTTGGGCCTCTTAATATTGTCCACTAACTAGATCGCCCCACCACTCTAGTTTTTCTGCGCTAATAAAAAAAAACCCTTTTAAATGTATGATTGCTGACTACTTAATTTTGCTTTTCCACATCTGATAAATCTCTCATCTCTCCAAACTCAAAAAGAAAAGCTCTGCAACTGTTCATCCAGGATTTATTTACGCCGAATCATATTGCATACTTTTATGAGCTATAATAATATTCTCAGCAGTTCATATCTACTCATTGTTGGCTCCCTTTGAAGAAATGTGCTTAAATCTAATTATAAAGCTTCATACTAGTTTAAGCACCGCACTTTATCTTTTCAATTTTCGATATAAACTACATAGGTAGAAGTGAGTGAATATTTTGAAAAATATTAAAAAGATATAGAGAATCATGTGTACTTAATCGTATGTACTTTCGTACTTTCGTAGATTAGAAGGAGTGAGTCACTGAAACAGAAAAGAGTACATAAATATAAACACCTAAACAATCCTAAATTAAATAATGAATACGGTGGATTAGATTGTGGAATACTAAAATCCCTATTCGAAAGAGCTTCATTGGTTTACCATGCATATACATATTACTGAAGTAATAACTAAATATATTTCAAAATTTTCTTTAATTTTCTATGCCAAAAATTTTCTCAAATTTCATAGATGTGGCTTTTGCTTTAGTGGCGACCTCTTCATGAGCACAAGTATGAGAAACACTTAGTAAGAGAATATGCTAAATGAGGTATTAATTCGTAACCTGTTTGAAGAAATATTATGTCTTCAAAAATATCACCTTTTATCACTCAGTTCTTCACTTGAATGTTAAGTTCATACAGTGGTTCAGAATAGTATTTGTCAACGATCAACCGAGCCTACTTAAGAAAATCTTTGTACAGACAGAATTATGCTCACATATCTTCTGGATCTTATTGGTAAACTAGCTTGACATAACCAGGTACCAAGTTCTTTATACTTAGTTTACCTTGATCATTATTCTAAAAGGTGCTTTTAGAGGTAAAGACCTTTTATTTCAAATAAAACAATTAAAACTCAAAAAAATACAGAAATTTTAATGAAATGCTCAATATTTTGGCTTTATTAGTTGCAATTTTTATGGAAGAGTTTCGGGCATAAATTGCCCCACGACTGCTTCTTACTAAATTTATACTACCGGTCCCGACCCATATTGCGCCGACTTTCGGTTTCCAAATGGTCGTTTATGGCTTTTTTATCAGCATAGACCTCCATAAAAAACGATCTAAAAAGTCAGACCAAGTGGCTAATTGGCCCTACCTAACCTACCTCACTTTCTGACTTAGATAATTGATGTTGATTTGAGTAACCTAAAAAATTGACAGGAACATTGACTCCATCTTCAATTTTATACATATACAAGAAATCGCCGGTGTTTGTACGGTGATTTTCCAAAATTTGCTGAGCATAACTGTAAAATTCATGTGTACGCTTTGACAGCTAGTTTGACAGCTAGTTTGGCAGTTAGTTTGACAGCTATCCCACTAGGAAACTCTATGTTAAAAAAAAAATAAGTAAATAAAACAAGATTGAAATGTTTAAATTTCACCTCCGGTTATGGAAGTGAAATGGAAGTGAAATGGAAGAGTCACACAAGCTTGCGCTGATGGTGGAGAAATACAAATACTCACTGACATATCAAGCCGCCGCCCGTGTGTAATACCACAAATCGATTCTACGTAAATATTGTCACATTTGTAGCGCTGAGAAAAACCACCGATTGAAGCCTTCGACGATGTCATTACACCCACCCACAGGTTGTTGAAAGTTTAAAGACCTCTGGCACAAATTTTCCATTGTTTACTTAATAGTGCAATAAGTTTGCTATAAATAAATACAAATACTCATACAAACACACAAACATACATACATATGTATGATGCAATTAGAGTGCAATGGCTTTAACCCGCATATATATATATGTATGCATGCATACTCGCAAACGCACATTTATCGCATTTGCATATTGCTTAGGAAATTCATACACTCACATATGTAAACAAATGTATGTATGTAAATATGCACCAGAGCGCCTGAGTAATGTGTCCATAGTACCACCACTGTGGTGAGGTAGGTTTGCCTGTAATGTAATTATCGAGAATGCTGATAAACCAAGTGCTCATACATACATACATATGCATATATGCGCGCTTCTCTAAAGAAAAAGTATACAAAAGCTTCAAGCAACAACAAAGATGGCAGAAATTGCTCGAAAACGATCATGCCGCACATCGAATGTATTACACGTTGACTCGTAAGCGTAGGTAAATACTGATCTAGCATATATGTGTACAGTATATATGTATGTTTTATGTGCTTTTGGACAGCTTCGCTTTTTTCCTCGGAAATTTTCACTTGTAGAGTACAAGAGTGTTTACACACAATTTGCATAGCCACATGAAAAATTTTAGCATTTGAAGACCTAAATATAAGGCATACATATATATACATATTTATACATATGTGTATATATACACATGGACTTACTTCATCAAATACGTCTAAATACATACACCAACATATATACATATATACAAAGAAACTCTGAATGCAATAGTCTCGAGCCTTGGTCACGTCCATAAACACCTCAGAGGATGACGCCGTTATTAACAGCATCACCTCATAAATATTGCAACTTTTCGCATACAAATCGTGATTGAATAAAATATATTGCCACAACAACACTTTTTTTTGAGCATACTGAAGATTATTTTGCCAAAAAAATTTAACGAAATGATATCAACACCGAAATTAGCTATATAGTACGAACCACTAGCTTTTATATGCGAACCACTATGGATGTTATCGCATGTATTTATTTCATAATTATAAAGGGTGTTTTTTTAGATGTACGGAATTTCATGGAGGGATACCTGTCAAACCAGTTGTCAAAACAAAACATGTGCTTGACATCTATGTTCAGTATACTTTGTTAAAATATCATGCAGAGACTTAGACCAGAACAAAATTTTGACATCGTCGCGCCTTATTTCCGTTTGCTCGCATTCTGTTCGCTGATTTATAGAGCATTTCGCATACATCAGCGATGAGATACATACCTGGTCTAACGAGCACTTAAAGAAGAAATTTTCTAATACTTGGAGGACCGACAATCGCCGGGATCCCTTGTGTTCGCAGAAAGTTACTCTTTGGAGAAGAATCAAATTTTTTTTTAAGCAAACAGCGCAAAAGCGGCACAGTCCAGGAAGAAGTAACGAGATTATTCTATCTTACCATCTTCCAAACAACATTGATAATTAGCATACGGCAGAATTTTTAGACTAATATATGATTGTCACTCGGAGAATAACCGGTAGCAACACCTACAACGCGGAAGACCCAAACCTTGGCGAAAGCAAGGAACACATTAGATATTTTAAGATACACCCTGGAATAGAGGAATCTTGCGTCCGTGCAAATATAGTACGGTTGACCAGCGCTCACCGAGCTCATTTGAGACCCAACCTTTCAGCAGTAAACCGCAAGAGGGTCACAGATCTCCAAACATTTTCCAGTCTGATGACCCGAGAACGCGCTTCCTTGCAAGCTGAGCAGCTTTGCAGCGATCTCCAACGATTGCGCTTTGACTAGATGCTCATATATCTAAGTCTTGTTGCAAAACAGCTCCATGAAATTTAAAATGAGGTCAAGCACATATCATGGTTACAACTTCTATCGTTAAACAGAGTAATATGCTCTCGGATGCGCTTTCTTTCTTGCTCGGTCAAAGGGTATGGGAATTGAACTGACTACATTTCGTTATCGAGGTTACGAGTCCCTTAACTATTGCTGGGTTAATGTATTTCGAGGTTGCGAAAAACTTATGGGCGAGACTAAATTACAATCGGACAAAAAGTGAGCGAACTTGAGAAAGTTTATGAAACCACAGATATCAGTTCCGGCTTCAGTTTTAAGAGTGCACCTAGTGTTTAAGCCTCACTTGCACAACTCTAGCTATGTTGAACTCATTCCAATATACTCTACTTAATAGGATGACGAATTTTTTCAACATTTTTCAACATTTCATCAGATTGCAGAGAGAATTTCCTTATCAATACACTTCTTTAATCAGGCGCCCCATAAGATCATGTAAAACAACAAGCATAAGGAAATAATCGTAGTTACAAACAGATCTAAGCACTGAATATCGTTGAAAAATACAAGCCAAAGGGCCATTGACCTCTTGCTGAACAAACATCGATCGCACTCTCCTTTCCTTTGTTGCGGTTTCGAAGAGTGCAAATAAATTAAAAAATATAATATATATGTGTGTGTGTGTGTGTACTAAACCGATAATGTGTGTAATAAAAAATGAGAAATGGCAATTATGCGCATGAGCAACGCTTTTTGCATGCCAACAAAATGAGCGACAGCAACAAGGCAAATTTGACACGTTCATTGCACATTATTCAAGTTGCACCAACGACCGGCATTATTATTTTTTTTTTTATGTGGAAAAACAAATAAAATAAAAAAAGTAAAATGAAATATACAAAATCAACTGTGCGCAACACAAAGGAAAATGTTGCTTACGAAAAGTTAGTGATGATGGTGGAAAAACCGAATACTCTGATACACCGTTGAGTATACTGGTCTAAAAAACTTCAATTCTGGTCGTTAGAATTAGTGAACCATTAACCGACTACGACAGAAAATATATTTGAAATGTCAATTTGAAATTTTCCATCCATGCAGTCCAAGTCCATGTAGTTGCAGCCTAAACTGTGGGCATTCCTGTTGTAGACAACATTCATCAAATAATTCTGAGAAATGCTGCCAAGTTAAGAGTCCTAAGAATAAAAATCCAGGTCTGTTATAATTACGTAGACTCGACTATTTTGCACTACAGAGTCGGTCGAGTTTTTTGCACGGAGAAATTTCGAAGCGCAATAACAGTTCTCAAATTTTTAGAGAAGTTCTCTCCGCGTACAGTTGAATATTTAATGGCAAAAATTTTGAAAGAGAAATATTATGACTTATTAAACCTCAAATGATGTCTTGGCTAGGTGATGGGCTTCTTATTTAACTAAAATCTTCTCACTTTGTCACCGATATTAATGTTGAGTTGTTCTTTTATTCTTCAATTAATAAAGGTCAAAATTGTGCCACGTTTAAAAACGGCTCAAAAACGGCTCAAAAACTCAACTTATTTAAGTTAGCAGTTCAAGAAAAACACGCTCGTGTATCACACGTCCTTGCCGGACAGACTGACTTAACTTTCTTTAATGTTTTCCCTTGATATGACTATTTGCTTAGTTCTCGAGACTTAACTTCGGTAGTGATTATTTATAAATAAAAGATGTGTTTTTAGAGGAATAGAAATATTATTTTAAAGAAAACAGAAAAATTAATGAAACGATCAAAATTTAGCTTTATTTGCTCACAAATTTGAACAACATTTTGGGCATATAAAGCACATCGTTTGCGTATTTACCAGCAACTCCAGTCTTATATCGCCAATCACGAGACAAATTTTGCTTTCCAATTGGTTTTTCATAGCTACTTTAAACAGCTGGTTCAAGCTTGATCTGACACATACCTTCATAAAAAGTATTCACACAGGAAATTCACATTCAAAAGACATATTCCGGGGTTTTTAAACGATGCTCTCTACGGGAACTAATGTGAATTTACCTACAGTTATGATGAGAAATTTTCAAATCACTACTCACCATCTTATCAAGCTGTGCTCGTGGTAGCGAATACGGAATTTTATCAGTTATCAACTACGCGAACAACACTATCTTGGCTTTGATGATCCGTTATCAATTCATCATGATATTGTTGGTGTACAACAAAACTGCAAGGTGTGGATGTTGACTTGTAAAACTACTGTGGCTACTGATAACAAGGCAGCATATGTTGAAACACTTGATAATGTTTTCTAAAAGTGGTATAAATTTCGTTACAGACATACAAATATTATATAAATGATTCGTTATAATTTTGCGGTCAGTTAGAAAACCGCCTCGAACCGATCACGAGCGCTCTTAGCGCTATGATGTTAAAATTCGATTCGAACAAATTAGATGTTAAGAATGACTTCAAGAATTCTTTTATACTCACTTCCATTTGGTTATATTATACAACGGAGATTATTGCAGCTTTTCACCATATTGTTGTATAAGTGAAAAGGAATTCACCGTTCAAGCTTCAGAAGCTCCTTCACATCAATGGTTTGCGCTTAGGATTCTAAAAGCAGATAGCCTTGTATATTTCGAAATATATATATTTGTATTTTATATTATATAGATATTAAATCCTCTATATACCTATATGAAAAATAAACTTAAAGTTTTAAAAAGCTCATCACTTATTCGTGAATCATCTACTTCTTAAGCTTTTAATGCAAGCGCAAAACTTTGCGCAGAGTATATTAATTTTGTTTACATGAGGGACACTGATAAGAGTAAAAATATACGAGTTAGGTGTGGGTTAGGTATATTAAAATGTACAAAAATGTATGTTTGCCTGTCGGTACGAGTTACGGGCTGCCAAACCCATTCTATGCATAGCTTGAAAATGGGAAAAATCGGGTAATAACCAGGCTTATCGTCCATTGAGCACCATTTTGTAACCCATCAGCTTAGATACCTCAAGCATTAAGAGTTATATCGAATCTTGAACAAGAACCGGGCATTTCTTTAGAGCGGAATATTCAATGCAGAACTAAACACCAATTCTAGAAGTCCAAATATAACAAAACAGAAAAAGTGATTTCCAATTAATGTACCTTAAGAAAGGGTAGCAAAATGACTTTTCATCTAATACTTGAAACAGTCGCAAAAGAATAGCTTAAAACATTCCTTAAGCAGTTTTAAGTTATGCAGCTAAATACAAGATTTCTCACTAAATAAATATGTCAGAAGGTCTTCAAAGGAATTAATATAGAAATTGGACAATGTGCGTAGCACCGAACACCTTCGGGAGAAATCCTATATCTCAAGAAGGACTAAACCAATTTCAACCAAATTCGGTGCATAACATTATTCTGTCACTCTTATATTAGAGCGTGAAAATGGACGAAATCGGACAGCAACCATGCCTACTTTCCATACATCAAAACTTTAAATTCAAAATGATTCTTTCACTTTATAATATATAACTGAAACACCAATTAAGCTATCGGAACATAACTTCGCACAATGAGTGCCTTTGGTGTATGCCATCTCACTTCTAAAAATGTTTGAAATCGGACTATAACTTTTCAAGCACCAAGATACCGAATCTCTCTCTGTCAGCGGTCAATCTATGAGATTTATTATTAAAATTCAGAAAACATCTTTTTTTGGTAATAATGTCTCCTGATGCCAAAAATGGGCAAAATTTGGGCAATAATTGCATGCCCCCAGCTTTGCGCTTTGAAAATTGTGAAAGTATAAAATGTTCGTTGCACCCGAACTTAGCCCTTCCTTACTTGTTTACCCTTGTTGTTTACGTTCCAATAATATGAAATATTTCCGAAATAATTTTAAATATTTCATATATATTTCTAAAATATTTCAGATTGAAAACCGTTAAGTGCACTTACATAAGCCCGCTTGTTGTTGTTATTGTACTAACAGCAAACATTCGCTAAATTATTTTGAGGCATATTGCGGAGTTGACAGATAAAAATCCGTTGCCCTTACTGATACAAAAGCAACAATTTCACTTCTGTTCATTTTCATCTGTTTTATTGCCATTTAATTTATGATTTTAAATTTTAATTATTATTTATACATACATATGTATATGTGTGCTTGTGTCACAATTTAGTTTTAAGTCAATTTTTTGTTTTACAATAAATTGCCTTATGTCCCTATAAACAAATAGCATACAACACAAAATACAATATTTTTTAATGTTTTCATTTTCTTTTTTTTATCATTTTTTTTTTGTTTTGATTTTTTTTTTTTTTTTGTTTTTTTTTGGTTACATGTGGACACAAACAAATAATGCTAGCGCATACTTACTAGCACAGCTAGCAAGGGATAGAGTAAAATTTTATGAATTTAGTTTTCAAATATTTTACTGTTTTAAATATATTTGTAATATATGTGTGTGTATATATATAATCTATCATCTTTAACATACATAGAATGTAAATATCAAGTTTCAATGTATACATATGCCATTTGTATTTGCTATAATTTATTAGATTTTAATTTTTTTTTTTTTATTTGAACCCAGTTGCAAAAATCGTAAAATATACATGTTTTTTAGTAGTTTTTTTTTAAATTTTGTTTTTTTTATATTTTTTTTATTGTGTTGAATTGTTAGTTGACTTTTTCGACGGCGAATTTATAACTTACGAAGAAATTCTGTTTTCAATTGTAATTTTCTTCAAAAATTCGCTTACTTCCATTTGGTTCAAAATAGACTCTGTTTGATTTAGTACATTTTGCTGTTTACGGCCGCTTACAATGTGGCCCTAAAGTCCTAAGAATTTGCAAATGATTTCACCAAAGTGCGTGCAACGCGCTAAGACTGTTACCCGCATTAATAAATAGTAATTTTCGTATAGATACAATAGCAATTGCAATTTGTTGGCTAGATTGCAAGCAACGCATTCGTTTATTCGGTCGCAATTGTGAATTTTCACGTTTTCATTTTGTTTGGGAATAAGAGGAGAAGGATCGGTTAATGTTTTAACAAAATAAAATAAACAGCAACATTTATATGTATAAATATTTAATTACTTAAAAGTAGTTATAATTCCCTTGCTACATAACCAGAATGTACTTTGCATTCCTGCTACTCTTTTACCGTTTCAATATATATATATATGTATATATGTGTGTGTGTGTGTATGTGTATGTATTTGTAGTGGCGGGGATCTTAAAATGTTTACAAAAAAACAAAAAAAAACAAAAAAACAAAAAAAAAATATTTATGTAGTAAGTAGACTTACGTTAAATTATGCTACTAAATCAAACGAGCAGCAACAGCATTGCTAACAATTGCATTTCATGCCTGCTAGTACCCTTCAAATATTCGGTGTATTTTAGTATGTGTTGTAGCTGTTAAATATGCTTTTCGCCTATTGTCGTAACGTATTAGCATTGTATTTCTGTGGTCACACCTTTAATACTCTCTGAACTAAAGTGCACACAACCGTATTTGCACACCAGCGTCCAAACGTATGGAATGAAAAACTCCTCAGGCGCATCCTCTTCGACATACTTGAATTTCAGGTCCGGAAATTTCTGTAAAGCGCATAAAAAAAATTGATCATTTAATATATAATTTTAGTAAGTTAGTAATTATTTTTACCCGCAAGCGATCACTAGACCACTGGCTGGCGCCCTTCGATATAACCTCAAACACTTCATTGACACCTAATTCACCACGCTGCTCCTGCACGCGCTGCAGACGTGACGAAAAGAAGCCGACAACCTAAAATGTTCAAAATAATTAGTTGCCTTTGCCCAGCTGAACAGCTGCCCAGCGGCAAACAATGTTGCAGCATACATACCATATCGATGTTTTGTATTATGTCCTGAAACGCATGATGACTGCGAAAACTTTCGAACACACTGCGCTTATAAAGCAATGTGTATACAAGATTTGGACAGTACACTAGCTGATTGGATAGACAGGAGTTGAGAATCTCCAAAACCATGCGTAACACCTCCTCCAGTACTGTGAGATCTTGTAGCATATCTTCAGGTGTTGTTGTAACATTAACGGAGACCGCATTATTGACCGGCTCCTTTAGCTGTGCATCGAGGCGTGTGTGCTTGCGCGCTAATGTCTCGAAAAGCGATATCAGTCGTTGCGCTACATATGGATGCAATGCACGAAATTGTCCCGACATGTTCGCCAGCGCAGCCAAACAATTCGTATGCAAATATTTATCGCGCATTTTCAACATATTGTACTGTATAGTGCGTATGACAACCAGAATGAGAAGGCCGCCCAGTGATATTTCCGAAATGGTACGCTCAGTGTACCAGTGTATATTTTTAAGCATCTAATGAGGGAAATTTTTTTTATTGTATATGCATACATGTACATATATATATATATATATATATATAATTATATATAATATAATTATATATAATATAATATATTTATATATATATATTTATTTATATAATTATATATATATATATATAATTTTAGTGGATAATGCACTCACTATATTATGCACATTCTTGTTGAAGCCATCATCCTCGCTGAGTATTAGCAAGACAATGAGGGACATGTAGATGTGATGAGAAGTACTATCTGGCGCGTGGTAGAGTGTCTGCAATATTGGTATAACCAAGTTCTCTACATCGTTTTGTGCCATTACAAAGCGATAGAAGCGTTCATTTCGATGTAACAAAAGATAAAGTAACAATGTTGCCTGATCAATGGTCACAATGCGGCAAAGTGTTTCGTAAATGGAGGAGAAATCGATCTGAAAGGAAGCGCCATCTTTTGGTGAGTCTTTCGAATCGGCACAGCCAAATAAGCTGGCACGATATGGATTATCCTTAGTGGTACAGTGATTCGTCAAAATGAGTATGAGTAGAAGACTTTGATTGGCGAGTGGATAATGATCACGAAATTGTTGTGAAAGTTCAGCACCTGAAGCGCTGGTTGCTTTCAAGACGTCCTGTTGTTTGCGAAATGTGAAAATGGAGAGTAAAGACTCGGCGATGCCAAACACAAATGAGCCGGACGTTGACGAACCGAACATTGTGTGTGGCACCTCCACCATGCGTGCCACAAAATGTAATAGCGCCGAGACGAGCACATTTGCATGCTGACACTTGTATATAGTTCTGGAAAATTAAAATTAAAAAAACAAAAAACATTCACATTCAAAACATTCATATTCCTTCGATACTTGCGAAAAATATTTACCTAAAAATTATTGATTTCTCTGTGGGTTGTTCGGTGAAAAGGTGTACGGAGAGCAGAGTGATGAACGTATTCACCGACTCCAAATGCAAGTGATATGTGAAATCCCTGCAAAAAAAAAAAAATAGTAAAAAAAAAAATGATTATTACAAACTTATAAATCTCATATGACAGCATGGTCAATAATTACTTCACTGGAATCACCACAATCAAATTGACTAGCGCATCAATGAATGTTTCGAACTTTGCACCATCAACCACGACAGCTGCCCTCAGTAGCAAGTTAGCAGTAGCTTCATCTTCTGTAGCCTCAACAGCAATGGCGGTATTCTCGGCGTGCGCACCTGTCGCAGCAGCATCTTCCTCTGCACGCAACAAATCAGCACTTGGTATTGCTTCAAAATGTTGTAGTAGCTGAAACTCCGATCCGGTCTCAATTATGTATTTAATCAGCGAACGTATTATGAAGAGTGCATTGAATGTTTGCCATATGTGCACATTACTTTCTTTGTCGGATAGAGACAGTAATTCCGATGCTTTGCGCAGAAACACTGTTATTAATGAACCCAAATTCCCTGTCTTCAAATTGTTACTGATGAACGATTGGCAAAGTGTTTCCAAACGAGAATCCAAATTTAACTGATCTTGACTGTAAAATAAGCACAATGAAGTTTTAGCGCCTTCATAGGTGGGTTGCACACGTCAGCTTTTCGCTAATCGCCCACTTACCTATCTTCCGGTATTGTTATATGATAATTTAGTAGTGCATTCCAAAATACCTCAGCGTCTGCTGCAATATGTCTACGTGCAACAAAGCGCTGCAACAGTTCATTCTCGGAGAGATTAGCTTGTCTGCTGACGTTGATCCCCATGGTTTTGTTTGTTTTACGCACAACGCTAATGTGCTGCTGTCAACGTCGCCGAAATCGCCGTTGATCTGGATTTGCAGTCGCACACACTGCACACACTGTCACAACGCTAACGTCACTGTCGTCAACAATACGTAGCTATGCAAATGAGCGTTTTTACACTGCCCTCAAGAATGCACACCTCCTTTCACCTTTATGCCTTTATTTCAACATTTGTCATCTGAGCTAGGCCGAAGAATTTTTACTAAATTTGTGCTACACAATAAAAATTTAAGATTTTCCGCAATATTTTGGATATTTTCCTCAAGTTGTCGGCGAATTTCAGAACTACTATATAGAACAATAGCATAGTGCTGCCACATAACGCAAACTGTTGTAATTTCTTAACGCTACTCAAAATATAGGCGCAGCATGCAAACTTTCAGTTTTTAATTTACATTCTCTCTTTCAAATTCAATTACTATAGAAAATATATATTAAATACTATTTACAAACTGTATATTTTTGTCATATTGTGCAAAAACTTGAAATATCTTAAATATGGCAAGCATTAATGTGGAACTAAACAAAACACAAAGAAAATCGGAACCGTCGTCGCGGGTGGAAGAATAGTAGCTGGCAAGAAAGCGATGATAGGTTCGAGTACTTGCTAAATAAGAATTGGATATTAATGTAGAAACAGCTGTGTTGGATTGTACGATAGGAAACGGATGTTTTAATGTCAAATAAAGCAATGAAACGTAGTGATATTTAAATTCAAAAATAAAGTATCTCAATCTTTTATACAAATGTTAAGTGTGTGAGCAAATTAGTGATTGCAGCTATCACTGCAGTCTAACCGAAATCACAATTGTAATATATGCAAAAAGAATGTTGTATGCGGTGGATGCAAAACCTCATATCAATTATTTGTTTGGCGTAGTCAAACTGAAGTAACAGTGATTGGTCCAATGTAAGATTCCAGTTACGTAGGTTCCATTGTCATAGAACCATAAGTTCTCTAATCGTCATATCAAATTGTTGTAGTGTAAAATCTACAGGTCGCGCAGCAAATCTGTTGAATAAAACTTATTGAATATTGTCCTTAAATAAAACACAGGTTAATTTCATATTTTTAAACAAAAATGTGTATATTATGTACTTCGTTTAAGTATGATCATCAATTTCACTACAACTTAATTGCAAGTGTGTTGCAAGTGGCGCCCGCCCTACGTCGCAAACATTTACAAACTTCTCCAATACAGTTGATACAGTTGTGACTTTTGCTATTTGCTTTTTCTGTTACTTTTTCAAAAATATTTATTATCAAATACTTGGAAATTATAATCATTATACATGGATACACTTGTGTAAGTGCTAAATAAAATTAATAAAATAAAAACGTAAAAAAATATATTTGCGCTTGCAAAACAATAACCTACGCTTGGTAGGTATATGTGTTGATGTGCAACGCGTAACGAAACAATATAAATAAATTTACAAAATATAGATGTTACTCATACATGTTATGTACATATGTTAGATTTTTTATTACATAAAATTATATTTTTACTAAGCGTGACATAAGACTTTAGTATCACATAATTTTAAAATGCGTCCAACAGCTTACATATTCGGAATCAATTAAATTCAGTTTGTGATTTCAGAAACATTCTAATTTTAACAAATATTTCCAAATATATATTAGTACAATAGATGTATTAGTAGACAACTAAATATTCAGTCAATGCTACTAATTTTTAAAGGATCACTTGTAAATCACTTATTCTTCGTTTTTTTTTTTAAAGCGTATTTTGTTGTGTTAAATTATGAATTTTAGAAAGTGTGCAACAAGCAAAGTTTATATTTCAAAACAATCGCTGACATTTAAAACAAGTAAAGTTGTTGGTCTTCAATTTAATTGTGGTTAGCAATAAATATGCATGAAGAGTGCATTGTGCCATTTAATGCTTATGTGCCATATAATGCATTTAAGCAATTTTTTCAGATTGTGTTTGTCAATCAGGTCAAAGATGTCACTTAAGAGCTAAATATGTGAAATTGTATGCATGAATAATATGTTAATAAAAATACTATTTAGAAATGAAATACAACTATAAACTAAATGAATTAAAGACTTAGGAGTAGGCGTTGTTTACAAAGAATATAATGATGAGGATGATTCTAAACGACTATAACTCGAAAATTAATCATAGTTGAATAGTTAAAAAGATGAAAATTAGTCTAATTTTCGCTTTATATAAACATTATGTAAATCTTGTTAAACAGCACTCGCACATGCAATCTCTCTGCTATGGCCACATCATGTATCAAATTTGTTCAACCAACAATTTGCTTTTGATTTTATGCACTGTGTAACAACACTGTAATCGCTTGAACGCTAAAATTTATAATTAAAACACAACGTAAAACGCGTTAATTTCTTCCTTTTTTTTGGGTTTTTTGCTGGGTTTTACATTTTTATTTGGTTTATCGTTTCATTGCAGGCTGGCCTTGAGTTGTTCTTCCTGCGTATTTCTTACTCCACATATCTTATTTTCATCAGTTTTATGTGCTTCATACCATTCAATTTCTGTGTATTAGCTGAAATTTGTCCGTAATCACATACACACATACGTGTGTTTTAGCATTGTTTATAGGATTTGTCGTTTCCCTAGTCAAATTATATTGTGTTCTGTTTTGTTTCGGTTTACTTTCCTATTTCAGTCATTTATGTATATTATTTACTGTTATCCCGCTTGCTCCGCCTTTGCTTCTGCTTCTGCTTCAAATTGATAATGATTTTTAAACGAAGTGCCATTTTAGTGTATTTTTATTTAAATTTTGCGCAATGTGAGTGCTGCCTTTGAGGATTTATTAGCTCTACTGCTGGCCAACAACTGTTTCAAGCTGAATGAGGAGATTGCAATTCCAAAGACGGCCAGCATTGCAGCGGAACGTGTTAATACGCGTTCAGAAGTGGGTGTGGTGAAGACATTGCTTGAGGACTGTGCTGAAGCCTGCGAATTAAACGAGACAGAAGTATGCAAAAGTGTTAAAAAAAAAATGCGACAATTATTGATGGTACAAATAAAAACAAAAATATAGCTATTATATAATATGAACAATAAATATGTTAAACGCGATAAGATAAGCAAAATCAGATGATATCGCGCTCATTAGTGGGGCAATTGCTTGCTTGCTAATAATCATTATCAAAATGTCTTGCATAAAAGTTGAAAAGGAATTTCCCCAATATTGGATAATAAATTCATATGCGCATTTAATATTGTCGCATTTCTTTCATTTGTAAGCAAATTGAGGAAAATGCGTGGAATATACCGTCAAGGACGTTCTGATTGGCAACGCTCGGCAAGTGTTAGCGTTAATTTTAGCAATACAATTTGCATATTTAAAAATAAATTAAAGCAACACAGAAATTGGCAATATGCCCACCAATGGCTGATCATAAAAAAAAAAAAAACATACAGTGAACCTCAACAAAGTTGACGCTAAAATAATAGTCATACATACAAGAATTTACGCCGCATAGCGCGTAATGAGGAATTTAATTTAACAAGTTAAGTTCGATTTATTCACGAAAATATGTATGTACATAATAATGAACTAATATGTAAACATATGTTTGTATGCACACAAATTAGACAATTACTAAAACGGAAGCCGTTCGGAAGCCGAAACAAAGCAGAAAAAATTAGCCAACAAGCAAAAAAACCCCATAACAGACGAATTTGTTTAGCGGGCGCCGTTCAATGAACTGATATGTCTATAATGCAGAGCCAACTGCAACAACAACAAAATTAATGTATATGTAAACAAATAATTCAACCAATGAATTCTACTAACGCTGTCAAGAGGAATTCCTCACTTGTGGCTATGATATTATTTAGTCACTGACGTCGTTCGTTGTTACCCTTTTTTTGCATTTTTATTTTCATTTTATTACCTGGCTGATTATTTCTAAACGTGCACCAGTTATGTAAATAAATATGATACATAGAGGTTGTGTTGTTTTCGCCTTTTGTCACAATACTAACAAACAAAAGCAAATAAATATTTGCTCTAATTTTTTATATGATTTGGTTGCAAATATTGTGCACTTTTAATGAATGATAGATAAATGTGTTGGGAGAAAAAGTCACGTTATTTTTTATTTTATTTACTTGGAATTTATTTTTAAAAACTTTCTTATTATTTCTCATCTTCAGCAATGTGTTCTATTTATAGCAAAGCCAAATGCAAATACCATGAAGGAAGGAAACACTATTCCTGCTAAATGCGCATTTTCTAAATGCTTTCGAAACGAACTAATCCACACATCATATGTCACCTTGATATGAGAAGTGGTATTAATCGCGTCATATTTCATAATCAGTTAAATGTAATGCAAATGCATGACTACAGATGCAGATTTGTATTCTTGAGCGTCAACTACAGTCTTTCTATAAATTATTTCTTTACTGTTCTGTAGAAGCTTGTAGTTTACGATAACCTATGAACTACAGTTAATCTACTCGTAATTCTAATTCTAAAATAAATTGCACAGCTACAATATTTCACTTTTTCAGAGAAAATTTTTCAAATTTTCACATTGAAATATTATGCTTTTAGTAATCTACATATATTTAGCACACATGTCATTAAGATAAATTTAAAAAAATACTCATTATTTATAAATAATAACAAGCACTAGTTAAGATTCAAATTTACCACAATACATTATATTTCTAAATATCTTTAAATATGTTAACATAATGAAATTTTAATTATTTACAAACACTTTCTGTAAAATATACCATTGTGGTCCAAGATATTTCATCACGCAAATACGAAAGGTGTTAAATAATAATAATGAATATTAACAAAAGCAAAGGAACTATTGGTTATCATATGATTGAATTAACGACGCGTCACAAAGCAAATCAAACTTGTGACGTAGATAAAGTGCGGACTAGGGCTGACGCTGGGCATCAATAACTTGAGATGATAACAGTTTAAATTTATTTTTGCACACAGATTCCAATATTTCGCAGTTTCCAACTACACGAACATATTTATAGAGAAATTGACAATGTAAATAGAAAGCAATCTCACAATATTAATTAGGTTGTAAAACGTTTCAAGCTCTTTTCTAAAATGTTGATTATTAAAATCTGAGATGTTCACACACCGTTCAAGAATTCGATTTTGAAAATAAAAAATTTCAGTTTTTTATTTTTTATTTACACAAAGAGTTCGAGGACATTTTTTCGGAAAATATATTAATATGCCGTTTGATAAAATAAAATTTATTAAAATAAATAAAATAATTGTATTTGCTTGTTCGGTGCTTATTATATTGACACGTTGACATATTTTAAATATGAAGTGCGTCAATGAGGATAGTTCTGTAAAGTTATATACACAAATGCAGATCTTGCGAACAATTCCACTGCGATAGCGATGCTGTGTAATTAACCAAAACAAATAAAACGCTTAATTAATAGCGCTACGTCACAGCGAGTCTTTTTCATTTCATAACCTCCTTCTTCATTATCATTAATTAAAAAAAAAAAAAGGTAAACAAACAAACGAATCGCAAGTCTTAAGAGATCATGCAACGACAGCGTGCCGCATATTTTGCTGCATATTGCATATATATTTTATATATATGGCTTTTATTTCTTATTCCTCGGAATGCAGCAAATAATTATCAAATCATGAAGTATGGGTGAAAGTAAACTTAAGTATTGCTTGTTAGTTGGTAAACTTCTTATTAATCAAAATGCTGATATTTATTTGCTAGTTCCTTTATATCTAAGATTTCATATCATGTATTGAGATTCCTCAATTTCACACTGTTTTGTTTCATCACCATCAAGTAGGTACTGCATACAAAACTCAGCAACACACAATCATATAATTTTTAACTGACCTATGACAACCAATTATTTGTACGGTCATTATACGATTACTGTTGCCGTCACCAAATTGTCGCCTGTTCATTTCTGTGTTTTACTCCTCAACACCGCTAGCACATTTACCAAACTGCTGCCAGCCGCGTTCTCCGTCTTTGTTGGCTGCTGTTGGAGTTTATTGGTCCGTTTCTTACGTTTCGTAAATGTCTTTTGAAACATTTCCCGTTTCACACGCAAAGTATCAAAGTAACGAGAAATGCGCACTTTGGTATCGCCAATCGAGTGAGCCGTGGCCGTTTGCACTGAAGGCAGTTCGGGTGCCGTCTGCGCAACCGGTTGCTCTTTAATATACTCCGTCTTAATTAATTCCAAAGATTTTATGGAAACATTTGGTATACTCATCGTATTATCTACATTCGTAGTATTTGCAAATCCTGCTTTTACTGTTTGTATGCATTGAATTTCGATTGGTGGTTTATTATCTTTTGTAACTTCAGGTAGGCGTTTTTGCTCTGTTAAAGGTTGATTACTACTGAAGTCAAAACTTATTATAGGCATATCAAACGTCGGTGCTGTTGTAAGATGCGGTGGTTCAACTTCTAAAGAGCTTGATTCACACATTTGTGTTGTTTCAGCTTTACAATTGCTAAACAAAGCGTCAATGAAACCCATATCTTCTGTATCTGTACGCACTGTACTATTTGATTGCAAAGAAGTATCCAATATATTAGATGTTGTGGTACTTTTTGCATTGTTCTCTAATGCGATAGTCTGGTCGAAATTTCTAGATTGGCATAAATCCTGTTTTGTGCTCATTACCAGGGCCGTTTTCTCAACATCGTTATTGTCCCTATTGCTAAGTAGTGCTTCTACAAAACGTACACTGTCTGCATCATTGAATTCTTCATTAACAAAAGAAATTACATCGAGATCGGGTAGAGAATTTGGTTTGGTGAAGCAGCTTTGCTTTTCTTCAGCATTATTTTCATCTTCCGTTTCAGAAAAGTCATTTTCATAAGGATATAGGCAAGATGAACTTTCGCATTTAACTATTTGTTCACCTATGTCAATATAAAATGTTCGCAACCTATGGCTTTGGCCATTCTGCTGACATTCCAGGCAGATATCACCAGGTTGAAATGTGCTCTGTTCCATAAGTATGTATAAGAAAGTAATGTGCGGATGACTCTCTAAAGTTTGACCTGTTTTTAAGCCTTAATGAGAAATGGTTTGTCGTGATTATGTTGTACATAAAAATGTAATTAATGGGAAGGAAAGTCGAGCACAATTCAACCTGCTAGTAGTAAACGGTTTGTATTATTATGATATACAGACAGAAGTCAGACAGACAGACAGATAGACAGAAGTTATAATTTGTTAATCAAACTAAGATCTCTTACATTTTTTAACCGCATACATATATACCTGCATGAGGGTAATGCGACCGCACTTGAAATGTTATGTTATGTCTTATGTCAATTTGTGCTCGCATATCCCTCCTCAGACAATTCATTACTGAAAATTATAAACACACTCACCTGTCCAAAAGTCATACGAAGCGCATATTGTACCACACTTGAAGTTCTCATCTTCTACACCAATTTATATTAAATTCTGCTGCGCACGGATCGGCAAAATTAAATTATCTGAAATATAAAGAAAAAAAATTGTATATAATTTACTGTTTGAGAGTTGCTGTTACAGTTACAGTTACAGTTACTTTTACAGTTACTGTTTCATTTATTAAAAGGAAATATCGATTGGTTTATAATGAAACGCCCTGATTCGAGCCTTTGGCCACAACAAAAAATTTGACCGCATGAAAATGTGTCTGGTGCATTGAGCATAAACCAATGTCTGTCTGCAATGAGACACCGAGTTGGTTCACATTCATTTTTCTGCGCAGACTTCGCGCATCACACTAATTTTATAGCCCACACTTGTTCTTGGTTGATTATTTCCTTCATAATATCACTTACATAACAAATTTTTTAGAAATGTCTATGCAGGTGCCCAATATCAATGCCATATAAAATGACTTTTCCAATTGCACTTACCGTTTATATTTTTGTTTTTCTATTGCTGGAATGCCTTTCTGCACCGCAAATGGTGTTATTCTTCCACAGTTTATATTTAAAATGAAAAGTGCAAAAAAGACAATCGCAGAATTCAACGCAGTTTATCGCGTGCAACTCACAGAAAATCTTCTAGAGAAAAGAAACGACGCGGGCCAGAGTTGCCGTATGAGGTAAAAATATACTGCTAAACAGTGTTGCTGAAAATAGGCCGATTTTACCGAAACTTGTAGGTTTTTTTTCAATCAATTTTTTTTTTCAATTATGTTTTGGTGAGCATAATTTTTTGCGTAAAGTAGAAAGCATTTTTCAACAAATATTTAAGCAACATTGTGTGCCCAAATATTTTCCTGGTGCTTTCATATAATACACAAATATTTATATTTATTTTATATTTTGAAAAAACTCGTAAAACTTAAACGTAAACTTGTAAAAAAATTTAGTTATACTTTTTGCACTAAGTCGAAACAATTCGAATTACACCAAAGTTTTATTTCTCTCATTTAAATCCCTTAATTTATATATATAATAATTTTTTTTAACAAAAATAGCGATGAAATTAAATTCATTTCAAACGCCTAGTCTTAATACACCTTAGTAATACACAACTAGTGCAAATGCAGTTGGCATCGCCAATTCTAATCACATACAACTTCGCTCGTTGCTCAGCTGTTAAGCAGTTGTCAAATTCATTTAAATCTCGTGTTGTGTAAAATTTTCTTACGCACATAAATTATTGACCGAATTCAGATTCGTAAAATTTCCGGCTTCATTTAACTTCCCCAAAGCAAAATGGCGTTATCACCTGGCGTAAAGGAACGTTTAGAAGTGGTTTATGACGTAGCAAAGACCACGTTTCACTGGGGTTTCATTCCGATGGTTATTTACTTAGGTAATGGCTCTAATTTTTGGTTAGCACAAAAAAGGATAATACAATTTTATACTGTTTCTATTTAAGGTTTTCGAAAAGGCGCTGAACCCGGTATGCCACCACTATCCCTATTGAGCTTACTTTGGCAATAAATCATACATTTGTAACTTTCCGGGGGATTTTATAATGGAAACACTGTATTGCCGAGAGGTTTTTGTTTACAGTAATGGCTATGTGCTTTAGTATGTGTCAAATAAACTAATAAATTTATTGAATATGTTATGTTCTTACTAATATTTTCTAGCTTCAAGCAAGTAAACTTGTACATAGGACTTTTGACTTGGTATTTAAGAAATAAAATGATAATAGTATATATAATATAATAGGTATATACTAGATACCATTGACTGAATAATCTACAGAAAAGTTAATTACTAATTAAGTTACAGAAACAATAATCGCTACTGTAAGGTTTACCTTAATTTATTACTCAATGAACCTAATTGAGGAAATTATTTAACACATGGCACCACCAAACCGCGTCTCCAGTGAATTCTCATCTTGTTATGATGTTTATCCCATGTAAAATTATCAGTTTCAGGATTAGTTTGAGCATGCCGTTTAAATGAAATTTCACATTTTCACAAAGTTCACATTTTTCTTGTTAATGCATATTTCTATGGTAATTTAATAGTACTTCAGAGTAGATGATTTAATTGATGTATATAAATATTCCCACAAATGTACACGAACGGAAATTTGGTACGGCCAACACTTCATTTCCTATTTCCGCTCATAACCAATTTTAACCCGCGTACCCCTATCAAATCTTTTTACAGGTAAATTGCTTTCAGTTACATAAAAGCTTTACTAATAATGCATATATATATTAAAAGTTCATAATGAATATAAAATTAACACAATTTGGTTTTTCATAATTCCATAAATGAAATTTTCTGATAATAATTTCTTATATCATAAAATTTGTTATACGACGATGTGGCAGCACACATAAAAAAATTGCACAAAATGAAATGTCAATATATTTTAAGATGCTGCCAGTTAATAATATTCCTAAACGTCTTGAATATTATTATTCTCTTATAAAACATTATAAAATTCTTATAAAATTTTGTAAAATATATGTCGAGCAAATTAAAGGCAATATATTATACTAGTAAGTATATTACACACTTGCATAAGAATTTTCTATGGAAGACTAAGTTATTGCTTTAATTTATTTTAGTGTGGCAATTCCATTCATATCTCGAGTTTGTTTCGGCTGCGGTAGTGATTCCCGTCGTTTGGCGATTTTCGCGCAAACGGTTTCCGTAAATTTCGCGTAAACATGCTAAAAATTTATACAAATTTCTTATTGGAAATTATAGAATGCCTCCGCAGTCGATGTTGAATGTTTTAATTATATTCAATAAGTGAAAATCACGTGACAAATTTATTGCAAGACATAATTGGCGCAGTGTCGACCAAAATTTTTTCTAATTAGAAGTAGAAGGTAGGCAGCCAGCAATCGTTTTTGCTGTGAATGTGAAAAGTGTAAAGTGTGATAAAGCATTGGAGAACCAAAAAATATTGCAATAATAATAATCGGTCAAAGTGTAAGGAATCGGAATACACGAGTAATAAGAATTTCAACTCTATTCATTGCATCTGTATTCAATTGTTGATTTATTAATGAAAATCAATGTGTGAAAAATGCAAATTTTGTGAATCACTAGAAACAGTCTAAATGCAATTAACCTACTCGCTGCCACTTTTTGAGCCGCCTCCCTTTTTGGTGGAGGGCTGCTTACTCCAACTGCTCATTGTTAACACATGTCAACAGCAGCACTTTAAAAGCAGTACCAAGTCCAGCAAGACCTTTAGTTGTATCATCAACCACTGTAAGAAACAAGTGCTACTATTTCGATCTATAAAAAATTTGTAGAGACTACCAAATTCAGGGAGTGAAGTTTATATGTGGGACTCCAGACAGTTAAATTATCGCTAAGGATTTTACACATAAATATTTTAAACAATAACGTTCAAAAAAGGAACAAATATACAAATAAAATGTCGGAATTGCGTCGACGAAGGCACCAAATTCAACTGACACCAGTCCCTTTGGTTTTAGCATCGACGCCACCAGCGCAACAACGGAAGAAGCCACCGATTTTGTGGACACTATCTCTTATAACGGTTTCATTAACTATGCTATTATTGCTCCAAATTAGGCACTCAGATGGTAGGTACAGATTTGTTCCTATCAACATTAGAATTTACAAAGCCTTCATTTTAGCCACACCAATCGAAATAGTGTTTAATACCACACGCAATTCGCCATATGTGGACACCACAGCAAACAAGTGGATGTCTCATAATGGTAATGTAAATAATAATGCTGCTAATGGAAGTTCTCGTAAAGGAACTGACCGTCAACAAGGGAACACGTTAGTGGCTACAGTGTCATCATCCACAACAGCATCGGTATTAATTGGTGGAATGAATATGGATAACAACAGTTCAAAGCACGATGATACATTGCCCATAGTGTTGGTGCCGCAACAGACCACTGTATCAACGCCGCTGTTGCACCAGCTTAGTGGACACAACAGTAACAGTAATAAGCGAGAGAGTAAGCAAATGTTGGAATCACAATTTTTTATTTAATAGATTTTATATTTATTCCTGCACGTAGTATATATTTTAGTGATTAATTTTTTAAATTGAATAGGTTATGAAATATTTACTACAGTTTTAATTTGAAGAGCTTCCGACTTTTTTCTGAATTACTTCTGATCTTCTGACATGCAATATACTGTTATACATATATAGTACAATTTTTTAGGACTACAGCTTTGTATATGTTTAAACTTTGTACATACATTTCGACGAAATGTTTCTGCAAATCAATAAGGTCATTACTTCTGGCTTATAAACAATTGCCAATATTTGAACGCTGTGGAGTTTTTAACTTTTTCTCAAAATAGCAAAGATGTATTATGGCCGTCTAAGTTATTTTTATTCTGAATAAAGCTTTACTGCAAATTATTTCTGCTCACAAGCAAACATTGCAGTGAAGTCTGACTTAAGATAACTTACAACTTTACCGATAAATAAGAAACAGTCGAATTCTGTTGCCAGTTTATATTTGTGCACGCATACAATAAGAAGCTAATAATAACAGAACGAAACCTGAAAAAATGTATATATGCACATATTTATTATATGAAGCGCCAGTGTATTGCATACATTACTGCCACCACATGTACCTCACTAATTACAGGAAAGATTGTAAGAGCAGTTGTATACATTCATTGCTCCCCTTTGCATTGCGCAGATATTTTGGAAAATCGTCTCATGTTTATCTAAATTACATGCGAGATATTAGCATTTTCGTGCACGTCACACAAGCTGCCTTAGGGCGCGCTACCATGCTACAGGCATTATACTAGTCGATAAAATAGTGCACATAAGGCGAATGGCACAAAAATTATATTCATTATTGTGGTAATGGTTCAACAATCAGCTGAGTGCAATGTGCTGCACGTTATGTGCAGATAACTGTAATTTGTTATTTGAATTTAATTAATTTTTTCTTTTTTGATAGTTGTGCTTTTGCAAATTTATGGCATTCGTTTTGTTTTTCAATTCTTTTATTTATCAAAAAGAACTTGCACTTGAGTGTTTATTATATTATTATTGTTATATTTTGCAATTAAAACACAAAATTCACACTATAAGTTGATTTAGCTTACAATGTGTAGCGAGAATTCAAGCGTTACCTAATTATTTGTATACCTGCTATGTACATGTGTTGTTGCATATTTAAACTATTAATTAAACGAAAAAAATGGTGAGAAGCACACACAGAAGACGCACATATATCGCGTCCACTTGCATGAATTATGCTTTTTACATGCTTTTCAGTGTAAAAAATCATAATAATTGTAAATAAAAATGCAAGTGCAAATGCATGTATGCATACATATGTATATGCACGCATACATACATATGTAAACACCAATAGCTGTGTGTAAATGCATCTGAGCCGTAACAATCGAGCTTTCATTAGTTTGCAAAGTTCTGTTGCGCTTGTTTTTGTTTATTTAGAATTTTAAGCACATATTCAAGTGCATACATTCTTACATGCATGCAACAGCAAGTGCACATACATAAATACAGTACAACATGCCTACATAT
The DNA here is from genome assembly GCA_021498325.1 of Bactrocera minax. Taxonomy (NCBI): domain Eukaryota; kingdom Metazoa; phylum Arthropoda; class Insecta; order Diptera; family Tephritidae; genus Bactrocera; species Bactrocera minax. Next base: position 5,220,798 of record JAKEEE010000004.1, read on the forward strand.
GCATATGTATCTATGTATATAAATTTATTATTCGATTTAAAATGCTTTGTCTCCACGCTTTACACTTGTTTAAGTTGTTATAGTTGTTGTAATTGTTTTCTTTTCAATTAAATCTCGTTTATTATTTGCTGATTCGTTAATATTTTCTTTCGAGTTATGAAAACAACGGCAAAAACAAAAACAAATCATGCGTTGACAGTGGTAGTTACTATGGCTAGCGCTAGCTATCTACCTATGTGAATGCATCTGCTGCTGTCATCATAGTTGCAACTTTTCGTATAAAAACTCCAATGGAAATCAACACAGTCAAACTACACAGTTGCAAGCAAACCAACAAACGTAAACAGATAATGGGAAATCGTGTTCAGTTGCACAGCATTCACACATTCACACATTTGCATAGTTTTATAGTTTTACAGTTTTATAGTTTTATTGAAAAATCACAATTCCAAAGCAATTAAAAACAGATGTGTTTCCCCCCTTAAATATTTATGCAAATATAGGAAATTTCTCATATTCTTTGTTATCGTTGCAGTTTCTGCCTTAATTTATCAATTAAATAACATAAACTTCGAGCAATACTACAAAATTATTTGCAATATTGTAGCTTGTAGTTTGCATGCACTTTTATCTGCTTAAATATGTAAAATTTGTTGTTGTTCTACAGCATGAAACAATCAAGAAATATTGCTGGGAAATGCTGCTGTTATGTCCGTATTTGTCCGAGAAAAAGTCTGCATCCGACTGCGTTGGGAACGATGTCTATGAGTATATTGTTGCCGTTCGATTGACAGTCGTGTGTATGTAACTATTTCGGACACGGATTTTTAGCAGACCAAAAACTCTTAACTAAGCAGCATTACTCAAATTGGTATATCTGATGTTCTCTGCCGCTACAAAAGCAACAAAAATTGTATTAGGTAGTATAGACCCGAAATGTATCTGAAACTGTTTTCATAGCCATGTTTTGCATCGTTACCTTGCATAATCGCCATCAAGGCTAAACTGCCTCTATTACTGCTTAACTCTTTAACAATTTTAGAATTCTCTAATTCTACCATATTCCATTTACAACGAATGTTGTATGCATCGAAAACTCTAACTTTATCTTCCTGATTGACAAGTCCGCTCATTAAGGAATATATTGTATATGTATTGATATTCTTGTCTGAAATTATTTTTATTTTTCCGGAAATCACTGTACTTCGCCCTCACTTATCCACCAACACCAGCATGTAGCAGGCGAGTGCAATAGTAACAGCTGTTTAATATTCGAAAACGTCATTGCATTTGTTTACAAGCATATCTTTATGCATACATATGTATATATATATATATATATATATGCGCACAGTAATATAACAAAATGTCTGTATGTTTGTATGTTTGTATGTATATTCTATATACGTTATACAAATTCAGTCGGTCTTATTTTTCGTAACACAATTTATAATATAAACGTCGCGTCGTCTGCTGAAATCACAAAATCTTTTGTTTTTGTTTTCGTTTTTGTACTTATTTCCATATAGTGTACATACAGATGTACAGATGTACATATATAACTATATCATAATCAATGAGCCATCTAACCTTTACCCCCATTTATTTGCTTTACACACTACAGGGCCGCTGAAATGCCATTGTGACATTTGTAAGGACACAAATTTTATATGTGAAACGGACGGCTATTGCTTTACGTCAGTGGTGAAGGATGAAGACAAAATCATATTTAGCTACAGGTAAATTTTTACGTTTTTCCAAACACTAAAACCACGCACACTAAAAGTATACATACATGTATGTATGTATATGAGAATTATAAATTTAGAAATATGAAATTTTTATTTATTTTTACATTTTAATTAATTGCATTTTTTTTTTTTTTTAATCTTACTGATTGGCCAACTTAAATATGTAATCTAGTAATCTTTATAAAATTTAGTTGTTTTTTTGTTTTTTTTTAACTCCGCGTCTTAATATCTACCACTTTTATTTTACTTTTCCGTGCTCATGTGCAGATGTCTTAATATGTCTCAGAGTTTTCCGCCTGGTCGTTTCATTTGGTGCAATGACGGCAGTCGTGGTGGGCCTACAGCGCGCCCGGTTGCGCCTAGCGGCGGGCATAGCTGCTGTAATGAACGCGATTTATGCAATTTAGACTTGCGACCCATTATCAAATATTATCCCACAAATTCGCAGCAGACTTTTGAAGGTGCGCAAAGTGTTGAAAGTCTAAAAAGTTACATAAAAATTGTGTCAACGTTTCTTTCAGTGTGTGAGCGCGAGAGCAGCAGTTTTAGTTGTTTGCTATATGAAATAGGTTAGAATAGTTTTAGCTGAAGTTTTTCAAAATTTAAAATTCTATTCAACGCAAGTTAACCTATAAAATATTTTTTCTGTTTACATATTATTAAAATGTTATAAAAACTAATTGAAACCAGTTTTAGAGCATATATTTCTTTAAAGAATTTATGCAGATACACACTGTATAGCATATTAGGGTGTTTAAAATCTCTCTAGAGCAATCATGAAAAGATTTTTCTTTTTAAATCGCTATTATTTTAGTCTTAAATACATTTGCTACATTAAATTATTTATAAAAATATACAAATAATATATATATTACATATATTAAATAAAATAATTTTAATAGTTTTACATTTTGAGGTTATGTGGTTGATCTAGGTCAAATTGTTATTTTTTCGGAAATTTCATTCTGTTATTAAAAGGCAAAAAAAAAAAAAATAGTAACTATAGTGCTTTTTGTTGCTTACTAGCTTAGGTTTTCGTTATAAATACAAGGGCATGTAAAATCCTTCCATTTTGTGCCTTAGTAAATCTTGGCGTCCAGCTGCTGCTCTCCTCACAACTGTCAAGTTAATTTTCTAATTGAAATTGAAAATTTCACTGGCTGCCGCTGCTAATTTTATTCATGCCTGTTTTGTGATGTTCATCTCACCATTTCCTCCCCTCCCACCAACAACATTTGTTACATATGTCCCGTTTTAAGAACGTTATTTGCCCGCCCAAGCGCCTACTAAACAAGTAATTCTACGCTGCTGCGTTGAGCATCGTTTCTTGTTCTCTACAAATTATTGTTTGAAAACCTTTTCTGTTTTTTTTTTCTTTCTGTTTTGCGTTCAATAAATTACTAAACTAGCAACTAAATTAATTCAAAAATTATTTATATAGTTAAATTTTTAAATTTGGCTTTTATTTTTACTGTTTTGAAAAGTTTGAACTAACCAAATTCACACTGCTCGAAAATTGCTCTACTAAAAACCAACAAAAAAAAAGCAACAAAAAAAAATTGAATTGAATTTTGTATTTAAAAAACGATTTGTTTACTAGCACTAATTGTTTTATTTTCGAATAATGTTTTCCTCGTAAAAAAAAAAAAAAAAAAAATACAACAACAACCAAAATAATGACAACAAAATGCGTTGTTGTATTTGTATAATGCACATAGGTGCCTAGAAAAGAAGTATGATCTGCAGCGTGAACCGCTCGAATGCCTGACTAGCCGTGAGAAAAAGAACGTCTATATAGTTAAATGTTGTAGTGAAGACTTCTGCAATAAAGATGAACTATTGAAATTGAGTTTTGGGACAGGTACGGCAAGGCCACATCACTTACCACTTACCACATACTACTTACTACTTACTACACTCACTATTAGTTAATGCTACTATATTTACTACCCCTTAACGTTTTTCAAAGTATTTTATCTAGCGTAATGCGTAGTTTTTTTTTAATTGGAATGCAAAAAATACACAATTGTTTGTTTTTTCTATATTAAAAACTATTCACTACACTGTCACTTACCAATTCTTGCAATCTACTAGTTTTTTTTTTTTTAAACTATTTTTTGAATTTAGTAATATTATTTTGAGGGGTTTTAGTTTCGCAACAACGGTATTATTGCTTATTTTATGTTTTTTTATAATTAATAATTTAAATATAGTTAATATTTGTTTGGAAATATTTTAGTTAATTTTTTTTAAATTTTTTTTTGCACAAAAGTAGCCACTATGCGCACACACACCCGTTCACACAAACACGCACGCACGCACTTCCGCCATTTATAAGTACAATTTTTATTTGTTTTCTTTCTGGTAATCAGCTATCCTGGCTCAGCTATTTAATTTGTTATAAACCTTGATTTCGAAACTACCAAAGGTTTGGTCGATGCACTTCAATAGACACGCTCTTAGTTTGTACTCTGTTTTATTTCGCTTTTACAGTTACCTCTCAACTGCAAGCACATCCTTTTACTTTTTCATCTGCACCCACCACTACACACACACACACACACACAAACAAGCTGGTTCTGCACAGTTTGCCTGCAGCAGCCAACACTTATGAATAAAAATTTTTAAATTATTTAAATTATTTAAAATATTTTTTAAATATTTTTGGTTTTTTTTTAAATTTTTTTTAAAATATTTTTTGTTTTTCTTAATTTTTTGTTTTAATAAATTTTTTTTTTAATTTTTATATTTCTTTTAAATTTTATATTCTTTTTTTCTGATAGTTTTGGTTTTTTAATATTATTTTTAATATTTCTTTTAAATGTTTTGTTCCAAATATTTTTTAATATGCCTTTTTTAATATCTTTTTTTTTATTTTAAAATATATTTTTTTTTTGATTTCTAAAATATTTTTTTTTTTGATTTCTAAAATATTTTTTTTTTTGATTTCTAAAATATTTTTTTTTTAATTATTTTTTTTTTTTTAAATATTTTTTTTTTAATTTTTAAAATATTTGTTATATTTAATTAATATTATTTTTTCAAATAGATTGTGGGGTTTGTGCTAACGGTTTCTTTGTATCATAGCTGATTTAACCACTTTTAATTATATTAAAATGTTTTTGCTCACTTTATTATTTTAACATAAGCTCAAGTACAAATACACTTTCACTCTAATTTTGAGCGATACACAGACTTTTCTCAGAAAATTTCTAATTTTTTTTGGCGCACTGTAGTTTGGTAATGATAATGCAGTTCTAGCATGCTCCGTTACTTATATAGTAAATATCAGTGATTTCAAATATTCTTATATTCTTTCATACAAATATAACCAATGCATTTGTGCATATGTACATATGTTATGCCTGACTATTGAATATATACATCCATATATGCAAAATACTTAACTTACTGCATCCCTTTGTGCTCTTCCTCTATTTGAGCTGAATTTGCATATATATAATCTATTTAAGTAAAATACATCTTTTTATATGGAAGAACATACCTACATACATATTTAACTGGTTGTGGTTTCAGGTGCAAACAACAAATAATTATAATAGGCAAATTATTTACGACATATTCGTAATTCTGATACATTTTCAGAGTTGAATCTTACTTTAAAAAAGTATGTACATCAAAGATTTTCTCCCTTCTTGGCGCTACATATATATATATATCCTACATACATATATATATATGTATATGCTACGGTATATTTTTCTCAAAAATATTTTTTTTTTATTTCTCTCTGTTTCTATTGAAGATTAAATTTATAGTGTAGAAAAAAATCTTTCCAGCTTTCGCTTAAGCTTACAGCTGATTTTTCACTATTACGTGAACATTTTATTATTCATAATAAATTTAATACCGAGTTAAATTATAAATTTAATATCGAGTTAAATTTATAATGAATGGGTTAATTTTGTCTCCCATATTTTCGTTGACTTTTACCGTTCCTTCTGAAAACAAACAATATAGACATAATTTTGCTTAAAGTCGGGATGCTGTAAGGAAGCTCGAAATAAAATTTATACTCCTGTCCGTAAAAAAATTAGGCAGAAAAAAGCTTTTGAGCTTTCACACGAGCTTACACATGTGCTTTCACTTTTGTGTGAGAATTTTACAATTCAGCTAAAATGAGTAAAAAAAATATTGATATAATTTTTCTCCGAATCGAAACAGCGTGGAAAGGCTTTAAATAAAACTATATCTTTAATCGCTACATACAGCTTACACTTGAGCTTACTCCCTAGCTTTCACTATTGAAATCTGTTTTTTTTAATATTTGAACGCTTTCTTTTCGAAAAAATTAACTTACTTGTTTTGATGGATTTATTTAAAGCCTGAGCTTTCCGAACCCGATTTTTTACACATCTAGAGAAAATCATTAAAAAAGTTCAGAGCCTTAAGTTGAGCTTTCGGCGGTTATATAAACTTTCTGTTCTTCTATTGTATGGAAAAGTAATTTCGGAATTTCGTTAAGATATTTCATAAAGTGAATATTTGTCTCAACTGCCACAGCCCACTTATCAAACTGGATCTTTTTCTGAACTTTCATCCAAAAGAAACATTTTAATTTAAGTACAAGTTTAAATTTCTTAAATAAAAGGTAGAACGCTTGTTGAATTAGTTTTGGATCCTTATTGGATAATTATGCATTCTTCATAGGTTGAACAATTAAAGTCAATTTCAGCCCTCACAAAACTTTCAAGCCGATTGATTTCGATTCCAGTGTGGAACCAAGGTGTTTAGTCAGTCAAGTTTAGTCACGCGAAAACGGATTCGTCAAGAAGGATTGTCTCAGATAATTCAACCTCGAAATCTTCTACACATTTTCTACAATTTATATTCAGTCGAATTAGTTACATTCAGTCGATGTTAGATTTGAGGTTATGTCTTACCTCTTTTTTGTATTTTTGTGTTAACAATACTTTTACAATTTTCCAACAATATAAATCAAAATAGAGTGCCGATCGTATAATTAGGAGGCAACTAAATTTTTTTTTTTATATACGGTTTAATACAATATATGTGTTCTAAAAATAATGGAAAAGTGCGCGGAATTAGTTGAATTTTTTTTTCATAAATTGCTTGGCGTGTGTGCATTGTGTGTCTTCACTTAATAATGATAAATATAAAAACATGCTTTTCTTAATAAAGTGTGTATAGATCCTGCATTAATTTTCAACAGTCGTATAAACTATATAAGTTCACGTAAATGCGAAAATGTGAAAATGTGAAAATCTAAAATCCGAGCGGCTTGTGTCGTTATCTGTGCGATGAAATGCATGTGTAAGCTTGATAAGCAAATAATGGCGATGTAACAAAGCATCGACGGCCACTTCAGACTATCTAAATGCTATGTGTATTTGAGCTGCTCGCAAGTGTACACTAAACTGCCAACAACAACGGCACGACCAACTAAACTACCAACAGCGCCATCAGCAACAACAATAGCTATCAGTTTACACCGTATTTCAAATATTTATGTTTTTCAAGCGCCGCAATGCCGTTCCTCGCCGTATACGTCGTTGTCTTGTTGTTGTTGTTATTTTTGCTGTTGCAAGCTGTTGCGGTCAAACCACCCTCGTTTGGAGCGTGTCAGTTAGCCAGCCACTAGTCAGTCATGGTCTTGGCACTGTGTCTTGCTGTCTCCAAGGCTGCCGGCGGTCTCATATATATATATATATATATATATATATATAAATAAATATGTTTGATATTACTTGTGTGTTTGTGTAATTGTGGCTGCAAGCGTTGTTGTAGCCGTTTTCGACTTCTTTCTGTTGCTCGCCCGTCCATACCGTCCTGGCGTACATCGCGTATGCGTAACATTTTCAACATTGGGATAGGCTCGCTCGCTCGCCATACATACATCCATACATACATATATTGATTTTTATGCCTTGCACTTTTGTATAGACCGTGTTTTCTTGTCTTCTTTTGCAATTTAGTTCTTCGCATTCACGTATTTGCATACATATGTACCTTGTTTGCCGGCTTTTTGTTGCGCCAATCGAAATCAAAGTTGACGTCAGCGTAGGTTTATGCAGGCACGTACGTATGCATGTATGTATGTATGTATGTATGTATGTAGTGCACGGTAAAATGCGAAAGTGAAATGCACAGCAGAGGCGTGCGCCTGGAGCGTACATACATATGTGTATCTAAGAAATGCTGTACGAAATGGGTGTAGTCTTTCAGCAATATGCCTTGAGGTTAGCCAAAACTTCTTTGAACGGCAGTATTTGGATGCTTTTGCTGCTGCTGCACTTGTATTGTATTGTAATTTCATATTTGCCTTTTAGTTTAAAATTTTTAGTTTGAAATTTTAATGCTGCTGCACCTTAAATGATCTATTTTCCCCATCTCCCCACCCACTGCTAAGTAAATAAGCTGACAAATTTTTAAGATACTCCAGCATTAGAAAAAAGAAGAAAAAAAAAGAATTGCACGTTTGTACTAATTTAAACTGCCACCTTTGCACACATGTACACCAACCACCACGCCCACATTGCAACGTTTAACGCTACGCCATTACCAACGGCCGCCTACGTCAACGCCCTGCAAACACCAACACCACATCACTACCACCACTGCTATTAACAAACACCTGCTGGCATCAAATACACCTTTGCTTTAGATGTATGGGCTCAGAGAACAATCTACCGCCTAATGATCCGGCTTGGTGTCATGAGATTGCACCCACATACGCCACGCAGTGTTGCCATAATGATTTTTGCAACACGGAGCACAATTTCACAATAATTCTGCCGACTGCAGGTGAGCGTCCAACAACATATCAATGCCAAAAAACAAAAAAAAAAACAAAAAAAAAAACAAAAAAAAAATGATATTGCAGCGTCTAGTTGAGTTTCATACAAAATTTAGTGTAACGGAAATTTTGTGACGTCAAAACATTCTCATGCCATGCAATTATATGCCATATTACATTAAATGCATATACTATCTATACCCACATTTATCCACATTAAATAGTACCAAATTGTCATTATGTGTATGTATGTTTTCGCGTATTGCGTAATTGGCATCTCATTCAAGCACAATAATAACAAAAATTTAGTTTAAAACAATTTGGTAAATAAATACATACATACATATATAGTGTAATATTCGTTAAGGTTAAACATACCCCACGTCCGTCATTTATGTACCAACGTTCATATTTAAGCAAGCGTATCCTTTGTGAAGTCCCACACACATACACAAAACAGAGTATACATACATACATACGTACACTAAAACTTCCAACAAAGTGTAAAGTTCATTGTGACCCCGAAAACTGCATTGTTTAAAATAAAGAATCCTGGAAATAAGCTTCCATACCATCGTTTTTTATACGCGCGACTTCGTTGTGGTCCTCGTCACATGTGTTCGCTTGGTGTTTTCGGCGTAAAATGTTTGTAATCGTGTACAACTCTACATCCTCATATATATCATCCATAATTATCATCTATCGTTAACTAGTTCACATTTGTCAGCGTTCTTGTCACACAATTTTACTTTCTACATCTCTCTTAAGCCAGTACCACTGTCTAACTAGCTGTGTGTTCGAGACTACTGAGTTACATATTTTTCCAAATTTTTGTTTATTTGAGTGGATTTCCGTGATATTTTTTATGGTTCAGAGCAGAACTTAAATGGTGAATCGTTGATGAACTTAAATGGTTTAAACAAAAAAATATATATTGTGAAAGTTTTGGTGGCAGCTTACGCACTAGAGTTTAAAATATAACCTTAACACTAAAGTTTCGATAAGAAACATGACAAGACATGGTATACATATTCGGTATTTTTCAGTAATGTAAGTTGTTCCTTGAGCTTTCACTTGTGCTTTCACTAGTTTCGAAGTTCGGATATTGAGCATAGTGTCACTCATTTCATACCACATATATTTTTACATTCATATATTTTTTCTCATCTACGTATGTAAAACTATCATAAAATTATTATATATTTGCCAGGCTATTGGTTAACTATCTAATTTTTCGTTATACGCTTCAAAAATTGATTTATCATTAATTCTATATTTTTGGTATACATTTTAAAGCTCTCTGTGTGCTTTCACTTGTATATGAAAGCTTAGGAAATTTTGAAAAAGCTTAAATTAAACTGATTTTATTTACTTACGAGACATTAATTGAAAAAACTAACGACCTGTTGTGCGCTTTCTCTTAAGCGAAAGCTTAGGAAATTATGAAGAATTTTAAATAACACTTTTGTCAACTTTCATTTATGTGAAAGCTTAAGAAATTCAAAAAAATTTAACTACAGCTTTCTGAGCTTCCATTTAGTTGGAGGCTTTTGAAATTATGAAATATCTTAAACTTTGTTCACTTACGAAATATTGTAGTAAAAACATACTTGTGAAAATTATCAGCCAAATTAATTTTTTTACATTATAATAAGCATTAAAATAAGTCCTCAGAATTTCGCTAAGCGTCATACATCAGACGATCAAACTTTAATTCATACCATTATTTTCTTATAATATAATTTTGCACCAAAAGTGGTTAGTTTCACTTTAAACTCAATATCGACGTTGCTTCTGACCCTCCCAACTTTCCACTTTTCGTTTCATATTCGTCATGCATTATAATTTGAGTCATCATTTCACCATCGCCCCATTTGATTCTACACACAAATTCTTCCGAAATTCTGAGTTATTCCATTCCATTATTATATTATATACGTTGTTTTCCGGCGTTCTTATTGCTGATTTTTTCGACCGCACTTATAATTTTTCACTATTTGTTGTCAGGCGTTATTTATATCCTTTGTATTTCTTTCTCATACCTGGTATGTGCGGAGTGATTTTCGCTTGTTTATTTTATTCGTCATATTTGTGGTATAATTTAAGGCATAAAAAAAGGGCTGACAAAAGGTATAATGATTTTGTATGTTATATGCAAACAAATACCCGAAGGATTTCAAACTTGAATTGTATATTCTCACGCATACAAGTGCAGAATAGTGTTTCCTCTGCCAATCTTTTCTCTCTACAAGTATAGTATTTATCATATCATTCGTTTTTTTTCTTTTTAGATATTTTCATTACAATGCCATTTGAATATAAATTTAGTTGTTCCCTCTTTTCCCCATCCTTTACTCATATTTCTCAAATACTTCATATTTTCTCATTGTCTTCTTTCTTCCTTCGTGTTAAGTTCTGTATTCTTGTAATTGGTGTTATTTCGATACATGCAAATCAATTTGAGTTTTGTTTGCTCCTTTTGTTTGATATTTGGTGTTACGTCGTTGCCTCATTTGTTATTTATATAAAATATATACTATATTGATACATATTTCCATATTTTCCTTTTATCGATTTAGTGCAATTACTAAGGTATATAAAAACTCATTGATGATATTTTTAGTGATAAAGCATTTTTTAACTTATTTTGATCGCTTTTATGTAGCAAGTTCTCCGAAATAATAGTGATCAAAGCAACGTGACATTAAATATAGTGACGTCGTTTCTTAAATTAGAACAGTAGATCCAAATCATGAGATGTTGTTATTCAATTATGAACTAAAAGTGATTTCCTTAATTTGTTTTTAACTCAAAAATTTGCACCGCTGATAATTTAATATTTTTCAAATTTGTATTTATAAAAGAATTTATGAAAAATGCTTTTAAATGAAGATCTTTTGCCCGATTTGTTGTTGTTATCGTTGAAGCTGCATATAATTTTAAGGAGTTGGGCCTCCTTTGGGCGGATATAAAATTTGGGTCCGTTCCGTGGGAACACTATCATTCTATCATTCTATCGTTAATCCCACTATCGTGTGAACCATGTGCCTGTTCTGCATTCCGATCCGGTTTGCAGAGAAGAAATATGAAATTCGTACCCCTTTCTCGCATTAAAAGAAACCAATAGAAACTATCTTGAAATTCTGAACATAGATATTCCTTTAAGGTTTCCTACTGTACGAATGTTTTTTTTAAAGGACTTAATAGCACGTTAATGAAATGATGAATTAAAAATACTCGGTAATTATTTATATAGTGCGAATATGGAGCAACAAAAAAGCAGTATTGATCGTATAATGATCTATTGCGATCACTAATTAGTGAAAGTTTGGAGTCTGACTCGGGAATGAAGTCTAAAACACTGAATTCTTTCCATTTCCATAACTTCTTTTTAACTCTTTCGGAGCGATGTATTTTCAAAGTGCTGCCTGGTTGAAGATATGTGTCTTTTCGGCTAAATTGACATTTAAAGCATAACTAGAAATGCTTGTTTTTGTAAAAACGGAAATATTTGAATTCCAAAAAAGATTAAGATCGGTATCTCAAGGCCACGGCTTGTGTTGCAATGAAATTATTTGCAGAAAGGGTCCATTTTAAAATCGCCAATACATCAATTAACAGACGCGGATTCATAATAGGACCATAGTACAGTTGAAATAGCACCAGTAAGAGCAAGTACGAATCATAAAAGACATAAGAATGCCTAAAAAGGTCCAGTCTGCTGGTGAACTTTCGAAACTCCGATCGCAATTCGACAATAAACGACATAAATTCACGATCTAATGATTAAGTTTTGGTGATTAGTGTTGCAAATCATAAAATGAAATTAAAAGTTAATTACAGTTGTCGGAATTTTGCAATGTTTACAAATAATTTGGTTATTTCATATGGCTTTTGTTTTGGAATTTACAAGCGAAATGTGTCGAGGAATATTATCAAGTGTTTTTAGAAATGTTTTTCCAGAATGTTTATTGAAAAAAGTGAAACACTAGCACACTAAGCTTTTAATTTTGATTTTTATAAAAATAATTAAAAAAAATTTTTTTTTTTTAATTTTTTAATTTTTTTCTCTTACTAAATGCTTCTAATATAATAATCTAATGCAGCTATTAAAGGTTTTCCGCGCTGTTGATTTATTTACATATACATTTATTTTGTTTGTTTGTTTTGTGTGGCCGGTTTTAATGCTCATCGTCTGGTGATTAGCGTCACTAAAGTGTCACTTGTCTAGTTAAAAATTTTTAAATCAATATCAATTAGTAAATAAATAATTCTCACACACACACACATACTCATAATAGTTGTCTTTCAGCAGTATACACACCGTTATTTACAAATTTCAGAGTTTCGAAATATCTTCTTCGCCAGCTCTTAGTAAAGCATTTAGTTGCTTAATCTTCCTCGTTGAGACTGTACCAACACCACTATCAAGAGTTTCACTACACTCACAATTGTTTCACACTTTTTTTTTTTTCTTTACTATAATAGTATTATTTTAAATGATAAGTGAATACATGTAAACGCACTGCATTCTGTGTTTTTGTAACGTCCAAGTGGCGTTTGATAACAATGAAAGTCCCCGTAGCCTGATCGGGCGCTTATCAGTGCCAATTGTTGGGCGTGTAGTGAATTCATAATAATATTTGCGGTAAATATTATTTGTTGTTGGATTTTAGAATTCTTTCGGAATTCCAAGTGCCTATTATAAAATAGTTTTATAATTTGCTTTTATAAACTGTTGTGTGCGATTAAATGTGATAAGTAAGTTTGTTTCTTTGTGGAAAACTCGTGAATTTCTTTGTTTAAATACGATTATGCTGTTTTATTGTATTTATATAAATTTTTTTATTATTTCTTAATTTTCAAAGGCTACTAAGCTTTAAATTATGCGTCTTATTATATTATATTTATTATATCTCTTATAACATCGTCTTATTATATTATATCTTATGGCTCCTAGGTTCAAGGAAATTATAAACATTTTTAATTAATATATTCTTGGTAATTTGATAAAGTGGCTTAAGTCGATCTTAACTAAGTTGAGTATTTTGAGTGTATCTTGAGTGTATCTTAATAAGTTGAGTGTTTTAGTAAAGATATGCGAATATGCTTTAACTATAATTTATCATTACCTGCAGTTTTGAGAATTGAAAACCGTATTTAAGCTAAAAAGGGCTTCGAGACTTGCATAATATGTTCAAAATAACTCTAATTAACAGTTGAGGTGATTACTTTGGTGCGTAGTAAAAATATAGACATATGCTTGTACTATATTTTATTTTAACATGAAGTTTTCGATGCACAGTTAGCGTTTGGATTATACACAACTTCGAGACTCGACTAATTTCACCAAAAAAAAAAAACAATCATCAGTTTAGTTGATAATTTTGGGATTTAGTAAAAATATAAGCATATGCTTTACCTATATATTATAAATAATATGAAATTTCGTTTCAGAATTAGTATTTCAAGTACAACATAATTTCGAGACTCGAATAGCTTCAATTACCAGTTGAGGTGGTTATTTTGGCGCTTAGTAAAAATATAGGACTATACTTGAACTATGTTTTGTCGAAGACGAAATTTTCTACTCAGAGCTGGCGTTGTAATTAAAACGCAACTTCGAGACTCGAATAGTTTTATCAAAAAATCTCCAATTATCGTTATTTTTTATTTATTAAGTTTTTTTTTTTTAACATTTTTAGCGCGTTAAACATTTTTATGAAATATTTCCCAGTTTAGCTTTGAATTTCCATATCCACATGTATTTTAATACATCTACATTTCGATCGACTTTGTGATTGTAGGTAGTTTTTATTTAATTTTTTTAATTTTAGCGAGCTCTTCAACATGTTTGGTTGCTAAAACGCATTAATTGATTCCACCTGGACTTATTGGGCTTCCTCAGTGCAATTTCATTTCATTATCAGCGTGTGTGTTGACGCCCACCCACTATTAATCATGTGCGCCTTCATTTTGCGCTTCCACTAATTCCAACTCTTCCTTCTCGCAATTCGCTTCGACTTTTCATTTCTACATTCATTCATGCAACGTTTCATTCAGATAACGACGACGTTAGGTCGGTCGTGTACCACCACTACATACACACACACACACACACGCTCACAGCCAACTATGCGGCACTAGTTGTGCGTCAGAGCACCAACGCAAAACCACCCCACCAACCGCCTCCAACAAGTGTTTCCATGCATGTGTCTGTGACTGTAGTGCAATGCGCTCAGCTGTTTCTGTTTCTTTAGTAAGCGCACTGGCGCCTTACCAATTTGTATGCGCGCTTGTTTGTTTGCTAAGTGTGTTTGTTGCTGATTTCTCGCCTTTTTAAAGTTCTAATGAACTTTGCTCTGGCAGTGAGTTGTGTTTCTTGCCTTTCAACCATTCAGCCATTCAGCCATTAATAGTGCCTATGTACCAACACATGTCGGATTTAATTTTTGCTACAAACACTCCTTTCAATGCGCCATACCTTCAGCACAGACAGTTCGTCAGCATTTTTGTGCGCTTAGCAGGCTGGCGGGCAGGCAGGCAGGCATGCAGGCGTCGACAGCTCGACTTGACGGATAAAGAAGTCAGACATGGCTTTATTTAGTGAAGAGCAAAGAAAAAGCAAATGTATATATAGTGCGCATTGTTGTTGTAATGCACCGGCTGTGCTGCACTTAAGACCATGAATCGGCATGTCGCCGTTACTGTTTTTGTCTTGCCGTTGTTGTTGTTGAACAACTTCAGCAAGTGGAGCAGACATCTTTAGCCCTGGGCCTCAAGTGCTGTCGCTGGCGTCGGCAACCCCTTTATTTACAAAATTTTTTCCACTCTTTTGTGTTTTTTTTTTTTTTTAATTTTTTGTTGTTGTTTTTTCTTTAGAACCGTCTACAAGGCTGTCTGGAAGCGCAAGCGTCAATGAGACAGCGTTTGGGTGGTAAACGGATCGACCGGTGCACTTGCTCATACCATGGGGGCCGTCTGGCTGTTTTGGAAACAATAAAAGTGTCAACCACCATGCGCACTCATCCTCGCCGCCCCACACTGCACACCACCTGTGCATGTGTGCGATATGTATTTGTATTTGTGGATGTCTTAATTACTCGCCCTCAAGCAGGCACTCCTCGAAGACATACATATGTATCGTCTGTATGTGTATGTATGTCTGGAGCTCATATTTCGTTTTTTACTTACGTTACCCTGGTGCGTCACTCAGTTACTTCTATATATATATATATATATGCAAATGCATATATGTTTGTATGCATGTATGTATGATGTATTATTTTTGAACTCTTGCATTCCTTAGACCAAAATGTGCGCCGCTGGTTAGGAAAACAAAATACCAAGTGGCCAAGTTCAAAGTCATTGTACGTTCAATCAAAATGTCATCCTATTATTCAGATTTCAGATTTCTCTAAATTTTTGTTTTGCACATTCCTCTGTGATTCATGCACAGCCTGTGGTGATTTGCTGGATTGTGGAATTTTCATCTATGCCATTTTGTTGACGACAATTTAACTACCATCACTCAAACCATTGACGTAAGCTTCTTGCGTTAAATGCTTCACTCGAACAGCATTCTGAGGGCAATGACTGCAGGTAACCAAATTCCTGCCGACTGATAATTAAGTTACGGCCGTTTATTCGGATTATCAATGTTAGAAAGAAATAGCTAAGATAGTTCTTCAACTGAAGTGGTGTTGAAACTTTTAGCGCTCAAGTTTGTTTTTGTTTTTGCTGTTGTTGTAAAGAACAGCGTAAGCAACATGTTTAAAGTCTAAACTTATGGGAAACGCTTTCAAAAACTGCGCTCTCGTTGGGCGCTTTCTCATCGTTTATAAACGAAAAGCTAAAAAAATGCCGTATGATTTGTTCTTTTTCTAAATTCTCATTATTTCTTACCTTCATAGTTTAACCATGGAAATAAGAACATTTGTCGTCTAGATTGTATGTGTTCTAAGCTAATGATTGAATCATATGAGGAAATAAATACTCTTTGCTGCAAAAATAATTGTACATTTCTGAAAATCCCATGTCAATGCTACTATATGTTCCAGCGAAAAACAATCCCTAATTCCTTAATATCGAAACAATACATATAACTCTATAACAGCCCTGAAAAACAGCAATCTATGCAGCAGCAATATCTTGTAACAATATGCTTCCTTAGAAAACCTCAAATTTCGCTTGATTAATTGACATGCTCGATACCTTAATCTAACTTTTGTCCACGAAATATCACTAGTTATTTTAAGAGTTTACAAAATTTATTAGATACTTATTTTTTTGCTATTCTAGATATATTGATATTGTTGGGCTAGATTCCTTAAGATTTCTAGCCATCTTTTTTCAACTATAACTTAGTCTTTGAATGCAAGATTTTTTCTAAACTATTTACATTAATAAGCAAGCTAATAATAAGCAGATAGCAAAGTAAAGCTTCTTCTTTAGTAAGGAAAAATCGCTGGTATTGGAGATCTGCTTTTATTCGTTAATAAGGATTTTGTTGAACCCATGCTGATTGAAGTCTTGAAACTTTGACTGTTTAAATGTATTCATAACCTCAAAAATTATGATATTTTTACAAGTGTTCTTTTGGTTTTTTATCATTGTAAATATTTACGGGTCTATATTTGAACATATGGACATGGAATGTTTTGTGTTACGTTTTACCTAGTTAAACTTAATGAGTACTACGTACACTGATCTCTTGATGGCTTTGTTTTGTCATCTAACCAACTCTATGAAACGATAAACTTGCTTATGACATATATCTCCTCTTAATAATAATTTCAATAACATATTCAGCTCGATGTTTTCTACTCTTTTTTATTCTACTCGTTTAAGATTTATTTCAGTTATTTAATAAACTCCATGATAAAGCACCTGTTATATGATTCTACACTACAGAGATAGTTATATTCTTTGTATAATAACGGTGTAAACCAATCAAGAAGGTTCTCATAATAGTATGCTTCGACCTTTCCATAAACATTTTCCCTCCCCTTGCAGACTCTAAACATTGTTAAATCTTGTGATGATTTATAAAATATGGAAAAGAAAATCATATATGTATATTGTTTCAGACTTCTCATTTTTAATGTTAACCTCGGCAAATGATATAAGAATTACGATTTAAGAGTACGTAGCAGTAATATCTAGTTCTTTAATGAAGAAATTGCCTTTGTCCTGTTGGTTGATGTTTTCCGGCTAGGGCTTCAGGGCCAGGGCAAAAATTCCATTGGAACTTGATGACTTGGTGTGAAGTTGATAGAGAAATTGTGATAAGATAGAGAGAGAGAGAGAGATAAAAGCGAGTGAGATGATAGAGAGAGAAATGAGAGAGAGTGAGATGATAGAAAGAGTGTGATATGATAGAGAGAGAGAGAGGGAGAGAGCGATCTCTGTGAGAGAGATATATCTCAGAATAAAAACTGTCCATCGAGATATCTTGTTGTTCATCAATCTCATATCTTGAGATTGTTCAGTAAAAACTTTGCAAGCATATATTTTGATATCCATTTTATAACAATAAACTGCCAGTTTGGTAGTTGACGGCTGTATTTTTATTTTCACCGAAAATCTCTTCGCGATAACATCATTCCAATGAAGCAAAGAGTTGTTTTGTGGATTTCTTCTTCTATGGTATACAAATTTTGTATTTGACTTTGCCTTTCACACATTTTTAAGAGCTTCTGTTCATTATTTTATTAATATATGTTTTCAGAGATTTTAGAGTGATGTTTTCTAAATCTCTTCTTTTTAAGAAGAACACCAAGATCCAAGAAGTTTTTAATATTTCTGAACTTATATTGCGGAAAAAAGTTATAGTGTTTGTCAAAACTCTGCTTATAAACTACGATCGATATTATCCGCCTTTATAGTAACAAAATTGATGTATTCGAAAATCGCTTTTGAAAATTATTCTTTTTGCGCAAACTTAGCTTTAATTGATCTCAGTAAAGCATTTAGAAAGATCAATTTTTGATGCTCCTCAAGGTATGCAATGGTATGTAAATTAGTATTTATCAAACAAGGTTCGTATTTCAGACAAAAGAAGGTAAAAAATGGTATTTTTGCACGAATGCACTTTTTGTTTAATCGCATAGTGTATATAGAATGTACTCGTTTTTTGTATAAATATGTAAATATGTAAATAATCACGAGCACCCGCAACCGCATGCATTTTATTTATTGTTCTAATATGCCTTGACTCACCTAACAAGCTTGTTTATATGTGTACATAAATAATTTAATCGAAAAAACAAGTCAAATTTATTCATGCACGCATCTTACATTTATCGCTTTGCACGGCTCTTTAATATTTTCGGAAATAATGTGCTTAAAACTTTCTGAATTTAAAATGGTGCTTTGAGAAGTGTCTTTAAACGCACATTTACAAACATTTATATATTCGCGAATTTATTCTCCCATCGCCATATGTATATATATATATACATATATGCGATCAATACAGAATTCTTGCCTGAAGAGCCGCTAAACGCATGGGTTTTGGTCGTTATCATTTTCGGCGCCACGCTATTCATCTGCTTATCGGTACTATTGTCGCTGTGCTTCTGGCAGCGTCGCAAACGCAATAGTAATGGGCGTACCTTCGCGCCAGATGATTCTGTGTGCGATCCCATTCTGAATGGCAACACTATACAGGATATTATCGAGATGACAACATCGGGTTCAGGATCAGGTGAGTAAATGAAATATTCGAACTTGAAAAAATTATCATTAATTTTATTTAATTACTTACCAACATCGTGCAGCCGGTTTGCCACTGTTGGTGCAGCGCTCCATTGCACGCCAAATACAACTCTGTCATGTAATTGGCAAAGGTCGCTTTGGTGAAGTATGGCGTGGTCGCTGGCGTGGCGAAAATGTGGCCGTAAAGATCTTTTCCAGTCGCGAGGAGTGCTCCTGGTTTAGGGAAGCTGAAATTTATCAGACTGTGATGTTGCGTCATGAAAATATTTTAGGTTTCATTGCTGCCGATAACAAGGGTAAGCAGTTTGTGGCGTTTGCGCGTGCGTGAAATGTGCAAACTTTCACTAAATCCTTCCGTCATGCTATCATTCAACACTTTAATTAGCATTCTTATTTACAAATTCAATCATCATGCCTTTCCCAAACTCATTTGCATGCCTCCACACTCGCTCCAAAATTCTAATTATTGTGCACCCACAGATAACGGCACCTGGACCCAACTTTGGTTGGTCACTGATTACCATGAAAATGGTTCATTATTCGATTACCTCACCACGCATACAGTGGATACGAAAACTATGCTCAATATGGCGCTCTCAATCGCCACCGGTCTGGCACATTTACATATGGATATTGTGGGTACACGTGGCAAGCCAGCGATCGCACATCGTGACCTCAAATCCAAAAATATTCTCGTTAAATCCAATCTCAGCTGTGCGATAGGCGATCTCGGCTTGGCTGTGCGTCATGTGGAAAAGAATGATTCCGTCGATATACCGTCAACACATCGTGTTGGCACCAAACGTTATATGGCACCCGAAGTGCTGGACGAGAGCATGAATGCACAGCATTTCGATTCGTATAAGCGTGCCGATGTGTACGCTTTCGGTTTGATATTGTGGGAGATTGCGCGTCGTTGCAACATCGGCATGATATACGATGAATATCAGTTGCCATATTTTGATGTTGTACAACCTGATCCTAGCATTGAGGAGATGAAGAAGGTGAGTATCGTGTGTAACACAGAAATGATATAATTAATATATTTTGCAGGTGGTTTGCATTGATAAAATGCGTCCGAACATACCGAATCGTTGGCATGCCTCCGATGTGCTGCACGGCATGGCGAAAGTGATGAAAGAGTGCTGGTATCCTAATCCTGTCGCGCGTCTTACAGCGCTGCGTATAAAAAAGACTCTGGCCAATATAACGGTCGAGGATAAAGTGAAGAACTGATTGTAGTTGCAGTGTGCAGCCATTTTGGCGTAAAACTAACGGATATAAATTGTACTATTAAAATGGGGAAGGCTGCCGCAAAGCGCCACATATATTTTAGTGTGGTGCGAAGCGCAAAATTCGCCTTCTCTACCTCCCTTTCTGTTTACTTTTCTGCCAAAATTGTTGAAAAATACGAAATGTGCGGAAAAGTATTGGAAAAATTACCTAAAGAGAAGAGCATACCTTAAAATACCTAATTAGCAACAAAAAGAAAACAAAGAAACAAAAACACAAAAACACAAAAGCAAAAAAAAAAAGAGATATGGTAAACAGAGAAATTTATAAAGCTGTTATAATTGATGCAGAGCATTCTATTAAAGCACTAAAAGTTGTATTTGTAATTTTAAACTATAATTTGTAATAACATGTGTAATTGCGAACGTACGTGTAATGTAATGTAAAATGTGTATTAGACATAAGAGAGCGTGGAACGCACGGCACAGCAACAAATGTTTGGTTCTAATTGAGAGCAGCAGCTTGGTATAACACAAAATAATTGAATATTTAAAATTATTTTAAAAGGAGTTATAAAATGTGTGTCTGTGTGTGTGACTCATTGTGTGTGTGTGTGTGTGAACAGGTTAGATAGTGCAAGGAGAAGAAGGTGAAGTCTGAAGAAAAGTTGTGAATGTATGCGTGCTGAAAAAAGTAGCTGTAAATATTTTGGAAATGTACACAATGCAGAGATTTTCCTATGGCAGCTGCTATTTTAGATTTACAAGCTTACGCATAATTAAATTTTTTTTTTTTTTGGTATTTTTTGCTTTTTTTTGCTGTCTTAGACGAATTCATTTACATTTGTGGAATTTTTAGGTCTGTTTTTTTGATTTTCAATGCTAGTTCTTCGGTGTATATGGCTTTAATGCGTTAATTAAACAAATTTTGTGTAAACGTAAGGAGAGAGCGAAAATGCTTATAAAATGAGAATTCCTGATATTTGTAAGAGTTTTGAAAAATAGCTTTAATATTACACATAAATATTTTATTTTTTATATTAAATGCGCTAAAAGTTTAAATACAATAGTTTTCGAACAAATTTGAGTACAGCAATTTCAACAAAATATAGTCAATATACAGTAATTTTGAATACATACATATTTGCATGTAGTGGTGCAACATTTCAAACAATTTTTTCTACAGTAATATTACAAATTGTTCTTATTTGTCTAATTTATTCCAAGAAAAAAAAAAATCTGCAAATTCTTTTGAACGGCGCCCCTAATTGAAGAGCATACAGAACTGCCATCAATTAAGCAATTTAACTAAGCTCATACGCATTTGTAAGCATAACTAAAACAAACAAACATACATACATATAGTGTTTCATTACGGCAGTTGAAGCGTATAACGTTAAACAACGAACGCATTTAGCAACAACTACACACAAACAAACAAAAAAGACTCTGACTAAAGACTGATACATAGAAACAGTTACAGTGAAAATCGCCATACCGTTAATTAGTATCCTTTCTAGAGCAATTTTTGAGCTAAAATAAAATACAAAGAAATAATAATAATAATAATAATAATAATATCTCATTTTAATTTTTATAAAAAGTTTTTTTTTTTCCTTCTTTCCGTGCTTTCCTACTTCTCAACTCATTTCGTACTCGCATTAAGGTTTTGCCATTTTTAGAAAATAATCTTAAGATACAAAAAGTAAAGTTTAAAAAACAAAAAACAAAAAAAACCAAAACCAAAAGGAACAAAACATATATAAAGTAAAAACTACTATATAAAGACACTTTTAAATAAAAAAAAAAAAACATAAGAACTCAGGAATTGCCAGTCGTAATGTATGTAAATAATATAAAATATCACTTGTTGACTCGATATGTGCTTTGTTGATGTGTGCGAAAATCTGAAGCAAAACCACTTTCACGAAAAGTTACACACCGCAAAATTGGCATTTCTTGCTTTTTCCTTACGTTTGCAAAGAACAAGTAAATGCTATTATCATTCATTTAAAAATTTTTTTTTTTATTAAATTAAAAGTGCAGGAACTCCTCGTATAAGTTTGTATATTTTATTTTGAATGTAAATATACCTTTACTTATGCATAAAAATCATTTTCCAAATTGTGTGAAGTGGTTGACCAACAAATTTTTGTTTAAAAAGTTTATATAAGTACAGAGTGATTTTAAATTATTATTTGGCGAATTGTAATCTACCGTTAATAAAATTTTTGGTCGTGCGTTTGTGTTAGGTGGAATTTAAAAAAACAACAATTTTTTTTTTAACTGAACCACATGTAAAGAATATTTTCTCCGTTCCGTTATCAAGTTGTCAAAAGGAAAAGAACACCAATTCTTATCTGGCCAATAACCGTTATCTGGGACTACGAAACGTTTTGGGGAATTCAAAATTTTTAAAAATGTTTTTTTTTTATTTCAATATTATTTTAATTAAAATTTTTTTATATTTTTTTATTTTTTTATATTTTTATATATTTTTTTATATTTTAATTAATTTAAAATTTTTTTTTTTATTTTTTTTAATTTTATTTTTTTTTTAATTTTTTATTTTTTTTATTTTTTATTTTTTATTTTTTATTTTTTTTGTTTATATATTTTATTTATTTTTATTAATATTTTTTAATTTTTAAAATTTTTTTTTAATTAAATTTTTTTATTTTTTTTTATCTATATTTTTTATTTTTATTTTTATTTTTTTATTTACATTTTTTATTTTTTATTTTTTATTTTTTATATTTATATTTTATTTATTTTTTTATTTTTATTTTTTTTATTTATATTTTTTATTTATATTTTTTATTTTTTTTTTATTTATATTTTTTATTTTTTTATTTATATTTTTAATTTTTTTTATTTAAATTTTTTTTTATTTCTCCGGTTTTGTTAATGTAGAAAATTCAAAATAGTAAATTCAAACTGTTTGACACATAACGACCAATTTTTTTCTTATGAAATTAGCAACAACAATTCTATTTGTTTGCTTGCTTTTGATCAAATGGTAGACATATCTATAAAAAAATTAATTGATTTTACAGTTTTTGTATATAATAGAGATATGATGCTAACTTAACTACGTGGAAAAATTCTAACACACACCAAAATATCGAATACATTGCAAATTTTGTAGCAAGCAGACGCTGAAGAAATAAAAAAATTCAATGTTTTGCTTTTTGTTTTGAAATATGCAATACAATTCAGCTTCCTTTTCAAAGCTTCACGCTTTTTTTTCGAAATTTCTTAAATTTCGAACCGTTTTCCGTTAACGGTTTTAACTGACTATGTAAGCTGCTAAATTTTGTGCACAAGTTTTTCGAAACGCTTTTGGTACTAAAATTCCTTATATACACATAAAAAAACAACACAAAATGTTATAAGTTGGTATGATTATTTTGACATTAATGCTTATTAATAACGCTTTTTGGGCTACAAATTAACGAAAAATTAAATAATCATAAAAATTGTGCTAAGAACATATGCTCCTACTACATTTAGATATGCTAACAATTAAAAATTTGCATCCTACATAAAACTGTAAAAAGTCAACTGTTTTTGGACAAAGTAGCGTAGAACGAGCAAAAAGAATTAAGGAAGTAATAAATTAATAAATTAAAATGAAGAATACAACTATTTTATTGTGTAAAGACCATCATCCTGTTAAATTTAAGTACGTTGTTATTAATTTGTATTCCTAAATTTAATACCTTATCATTTTCTTATGATTAAGTTCTTAATTTAAGTATCATTAAACATTTCTATTCATTAATAACTAACTGTAAATAGTGTTTGTATAAAAAATAACGTAAGTTTAATTAATTAAATTATATAGTTATGTATTTAAGTCTGCCTTTCTGCGCTTAACTGTGAGTTTGTTGTTAACCTATGATTACTGTATGTATGTATGTGTGCAATTAGTGTTCTTATTGTCTTTTGTTTATGAATATTTGTATGTTTTCTAAAAACGACGAAACAATGTCAATGTAACAAAAATAAATAATAATAGTAAATAATAAAAATAAATAATAATAATAAATAATAATAATAAATAATAATAATAAATAATAATAAATAATAATAATAAATAATAATAATAAAAATCATATTTCTAATAATTGATAATAATAGCAATAATAAAGTGTGTCCATGTGTTCTCAATATAAACAATATGCTAATGAGCATTCATTTTGTTAAAATATTTTTTTCTTTTGTTAAGAAATATTATTCAAATACATATACATTTTTGTTGATTTTTTCTCTAAGTAAATATTTATAACTTTTTACACACATTTTGCTTAAATATTGATATTTAACTGCGAAAAGTTCATTAAACTGTTTTTTATTGTTAATATTTATGTATGTATATGTATGTAATTGCTACACTGTATTAAGAAATATTGTGATTAAATTGGAATTTTAAGAAAGTAAACTAAACAACATTAACTAATGAGTTGAAATGGTAAAAATATAATTTGATTATTAAGTTTTTCGCCGCTTTTAGTAATCTTTGGAAAAATCGCGCGTTTTCTTTTTCAAAATTTTCCAATATTGATTTTGTAAATTCACTGTTCTATTAAAAAGAAACCTGAAATTGCATGGTTGTTAGAACTCAAGCTGCTAAACTGCATTTTTATTGATCACATTAATATAAGAAATTTTTTAATATTTCTACTATATTGATAAAGAAAAATACATATATATATATATATTAATTAAATTACAGGCATAATTTTTTTGTAATGTAAATACAACAAATACGAAACAAAAATATAAAATAATCATTTATTTTCGTTAACAAACACAAACCAAATGGTGGGTTATATTTGCACAGCAAAAACAAAAATTAAAAATGTACGCTGCAAAGTACCGTTTGCCCATGCATTAAGGAACTATTATAAATTAACAATGACATAATTTATGTATGCTAAAAATGAAAAACTAAAAGAATTGTAAGCAAGTGAAACAGATTACATGAAGATTATGATAAAAAAGAGTCTAATGTTAGTGTTAAGTGGCGTTTTTACTGGCACTTTAAATAAAAAATAAAAAAAAATGAAATAAAAATCATTTTCGATAGTTTAAATATAAAAGTGCACGCAGTGGTGGTGTCCACCACCACTATGGTAAGTATATTTGCGTTATGCAAAGCTTGACTTAAAAACAAGCGCGAGTACAAATATACGAGTTGCTGATGCTGTTAGTTAAGTGTTGCAAGATTGGGTAAAAACAACTCACAAAATTATTAAAGTTAATTTTTATTATTACAAATTTCGATTTTCGACAATTCGATTTTTACGTTGACGAATTTGCAAAATTTCGCTGAAAATTTTTTTATTTGCAAGAATTTTATAAGGAAAAATTTATCAGACCTCAATTGAGGCAAATAATATAGTCAAAATAAAATTAAATACTCATAGGTTTTTTTTTTTATAAAATTTTTATGCCACGCTGATTCCACACTGCGTACTAAAAGTGTTGGATTACTTGCTATTTGTTTCCTAAACTTGCCAATTTCTTTATATACTGTACTTTTTTTCATTATATACTGAAATTTTTCTAAATTGATCACATGTTAATTTAAACTAACTAAAATATTTCGAAAATATTCATCATTGTGCATATTTTGAAATTTTAGAAAAATTTTAAAGCTTCATTCTCCAAATGCGTGGCTAGCATTATTTTGACCGCAGTTTTGAAAAATCTATATAAAAATTAAAATTTTAGTGTCGTTAACAGTGATAGCAAATAACTTAGAAAGGTTTCTAAAGCCACCTCTTATTTTTTTGTATACGTGTGCTACTTCTCGTTGACTCACGGTCATTGCAGCATATTGATTGTACGATGTTCCCATCGAGAATTTGAAACGATAAAATTTTCCGCAAGATTATCAACTACAGTTCCGCTTTTTGCCGCCTCTTCCCTACAAGGAGTCTCCCCACAAAATGTAATAGATCAACCGGCTGGCAGGCTAATGATTAACAGTTCATAATATATTTCTATTCCAAAATTAGCTCTGCAAAACTGTATATCAAGAGATCAGAAACGTAATTCCTAGTCTTCGACCTAGCTAGAAAATGTAACTGTAGCTAAGTATTTTTCCACCAGAAATATAACTTTCGTTGCGGCATCATTACTCGCTTACTATAATTTGATCCAGTACAGAAAGGAATCGCATATTAGAGTCATAATAAAATACTCCAACTCTAGTCTACAGAATTTAGGGGCAAAATCCATCTGAATACCTTCTATTAGAACTCAAAGACTCGACATGTCCAGGTTGTTATAGCAACAGAACATATTCTCTGGAACATGGAAATGCTATTGAGATGACAACCCTAAGTGGATATAAATCTGGGTTTGTTCCGTTCACATACATCCTACAGTCGTGGGAATCGGTTCCAAGTAATTCTTGCACTATTGTGCTCAGCGTACTGAGCCAGATTCATCACCGTTGGATTTAGTGAGAGCAACGAATTCACATGTTCGTTTCTCTTCTACCACTCCCTCGTGTACTCTCTTAAATTCACTCAGCGATTAGTCCTATGTTTCCATGGATCATTCTCTTCGCAGTCGGTTGTAGAAACCGGAAAAGCCAGATTTTCCTGAACCTATTTATTTTTAGATTTTTAGTCAAAACAACAACAACACTTTTCTTGTATTTTGTTAAAAATAAAAGAGATTTTGGCTTTTCAAAGCCCTTGCGGGCCTTACTATATGCTCTCATTTATTTATGTACTTTTTCTTATTTCTTGCACATATAATATTTAATTTACATATTTAAATACATATTATGAAAATGTTTCAAAAATCTTTTATCTTTAATAAGAAGTATAGAACACAAAAAATACGATTTTCAAATGAAAACAATTCTCATCTGTTCGCTCAGCAAATGCTGCCGCCTCCAGCTGCCATGCATCTCAGCCGCCGTTCAACAGTTACTTTGGCTTACGTGCGCTTCATTTTTTATTAAATTACACTTATCAAATATTATATGATAATAGGTTATATATGTTGTAATGAGAAAAATTTGACATGCATTACAAATGTAGTTATCGAATTTCAAAACACACAAAATATGGAAATGACTTTAGTGTTGTTGTTCCAAGAATTAAATACAAGATGTTTGTTTTCTTTTTTTTTTTGTGTAATTTGAAATTAATGAATTTTGCTTTGCTTTTCATTTGAATTATTTGTAATTACTTAGTATATATGTTAATACATTGAGATTTAGACAAATGATTGACTCATTAAGGGATATGCATTGTTTCAATACTTGTTCTGCAATAATTTCAATAATTTGTAGCTTAAAGATTTTTTAATTGCATTGTATATTATGTTTTCATCTTAATGTTAATGATTTCTAATTTCAACAAGTTTTTTTTTTAATACACTTAATAATAGTGTTTTTTAGTTTTTATATATGTATATATATATATATTTTTTTTTTTGAATATTATTATGCCTCAGCCAGTATAATTTGTAGTTTTTGTCAGCAAATCAATGCAATTAATTTTTGTTTTGCTTGTTTTTATTACTAATAATTTATAGAATATGTATGGTTTTTACAACATTTTCCGCTACTTTACATTTAAATTTGAAATTCTCTCTTTATTTTTTATTTTTTAGTTTTTAGTTTTTAGCTTTGAAACTTTTAAATTAAATTGATATTTTTTTGTTGTTTTTTATTGCATTGCGCACATTAAAACATATATGCTTATATATATATTCACTTATATACATAAGCTCTTCGAGTATATAGTTTGTTACAATAATACAATTTGTAATACATTTATAATTCTTTGAGTATATATATGTGTGTGTGTGTGTGCTAATAGCAATTACCAAATACATAGTTTCTTCTATATATGTTCTTGCAGTCCAACAATTTTCAATATACTCTCTGAATAAATGATATGTTAATTTTTGCAATATTTTCAATTTGCTTCATTTTATGATTTTTAATGCTTTATTTGTTGTTTCTTATATTTGAAGTTTAACTTTGCTTGATATGTTGTTGCGACCTTAAATCTTGCTAGATTTTCTTTGTAATATTTGTTTTTGTTTTTGTTTTTGTTTTTGTTTTTGTTGTCTTCCCAAAATCGTAGTTCAATATGATTGTTTGTTCTCATTGCCTCCGTTTACATTGCATATTGCGCCAGCCTGCGTGTGTACCGTTTGATTTCCACACGCGCTGACTGAATGTGTATATATGCATGCACGTGTGTGTGTGTGTGTGCATGTATGTATGATTTTCTCGGTGATTCCACTGTACGTGTATGTGTATGTGTATGTGTACGCCTTCCATTCTCCATTCTCCTTCCTCCTTCTTCAACTTCCTTGCTTCCTCTTCAACTTCCTCCACCTCATTACATGCGCCGCTGACTGAATGTGGATAGGAAGCGTGAGTCGCGCACTTCCTGCAATGAAACCGACCAAAACAAAAAGTAAAATAAATGAAAAAGCAAACACTTTGTAATTTATTTGAATTCTTTCGCAACTTTCAGCAGCAGTCAAGTAAAGTTTTATCGTTTCCTCGCTCCTTTCGCTCCTTTCGCTCCTTTCGTTTCTTCTTTTTTGTTCTTTTGTTTTTTTGTACTCCTTCAACGCTCAAATTATCCTTGATAAAGCTTATTTAGAAATTGACATACTCGGAAGGCAGCTACTACGCTTAGTCAATCAGTTTGAGTGCACTGAAGCGTCGCTATAATAGCGGAAATGATAGCGTCGTTAAATTTTTGCTTGTGTTGGATCGGTTGTGACGCAGGTTCTTCTTCTGATTAGATTACAGTGGGTTCATGCTATATATATGTGGGCTTGTACAGGGTGTGTAGCTTTTATATTCGTCTGTAAATACTGAATTTCTTTGAATTCTTTGCGTAAAAATAGTATTTGTGCCATTTTACATCGAAGGAAGTGATCAGAAGCAAATCGTTATTAGGGGAACGGGTTTCAAGGAAAGCTTCAGTTATGACAGTAAGCTTTTTAAAAATGGTTTCATCTCCTAGATGTCTTCAGCTCTGGACATTTCAAGTTGCTAGCATACATAAGAGTTTTAGAATTTCTTAGAGGACTAACTGTCAAACCAACTGTCAAAGTAAACACATGGCTTTGACATTAATATCTCAAGATATCTCTGGTCTTCGACATTTCAAGGCACTAGTGAGTGCAATTTCACTGTTGCCAAATACCAAATATCAGCAAATATTGCAATTACACTGTTTTTTTTGTATTTTAATTCTAAAATGTTCTATACCTCCAAAACAAACACCCTTTACATGTACCTTTGAGTGTAAAAACTTAAATTTGAGTGCCCAAACTTTCCTTCCAACTCGGAGATCTAGTTTTATATTCTCAACTCATTTGGTAACTGATTTGAAAACATCGTCTCAACTCTTATAATGGCATTTCAAATTCTTTCAGTGCTGTTTTCTAATTTTTTTGACTTAATTGAACTGCTCTGCGGACTGCTTAAACAAAATTATATTATTTATAGCTATTAAAATTCGGGGATATGTGCAGGCTGATAGCAAGACTTATGGGCTATGTAATATGAAATTACTTTTTGTCTGTTTAAATGACTTTACAAATATTATCAATATCAATATCAATATCAATTGATATTGAATCTCGAAGTATTTTTTGTTTCGATTCGTACATATCGAAACTTTAACTCGTATAGACTTGTATAGACGTGACTTTATCATAAATTTCGGAAAAATTCCAGAGTCTTCGCATTTTTCGCACTTTAAGCTAATAATATTCAATTTCTGAATCCCTTCGAAATTAAATCCTCTTACTAGTTTAATTGGTATTAAATGAACTGAACTATAACAAATTAAAAAAAACTCAATTCAACATCTAAATTAGTTTCTCACTCAGCAATTAGTAATGGCACAAAAGTGCAATTAAAGAGTCAGTGCCCTCTTTAGTACTGGTAAGCCTCACTGCTTTCCCTTCAATTTGCATCATTAAAGCACTTTAATGCAAGTGCGTGTTTCTTACTGGAGCAGAGTGTATAATTTATTTTTGTTCTTACTACTATCTACTATCTCAGGTGGCTGCAAGCACTTAAGCCGTTAAGTTCACTTGCTTCTGCTTATCTCGGCTTTGCTGTGGCTTATGCGCTTTGGCAATTTCACCATCACCCACCACATTTCACCTCAATTCTTCATGAATTCACTTCAGCACTGAATTAATTCATTGCATAAGCTCCTCATGCTCTTACACCTTCATTTGTGTGCATTTCTTATTTACATACAAACACAACTGTACATAGGTATGTTTATATATATAGCGCATGTTTACCTCATCTTCGGCTGGCATAATGTCGATGCACATGAAAGGATCCCGGAAGTAAGCGCATAATTTGCGTGGACGTATGCGATGATGAGTGCGCTGTAGTTGACAGCATAAGCCCCTGAAAGAAATTATATTTTATGGCTTCGTGATATGTTTATGGAAATTCAAAATAAATTGTTCTGAGAATATTAAGGCATAATTGCATGAATATATTGTACTAAATATTTAGTTGTAACGTGAAAATTGTGGTTAACAAGTTTTTTGATTGGTTCTCCATATACTAACTCAATTGGTAATTAAAAATTCGGTATATATTTAGAGCTCTAAGTGAAAATTGCTCGAGTCGACTTAAGTTAATCGGAAGAATTTTTGTTTTTTTCACTAACTTATTCAAGAAAAAATATTGTGTCGTATTTTAAATACAATTCAAGAGTCTTGAGCCTCAAATTACATTCAAAAATGGATAAAAGTTTTTACCGATTTTTTCTTAGAAACAAAAATACCTACCAAAGCTTAAGTCAATTTAAGCCATTTTAACATATTGTCATATATCTTTATTCTCATGCTGTTTCCATGATTTCATTCGTTTAGCAATGATATTTTGTACTTCTCAAATAGTTAATGATATGATAATTTGATAATAACCAATGCAGAATTTCTTCCATGAAGGGTTTTCTAAATACAACGGAATAACAAAATTTGGTTTTTCCAGTAGGAAGGCATTTAATCGTCAAAATTTTTACATATATTTAGATGACATATGTTTCTATAAACATGGTTTCAACGCAAGTAGATCGTTGCGAAAATAGATGGAAGGAATATATATAGATTGATGGAACTTGAAGATCGGTCTGGTCTATTTTGGTCTTGTTGTAGCAACCTGAACCATTTTGAAAAAATTTAGACTTGGGAGAATACGTTTAAGTTTTTAGATCTTAGCTGCATTCAAATTTGAGTACCCATCCCCCGGTTGGAGACTCGATATATAGAACTATAGGCCTATTATTATTTCCGCGGTTGTACCGGTGTACATATTTCTACGTTTAGGGATATCTTTAATTTTTTTGGGATCTGAATTGTTTTACTCAATTAATCATTATGAAAAGCGCTCTTTTCTGTGATAGATGATAAGTTTTCCGTGATTTGTGATTGTCAATAACAGCAACTTCCATTTCACTTACTACCTGCTGGAACAGAGTAAATGACATCCGCTCCAATATTTCCTTGTTTCTCTACTCTTTTGATTGGTATCCCTAAAGACCACAAGTATATTACCACAATATTAACATAACCTCATTCACCTTTCACGCACAAAGTACTGTAAGGCGAAGGTGGTAGCAATACTTCACTCATAAAAAATTACTCTTTCTCCTTTTATAGCCGACATTATTCATAATATTTAATATCAACATCTATGCTACCCGTTATATTGATATAGATGCACACATGCGCATGTTTCACTTACTTGCTCACATTACAATCACTCGACGATACACAATCTTCGCCAAATTGCTTCACATTCAACGTCAACTTGGGAGCTGTTGCCCCATTTGTGCCAACATTAAAGCCAACCGCATTATTGCCACCATCACCAATACCGCCAGCACCAACGCCAACCGCATTCAATAGATGAGCCGTAGATGCACTCGGTTGACACATGAGATAACCAGCCGCGCTCTTCAGGCACGACATGCCCAACTCACAGTCCGTATTGCGATGACAGAGATCGCGTTTACGCCCATAAACGTAAATGCATTTACCTTCTATTAAAAGAAAATTGTTGATAGAAAAAAGCGAGTAAATAAATTTTGCAATTTTATGGCGCGCGATGACTTTTCGTCACGGAGCTGCGATAAATTAACACATCGTCAACTCGCGCGTCACATGTGCACAGTTGTATGTGGAAGTGTGAGTGTGTGTGTGTGTGTGTGTTGTTGCACTTACCGCCGTAGGTATTGACGCAGACACCTGTGGGACAGCAATCATCATTGATCTGACAAGCGCGATCCACACACGGCGTATCCTCTATTAACGGTTCCACGATGCCATATATCTCCGTCTGCTGGGAGAGAAACATGTGTGAATGCCTATGTGTATGTGTGATGCGTAAATATACGTGTATACGTGTATGTAAATGGCATGCCATATTTTATAAATAAATATGCGTCGCACTTTATGAATATATATATATATATATATATATATATAGAGTATGTACGCTCATATATATGCATTAAAATTCAATTTACGGCGCCATCATCCTGCCTGCGCCCACACAAGCTACGCAAATGCATCGCATTTCTGCCATTTCTGGCACTAATTAAGTTCAGGATGTCAGGAGTAAAGTTTAAAGTGGTAAAAACGGCAATGCCTGTGTGTTCGTAGTTGTGCCCGTCCTACACGGCGTATGAGTGATGCAATGCAATTTCGCAACTCAGTCGCAGGCTGTTGTGGCTGATGCGCCAGCAAATAAACATTTAATATTTGCAATATGAATGCATTTAATTAAAAGCACAACATTTTCACATATATATGTGAACGCATGTTGGATATATATATATATATCTACGCAACAATTATGACCGAACTCGATGGGAAATTTAGAATGAATTGCTGCAGGTTGTACGACTATTTTTATCTATAAAATTGTATAACTAAGTTAGTTGCTGTATAAATTAATAACTATGAAAGATAATTACCATTAATAAGTAGTAAATAAGTGGTAAATAAATAATAGTAAAAAGTACCGACAAGAAATGTACTCAAAAATAAGTCTTTTCATCTACGGAAAATTTCACAAATCGAGGTAATCAACTAATAGCCTTCTAAAACTGTGCAACATCATTTTTCGCTTCAGAATAACTGTAACTTGGGGTCTTAAATCAAATAGCAAAAGCTCCACATTTTTTTGCTTCTCTTGCTATATCAAGGTTTTAACTTTAGACCCGTTAAAATAAGTAATATTGGACAAATGTGAGCGCTGAACGAAATAACGAATAGTTTTGTAGTATATTTTACACTAAAAATCCCCACATCAAAGGGACGTTTGGATACAACATTTTGAAAACTTCAATGAAATGCTTTTAAAAGTTCGTCAAGAGGTAAAATTCTCAAAAGCATTGTGAAAAGATTTATGCGTCTGCAGAATACAACTAATAATTTAATTTGTGTATGGACACTCTCCCAGTTCTCGACTCGTTAGCATGTTACACCCTAAGTGCTTTCATTAATTACATGATTAATTGATTACTTTCTTAATTTGACTACATTGATTTTTTTTCATTATTTTGTTCTTTTTTATTCACTATACTAGATTCCTCGATATATCTCATATTCACCAAATAAAATACCTTTAAAATTCTTCTGTTTTTACTTCTCTAATACTTTTAGACTATAATTTCATCCAAACATAATGTAAATATAACTTTGGCGAAGTCTAAGTGGAGTGGCAGTTTTTATTACCATATTACCATAAATATTTTTAACATAAAAAATACACTTCTTACACTTTACACTTTACACAAGTTTGCCTCTAAAGGGTTAGGGTTGTTATTAATATAAAACTTCTTTCCACTTGATACTGCAATTAATCGCTAAGAGGCAGAAATGAAAATTGAAATAAAATCTTTGCAGAAGTAATTAAACCTTCTTTTTAATAGGTGATAATTAAAATGTGTTTAAAATAAAGCCAAAAATAGTTGCTGAAAGTGCTTGGCACATTTCCTACGTTTGGACAAAATTGTAACATTTTGCAACAAATTTAATTGTGTTGATGGGTGGTAACTTCAATGCAAAATATGTTTAAATTGTTGTTCCATACACTTTTCAATAGCGACTTACGTTTTGTACATATTTTGCTTCGTTTGATTTTTTTCGGTAGGTGGCAACTCTATTTCAAAATTTATTCGAGCGTCCGAATGTCTATTTTTCGGAAACATTTCTTCAAAGTTTTATATTTTAGTTTTTATTTCTGAAGAGTTGGCAACTCTATACAGCGTTATTACTGAATTAAATACTTCTAGCATTCTTATCGTTTAATACCGATAATGTATTAGGTTTTCGGGTATTCGTTCGCTTCGTTCCTCGGGAACCATGATTAGTTTTATATGCATCTCGGAAATATCATTGAGAGATTTGTATTTTTTCTCAAAATAAAATTTCTTAATCGAATTCTTACTACTTATCAAACTATGAATTCACCAAAAACTAAAACGCGTTGAAATCACAAAGCTCGACTAACAAAATGTGAAAAGCTAGTAAGCCTAAATTGAAAATCAAAATGTAACCCACACATTTTAATTGAATTATATGCTAGCACATATACACTTCTGTGTATTGGCGTATAAATGAATGATAAACTTCTTGAAAATAAATCGTTTTTGCAAATTTCATTTTATATTGCTTGAATGTGAAGTCGAAATCAACAACCAGTTATATATGTATATGAGGGAATATTGCACATATTAGCACAACTGCTGGCGCTTGCAAGTGTGTATTAATTAACTTTACCAATCAAATGCAATCAATTGTGGTAAATATTATGATTACTTGCCAGATTCAATTTCCATTTCAAATTAATTTCGAATATTTAAATTAAGATCACTTGATTTCCCATGTGACTATGCAATCGAGATGAAGATTTATGTGTAAACTGAATATAATAATACAAAAGCAATCTATACTTCCTTAAGGTGGGCGGCACCGAACAATAATCACTCCAGCAAATTGTTGGGAATTTCAATACGTGTTGCTTGCAAGCATGTATTATACAAGTTGTTGTTGTTAAATCATACTCTTAGCAATTCTTCTACTACCTTGGGCTCTAGTTTTTATTAGGAGGTGTGGACTTCATTTATTTCGTATAGTACATGTAGTTGCTAAGTTTTGTTTCGAAATCTTTGTTGAATGTTGGTGTTTTTTATTCTAAATTGTCGTGCAATTGGAGGAAAACGTGTTTATTGTACTATTTACAAATGATTTGGCATAAACTAAGGTTATATTACAAATTTAGTGGATATTGGTAAGGGGTTTGAGAAATTTCAAGTTTCATCTAAAAGTTCCCATAGTTCCATTTTAGAACTGATCTATCTTCCCGAATATAATATTTAAAATTTTTGGCTTATACTTTCGAGAATTATTACATTGTGCAATAAGAGTATATGAGTGTTTAGTGAGGTTTGAAGTAACTCAAATAGCTTATCAGATATGTATATAGAACATATTGAAGATTGAGAGTGTGACTTATTTTTTAATTTTTCCTACCTACCGTGTTCAATTTGATGTTGTTTCGCATCTTATCTGGTTAGAGAGTTATTGTATCTTATAGACTTTTATAAAAAACCATTACATGTCGATGGCAGTGCGCCAGCTTCAACCAATTTATACTTTCCTATCTGCCCAGAGTGTCAGAAACCATGAGGACAACAAAACTCGTATACGCTGTCTAACGTGCTGTGCAAATTATGTTGGTTCCGACTAAAATCATAAAAACGTACAAGGCTACCGAATTTTGTTCAAATATCTGGTAAGACTCACGAGCGGATGAATTGGCAGGCATCGAAATTGGCCGGCTCTACAGATTTGTGATCGGTTCCGAGGATTTTGCCGATACATGAGAGTACATATCTGGGAGCTTTTGACATCATATAGGATTGGTGTGTCAATTGTTCTATGTTATCTCCGACGCGAGGATCAGAGCCAATACCTAACCTAACTTAAGACTCGGAATCTATTTTCGACGCACTCAGCTCAACGCAATGATATTTATCGCACATTACTTGTTAAGTCTCAGTCTTTTGGATCGGAAGCCTACGTCATCGGGTCAAAGACATAGAGCAAATTTTACATACTTTACCTACAATTAGCAACATTTCGGCAGTAATAACTTCGAACCGTTTCCTCTACACCTACAATTTATGGTGGTCATACTAAAATCAACCTAAGTTTAAAGAAACTAAAGTAATCTAAACGAATTCAGCAAAAAATATTTCCTTTTCCGGTAAAATTCGCTAATTAACACTTCTTAAATACAGCTCGATATTCATTTAACCGTCTAACGGTATAACGGTTTACACTACCTCACCTTTCAGCGAACCCCTTTCTCTTAATTAGTTGTTGCTTTCAGCTCCATACCTTTGTTCATGAGTTTCCGCAAGACTTTTGTGCGTGCAACTTTTTAACCTCAGAACTTGGCTGCCACCTAACCATGGCAACACTTTACAAGTTTACACTTTACAAAAAAACAAAGAGACTAGCAACTTTTGTATTAGAGTTTTTACAACTCACTTTAATTACTTGCAATGCACTGCAAAAGTTTGTATCATTTCCACTTTGAAGCAATTTCTTTTCGCATAAACCCTTCGCTTTGATGACAAAATGAAATTGTATGCAACTCACCTGTTGTTGACCACCAAAACCACCTGTGTCGACATCGTAGCCCGCACCGTAGGTGGCGAAACCAACACCTGCACCACCACCGCCAGTAGCTCTGCTGCCGCCTGCGCCAACATTGGTGGCACCACCGGCCACACTTGCGCCATTGCCATTGCCATGTAAGCTCACATCGTTGCCGAGGCCGAAGAGTGCATTAAAGTCATCAATTTGCTGCACATTGCCAGCACTTCCGCCCATGCCAGTTCCAACACCACCACTAGCACCACCAGCGCCACCACCAATCGGCCCATCAGCGTTGTTGCGCAGCCAGCTGCGTGAGTAGCGATTGAAGAACTGCCGATTCCAGGCGTCGACCGTGTCGCCCAGCAGCAGTACGGCGCCAACACCGGCCAGCAATAACCAAATCAATGTGGATTTCATAGTGTTGTGAGTAAAGTAGTTTCACCGCTGCGTGTGTGTGCGTGTATGCGTGTGTGCGTGTAGTCCTGTTTACCGTAAAGTGTTGGAAAATGTGCGAATGTGGTTATTCACGCTGCCGCTCACGGTTTTAGCTGTCGCGCTACCATATGGGCTATTCAGTTTCACATGCCATAAAAAGAAGAAGAAGCAGAAAAGCGCAGAAAAAATACAATTTCATTTAATTTCATTTCATTTCATTGATGTGTAGAAAATACTTCTTTATGTGTATATAAAAAAATTAAGAAGCTTATACACACACAACTAACTAAAAAATTGCATTTGATTTGCCTTTATGTGGTGTGCAAATACTTTGCTCGCCCCAGTAAGCAAGCATAAAAACATACAACAATACCTATTGCTGATAGGATTATCATCAACAAATTGAGGCTCGTGACAAAATGCTGTGAAAAGGGGAATCTTCAATATTGAAGCGCTCAAAGAGAATTTTTCTCACAAGTTCAACAAAATTCTCGTTATTGCTAATTTTTATATAATATACAAAATCATCTTGACAGACTCTCAAAATATATAACAACATTCCGTCTTGGTGAGAAAAAACTCTCTGTAAGTACCTTCATCAAGCCGGCACTGTTTGATATCAATACTCTTCGAGACATAGGATATATCAGTGGAGGAGCCTTTAAAGAGGGTTAAACTTTGATATGTTCGCGATGGTAAATAGTTTAAATAATGTAGAATACGAAGGTCTGATCTTATCGTCTGTAGAAACTTAATGTACTCATTCTAAACCTTCTCGATACGGTACCCGATATGGGAGTATAGTAGCAAAAGTGTCAAACTCAAGCTCACTTGTCCACTACTATGGACTTGTTCAAAATTATTAGAATTTGTTGTTCAATTAAAACAAAGCAGTTTAGAGAAGATACACATTTTTTTACAGTAGAAATTTTGGAAAATTTTCAAATTTTTAATATTTTTATCCAGCAAACCTTTGAGCATTAAATCTGTTAGGAGAGTCTGGAACTTCAAGTATATTTTAATTAAAGTGGTTGCTGTTTCCATACCAATAATATTGTAATTTGTCCAGTTAACAAATACACCAGGTGAATCTCACTGAGAATTTTTCTTGCAATAAAGTCTATAATTCTACTATTTGACCAAGGGGAAGCACAGGTCGAAGGAACTGGTTTGAAAGCGCTTGTGAAGGGAATAATATATACTGTAATAACATAATGGCTGACATTTGGCCGAACCTTAGTTTTGGTTTATCGTACCACCAGACAGACAGACCAGACCAGACCACCAGACAAGGGTTTTGCTGTTTTTCTTTTAGATATCGGAAAGGGAAAGGGGTTGGAAGCCATTATATTGGGAGGGTTAAAAGAACACAGAGACCAATTTCAACCATTTATAGTACATAACCATATTGTGTTTAAAGCACAAATTCAATTTCGATTCATTTAAATATATGGTTCTGTACTATAAACAGTTGAAATTGGTCTATTCAAATATTTCAAATAGAAATTGGTTCAAGTATTTTGTGAGATTTGAGATTTATCCAATAAGATCCAGAAACCATCTCTGTTGTTAAATTTGATGTCTCTGGCATTATTTATAAAACAGGTATCGTACTTTTTGTAGTTTGGAACCTTATTTCCCACATTTTCGTACTAGAGCATAAAATGACAAATCGACATTTTTCATCGAATTTGGCTATGCTAACTTTAGTTTACGATAGATAGCACGGCTTTTACAAAACTTTTAAAACCACAAATGCTGTTTCGATCAGACTCTTGGACAAACAGCCGAAATCTATTTGCCTGGTCATTCTTATTATGTGTATGATGTATGCCACATAACCCTATAGGTAAAGCGATATATCTCGCTTAGTTGTAACTCTTATAATGAACCGTTAGGTGAACAAAACTGTTATTTGGTATTGTAAATTAATGTGGCAAATGGCCAGTCCCTTCATCCAACCATCCATTCCGTATTAAATTCTTCATAGCATAGTGCTCAAGATACCTTCCCGCTCCATATAATGAGAAGCTTTGAATAGCATATACTGCATATGATTATGTACTCTACACTATTCACCGATAATACACTGATATTGTGAAAATATATAAGCTTTCAATGGCCAAAAATAATAATAATTTTTCCGGGCATTAATTTTCCACTCATCCTTGCCTTATAAATAGCCTAAAATCTCTACAATTTCCCACAACTCCAATTGTTCAAGTATTATCGCACTTCGGAGATCAAAGCAAAACAGAATTATTATGCCCTACCAAAGTAATCCATGCAGTTAATTCATTTACCATTTCCTCCGCAAATTTTGTTTACCGTTTATTATAATCGCCGATGTGCAAATTTGATTACCCACCAAATGAATAAGCCAACGCTTCTATTAGCATATACGTAAATGTATATCGTTAGTAAATTTTGAGCCGCCAAAGAAGAAATATGTTCATAGCAATTTGCAATTTCACCAAATTTCCATTTGCAATTTCATACGTCAGCGAATTACCATAAAATATTGGCGCTAAAAGCCTTTTGAATAAACAACTGTTTATGCATTCAAATAAAAATCGGCCGTGTACTTATGGGCCGCATAACTTTGCTACCTCTCTCAAGCGCCTGCACGTATGCTAGCGTGCTTAAGAATGAACGCGCTCATGCAGCACACAAATCTTTTTTTTTTTCCTCTGCAAACGCCTGTTGCTTCTCAGCTCAGTGAAGAGAAAAAAAAAAAAAAGAATAAATAAAGTACAATAAAATTACGAGCACTTTTGCATGCGTAAAGAGTTATGAAAACGCCATATAAAAGTGTGATGTTTTTGTTGCATAAAAGTAATGCAGAAGATTTTACAGCGCTTAACGTACTTTCATGCATATATAATATATATGTAGATTGTTGTTCGAGTTGTGTTGCAAGAACTCCATGCTGGTCCACAGTAATGCAAAGTATTGTAAGCATAATAAACAGAACTTTGTAACTGCTTAAATTCATCCACTCGGGCGCTCCTTCGCTCGCGGCGTCTAACGGCCACAAACAAATGTGTGGTTTAATGGCATGGCAACAATGTTTTGTGTAAAGGCAACTGTAAATTTAAATTCTTGCTTGCAACATTGTTTACCTTAACCCAAACCATTTCTACTGCGTATATTCGTCTTATTTTACATTTCTTTATTTTCATTTCTTCGCTCTCTTCCCTCTTCTCTTCTCTTATGTTGACGCGTAGCCTTAGCTCGTTTCTTTCAACTGCTTACTTGGCATCTGGGGGTCTGACAATGTGTTACGGCGTTACTTTAAATAAATATATGTAAAAATTTTATTTATTCTTTTCTTAATGCTTTTGCCTTGTTTCGTCTTTAACTGAAGTTAGCCAGCTACTGGCTATGATTTCTTGCTGATGAAATTAGTATGAGGAGATGGGAGAAAGGAATGGCCATGCTAGAAACGTTTATTTTTTACTCGTTTATTCACTTAACTCTAAATACAAATGCCATTAAGGTTATCGCTGAGAAATCATGGCATTATTCTGTGCATAAGTTGGCTTCCAGTTATTTATATTTTCCAGGTTTTTATGCAATTTGATACGGATTTTATTTATTTTATACCGAAATAAATTTTCTCAGCTGATTCGGAACTTCCATAATATTTCTTGGAGTCAAGTGGTTATTGAGTGCCTTATTATTTATAAAAATGTTCTAAAACTAACAAAATTCTTAAACATATATTTTCCAGCTAAATAATATATTTATTAGCATACTCACTCTATATTTATTAAGAATTTAATTTTTTTTTTGGAATTTCTCAAAAATTTCTAATATTTAAACAATTTTTTGATATGTTACAACTGTATTCAAAAATAGATCTAAACTAAAGCCTTCGGAATATCTTCTGGTAGTGCTCTAAGCAGGCAAAATTTTTAAGGGTTTTTCTTAGTTTCACTTCATTACTACTTTCACTTATTTTTCTAAATTTTTCTTTTTTCCGATCATCTTCCTTGATGACAACCCTTCTTTTCGAATGTCGTTTTTAGCACTTATCTTCTATTATTTTGCTTAATTCTAGTTGGATGGCAACCCTGTTTCAAATTGTGTCTAAATTGAAGACTTCTAGAAAGCTCTCCTGAAGATTCTTTTGGAAAACCTAGTTTAGGCAATTCTTTGTTTTTTTTTTTTTGCAATATTTTACTTGGTTTTCTTCGAAGGCGGCAACTTTGTTCCAGGAATGTTTCTGAATTAAAGATTTCTAGAATGCTTCCAGTTTGTTAGTAACAGTATTATATTTTTTGTTTGTTTTGTTTGTTTTGTTTGTTTTGAAAATTTTCGTATTCAAAA
Organism: Bactrocera minax; assembly: GCA_021498325.1. Taxonomy (NCBI): domain Eukaryota; kingdom Metazoa; phylum Arthropoda; class Insecta; order Diptera; family Tephritidae; genus Bactrocera; species Bactrocera minax. Next base: position 5,262,755 of record JAKEEE010000004.1, read on the forward strand.
CTATCGATTTGAACTATGAATATTTATTAACATTAGCATTATTATTAAGAGTCGGTACAGTCATTATCGCCCTTAGCGAAGAGACAAAATATAGCGTTCTAAATATATATTGAGCTTAAATTACATTTCTAAAGTAATTTTTTTTACTGTTTTTTAGTTCACTAATGTTTTTCAGCCCTCAAGAGGCACACAGGTTGGAAGGTTCTTCATCACAATGTTGATGAAGAAGTAAGGCGTGATTCTCTGCTATCGTATTAACTTTATAGTTAGTACAATTTCAAACATTTATTTATGTTTTAGAAAATTATATTACTTTCTGTAACTCATTGGAATACCATTCAGTTCAGAGTTTAGCACAACAGGGCGTATGTGCAACATTTTAATACCTGCACACCTACTCTTTTAAATTCAATTTATGGTGGCTCTATTTAAAAAATAAGCACATTATATTTTGTTTTTAATTTACAAAATGAATTTGACATTGCTATTTGTAAAAAAAATATATATATAAGATATATATATATATATAAAGTATATGTATATAAATATAAATTAAAAACTTTCAAGCGTTCAACTAGATGCGCACCAGCGTGGTTAAAATATATCATTGCGAATAAAGGCGATATTCATACACTTCTAAATTAAATAACAAAAAAAAAATAAAATTATGCATCAGCCGATTTCACTATATTTAATATTTATGAACCGTGTGCAAAACGAAAGAATTATTGCGAATAGTCTTAACGAAATATAATACGATAGTAGAATCGAAACATCTTGGGAACCACAACTAACTTCGCATTATTTCTAATACTATCTCATAAGTTATTAAAACAAAAGAAGATGAAATTCCTGCGGTTAACCACTGCATGGCTGGCTTGCACTTGACATTGGCGAGTATATTTGCTCCTTTGAAAAGGTCCTTTCGATCCAAGGTAAATCGCAGGAGGTCTACCTAGCTTTTCGCCCTTTCAAAACTGCTGATACTGATATTTGTTTACTATTATATTATACGTAAGTACCCAAATGTATATGTTTCAATAGCGACCTCATGTTATAATTACTTTTATAATTATTTCACTCAAAAATGATACTTTCAATTTCATTTTCTTACCTCTCAATATAATAGAATTTGATGAAATAATTCTCTTGATGATTTACCCCATGTAATTATATTACTTCTGTTATATTACAACCGAACACATATACATGCATATAAATGCAATTGTGCCCTAAGTAATATTGTAAATACAAATTGATGACCCTTACAATTCTATTTTATGTATTTCTTCAGTGATGAAAACATACAACAATTACGCCCCCACAACATGCAGCGAGCACAAAGGTAATAACAATAAATTTATCTGCCAACGTGTAGAAATAAAGTTGGTTGCTTATTGTTGTTCGGTGTATTACATCGTTCAAGTTGACCTCAGAAGCGTACATCTTGTTAGTTCACAAATACAGTGGCAATAAAGGAGTCAACATGCTCGAAAGTCCCTATGCAGGGCTTGTTTCCTGCACATGCTCATTTAGTTTGATGATTTCTAAAATTATTGCTAGCAAGTTGTATGGCATCACAGGTAATATGCATAAGTTTACTACAACAAAAAGTAGTAGTAGTAGTAGAAATAGTGACCATTTTCTATTATGCAACGTTCAGCATTCTATGATGTCGGCCACTTACAGTAGAATTATATTTATCATTTCTCCACTAATTTAATAAATTTTTTGATAACAAATGAAATTGTCAATATAATCAATAACTCAAAGTCAAAAAAGGTAAGACAAAACAAAGGCAAGTTATGTAATACCACTTTGACTAGTAATTCATTTTAAGGCATTTGAAGCCATATTAAGGTCTCCATATAACCCTTTACTAAGTATATGTTATATAATTTTATACATATGCATATATAAAACGTGTGAAAAAATGTGTAAAATTTTAATATTTCTCTCACTGACTCAATTTATTTATGCCCACTTGTTTTCTTATTGTAACAGACACTCCTAAAATGAAAGTTCTACCTTCAACCCAAATAGCTGAATCAACAAAGAAATGCGGAAACTCATTAATTTACATTAACCCTGACACCACGATATAGCGAGTATAAAGGAAGTGCGGGCGGGTCTATATTGTTTCTTTTTTTGGCGTGAAGCTTGGAAAGAGAGAGCTTTCCAAGAATAAAAGTGCAGAAATGAATAATTAATTTATTGTGCGTCAAACATGTTTTTCCTTTTGGGAGAACAGAAATGTTCCCAAAAATAGCATGAAAAGAATAAAGCGCATGTTAATCCAAATGGCTTTGGTGTTTAAATTAATACAGAAGTTAGGTAAGACCTCAAAACGGCACCAACCGAAAAATATTTAATATGCCTTTTTGGGTTGAAATATATATTTCTCAGTTTATAAGAAGTACATATATACTTTTAAAATTCGTGTACGAAAAGACTTCCGCTTCATCATTATAAAAGTTTGTAATTGAAGCAAAGACATCGGGTCCTACACATCCAGCTTGACAAATCTTTTCGCCAATAACTCTGTAAGCAAAGCAATATTTCACCAAAATTTTGTTATACTGTTCTATTGTAAAAGGTTTTTAGTTATGTGTGCATGGACAGTCTAATTTTAGTAGGCGTTTCAGCCTTAATTGAGTCAATTAGCATATTAATTTAGTCGACTAGTAGCTTAATTGAGTCAATTAGCTACTTAATTAAGTCAGTTAAAATTGTTTGCTTGTGCTTATATAGTATTTTAGACAATTTGCTAATTGACTCAATTAATAAGCTGCACAAAACGCCTTCTCATCCAACTTAGTGCACGGGGTTGCATGGAGACTAATTCTGCAATTACTTAATTGCTCAATTGTATGATATATTCAGAACAACTAGTTGTCAAATTGATAGATTTTTCTTAACTGCTAAATTATTAGTCTGTGTGGACACGGTATAAAATATGGCACCAGTATTCATAAACCAAACGTCTTTTGTGTGAATAAACATTAATTCTGATCGGAACATCATCGGGCGGCACTTTAAAAATAATGCTCCAAGGCGATTATTTGAAATATCGATGAAAATCAATTCTACGATCGTTTAATATTACTCATGAAAACTCATATAATTTAATAATATTCCGTTTTATGATGCTGCTACTAGAGACTAAGTTACGTCGCTTGTTTCAAACTTAAAAACCACTTGACAAAAACACCATAAAATTTTTAAGTCTCACGCTGAAAATTGAAAAGAATTTCCCTGACTTCTCCTGCTTTAAATGTAGTGAAACTTTGCAAGCACAAAATTTTGTCATATTGAACATAAAAAAATATTAGCGCCTCATTTGCTCATTTTCTCACTTTTCTCACTTTTCGCTTCTCCCACTTCCACTTAAGTATGGCAAACTTTTATATTTTGTGTTAATATATACATAAATACGTACTCGTATATTTGTAGTCCTTCGCTACATTCCAACACTTATCAATACTTTTTGTTCTTGTAATAATAGGCTTTGACAGATGTTGCTGCTTTGGATTGTAAAATAAACTTTTTACAACATCACAAACACACCAACATTTTTACTGCAGTTCGTACTCCCGGCTGGTCACTTTGTCACCCATTTAATAACACCGTAAAAATATCATGACACGTCATGGCAAGGGTCACAACTTGAGCGCCATACTTAAACGAACACATAACTTTAGTGCTCATTGAGCAGTAGAACAAAGATTGATATAATATAGATTGGAATAGTTGCTTAGTGGTAGTGCTTTAGTAGTAGTTGAAAATAACTGGTTTTTTACTAGTTATTTTTTTGGGTAGTTTAGGTGTAGCCAGTGAATGTGTTGAAACAGTCTGAGGTAGAATCAGAATTGTCAATCTCCTTCAACTAGTTTCGTGCTGATATGTTAATGCTCTTATGTGTTCAGTTTAGCGTGTGCTCACTTTGCAAAAATATCTAAAAATATCTCGTATGTTTTCGGAGGTCCAATGGGTATGTTACAACTCCACAGCTTGGCTACTCATTAGGTGCGTAAGCAAACATTTGACCTATTCTGCTACACCTTTTTTAGGTAGGGTCGCCATAGATGGATGCATGTGTGTGCAAAATATGTGCAGATGGGCTGTAGAGCGGAGAAAACTTATTGCTGGTTACAATATAATGACTACATTTTTCTGGCCAACGGTCAAGCATGTCACAGTATTGTTAGGTATACATAAAGGGCAGTTTTAGTTGAATAGTTCAAATGATAGGGCGTTATTGTGTGTTTGTGACAGGTGAATTATTCAAAATGCTTCGAATATTATTCCATGCCACATTCTGTAAACAAAATTTGATCATAATTCAAATTAAAACTTGTCAAACCATTTGAGTGGGCGAAAAAGACAAAAAAGAGTATTAAAATACTTATATACGGAAGTGAATTTCGTTAAATGAAAGTAAATAATATTAAAGAAGAAGGCAGCCGTTAAGTCCTAACATGTCAAATTACTCAATATTACGCGCGGTTTTAATCATATCAAATTCAATGACGAAAGTCAGCTAGTCTGGAAATAGCACAATTTTTGATGAATTTGAATTTCTCAAGCCCACAGTTGACGTATTCACAACGTGCCTAAATCGAATGAAAAATTACTATGCAAATGAAACGATGACCGTTTTAACTCATTTTGCTTCGACTGTCATTAAATTTGACGCAGTTTTTACTCCGAATATCGAGCTTTTTATAATTTGGGTATAATTTATTGAACTATAGGCGACCAAACAACTGTGCAAAAGTATGTAAGAACACTTTGAATTTTTCTTCTTCTTTTTTAAATTTTCTCGAAAATGATTTCTTTCTTGTTTCTTCTCCGTCATTACTTGCTTAATCCGACCGTTATCATTAAAATTTAGAAAAATTAAATTTAAAGGATATTCGATTCCAAAAATCGCTCAAATAATAAGAGAATAAGGATAATAGTGCAGGAAATTACTCTAATGAAAGCTACCTGGATATTGTCAGGAGTTTCTAAAGAAAGGAGTCTGTCATATCCGTTATGGCCTGTTCGACAACCGATGAATAAACTAAGGTATATGCCATGTCAGAAAAGATTATATACCTTATGGTTAACGGTTAATAACAGAGAAAAAGGAATATGTCTTTTTTATGTCTTTTTCATAATTATTCCGAGGGGAGCATAAAAAATTCAGTTAAGAATGCGCTGCTATTTGCTTTACCATAATTCAAGTTATGATATCGCAATGCGATTTAAAGAGCCATGCTTTCCTTTTTCGAACCAGAAATAGCATTTGCATTGGTTGAGTAAAATTTTTTAACACATTTTCTTGGCAGAAATGTTAAATGGCGGAACCCTTAAAGTTTTCTTTCAAATAGTACCAATGAATCTTGAAATGTCTACATTACATTTTCGAAGTTGTTTTCTGTGAAGATCAATCTTTTTCACCCATTTAATTTCTTTCCAAGCGATTCAAACTTTAAGATTGCTTTGCTACGCAAATACAATTTCGCGCTGTTCAATTGCGTCAGTGAATTCAGCAACACCCTCGACCAACACCCCGACTAATGTGTGAAGTGTTCTACTTGTGGAAATTTGCTACATGCTTTCAATTTCGCATGAGTCTCGTAGGCGTTCTGCTCCGAGCGTATGCTCCGAGGTTATATGCGTTAATTGCTTCTTGAAATTTTCATGCGCTTCAGCTATTCATCAATCGCAATTCTCAATTCCCAATAGAATTTTTCAGTCAGATTCACTAAAAAACTTGCATTGTCTGTGTTGAATTTTGTCGTTGAAGTTAGTTCTTGTACAATGGAAAAATTTTGTTGGAATTCAGTTTAGCTGCAGCTGATTTTCCTACAATTAAGTGCTTTGCAGCCAAGAATTTAAAAATAGTAGTGATTGTTATAGGTGATTGGATTATACTTGATTAGTAAACTTGAAGAGGTTTAAATATGGAATTTCTTGAAAAATAAATATTAATGAAAACTACTGTATTTTCGAATAAACAAATAATGTATTCTTAATTTGTTGTTTTTATCAATTATATGGCGAAAGCGGAGAGATCTTTAATAATTATATCGAAGATATGAACTTTCGTATCTTTAATTCTCATGTCTTCTGTGCTATGTATATATAAAAATTGTATTTAAATATTTTAAAATTTGATACTTATAATAATGAAGTCATATTTGTATACAACTAATTATATTTATAAAAACATGCGTTTATTTTAATACACTCCCGTTCGACGCTGCGTATGAGTAACCTTAAATTCTATGCCTAAGCATTGAATTAATTAGTTATGAATAAGATGTGTGATGAATATGATGTACACATATTGTTAACTCTATTAATATTTACACTAAAGAGCAGGATTTTTGAAAATTTTCAAGTTTTAGTTTTTTCTTTGCGTAAATAAATAAAATTAACTATTTAGCAAAAAATAATAATAAATAAATTCGCGAATAATATGAATACTTTTAATATTTACATTATAATATAAATATAAATATTAATATTTATTTACTTATTTTAAATAACATAGTAAGATAATGATAACAATTATGATAATATTACTAAAATGAAAATAGTTAGAGGTGTTTAGAATGAATTATAAAAATGAATTCTCTTGAGTATAAAATCTTTCCCGAAAATAAGCGAAATAATAAGCGAAATTTCCCCAAAAGCTGCAGGCAAATATGATTAAAAGAAAATTACACTATTATTTCCTTGTTATGTACAAAAATTAGCTTCTGAATAGTTAGAGCTGATATCAATAACTTCCATTTCTATGCATTCATACTCATTAATGATATGTATAATTGCTAATTGCTTACAACAAATACCATCAATCAGTGCTAATTTCACTAGAGTGTTTGCAATAAATTTAAGAATCAATTAGAAGGCCTAATTAGATGCCTACCAAAGCGAAATGTATGAAAAAGTTAGAAATAATGAAGTATAAAATACGCTTGCATATGCCCTGTAGGAAAATTTTGGAATAAAAGTATTATTTGCCATTTCATTATTATTCACCATCAGGGGAGTTAATGTGTAGGATAACTCAATTCAGCAGATTTAAATTAATAAAATTAAAAATACGCTAAAATATTATTTTAATATAAATTATGAAATGGACAATGAAACTATTTTGAAATAATTTTTTTTTAATTACCTGATTATTTTTTCATAATATTTTATTAATACTCTATTTTTCTTTTACACAAATAAAAATTTATTATTACTAAAAATTGTTCTACTTATTCATTGCAAGCATATTTATATATAAAGTGGAAGAGATATGAAGAAATTATAAATAAAAAGCGCAAAGTGAAATTAATAAAGTGCAAGTAGTGAAATGAACATATCTGTTAAAAATAAAGTATAAAGCGCAAAGTGGAAATAATATAATTTCTCAATAAAGTGTGTGATAAATAAAATGCGAAAAGTGAAAAAACGCAACAAGTTGCTACCAAAAATGCCTGCCTTCACCACACTTATGCCGCAACTGGTAATATTCCTACCGGGCACTAAAGTACACACCAGATTCACCAGCCTCGGCATTTTTGCCATTTACCATTTACCATTTTCATTGTGATCCTGTGCTAACAAAAATTTATGGGAATTTTCACAGGAATAAAATAACAACAAATGTATGTGCGAATGTGCGAGCGTAAACATTGACGCTGTTAATTAACGAACGAAATTATGCAATGATGGCATGCCAGCGTGCGCAAACAGAACTTCAAACGAAAACGAAAACAAAAACAAAAACAATAACGAAAACGAAAAGAAATACACACAATTGGCCAGAAGGTACTATATATACATATCAACAACACAACAGGTAAGCCATTTGCACGCGTTTTGTTTGTGTTCTATAAGTATGTTGAGCGAAACCGTAATATGAATTTGTTGAGCATAAAACACGCATTATAACCACAACAGTTTTCTATTGTTTTATGCCTTTGTTGATTGTTGTTGTTGTTATTGTTGTTGTTGTTGTTATTATTTTTGCTTCTGTTACTCAGATATCTGTTTGCCAGCTAATTTGGCTTCATTACGCCGTTGTAATATAAAACTCTATGCCATGGCATCAAGTTTCACAATAATTTCACGAAAGTGGAAAATTTAAATATAAATTTCACGCTTGATATCTCATTAAAATGAATTTATATTGTTTTAAAAATTGCTCTTTAATAAGCTTAGCTCTATCTTAGAAATGTTGAAAATTCAGATATAGATTTGTGGAACCGCTTCGAAGGGCCTCTATTTCTTATTCACATTATGAGAGTTATTTTTGCCTGCGGAAATCATCTAAGCTTTAAAATTTCTTCTGTATTCGGGACATCTTGGCTAATGGATATATTTGGTTCAAAATAACGACAAATCGGGCCTGCCTATAAAAGTTCGCAAATTATTACAACTTCGACAGTTCTCTTTCAACCGACTCACTTCTGATTTGCGTATTTCTCGTTAAAAACGTCGTTCATAAAGTGAGTCCCAGTGTATGTTCTATCACAGTGAGTACTAAAGAAGCTGAACGAATTGAATGTGTATGAACTTTAGTTGCGCTGGCATAGCTTTAAGTGGCACAAAAGAGGCTTGAGCGGTCTTGTACCACAAGCCACATCTTTCATTGTCTTCAGACAATTTCAAACATATTGGCAGTGTGGATATTTCAATCGCCCCGATACCAGCTAAACACCAGTAAATAATTATGAGTAGATAGTTACCATACTGATATGCCATCTGAAAAAATTTGTTGCCCATTGTCCACATACAGCTGTATTGCAGTATTCGGCTCATTTGACGATTACCACAATACGAATATGGCATCGCCGAGTAGTACTCGGCATCGTCTATCAGCAAAATATTCAAAAAGTATAAATATAGTGGGATATGATTTTGGTATCCTGTGTACAGTGAAACGCTGAAGTCTAGAGTCCTGTATAGGCACTTTGCATCGTACAATAATGAGTAAATATTGTACTCAATTCGCGATAATCACAATGCGATTTTACGCACTGGCGAGTAGTACTCGGCATTGTCAGTAACTATGTCACATATATGTATATTGAAGATTATTATATATTATACGCATGTGGCATTGTTCGCAGTCTTTGCATCCTGGAATACTACTTGAAATCGTGACACTTATCGGTATCCCAAATAGTAAATGCAAAAGCAAAATTATAGAGTGAGGTTTTAATGGTTTATTTTATGCTTTGCTTTGCTATCTTGCGTTGAAATGAAACTTTATAGCATGATAATGATTAAATATTATACTTATTTCCCCATTATCACGATGCGATTTTGGCATCGCCGGTAATATTCGGCATCGCTCTTAACAATTGCAGAAAGTAAAGCAGTATACATTTAGATCTTTGGTACGTGAGCATTGAGCGTAGTTTATAGAACAGCTCGGGAATATTATGTACGAAACATAAGATTATGCGAATGTTGCATTGCTAATCGCGTATGCGTTGCCGAGTAATCATGGTATCATTTTATGACTATTCCGCATCGTCAATAATCATTACAAAAAGTATAAATGGGATATTCTACTAAATTTGAAAGACAGTTGCTAATCTAATTATATATTTATATATATATGATATAGTATGTTCACTTCTTATTTATTTTTTAATTTCTTAGGTTCTTATGCACATTTATAATACAATATATATATATATATATGTTACTTACCTTTGAAAGGTGCTGATTCTCTGTTCAAATAATACGATTTATATGCTATTTGAGTTTAATTGCTCTCAACTGAAAGTCACCGCAGATTTACATTTTCCAACGGTATATTTGCCAACTGCAAGATTGCAGCAAAATCACTACGCAAAAGAAGAAATAATAATAAAAGTCAAGGAAAAAGCAGAGATTCGATTAGCTTTGATTAAAATTCCAATAACCATTAATTGCAATTGGAAATCTACTATGTCGGCAAAGGAATTGATTTTGGTTTATGAGGGGAAAGTGTAACATAATATATGCGGATAAGGGGATTGCGGAGAGTTAATGTCATTTGGACGCGCGTGTTGATAATGCTGATAAAACAAATAAAGTGTGCTCACTCACAGGCAGACATACAAATACACGGTTTTCAAATGGCTTCGTAAAAAAGAATGCTTGTGCGATAACCTTAACCCTTTAATGTCCAATTTTTTTTTTTGTATAAAAAATTATGTTTGTAATTATTTGTCTTAAAATAAAAATAAAATTTTAAGAAAGGTTAAACATACTAGTAATAGCTTTTGTGTGCAGTTCTGTTTTATAGTAAACAATTCTTATTCCATCAGAGGTTTTGGGTAAAGAAAGTCAAAAAGGAGACTTAAAATTTTCACATTAAATACACCTTTTATGAGATAGTAATTTTTATTTTAAACGAAAGCCTTAATAACTACATCTCATATATACTATATATATCTTATTTGCATATATTTTTTAAAAATGCACGGTCTTGTTTACTAGAGGGTTAAACATTATATACACCTAATGATAATATATTCTAGTTGTTGCAGTTGGTGCTAATTAAGTTCGGATATAACAATTTTAGCTAATAACTGATTTTCTTAACAAAAAAAAAATTAATATTTGCTTGTCCCTTTATATGGGATTATTGTCACCCCTTTTTGACTATATGTGTGAGCGGGATGGCTCTATAAGTATATCCAGTTCTCTTATGACGGAACAACTAATCTAAGAAGGATATCTAACATAAATTTTACAGTCAAATATCAACTGTTCGAAATATATATATATGACTATGGCCTGTCAAAATGCCTATTATTCTTAAAAAATTAGAAAACTGAAAATTTTTTGAAATATTAGTTCCTCTATTATTTTTGTAGAAAAATTTGTAGAAACTCAGCATTCAATGAAAAACCTTTACAAGTATCTTTGTTATTTGTATTTCATCTATTTCTGTATTAGTTTTCGAATGATTAGGAACTGAATTCTCTTCAGTTTTAAGGTTTTAAGAAATTTGAATACGACAAGGTCAGGATGTATTCTAAAAAGAAAATATATAAAATTTATTGCGCAGTTTATTGCAGTGTAGCTATTTTTGTGACTGTTCGGCACTGTAACGAAATAATGTTGCTAAACAATATTATAGCGTATACAATTTTTTACCAATTTGTATAATTTTTGTCTCTTGATTGTGCCGTGTAATTCTCGGATGGTTTAAAACAAGAGGAAAGTGCAAAGGTTGCCATCTGTTCAAAACTTTTAATGGAAAAACATGTATATTATTTCTAAAGGAAACACTATAAAGAGAGAGAACTGGAAATTGGTACAGAGTCTTCAAGTTACTTTTTTGGAGTGTGTTTGACCGATGAGTATTTGTGTCACGAAGCCACGGACGAAAGTATGAGAATGGGCATGTTTACAGTTTCTAACAAAGTTTTATACTGTCTTCTAATTTTATCTCTCTTCTTTCCTTCACTGATGAGGTTAGATGTCGAAATCGTCGGAATCTATCATACTGAAGTTAATCATATTTTTCGGGCAGTGTTGCCAACTATTTTGATCTTTTACTTCATTGAAACCGATATTATCAACAAAAAAAATTTAAGAAAAGTCGCTGTTCACAGAATGCTATACAGATTAAAGAAATTAAAGATGATCTATAGTTGCAAATTTTTTTAAAAGGGTTGCCGTCCTATTACCTTTCTATTTCTAAAGAAAAAGAAATATTATAATATGGGTATCAAATTAAACGGGTTTAAGAAAGATTTCTATTTGAGATATTTTTGAGAAGAGCTTTAAAATGAGGTAAATATTACAATATTGTTATGAGAGGAAAGGTATTTTACAAATTTATGCTGTGTAAGGAAATGTTTTAAAGAGATTTAGCAGTTTATCAAACACAATTCGGTTATAACATTGCAGAATATTGAATAGAAACTCTTTTTAATGTCTAAAAACTTTAATTGTAACATATATTTAGTATTTCTAACTCATTTTTATTGAATTTACTGCTTTCGACACACCTGCATAAGTTTCACTTCTGTGGCGCACACACCTACTTTTTTGAAATTTTCTACCAATTTAAAAGTTTGCACACTATCATACCAGAAATAGTAAAAGGTAATAAATTTATAAGTTTCGGCACATTATTAACTAACTTTTTGCAAAATAGCTGAATATATTATTCTCAAACTCATTTGTTTTGCTTTAAAAACAGAAAGTTTTAACAATCCATTTCTTCTTCTTGTTTCGCTTTCTAAATACACATGCTTTCTATTATACATATACATACATATATACATACACATATGGTATATGTGTATTCTCACACGAAAAGTCCTTTTTATCGTCAAATGCCAAAAACAGATACGCACACATACACACACACACACACACATACACATGCACATGCACGCAGCAACAAGCAAACAAACTGAAAGTTTCTATTCATGGGGTACAAAAGAGAGCGGTATGATATTTCTAAAAATTGTCACAATTTACACTTCGCTTTTATATTAACGTTCCAAAAGAATTTTCCGTGAATACAATTAACGAACTGAACACGTACGCGTACGCTGAATAACTGAATATTTGTAGCGTCACTCGGCATTAGCCAACACCTGTCGACTGTCGTCATATGCTAGCGCCGTCGTCGTTAACATGTCACGAGCAGACGGGCGAAAATCCTTGCCGACCGGTTAAAATATACCAGTACAGCATGGAAAAGCTCCTCCTCAATACTCACCCCACATTCATATCGATATGTATGTATGTATGTGTGTGAACCCTGGCAGCGAAAGCTTTCTCAGGCGCTTCGTGTCGAATCGGGTGATTGTCGGGTAAGTAGGGTTAGGCATGAGATGATATCGCACAGGCGTTGCGGGCATTTGTGAGTTTTATGAATTAAATTTACAAAAGCTCCTTACTTATAGGCTATTGTATAGTAAAATGTTATAAGCATACATATAAGCAACATGCTAAGTGTCTGTGTGTGTGCGCGTTCGTACGGCTGTTTACATTTTTAATCCAATGAGGCCCATGTACGTTGAATTTTATTAAGCTCATGTTCTCTTTGGGGAATTTTGTTACCTTTTTAAGCATAATACTTTCAAAATATTTACGGTTTCTGGGAATATAAGTATAAATAACATATGCACTAATATTGATTCCTGAGAAAAAAGCACGTATCTTGGGAGCAAAGTAGTTTGCAGTTGTTGGTTGGCTTTTGAACTCTACGACCGTCGGCTGCAGAATTGAGATAATCAAGTTTTTCCTGAAAGTACGGGGTGTCGTTTTCGGCTTCTCATATGGTTCATGTGGTCATGTGCTTAAAGTGACTTTTTCTTTGAAGTTATTGATCACTGTTAATTGTTAAAAGGAACTGAAATTAATTTAATTGGAAACAGTCACATAATCACAAGATATTTGTGGTGACCGCTAGATGGCGCTTTGATGAAGAATCGGAAATTTCCATGGTTTTACTATCTAATTTGACTAAGAAGGCCATAAAGTTATATTTAATGCAAGAGCAATTAATTTCATTTAATTAGTCCTTCTTAATTTCCCTAAACAACAATTACAGTTTTAATGCAGTTACGTTTTTTTAAAGCGAGCGGTAGCAAGTTGACATTACCAAGACAACAAAAAAATGATCAGAAAAGCTTAAATATGGTATATGGATAATACTCTAGCATCGCTAAATTCATCGTAAAGGTGTGCCTCCTCGTATTTTGTATATAAATGCTCTATATAAAGTAGTAATGGTTATAATAAATACTCAACTCTATAAATCTACACCTGGTTATCACATTATTATTATTGATAGCCATTATTGAAAGAAGTGATTCAGATAAATAATGACTTTAGCCGCGAGATAGAGAAGGTGAATAACCTTTATATAAAAGCTGCAAATTCTACAGTGTAGATCATTTCCATTTTATAGATAAAATCCAATTTTGGAAATGCCTTTTAGGAGTATATTAGGAAAGGAACTCTACAAAATGGGTTATGTTATCAATTTAAAAAGATGTTAATTGAGAAATTAGTTTCAGAGAAAGGCATCATTTACATCAAAACTTTCCAAGAGCTGGACTCTACTTGAGTTCAATTACTAAACTTTTCCGTCTAATTCCGGTACGTGTCTCGACTAATTGGACTTAATTTCATCAATTAGTAAATTGTTTTCACATAATTAAGAAAATGAAAATTGAGTACTTAGATGTCCGCAATAAAAATTAGCAAGACATTTATTAACAAATGGGTAGAACTAGATTTAATATTTTATATTTCCGAAATAGTTTTCGAACTTAATAGTCAATTGTAACCAAAATCTTATTCCTATTGCTGTAAGTAATAGCTTTAATATTATTTTTGCATTCCCGTAGCAAATTTTATTATTACTATTTTAAGTACTTCATCAAACGTTTGAGAAATAGCCTTTTCGCACCAACTCTCGTTCACCAAACCACTTAATCTCCCTTTATCTGTTAAGCGGTTGCATGTTGTTGTTTTGTTGTTGTTGTTTCCTTATTTTGTCCTGTTGATTTATTCTATTTTTAAACGCACCGTGACGAAGGAAATTTTCCACCCATGTTCATGGCGTCAACCAACCCACTCTCATTGGCTTTTGCTAATATTGTTGTTGGTGTTAAACGGTGACGGCTTTTATTTCAATATGTTGAATGACTGTGTAAATGCGTGTATAAACATCTATGTATATATAATGAATGTTAAGCACCAGAGGTTTTTCTTGCTGTTTGTATTTACTTTTAATCCATATCCAGTACTGTTAGTTTTATTTATATGCAAATTTTTCTTTCTGTAAATATTTATAAATATTTACATTAAAATATTTACATTACATAAAAACATTTAATGGTATAAAAATATTCGAATTTTTTTTTTAAGTTTTCGATTCTCAAAAAGCATGACTAAACAGCTATGTATAATCGTATTGAGTCTTTTGTTGTTGGGAAGGCATTTCCTTCAATTTATTGTATGTAAGGCAGAGAATTTTACAAGTTCCGAAACGCTAAAGAAAGCTTGAAGATATTGACATGGAGGATTCACCTTGTCTTTTGAGAGCCTTTTGAGAGCAGTGGCGGTTAGAAAAAATACTTTTTCATAATTTAAATTTTAATAGCGCTTATTTCAAGTTAGATATCACAAATAAACCTGATCAGTTTTAACAATCTATATATCTTTCTTCGATCTTTATAGAGATCTTTATATCCGTCGTTTCGTCCGTTTTTAGACTTTACCTAAAATATCTGAGACCAAGATATCTCATTTAATAACCCGAAATAAAGAAATTAGGTTCCCACCTTCTCTCAATTTCTTTTTAGGGATTAAGGACTTAAGCGAACAAGAGACCTCATCAGAGTAGTTGCCACTAACCTCTTTGGTGCTAAAAAGATCAAACAACAAATTTTGTAAAAATAAAAAAATTCTAAATTTCTTCTAAACCAATTTTCAAACAAATTTTGTTCACAAATAATTTGCAACGGATTCGAATTTCCTCTATTGGCGCGCACATCTGCTCTTGATCGAGCTTGTTCTCTTTAACCAAGAGCCGAGCCGAGAGGCAATAGCCCTTGAAAACCTTTTTTCAATATTATTTTGTTCATATTTTGCATTAGCATCCACTAGACAATAGTTAAATTCTTTTAAGCTCTCGACTACCAACTACCTAAGAGAATCGTATAAAAGGCAGACTATGGTATAAGCGAAGAATACGGACACGCTTTGCTTATTTCTCGGATTACTTTTTGAAACGCTCAGCGAACAAATTATCTACCATTTCTCTTGTCACTATTTAAATCACTTCAATTGTGATGAGCATGAAAATCATATATTTAAATAGCTTGTAGCTTTCCAAGGCACCCAATCATTTTACAAAATGAGCACACTCACATTTACAAACATGTGTGTTTTGCATGACGCTTATGACAAATAAGTTAGCTGGCATACATGATGATCATGCTCTCATTTAGATTGTCAGCACCCAAGAGAAAGATAATGCATGAATTCTTAATGACGCCATTCATGCAGCTCGCATTTCCTACATGAAAGCGTACAAACAGACAACTGAAATATATACTAACATACAAATTTACCTGTAGTCAGTCAACTGCGTTGCTGAAATAGATGTAGAAGAAGAAAATCGAAGCGTGTGACACATGTTGCCGAGTGAATGGCAGCCACTTTACCTTTTTAAAGGCATAAAAGTCTCAATGGGCCCATTGAATTACTGCTCCTTATGTGCAATCAGTTTGAATTGAATTTTGCGCGCACTTCATGCTAGTTGAAAAGTGAGGGCGGGTTTTTTGGTTTTTTTTTTTTTTTGTTATTAAGAGCGGTAATAAAATGATTACTCTGAATATACAATTATAATATAAATCGTAAATAATACAGGACATATGTAAGTAGGTAAATCTTTAGGAGTTCATTGTGCAAGAGTTTTATGGTTAGCAATTATAAGAGAGTATAGAGAACAAATGATGAAGATTCGACCTTGAGTGGACTTTCGATTATTTATTTCAGGACTCCGGTTGCATATGGATAGCAATTGTTTGATGCAATCAGGCAAAATATTTAAAACGTAGCTGTACTCCAGTGTGGTTGCAAATTGCCTTTTTTGGGAAAATCTTTCTATAATGTACTAAGAGAGGTATATATTTTAAGTATCCTTAGTCAAAGGCATAGACTTTTTTCAATAAGAACACAAAAAAAAAAAATAAGAATTATTTTCAATTCCGAGTAAGGAAATTCTCTTCATGATTGTTCGCATTCCAAAGACAGTCCATTTGTATATACCTTTTAGACCAGAAATGAACCGCAATGGTGAAGATTACTGAAGATGGCTGTAAATATCGTTATTTAGAAGGCTCAATTGTATCCTTGAACAATTTGCTTCTATTGAGAATTTGGACCAAAAGTAAGTATGGAGGCATCCAAGGCCCAATTGTTTATTGAAGATTGGATATTGGTCTCTACGTTATCCCAATAATTTTTACCCCGACGAACGTTTCGCACTAGGTTTTATTCATGGTCATGATTGACAGGAATTGAAAATCAAATAAATACTTCATTAATAACATTCTTCACTCGAAAATAGTCCAGCAAAAAATTCACTCAATAATAATGTCCAAAAATACTGACAAATACAGATTTTTCGGTACAGAAAAATCAGAGATGAACAGTATTGAACTGCATATGTTATTTTTTATAAAAATTTCACTTTAATCCAACCTACAGGAAAAAAATGTTTCTAAAAATTTCATGTGAAATACATATTTTTGTCTCGAAATTTGATCTTTGGAAATAATTCGTTTGTAGCGCCATCTATCGAGATGTTTTTACACAAAACAAGTTTTTGACCTTTTTCCTTCTAATTTACATTTTAAATATGAGCCAAATCGCTTAATAAATATGATTTTAGGTAATATTTAGGCCACGGCGCCCTCAAGCGGAATTTATTAAGCCAACAAGCAAAGACGCCGCTCAGGGCATGAGCTGGCCAAAATCAATTTTTCCCCATTAATCTTATTAAACCGTTCATATTATTAATAATAAGTGCTGAATTTTTAATTTATATTAAAATATGAAAGTTCTTACTTTACAATTTTCTTGGTAGACCATGGGGAGTGATGAAAATTTGTTCAGGTACTTTTCTCGTACTTATAAAATTCGTAACAACAATTGTGAATTGCGTCTGGATATGCAAAGCTCTTAAATAACGCCAATGATTCCAAAATATAACGAAATAAATTTAAAAAATTTTATTTGTAAAATATTATCCTAAAGAGTTTTTAATAAAAATTAATTTTTTTTTAGTGTGTTAAAAGGCCGCGAAACGAAAGTCCTTCAACAAATTGTGAACCGCTCTATTCATAAACTTTGTTTTTCTGACAAATGTCAAACTTATTGAAATCACCTAAAGCTTCTCGCCTCAAACTATTTGTGTTAACAAAACAATACCAATTGATGGTTGATTTAAATAAAAAATACACTCAATGTAAATTGCAAATGTGTGAAACAAATTTTATTTATAGTAAAAAGCTCCAATTTCTGGTCGCCACTTTTATGAAGCAGCTTCCATTTACCAACTGTGAATTGCAACGTACACTTAAGTGGTGCACTTTAAAAGTTCACCATACAAATAGACCTCGATATGCGCTCGCAACTCCTACACTCCGCTACAAATGTGTGTAGTGTGTAGTTATATATTTGTATGTATATAACACGTTCCCGCTATATATTTGATTTTATTTGCATCCTCGAAGTGCTAGTGTTGCACTTTTTGTTGTGCTTGTTGTTGTTGTTGGTGTTGTTGATTTGTAATCTTAAACTAACAAGAGAAATGCCTTCAACGACAGGTACTTTGGTGTGTATGTGCGTATGTGCGTGTGTATATGAAGAGTTTCCTTGAAGCGCACCTGCTGTTGGCTTTTGCGCAATTCCAATGGCTTTCGATACTCAAATTTTACAAGCTATATAAATACCTGGTGCACACACGCCTACATAAATGAATATATATGTATTTATGTGTGGATATATATATGTGTCTATGTGTACCAGTATATGTAGTAAAAATTCTTGTTTCCATCCGCAGCGGTTGCGCTAAATCCACATTAATCCACCGCAGCGTGGGTAAGCTGTGTTATACGGCGCTTTACAGTTATTCAAGAAAACTCACTAATTGGTTGGTTTTCGGCGAGCATAAATTGCTTGTGTGCGTTATGTGTGTGTGTGTGTGTGTGTGTGTTGGAATCAGAAATTTAATTGCAATGCTTGTAAAGGTGTGTGTGTGTGCTGTGACTTATTTCTTCCCACCGCAGAATTCCTATAGTATCAATATGCTTTGGCGTTTGGGGCTTTGTCAGGATTTGCAAGCATTTAAAGTATTCATGCTTTAATTTAGCTTGTGAAGAGTTTGCGCATTAGTGTCCTTATGATACGAGCGGGAGTAATTTGAGGGAACATTTGCAATTAAGGACCAAACAAGTTGCGAAGGGTATGATTTTGACACATTTTTGACACAATTTTGATTCGATTTTTGACACAAAGTATTCGCCTGTTGCTCTCTTTGTGTAGCCCGAAAATTGAAGAAATCGCCCACTTTCCATATAACGCCTTTGTAAACATAAACTAGATAACTCAAGAATAGAAAAGGTATGACAACCAAAATTTGGCATATATAGTGCTCTCGATATATGGTCCCCTCCCCTCCAAAATTGGTATATATTTTTTCTATCCTTAGCGATCACATACTGTAAATAAAATCTATGTCCCTTTGACTTTATATATACTCGATATACCCAACTATGAATTCCCGTCTCTAAGCTTGATTTTATAATTTATATATCGGTCGGTATGAGATATATCTCAATAGGAATTTGTTCGATTGCTTATCTCATATATATAAATGTTTATCTTATGTACATATCTCTACTTATATTAGATTATATCGGTTCCTACGTTACCTTAGACCACATATGCGGGATTTGTTAATTTCCTTTCTTCTGGTGCACTTTACACCACATATGTCGGTCATTCTTTTATATATTTTAGTAAATTGATGTCAGATTATTTACTGCTTAAAAGCTTAAAGTTACTGCTTTCAATGGGGGAAGGCGCTATTTCAAACTGTAAATCAAATTGTAGAGTTTCTGGGGCAAAAAGTGCCTGGGCGTCGGATGGCAAAGTCAATGATTGGTCTCCTGGTTATTTAGATTTGAATCTCTCGGACTTATGTTTGTAGACTTATTTGAAGGCAATTGAGAGCCAGCAATCTTCGCAAACATTCGCGGCGAAATTATTTATTTTATCAAGCTAATTTTGCTACAGTCCAAAAGGCAAACATCTTATTGATATTGTGGTCAACAAATAGTCCATATAAAATCTAAAGGGCTAAATTAAAAATAAAAAAAAGTCTTTACTTTTAGAGGCCTTTTCTTTTCAATTTATTTAATATTTGCATACCGACATAAAATATGTATCATCCTGTAAGTTAACTGAGACCATAATCGTTTCACCTGGGTGAGAGATCCGTATTTACTATAAATACTTGCAAAAAAGTATCAATATCGTGCAGCCTGCCTAAGGCAGCTAGAACTCTGGACCCAGCAATAAATCCTTATATTGAATATTTTTCTAGCACCTTCACATCAAATTTCGAATAAACAATGCAGAGCGCTACAAAAGCAACGTGGTCTAGCTTCCTTAACTTAATTTGAAAAAATGGCGACAATGAACACAAATATTTAAAGCATCTGCATTACCCCGAAAGTGTTGAAACTTAACCTTTCCGCGGCGTGTTCACTTTTAGGTACTCATATATCACAAACACACGCATCCACACTTCTGCATATCGGTTGGCATGGCGAGCACGGAAGCCCTTATCTAAGTGCTTGGATATATTTTACCGTAGCAGACAGTTGAGTTATTTGTGTAGTTTGCTTGCGCTCACTTATTGCTCGAGCTTATAAAGCTACTTATAGCGTAACCACAAGCCCTGCCATTCAAAAACGCTCATACACCCACGCATACATATATAATATATAGATATTTATATATGTCTGTTTTAAGTGAAATATGCTGCAAAAGCACTTATACACTTTCCTCAACGAATTTATTTGGGAGTGAAAGCGCTTGCCTCCCTAACCCACTTTAAGGGCTTTGTCGTCGCCAATCTAACGGTGGTGTAAAATTTTGCTAGAAGTTGTTGTTGCGACGTAGTAAAACTAAAAGCAATTGCAAACTTATGTATTTGTGTGTGTGTGTGTGTGTGTGTGTGTGTATGTGAGTTGATATTTATAAATATCTATTTGTGTTTGCATTTGTAAGTAGCCAATTTTAACAAGTTGTCGATAAGTTGAGATCGAGAAGCGTTTGAGTACATTTTGTGTGCGGTTAGCGAAAATTGGGTGCAAATATTTTCGGTACGAATGCAGGGGGAAATACGATTGGAGAGTTTTGATATTATAAAGCACAGATATATGGTATGGTGGCTCGAATTTTTCGCAAGGAACGTAATCAATGGATATACACTTCATTTATCCATAAATAATTATTGTAATTTAATCAAATTTTAAATCCATATCAATAAGTTGCTTACTTAATGACTTTGTGTATGATTCTGAAAATTAGATAACCAACCTCGCTTTCTTCTTTAAACATTATTGAGGAGACGCAAACATTTTGGTTTATTTTATGAGAGATCTAAGTTCAGTTCCTGGCCATAAAATTATGCTAAATGTCAATCGGGTTAAGATTTCTTCAGTTGAATAATCGCGAAATTAAGCACTCTTATATCTGTAATTTTCTAAAAATGCTCAAATAAGAGCTAAAATACTTACGCTCATCCCGAATCGCTTTATACATATAATTCCTATGCTTCTATCGGCAACTTTGAGACGAATTAAATCTTCGGACAAGCTTCATGTTTTAGATAAAAGATAAGTAATAAGTGGTTATTTGACATCACACTTTGACTTTTTTGTTACTTTCCTTGGCTGTTCGACCGATACCATTGAAGAAACCAAACACGATGTCGTTAAAAATTTAAATTTGCAGCTAAAAACCGGTCAAAGTCCTCTCAAGTAGTGAGCATTTATTAAGGCTTAACCCAAAACCTACCAATTTTCGGTAGAGTTATCTCGATTTTCGTGAAGCATGAATATATATGTAAATCACACGACTTTTTCAACTTATAGTCAGATTTTTTTTAACAGTTGTAAACTCAATTCTTAGGCTGGAGACACAGTGGAGTGTAGAGCAAAGTGGATTTTGTGAAAAACGGTGCTATGAATGACGCTAGCCGACACTGTCTGACAGCAGACATGATTGACATAATAAAATGAGAATATGATGGCAGACAGATAAGCGCTGTCAGATAACTAACTGTCAGATGGCTGTCAGATGAAATCCATCTTAATAGATTACACAGTTAGAAACATTTCATGTTGTTAAAACGAACGAGAGTCAGACTCCGAATAAGCGGCCGATGAAACTAGCAAAGATCTGGCGGTTCATCATTTGAAATATGCCGTTAAGGATGAGTTCGGAATATCATGACTAGTAAGAACTATATCATATTATATATACCATAACAATGAAGAGTATTAACATTGAAGGCTTCACTTCATCCAGAGTCTTTAGATGCACGCGGAATGATAATATACGAATCAATTGCTGTCTTTATTCGATTTTAAGTTATTGCGTCCACTATGAGTTCAGCCTGGGCTCCAAGGGTAATGCGTACAGGTATTTGATTACAAGTACATAATATTGTGACTGTTGAAATTCTAGTGCGATATTTTTGTATTATACAATATTTGTGGAGACATGAGGATTAAGGGCGTGGAACTAAACCATTTTAATATATTCAAATATAACTAATTTGAAAGTTGAGAAAAGTTGATTATTATTGTTGTTGTTGGTGCACCATCTAATAATTTAGGTATTGTGTTGACAATCCTTCGCCGGTTACAAGTCCCGATCCTTATCATTTACGCACCACCCCTGTTGTAGAAATAGAAAAGTGCGTAGATAACATCGATCATAGGGGTCCATCTGCATTTAAAAAATAATGCTATTAATGCCTCAGTATCTAGATATATATTTTTTTATGTTGTTGTACTTACTTTATATAATTTATTTTAAATTTCTCAGATATTATTTAATTAAATTTTTTGTTTAAAACTCTTTCGAAGAAGAAAAGGATATAAAATTAAATTTATATCCAAACCATAAATATAAATATAATAAAGAATATGCAATAATTGGATGAAAATTGATATTGAATATGGCATCCGATTCTTTTGTTAACGAATCACTTCAAAAATAATAACAATTTTTGGACATAATACAGCCAACTTCAACCGAAGTATCATTTACTGATTTTTCTCTCTGTTTTTGGTTTTTGGTTTTTATTTATTTTTTTTAATTTTTACTTTTTTATTTTTAATTTTTTCATTTTTCATTTTTCATTTAAATTTTTATTTTTCTATTTAACATAGTTATCATATTTCATTATTATTTTTTTCATTTCTTACGTCACACATTTACGTATTACATTATTTGTCAAGCATTCACTTGCAAAGAATTTCAAATAAACCGCGAGTTTAGCAACTCATTTCACCCAACATAAAACGGAATTGTCCAACATTGAATTGTTTTGGCGCTTAACGCTACATAATAAATATCACACCTCAGGGTATGCGAATATCGATTTTATCAACACCATTTGACTAAAACTTTGTCACACATTTACAATGGACCTTGCTGGTTTATTCCAATTCTCCTGCCTTTGTGTTATTTTTAGGGAAACTTGTAAACTTATACAAGTGTACAAAAACAAAAAAAAAAAATTAAAAGAGTTTATGTAAGTAAATGTAGCGTATGCTGCGACCAAAAACCCCCACAAGCCCCACATACATACAGTCAATTGAAACGCGCTGCGATGAAATCGAAACAGCCAATTCGGGGTATCTGTATTGAACATGTTAAAAAGACGCTCAAAAGCTTTGCCGATTTTTCGTTGCGAATTCCAGCATTTTAGTGAGTGGAAGTGTGTGTTGGCGTAAGGACAAAGGCGAAATGTGAACCAACTTTGCTGGCATTTATTTCCGTTTGTGTGAGCTTTTTCAAATGGTTCTGTTTAGGAAAGGTTAGTGGAAACCATTTTTACTATCATTTTAGGCATTCTTCGACGCCTGAGTAGTGTCGCTGGTTATCATCGATTAGATTTTTTGTACCCCTTTGTGTTTTATTGTTATGTGGTTGTTTTGATTATGATTCTTTATAGATTTTAAACAGTAAATTTTGTACTTATCACAAACCAGATCGTTTCGAGTTTCAGGTTATTACCATTTTTGATTTGCTATTAAAATTTCGACTTAAGATAGTTTTGAAAGATCTGAAAATTGGCGACCAGACCGAGCTCTTAATTGGGTACATGTGACTTTGCTGATTTGCCACACATATTTCTTGATTTTGTTATTATCTCAGGAAACCATTTTATTGGTTTCTCGAACATCGATATCAGTTCTTTTTCTTTTAACGAAGCTCGAAAATATTAACAATAAGTCCTTATTATTATAGAAATTTTCATTGCTGATGTCTAATGAGGACAAATAATGGTTTTTCGTCGGGTTCGAAATATCTTTTGGCATTTTGTATGTATGTTGTGGAAAGCGCTTCCCAAGTCCTTAGTGTACATTGTATTGCTCTCGTGTTCTTAAGTCTCTTTTGGATCTTCTCTTTCTGCAGACATCGAATTAATCAAGAAAACTCCTCACTCATAATATCCTGTGCTAGAGACTCGGACTCGATCTACTCGAAGTTGGGATGGATTTGAAAAAATGTATTCCAAAATCTCATTTTTGTTAAGCCAAGAAGGATGGACGTATCAGTTAGGTACGTCTTTTCGCCGCTTGTCTCTCTTCTTCTTTTTCTACAAACTGCATTGTTTTTAGAGAAAAAGATACTATATCTGTTTCGAAGTTCTCTGACAGATATTGCCTTGAGAAATAATGTCTGATCCTGAACTCTGCACTGTAGATATCTATCTGAATACACACTCACCTCCAGAAAAAAATGAGTACTCTCTCCTTACAACTATTTTTTTTATTCACCAGATTATTCTCTAAATATTTTACGGTGATTTTAACCAGCTGATAATGCCGTCGGGTCACGTTGACCTATATGATCTATATATGATCATCTATAAAGATATCATATATCATTATATATCTATATATCTATATAGATGATATATAGATGATAGATATATCATCATATATCTATATATGATCTATACTTTTATGATACTTTTATGATTCATATTGTATAAAACTAAAAGAGAGTTCACATTAAATGAATCTAAATATATTACCCTTCCGAGAATTAATATACTTGAAAAAAAAGAGCATTTTAAAAAAATTTTGAGGTATATATATATGGTATATATATATAGAAATATACATATGATGTCACAGAGGTCCTTAAAAAGATGAATGAAACAAACATATTTGATTTTTCTATTAAATAATATTATTCGTTTTATTTAATGCTATAATATTATGCTACTATTTTATGTAATTATGCATAAACAGTTTGGAAATTTTTTTTTAATATTTTTATTTTAAGCTTTTAAAAATATTTTATAAAATATATTATATATAATATATATAATATATATTATATGCTAAATATACAATTTCTGCAATTTTTTTGGATATATTTAAATAACATTTTTTATTTCATTTTGATTATTCATTATTACGACTTAATTTCACTATTAATTATATTAGTTTAAAATTAAATTATGATTTCCATTAGTCGGGTTGTTCGTTTCGTTAATGAAAACAATTAAAACTATTTTTTTATTTTCAATTTAACTAAAAACAATTCTGTTCAAACAAGCAAATCTTTCGTTGTGAAGCATAAATTCGTTTTCTTCTTTAAGTAATTGTTTGAATATTTACTATCATCTCATATAAGTACACTTATATATGTAACAAAAACAATTTTTGTAGTAAAGAATTAGTCTAAACAGCGTTTTTAGTTGAATTAATGGTTAGTTGTTGCGGAAGCACAAAAGTTTGCTTTATATTTATATAAGAAATAAATAAATAAATAAATAATTAAATAAATAAATAAATAATATAAATACGACAGATAAATAAATAAATAATTTAATAACAGCATTTTAATTTATTAACGGAGAAATTTCCTTAAATAATTTGTTTTAATAAATAAATATTTGTTTTAATAAATAATTTGTCAGATAAATATTCGAAATGCCTAAATAAAGTACAGAGTCATAAATAAATAGTTCCATAAATAGCTTGGACGCTTAAAAAGTATGCAATAAATATTTAAATGTAAAAGTAATTAATAAACAATTCAACGCCTGTTTGTTATTTCTTATGCTTTTTGCTTGTAAATTAAAAAAAATATATATATGTATGTTTCGTTTTTTCAATTCCATAGAATTATTTTAAAATTAAAACAAAACATTAGTTTGCATTTAAACATTCAGACTACTTAGGCACAATTTTTTATTTTTTTGTTATTTTAGCTATGTAATTTCGCGCAATTTCTGTTAATCCACCCAAGCCCGAGTTGGAAGATTATCACATTTTTCTTTTGTCGAAAATGTAGCGATTTCTTGAAGTATAATAATTCGCATTGCGCCAAAATGTATGCTATTAAGGTAAACAAAAAAACGTTGCATACCCGCAGGCTTTTACTACCGGATTTCGCAAATGCACGACAACAGACATACTAAGGATAGCTATTTTTAGGGTGCGCACATTTTTTCAAAAGCTTTGATCATTATGCTACCGAAACAAGGGCAAGAAATCTTAAACAGCCGAAAATATATTTGAAAAAGTGTAACCTGCTGCGTTGACTGTGAAAAAGTTGTTTATTAAATTTTGCTACCACGCGGTATTTACATGTATATACCTTCCTCTACCCTCCATGCGTCTAAACATAATTCCATTAATAATCTTTTCTTCGCTTTGGAATAACGGAATTTTTACGCAATTTCTCATTTCGCTGGCTTGTGTGTGCGTGTGTTTGTGTGTGTGTGTTTGTTTGTATTATAACGGCATATTCATTTCGCTGCTTCCATTTCGCTAACTTTTAAATCTCATTTTGCACATTTTCGTTTGCCTTTTTACATTTGCGCTATTTTCAGATTTTTACATAAATTTACGTTTTTTTGTTTTGTTTTTCCTTCACATAATTTTCACTAACTTCATATTCACTATTGTTGTTATACGTTGCTTACACGCACTTACACTCTATGTACTGTACTATGTTTATATTCGTATTTGTATACCTAACTAACTGTATTTAATATGTATAATGACAATGTTGGTATTGCTATTGCGTTGCTTTATGTACTTTTGTTGTTGTTGCTCGACTGTTGCTCGACTGTTAGTTTTCGCTGTGTACGTTTATTTATTTGACACCCGTTATGCTTCGCAGCCAAGGTTTGTAGAATGTCGTGCGCATATATACACCTGGCAGATATGGCGCCGCACATTTGATACCGTGCGATACAGTGCCGGCTAATTCGTAACGACCGTCGGGTCGTTGCAGCACCAATGGACCACCGCTGTCACCCTGTTGGTGTGAGAGTTTGTGGAAGAAGGTAGAGCAAAAATGATATTATTAGTATTTGCATTGCAGTCGTTGCCGTACTTTTATAATAATAATATATGTTTTTTTTTGTATATAGCTTTTTAAATAGTAATACTTTTTTTCAAAAAAAATGTTTTTAATACTAATATTTTTTCCAAATAATAATAAAACATTCATGATTCCGTAGCAGCCGTGTAAAATTTTTTTTTATTATTCTAGTATAAAAAATAGTATTTATTATTTGAAGCATAAGGCAGCTAAAAAATTAAGAAGAAATAAATCACTAGATTTAAAAGTTTTAAAAAATTAATTATTTTCAAATTAGTCTTTTAAAAAATTTAATTATTATTTTTTATGCACATAAATCTTTATAAGACCCTTAGTCCACTAGGAAAATTATATATTTACGTGTTATATATGTATGGAAATTCTAAAGTAAAATATTATTAATCGACTGTGTTGCCACGTACCTCACAGGAGTCCTTTTGCCCATTTGCATAGCCGGCACACAGGAATGAGCCCAGAATCTTTTTGTTGTGTCCCGCCGTGTGGAACATCTCCTGACAGACGCTGTTCTCAATAATTGGCACCTAAAATTGTAAAATACAGGCGCAAAAAGAGAGCAGAGAGGGAAATGAGTAAAAAATGTTTATTGTTTCGCTCTTCAAAATTAAATAATAATTAAGTATTAATAAAATAAATATAAACTAAAATAAAAGCGACGTAAATGCTTCTGCGAAATAAAAATGTCATCGAAATTGCCATGAACCAAGCTTTTGCTTCACTATTTTGGTATTAAAATTTCATCTATAGTTTTATAAGGTTGAAATGCTCTATAGTTTAAGTTGAAACGCCAATAATTGAAATTTTATTTTTATGTACATATATATATATATATATTCATATGTACATTTATATCCAAGTCTCATCAACAACTTACCTGAACTTCCTGCAAAACAGATGGCACGCCGCCGCCATACTTGAGTCGTCCCCAACCGGTGACTGTCGCCATGCGACCGGTAAAGTCTGCTACATCGTTGGGCATACAAATTGGCACTGAAATTATTCAATAAATAAATAGTACAGTTAGATATAAACTGAATTGTAACAAAGGGTAGTTAGTGCTACTGGAAATTTATAAATATACTTGTATGTAGTTGTGTAGCATAAAAAATGGATATTTCGGGTTCAATAAGTTTACTCAAAGCTTACTCAAACGGTAGCTAGAACTGTCTATCTGAAGCGTACGATTAAAAATTCATTGCATTTTATTATATAACACACTCAAGTGAGCGCACAAGTGAGCGTATAGTATGGAAAATGTGGGATTGTTAGAGTCGGCGGTGCGTATACGCAACATTTTGAGTTTACGTACTTAGAAAGTGAACCTAATTTTTAAGACTTTAAGTTGGCCTAAGAAACTTATAGGCTGTTTCATTTGCCGCACAACATTAACAAGAAGAGAGGATAGGGAAAACTGAAAGCGATCTAACATAGAAGCATATAAACCATTCTAATTAATAACTGGACTACAGTGGCACCTCGCGACGAAGTATCTCTTTTGCCATTGCCATTGTATAGCGCAAATATGAGTAAAATCAGAGTATAAAGGTGGTTTTTAGTTATGACTCTATGCCAGCACCATTTAGCGGTTGTTTACTTTCGCAGAAGAATTTACCTTCCCATTTCTAATATGAACTTATTTGGAATATAAGTGGAATTGGTTCGAAAATACATAATTTTCTATTTCGAAAAATTATTTATTTTGTTTCGAGGTTAGGAGTTTAAATTAAATATTAGTTTAGGATTAAATATCAATTATTTTATTATTAAGCAACTGGCTACGCACAAAAGTATGTTAAATTTAAAAATAGTAAGTAAAAATAATACGCTTCTAACATTTCTTTTCAATTATTCCTTTCAATTATTTTCAATAGAAATAATGAGTTGAAGAGTTCTTGGTTGTTTTAAAATACTTAGAAAGGCTCGGCCGAGGTGAGTTTTGCGTACTCAAAAGCAGGAAGTGTCTATTAAAATATAAAGTATTTTTACATACTTATGCATGTGGCTTACATAACAGCATACTGTTCCCCATCCCATTGAAATTCAATGAGTTCAATCTTTTGTTACATACATATATCAAGTATACATGCATAACGGAAATTCGTCACCCACTTGCACCTAGTGCTTATCGCACAAAATTCGAAGTAGCCATGGGGGCCCATTGCATGTATGCATAGTATACAATTACATACTTATGCTAGGTAACATTGTCGAGATTGCAAGTGGAATCTCTCGGTACCCCTTGCTTGCGGCAAAGTCTTTGTGCACTTTTGACGTACTCGGAAGCAAGCAGCTGTTCAATTGTTCGTGTGCAAAGTAATCAATAAAGTTGAGTGCGTATGTATATATGTTGTGTATGAGTACACTCTTCCTGAAGCTGGCTTGTTTTAGGGTTCGAGTATCAAATGTCAATTACATTGGGCTCGGGAAACTACATAGCAGATTTGCAAACAATAAAAGATCGGTGTTTTAAGTATTTTGTTGTCTTCTAACGGTAAATTCATTGCTTGAAATCGAAATCTTCACGTTAAGGTGTGTGACCTGGCTATAATATGTGTGCAGCCTAAATGTAGGCAACATTCAGTAATTTAGCAACAGTTCAAAGTGCATAAAATTGCAAGTAGCACATTTTGCACTTTGTCTATCTTTATCAATCTCCCGTTAAGTGTTTCTATATGGATCCACCAAAGACAAGCCAACATTATTTTTATTATTTTGAACAACTGAACTATTTCCGAACGAACGTTACTATTAATTTCTATTTCTGAACTATTTCTGAACGTTATTCCATATAAAATTCAGAGATTAGATTCTTCTACTCACCTATATGCGTGTCAAATTGTACCGGACTCTCGAGCTCAAGCAGCGCCAAATCATTTTCGAATGTCGCAGGATCATATTGACGGTGAACAATGACACGTTTAACATTCTTCGTGACAGCACGTTTACTCTCCAAATCGCCTGAGATATCAAACTCACCCATAACGGCGACTAACGAGGCTAGGAAGCTGTGTGACCATCGTGGTAGGTAAATGTTGAATAATAATATAGATTAGAAAAAGAAAATATAACAATTTTTGATTTGCCTTAATTTCTACGATTATTTGCTTTGTACTCACCCCGGCTGACAATGCGCCGCTGTGATGACATAACGATTCGTTATTAAAACACCGCCACATTTGTTTTTGGTAAAAAGTCCCAGCCACGTGGATTCGCGTACTAGCACTTGCCAAGGGTAAGCGCCGAATGAGGAACCTTTGCCGCCTACAATTCTGCCAGATTTGATGTGTGGCCGTACGCCGCATTCTGTCGATGGGGAGTGAAATGTGAGGTTAGGAGGTAAGGGAGAGTATAGCAACAGCATAGATGAGTGTTTTGCGAGGTGACGCCGGTCGGTGGTGGATGGTGATTCGATTGATTAATTGTTATGATGCCGAGGTGGATAATGGTAACGGCGAAGGTGAATGTGATGGTGAAGGTGTTGTGGTTGATGAAAGTGTTCTGTCATAATTGTGGAAGCGCTTGGGTTACGAACAACTTCAATGGACTTGAGAGTCGAGGGTGACTTTGATGGGATATTACGTGGTTGGAGGAGGTGACATGGGATGAAGTATAGCGTGGTGAAATATGTGAAGTGGGCAAGTCAGGCCAAAGGCAATTGGGTTCATATTGGAAAGCTGTGATGATTTAGTACTGTTCAAAGAGGCAAGTTGAAGAAGCCAAGTATAATGGATGATATGGCGAAGTTGAAAAGAAAAAAGTTGGGGCTAATAAGTGAGGTTAAATAGGGAAAATCAGAAATGAGGCGCTTATTGGGGTTAGTTTTTTAGAGAAAGTGTTAAGAAACTTTATTGGGAATACTTTTTTTTTGGGAAAGGAAGATGGGAATTCTTTTCTGAAGTAGTCTTAAAATGGAGGCTTATTTTAGAGGAGGGCATATATTTGGTTGAACAGACGCACTGTGATCATGAATTCCATTGTTCATTTAGGGGTTAATATATTTATGTGAGTGCAGAGGTTAGCAAAGTATGTTGTGTTAATAAAAATGAGTTAATAATCGGCAAGCAAGTGCAAGAAGCGTTTTACAGGTGAATGTGCGAGTAGGTGCATAACGGTTTCCAATGCATTTATTTGCGGCGTGGCGTGCATGTGTGTGCGTGCATGAGTGTATGTGGCGTGCGTGGCGTGCATGTATTGCGGAATGTGGTCATACGGGGCATAAGGAATGTGTAGGGTTCAGGAGGTGAGGGTGAGTGGGAGATTTTAGTGTAAGTGGGTGGTGACAAATTAGAAGAAAAAGAAACAGAGTCGTTTCGGATTCTATGCATGGCAAACTAATTCAACACAAAAATCAAATAAAAAACACAAAAAAAAAAAACTTTGCCGTCACCAATACGGCAAGTACTTACTAAATCTGCGTCCACCAGCACCAGCGTAAACCTCATCCTGATCACCGCCAATCTCATTATCTAATGGATTAACGTCTTCTTCGTCCTCCTCGTCGATCAACTCATCATCGGCTGGTCGCTGCGATGTTGTGGTTGTTGTTACACGACGTGTAGGCTTGCGCGTTGTCGGTCTACGTGTGGTTGTTGTGGGACGTCTTGTAGCCGGACGTCTGGTGGTGCTTGCTGGTCTTCGTGTTGGCTGTTTAGTGGTGAGACGTGTTGCTGGTCGTTTGGTGGTCGGTTTTTGTGTAGCCACACGTGTTGGTTTTCGTGTCGGCTTGCGTGTCACAGTCGCGCTACCAGCGCCAGCGCCAGCGCCGGCGGCCTGATATGTGGAAGTTGGTGCGGCCGATGCTGTATTATTTGCTTCGTCAATCATGTCTGCCAGCGCATCGAAGTTGCCTTGCAGCGATTCGACGATTTTGTGCACCAAAGTATTCATTTTGTCTTTCAGAACACCGTCTTCGACGAATGCGGGTGTCGACAGTTCCAAATCGGTGGTCACGGCGCTTGATGTTGCCGACATGTTGAGATTGGGATTACGTACAGGTGGGAAGTTCACGAAGTCATTGGGTGATGTGTAGGTTTCCTCTTCGACGGCGGCGCCAAGCTTTTCACCGGGTATGGCGAATGGCGGATATGTAGGTGTTGGTCCATAGTAGCCAGGGAAAGCAGGGCGATCATCGGAGGGCACGCCATACTCCGTATCGCCGATCGTTTGCGTAAAGGCCGGATGCACGCCATTCTGTGCAACATTTTGTACAACATTCTGCGCACCATAGTAACCTGGATCATCGAAGTCATTCGTTGTGACTCCGGCTAGGTTGACATAGTCGGGCGTATTTATAGCCAGTTCAGGACGTCGCGTCACCACCGGACTATAAATGTATGAGGTGCTGCTGAAGGCGGGTAATGGCGTTGTTGGCGGGAATGCATTATCATCGAAAATCGTACCGGCGCCGCTGGGTCTTTGTGGCCAATCGCTATTTGTGAGGAGTGTAAAGAGCGTTGGCTTAGATGTAATCACATCGTTAGTGGTGGAAATGGGTTTCGATGTTACTTTCACGAAGCCTGGTTTTTTGTGGATGTATGTATATTGTGGACGGTCAGCATACTGTGGCTTAACGCCACCGCCATAAACTTGGGATTGTACAGTGCCGTGCACGAAAACATCGAGCTTATCATCGGCCGTTACGAGTGGCGGTACCTCGGAGTCGTGGTAAATAAATGTTGTGGTTGGGCGAGATGTAGTAGGTATTGCGTTTTCCACACTTGGTTTGCGTACAATGATGGGTCGATTTGTGGCGCCGTCTAAATGCTCTTGATTAAAGTTGCTCGACGGTTGTGGCGCTGGGTAATACGCATCCGATTCGAAATTGGGTTGTGGTGCCTTAACATTTTGATCGTATGCAGCATCCGGTTTGTCATAGTCCTGACCATAATCTGGAGAGGTTAGTTTGGTATCCTGGAGATATGTGTCGTAGTTGTCCGTTGGCAACTGGACATCTTGTTCGCTTAAAACTGCCGGCACATTTTGTTCATCTACATGGTCATCGTAACTAGCTGCCGTGTTACTAATAGGTTTTCGTGTCGCCGTTGTGGAAACATAAGTATTCGTTTGTTCATTATCATTGTATGCATTTGTCGGCCGACTGACGGGTTTTCTGGTCACGGGCTCCGCACTGTAAGTGGGTTGTTGCTCTGGTCTCTGATATACCGGCTCTGCATTGTAGGTATTTGTAGCGGGTTTCGCGTTATAGTTGTTGCTGGGCTGTGGTTGGCTAGTTGGACGTTTCACGTACGTGGGTTTGTTGTGAGTGTAGGTGCTGGCCGGTTGTTTGATTGGCTGCTTCACCACTTGTTTAGTGGGTTGTTTCGTTGGTTTCTTTGCAGGTTGTTGTGTTTGGGTGTACGAAGTTTGTACTGGTCTCTGCACATAACCATTATCCGCAGCATTATCATTATACGTGTTGGATGGTTGTTGCACCGGTTTCTTCTTATTATAGTTGGGTTCTTGGTAGTCGTTCGAGGGTTGCGCCGCTGGTTTCTTGGTATTGAAATTTGGTGCTTGATAATTATTAGAGGGTTGCGCCGTTGGTTTCTTGGTATTATAGTTTGGATTTTTATAATCGTTTGAGGGCTGTGCAGCTGGTTTCTTTGTTTGTACCTGTCCGCCGCCATAATTATTGGCAGGTTGTGACGGTGCTTGGTTGTAACTATTCAATGGCCTCGCTGTTGTTGGTTTCTTTGCTGTACTCGGTTTCGTCTTTTTATTATTCGGACGTGTGGTACTGGGTTTTGGGCGTGGACGAGGACGTGGTCTAGTACCGCTCGACGTAATTATACCGGAAACGGGTCGTGTTGTTGACGTAACAGCAGACGCAGCATTATATTGCGAATGTGATGGCACCGGTGTAGTGGTTGGAGTCAAATAGGCCGATGTGGTCGTCTTGCTAATTGTTGGACGTTGTGCGACGGTGCTTCCTTCGACATATTGAATTGTAGTCAAGGTGTCCGGTTTAGGTGTATGATAGGACGCTCCCTGTGCTTGTGTATCCTGTACTTTAGTCGCATGCGAAGAGACAGATACTTCTTGGGGCACATCATTGTACACAATGGTTGTTGGCAATTTGGCGCCATTGTAATTCTGTACATTCACCATACCAACATATGGCGCTACGGGACGTTGTGGACGCTGTGGCTTGCCGCTAATAATGGGTACTTGCGCATAGCTTGAGTCTGGTGTTTCTACCTCAGCTAATTTGTCAACTGTGCCTTGGGTGGTTGTGTGTTGTACATGATTGTGTGCACCAGAATTGCTGGCAACATCCGATGCAAAGTTACCCTCTTCCTCCATATGCGACATATCAACCGGATAGGCAATACCGAGCGCGGGCATCTTGTTGAACTCATGCGTTTGGTGTGACGACGATTGCAATACATCATTATAATTAGTTGCCGGCATTGTGTGTTCGTCCAGCGCAGCGGCAGCGTCTTCCGCATAATTGGCAGCAGTCGTCGATCCATGCACTTCGTGGGTGACTGCACTGACAGGCTTAGACACATAGGAATGCACAGGTTGTTGTTGTTGTTGTTGTTGTTGTTGTTGTTGTTGTTGTTGTTGTTGTTGTTGTTGTTGTTGTTGCTGTTGCTGTGAGGAATGTAGGTCGGTGCTTACGGGCTCCAAATAAGCAGGCACCTGCGCCGTAACCGACGAGTAGTTTGGCGTATTCGATTGTTCAATTTCGACGTCATAATCATTGGGACGTTTGGTCTCCACTTCGTCATAGTAATTTGTTGTTGCAGCGCCATGCAATGAGTCACCTGTTGTGATAGGTACATTTGGTGTTGTTGTGCCATAATGCTGACCACTACCAGTTGGTTCATATTTGCTTGCCGACGCAACGACTTCCGCATCATGAGGGACCGTTTGTGGTTGTTGTTGACCGATAATATTATAAGTGGGTCCATGGTTTGTTGTGCCATTCAACTGCAGTATAATGGATTCGATGGAGTCGACATGCGTGGTGATGGAGGTACCCGTAGTAGGTTCGCCATATGTTGGTGGTTTTTTGCTAGCCTCCTCATCGTGGACGCTCTGTACTAAATCGTATTTGTCTTCAGCGGCTAATGATTCATGGGTAGTTGTTGTAGTGATTGTTGGCTGATAGCTGATGGGTGCAGGTTGACGTACAGGTGATTCGATGTATATCGGTTGTGGGCCATAGCCAGTTGAGAATTGCAGATCATCCTCGATTAAGTCGGCATCGGCGCCGGGATGAGTGATGTCGCTGTGCGTGAACTCGGCGCCGTCGAGTATGAGATGATTGTGGTTGTGTTGCTGGTGAGGTTTTTGTTTCTGCTGTTGTGTTTGCTGTACTTGTTGTGGTCTAGCCGGTTGTGGTCGAGACATTTGTATTTGTGGTCGTGTGCTCTGCTGCTGTGGTTGCGGTTTGCGTTGAGGTTTTGGTTGAAGTTGTGGTTTCGGTTGTGGTCGCGATTGGTGTTGGTGCTGTGGCTGCTGTTGCTGCTGTGGTTGCTGTTGCGGTTTGGTGGTCTGTTGCTCTTGTGCCTCGGTTTTCGAATCTTCTTCCGTCGTATTCGCCTCCCAGCCACTTTCTTGCAGTGGATTTTGTGTCACTGGTAATTCTTCGAAGGAGTTTGACTCCGATGAGCTATTTGGTTCAGTGAGTCCATTCACAATGCGCATTGGCAAACCCGTTGTGGTAAAGGAGGCCGGTTCTTCTTCGAATGATGGTGGTAATGTTGTGCTAAGCAAGTCCAAAACGAAGTCATCGTTGAATACTGGCGCTGCGGTGGTGAAGGGTACATGTACAGCATTAGTATTTGAAGCGACTTGATTTGGCTGCATTTGTGCTTCTTGCTCCAACTCTGTGCTAGAAGACTGCGTGCTCGAATCTGCACTAGAGGCAGCAGCACCGGCTGAGTTGGACTGGGATGCGCTCTCAAATGAAATATCTTCATTGCCTTGTTGTTGTTCTTCTTGTTTCTGTTGTTCGTGTTGTTTCTCTTGTTCTTGTTGCTGCGGCTCTTCCTCCTGCTGTTGACTTTCCACTTGCATGGATTGCGGTTGCTCATAATAGGAAGCAGTGGGTCCAACTGACGGTCGAATCTCTTGTTGTGCGCTTTCCAGCGACTCCATCATATACAGGGTGCTTGTGTTGGGCACCGATTCCTGCGATTGCTGTGTATGCAATGCTTCATAAGAATTTGCAGCGCTACTGCCACTCTCCAGCTGCTGGAAGACCTTATCGATATTTGTTTGTGCGTAGCTGTTCTCGGGTTTCTTAACCTCTTCGGATGCCGTGTCCTCCACACCACCATAGATGGGTTTTGGTAGCTGTGGTTTGTATTGCTGCTGTTGTTGCTGCTGTGGTTTCTGTATGCGCTGTGGTTTTGGCTTTGGCTTGAAAGTTGGCGTACTGTATTTGGTCTCCTGGGAGTGTTGCTGTTGACTCTCACCATATGTTTCGTAAGATTGTGCCACAGCTTGATTGGTGCCGCCATACTCATCTTGCAACTTTTGCTGTTGATGTTGTTGGTAGTAGGAGTTCTGTGCGTCATTCAGCAGCGTAGTCTCAAGATCCTGTTCGCTGGGTATCTGACAACACGCGCCGAATAGAAAACCATCCATACACGCGCCCACCACTTCGCCATTGCGTTGCGCACACTCGTGATTGAACATACATATAGTGGGTCCATTTTTGCGTGGGTCATTAATCGCTAGCGTTTTGGTGGCGCGACAATGCTTCGGTGTTATCCGGTAGCCGCCGAAGAGTTTTCGTCCTTCTGCAAGGAGAACAAAAAAAAAAAATAAGTTAAAGAAGTTTGGAATTAATGATCAATTATTTGAGAGGAAATGTTGCAAATAACGAACCAATGTGGAAATCTAGAAACAAACCGAAGGAAAATCTAATCAACCCATACGCCGTCAAAGTAATATTTTGAAGAATTGCAATTTAGACATACTCTGCAATAGAGTTGTCAACTGTCTAAAGAGTCAGACTGAAAATTTTACAAAGCATTTTTCAAAGATAAGGTGATGCTTCCTGAAGGCATTTGGAAAACATGTAATTTGAGTATATTTGAGAATAGAGTTGTCAACTGTCGAAAAAATTTACAACTGTCAAAGATAATGTCAATCCTCCTGGAATGCATTCGAAAAATATTTAATTTAGACATATTTTTTGTTGGTGGTGTATGTGACACGAGATTAGTATGACAAGTCCTTAATATGGCCATAATTTGCTATAGAGTTGCCAACTATTGGAATGTATCAAAATTAAACACAAGTTATCACGCCAAATTGCCAAAATAAGACGTTTAAAAAATCGTGGTTAAATGTTGACATATTTGGAATAAATTTGTTATATAGCAAAATTTATGTAACTAAAAAAATACTATTAAATGCGCCTTAAATGTAATGACATCTGAGAATACCTTTGGTTAATTTAGAGACATTTTAGAATAGTGTTGCCACCTATTGTAAGAATTAAAAACTAAGAAAAGCGAAGTGGGGCCCAAAGGTGGTTATATTTTATTAGTTAAATTTGGATTTTAGGGCGGTATCTTTCTTTAATTTAGATATATTATGTAATAGAATTGTCGCCTAAGTGTCTAGAAAATTTCGTCTCGAGTAAAGAGTTAGGTAAAAAAATTACGAGTATCTGATTCTTTTACAACTGCACCGACGAATACTCGTAGAATTGTCAATTTATACCTTTTTTTATTAGGTATTGCCTAAGATTCAATGGAAAACTACTTGAAGATACTAAATATGTAGAATTTCCATATTTTATGGCTTTTATATTTTTTCTATTATTTTTTCTAATTAATTTTTATTTTGCTATAGTTAATATATATATTCTAGTTCGCTAAATATGCTCATTTAAATCGTGATTGTTAGTCCATTCCCGCCAAAATCTTAAAAGCTCCCTCAAAAAATATTTTTTGCGATTTGCACTGCTTCAAAGTGAACTTATTTTGCAATTATTTGAGCTAATTAAGTTCTCTATTAAGTAACACTCAACGAATTTAATCATACAAAGAAATCTCAGTTCATTTCCATGGCAAATCGAAAGCAGCCACAAATAACCATTAACTTGACTTAGTTTGTGGTTCAATCGAGCAGAAAATTGTTAAAGTTTAAATTTACTCACACTTCACTGCACGAATAAGCGGTGTGATGATGAGAAAGATGAAAGATGAGAAGTGAAAAAAAATTTTGCTTGACAAATTGTAACTGAAATGGAAAGTAATTGCTGCACTTGTAATAATGAGAACAACGAAAAAGCTTGAATGAAAAGTCTTGGTAACATACAAATGAAAAGGAAAATGAATAACTCGGAGTTATAAGCCTAAAAAATTTTAACTATTTTAATGTGCGCGAAATTGCGAAATGTAACTTTTGGCATTTTCGAGGTTATGGACGCTTTTAAAAGGAGTATGCAAATAGTTTGATATATTAGTTTAGCTTCAAGGTCGATCGGTTGTATTGAAATTGTATTCTGTAAATTGTACCCTTCTCAATTGTATACGGTTGGTCTTTGATATGACCATATTTTGCTATAGAGTTACCAAATATTAGAAATTAAAAAAATAATAGATTGCCAAAATAATTTGTTTAAAAAACCTTAGTTAAATTTAGACGGTTCGTTCGCGTTCTCTCTCTCTCTCTCTCTCTCTGTCTCTCCACATACAAGATACTTGCTGAATGCAGTTATGATTAATTGATATTAGTTTCTAGGTTTTTTGTGGCATGCCTTCTTACAAAAAAAAAAAATAAATAAATAAAAGAAGATAAGAAACAAAAAATAACATATTTCCTGCTCACACCCTTTGCTCTTTGCTCCAACCTCACTCATTTGTATTAATTTGTTCATGTTAGTCAACAGATTTGTCATTTTCAAACGTTTACCCTTTGCGCGTAGTCAATATATTTCTCATTAATTTTCTTTTCTTCTTCTCCTACCAACATTTACTCAGCCCCCATTGTCGACGAGCTGCTGCTGAAGATGTAATCACACATTAATCAGTTTAAATTATAGCGTTTGGTGTGTGGTAATGGCATGAAGCGAGCGTAGTGAAAGGTTTA
Organism: Bactrocera minax; assembly: GCA_021498325.1. Classification (NCBI taxonomy): domain Eukaryota; kingdom Metazoa; phylum Arthropoda; class Insecta; order Diptera; family Tephritidae; genus Bactrocera; species Bactrocera minax. The sequence continues at coordinate 5,302,022 of JAKEEE010000004.1, forward strand.
TGTTATGCTTCTTCTGCACATTTTTCAATTTTGTACCAGAATTTGGCTTTTTTTCTTTCTTTTTTTGTGTGCTCGTTGACTTCATCGCGTGCCTTTATATCATCTCATTTCACTCAACCTTGATTTATGATAGACTATTTCAATATTTACTTCTCTTTCGAGAATTATTTCAGTTGATTTAAAGGCAGTGGAAGTAATTTAAAGCACACTTATGTTGTGCTTGTAAAATTTATTAATTGTACTATGGAGATTTGCTGATCAGATTGCATTCGATTCGGTAAAAAAAGGACATTTTTACGCCTACTAAACCAACAGAATTACATTTTATGAAAACTTCTTAGTACTATAGCATTTGAGAGACCGTAGAGAAGAAACGATAGAAGCAATTTAGTTTCATCTCATGCATTTGCATCAATTTACTGTTGATCCCTATTATATTCTCTCCATTTGAATAAATTTTTTTAACATTTATTCCAATTTTATATATTTTTATTGTTTGTAGGACGCGGTTTCCCTCGAGTGGCCTTTAATTGTTTCAGTTAATTAGGTTTCATCGTCTCTAATCAAGTTATGCTTTGTTCCATGGTATGAATATTTTAGATTCTAGTTTAAGAACATATCGTAAACAAGAGAGCTGAGCGATGATTTTGAATCTGGTTGAAATTCGACCAAAAATTCTTCCTGCAAAAAGTCGCCTACATACGTAGAATTACTTGTGTGATTGACAGTTGAAGTAGTATTCTTGGCAGTACTCTTTATGGACTGTCGAAGAAAAACGTGAGGGTCGAATGGATTAATATGCACTTTGACGTGGATTTTTCGGTTTTGATTAAAAATTTTCACGACATTCGCTGTGTTATAAACAGTTTCGTTAATATTTTCATAAATCCACGAATTGTTATCACGAGTGATAAGGGTGAAGACTGAAGAGTCTGAAACACATTAGCAAGTATCATTTCAGCGATTTAAGTTCTATGTTTTTTAAATTCCAAAAATTCATACTACAATATTATATTATATATAAATATGGCGAAATGCGCTCCATACCCTAACTAATCTGAATCGATTAAGAACCGTCACTTTTTCAAAGATTTACTGATTATTCGTTTGAAGAAAGCATTCTCACGGCCCTCGCTGCATGCTTTATATGACTTTAATACTTTTGCTATCGATATTGAGAACGATCTTCATTGATATCGTAAGCGTAATTCTTCCAAAAATACTAAATTTAAGACAAACACAGTTTTATTCATAGTAAATGCATAACTGTAAAACATACATTTATTGCCATATCTCGTTCGAAATTTCTATGAAAATAGCAATAAGTAGCGAATCCGAAACACATTCGATCAGCAACTATAGCACTTTTGTAATGTGTCCGTCGTCCGTCTTATGAAGGCACGGTAGTAAATTCGGGGTAATTTTCACTTAATCGCATGTTCATTTCTCTCTGAAATTTCCGTTAACTTAATTTTTCTTCTTTATCAAATCTGTTCGATTATAAACTCTCAATTCGCTTGGGTCATACATGCTCATATATATACTCACATTGAAAGTAATATTTCTTCGAATTTGTGTCGCAAGTTAAAATATGAACTTCCCGCATACCAAAAGTAGTAGCTTAAAGTCATTTAACGCTCACACATATTTACTTAGTTCTGAAGAAAGCGGAGAGGATTTACAGTTAAAATTAACGCATCCGCATTCGTTTTACCAAGCAACGCCTGTATCGAATGGTGGTAATGCTTATCCATTTTGTATTCACCATGATCACTGATCACTGATCGCTTTGGCGCTTACGCTTACGCATTATTATCGACGCGTGCCGCAGTTGACCCAGTTACACATTTCCCATATCGAATGCAATGTGAATAATTGAAGAATGAAAGCGATGCGATTTGGCTGACATGCTTAATGACTGACGAACTGGGTGACTGAGCGACTGAGTGACTGGCGGTTGGCTAGTTGGCGCGTCGCCACTACAGCGGCGAGTGGGCAAATTGTTGTTTGTCTAATTTGTGATGCTGTGACCAACATTTGCTGCTGCCAGACACCATTGCAACTAAGTAATGTCGTATTGAAAAGTAATTAACATGACGTTAATTAAAAGTGAGAAAAAATGTGGCTTGATTTAACTGGATTACCGAATGAAAACGGCGTAATTTTTTTTCTTAGTAGATAGATAGTATGGGTGAAAGGGTTTCGGAAATCGCTGAAATCGTGATAAAAATTTATTTTTGTTTAATTAGTTGCAATTCGTAGTGAAAATGAAAGGGAAATCGTTTTGTAAAAGAAATGGAAAAAAAGCTAACAAAAACCGTCAAAACAAACAAAAGAAAAAGAAAAACATTCAAGAAAACACTTTCGGCAGTTCACTTCACTTTTTGCTGTGCCGAACCAAGCCGCGGTCAGCAAATTTCCAATAAATGCGCAATCAAACGAAAGTAAATTGCAAACTGTCGATTTTTAGCTTACGCGCGCAAATTACACACAAACGCACACATGCACACACCTATATAGTTGTTGCGTTTTAGCCAACGCATCTGCACGTCATAGCCGTAGATTTTTTCTCTGCAAGCGTTAAAGTGAAAGTAACTCACTCGGTAATGAGTAGCAAAACGCTTCGACGGCCCGCCGCCCAATTGATTGCGTAGAATACTATATATATGTTATATACATGTGCATGTAGGTGTGTATGTGCAGTGGAAATGAACGGAAATTAAGAATTTAATTGCCGACCGCAATAACAATGCATAAATTGGCATTTTGTTGTTGGAATTTTTTATTGCAAAGTGCAAATTACATGAATTCGCATTTAAATTTTGAAAAGCAAACGCCAACTACTGACTTGGAAATTGATTACGAAAAACAAATAAAATTTCGCTTACTCACATGTTTCTGTGTAAACAAAAGCGAAGAGAAGATAAAGAGAAGCCGTCGAAGATTGAATGATTTGCGAATATTTTTTAGAGTAATGTTGGGAAGATTTGAAAGAAAGCGATAGCGATGAGTCGGAAATTAAGCTTTTATGACTTTAATGGTTTTAGCAGTTTTTTGCGCTTATTATTTTATTGCATTAAATGCTGTTTTTCAGCTATGTAAATATTGGTTTGATGTTGTCGATAACAAATTCTTCAAGAAGAATACAAACAAAAAATTAAAAAACCAAAAAAAATAAAAAATTAAAAATTAAAAAATTTAAAACACACAAAAAAAAGACGAACTTAAATTAAAAATTTTCCTAAAAAAATTTTTTTATATAAACTAAAGATATTGAGTAGAAATAAAGCATTTTTTTTTTTAATAAAATCAGCTTTTATGAAAGTGTAAATTTTATGAAAAGTGTAGCCTAAATCTAATTTTATTTATGGAAATTTCTTTACTTTGACTTTTAATGTTGATTACTATGTTCGCGGTAGCAAAATAATAATATTTTTATACAAATATGGTAAAATAATGATAAATATGCGCAATATCCATGGCTTTGGACTATGATTTTCTTAAATTTAATTAAAAAAAAAAATGTATAAGTGCTCTCTTACTTTATTGTGTTGATAATTCATCATAACCACGTAAGTCAAAATAACTAAATTCTTGTAATTTTAGCTGCGAAAGTCACACAGTGTACTATTCGCATATAAATAGCAGGCAAAAAGCTCATTCATATAGTAATATATAAATATCAAAGATAATGAAAATTGTTTTGCTAGCAAACGTCTCATTCTTGTAGGCAACCCTGACGAAAGACAAAGCTCACCACCCTTAAAAATCCATTATTGAAAAAAATATGAAATATTACTTTTTCTATTGCCAAACTATACCGCTTAGTATGAAGTTCTAATGGAAATTGTGCACAAACATACTAAATGATCATCACTTCTTTTGACATGCGATAAGCATTCTATTCTTCATTTAGGAGCGAATGTATGTAAAACATAGTACAAATTTATTTGAAGACGCGCTTTCGTCTTTTTATATTTGTAGTGTATATGGCTATGTATATCATACATATAGAAAATTTCAGATATTTCTGAAATTATGTTTAAACATTTGCTTTATCTGATGATGAATGAAAACTTTTTAGCATTTGAGAGTTCTTTGAGAATAACTGTATTAGAATTTACTCCATTTTTCAAACTCCTATTATGCTGGATATTGTGTTTTTTCTCAAATATATAGGAATATATACCTTAGTTGTCTTCCGATTGTTTTACTTACTGGATTCTGATCCATTTTTAAAGCTTTCCGAGTAATTTTTTTCAAACCATTGAAAAATAAAGCTTTTTGTAAAAAAATTAATTTTTTTTTATATATAGCATTCATCCGTTGGTTGAACTCAGACTTGCATAATAGTGTTAGATAAATTGAAAATTTTTAAAACCACAATATTTCAAAAAAAAAAAAAATTTTTTGTTCCCTTCAACATCAATGAAATATACGCTACGTAATTTCTCATAATATTTTTTATAAAATTTTTTTCCATTTGTGATCGCATTAGCTATATTGTTCATCGGTCGCAACCGATATCATTTTCACAAAGATATATACAAAAATATCAAAAACATAAAAGGCGTGAGAAAACGCTCTGGGTTATTTCGTTTCAGTTGAGTTATATCGTTACAACGATATTTAAATAACATTTTCTCAATGCTTTTCGCGTACCAGCAAGTGTATTAAGCAATTTTAATATACTTATATACTTATATTTATATTTACTTGGTTTCTGTTTTAATTGATTTGAGCCAATAACACTTGAAGAACTTTGAATGTAATTGTTTTTAGTAAAATCGGAAGAAATAATTATTTTTTAAGGAAATTTCTTATAATATTGTATATTTTATATTATTATGATATATTTTATTATTATTATATATATTATATTATTTATATATATTTTTATACATATAATTCTCGGGCTATGAACGTTAAAATTGTGTGACCATAAATGAAATAGAGTTTGAGTTGTCTTTGTCAGGTTTAACAGTGCATAAATTCTTAAGTTGCAAAAAATGCTTAAATACAGACCGTTAGTCAAATTAACTGAATATTTATACACCACACACAAAAAATATTCCCGCTAATCTCTTTCTGTTACTCCAAACCCATCCGCACCACTACAGCAACAATCAAGGCATAGATATTTCTCACGAAAATATTTATCTGAAGAAGCAAAAAAGTGACAAAATGTGGCAAAGCTATAAGTTCGATTCAATGGAAAGGCAACGAAAGCACACCGGCAACTGAACTACCGACCAGGCGGCAAAATTGAGAGATAAAACTTGCACGGCAGTTAGCCGACAACAATCAGCAAGCATCAAAGTCACGCGTTGCTGTCATTTTCACTGCCAAGCATTCACTCATTCACGCCGTTGACACGCGGCAGCCGCAAGTTTGTCGTGTGTGGCACCTGTCGGTATGCCACGAAGCTACATAGATTGGATCGCATATACACATATATTGAGTTGAAAAAGTGTGCGCATTATAGATTGAGCAGCTGTTAAGGAAGAGATGTAGAATTATATGGCAGTAATGTGGGTAGTTAATAAGTAATCAATTCCGCACTTCAGCTTCGGTGCAAAAAAAATTGGCGAAATATAGAGGACTGCGCTCTTCAATCCAAAACACTTGAATGCTCTATAACTCTATTGGTGTTCACATAAGCTCAAAATACATATTTATGTTCGACTTTATTGCCGCATTTATTGGCTCACTTGCCTATTGACTACCTTATAATGCCTTTAAAACCCCTTTCACACTCACTTTGTCACATTTTTTTTACTTCTTTGATACTATTTTTAAGCGAGAGAGAGAGAGAGAGAGAGAGAGAGAGAGAGAGAGAGAGAGAGAGAGAGAGAGAGAGAGAGAGAGAGAGAGAGAGAGAGAGAGCGACTCTTTTCACGTTCAAGCTTTGCTGATTTATTTCTTATTTTAAATTCTTTTACTATAATTCATGTGAAGCATTTCTCAGCCACTTTAATTAATTGCACCGAGCCCACAAAAGCTTCGCTATAAAAGCCATCAATACCCTTCTCTATCAATAAAAGCTTTGACATTGTCACTAAACACTTGCTACATGATTACTATAACGGTGGTTTACGTCGCCAAGCTGCCGTCACTGTCATTGTCATTGCCATTGCCTCACACACACACACACACACACACACACACACAAACACAAACACACACTGAATAGCGCTGCGTCGCACAGCATATCGGCGGCTGTCTGGTGAGTTGTGTTGTGTGTTGGCGTCGGCGTTCAGGTTTTTCATGTCGTAAAGTTCTATGCTGTCTATGTTGCCTATAGCACCTTGTTGTTGTTATTATTGTTGTCGCTTGTTCTATTCACAATTTTACTAATACAACTTTTATTAGTTGCTTGTTTCTGTTTCTGCTTTTGCTGTCGTCTTATTGTTCGCTTTACGGCTGTCTGTCTGTCTGTGAGCGTCAGCGACATAGGCTACTAAGTCAGTGGGTCAAGCTCAGCATTGTGTGTTCGCGTCGAAACCGCAACGAACGAGCGTACATCTTAAGCATAACAAGCATATAAAATTACAGCAACACTAATAACTTTGACATTTATTAATGCAAACTTGTTATTAACAAATGCTATTTGTGTTGGCATTGTTGAAACAAATGTATGTACATGTATTGTACATGGGTGGCAAAAAAGTGTGACGAACATTTTTGTTTTAGATTTTTTATTTTTTTTGGTTTCTGGGTGACAATTTTACTGCTGCCATGCCAAGTTCGTTGGTGCAATATGTAATTCTGTCGGAAAATGACACATTCATGGAAATTTATTTATTTTTTTTTTACTATCGGTTGTATATTAGAGTGTCATACAAATTTGAGAAGAAACTAGCGAATGAATCTTTATGGTGATATAATAAAAATTGTAAGGAATCTAACTTGGTAGGTGTCTTGAATTAATTCTAGTTGTATTACAAATTCGAATTGTTAAAACTGTATATTTTCTCATATCAAATATTATAGCCTTAATAAGGGGAACTTATTTTTAAGAGAGGAGCACGGTTCATGTATTTTTACCTGGTGATATTCCGCCAAAGCAAATATGTGGAGATGCAGGTGCATGTCATATCACAAATAGTAAGTTGAAATGTACGTCCCAGTCTTTCAAGGTAAAATAATGAGAGCGTAATTTTTAAGAGAGTGCGAGAGCGAATAAGTCCCTTCTACACATATAACACCGATGTTATAACTAATGTCGCACAATTTGAAGATATGTTTTAAAAAGCAAACCGATGATTAAAATGTGCTAATTTATAATTTTAGGGTTGCCACTTTTTAAATTTGAATTATAAAAAGGTAAATACACTGCAGTTTCATTGCTAATACTGCAATATTGCCTGAAAATCAACCTTCCAACAATTCCAAACTAGGCTTATTTTTGTGCTGTGTTGCCACCTGTATAAAAATTAATAACACAATGTTAAACATTTAAAATCACATAGAAATTGTATGCTAAATTCATATAATTGTAACATTATTTTAGAAGTAAAATTTTTTCAGCAAATAAATGTTGCCACCTATGCAAAATAATATAAATATTTATAAAATATGTTTAACTAAGAATATACTGGAATATATTTTGCTTTCGCAGCGTAACTATCTTGCTTATTCTCTGAAATTATAAGCCAGATTTAAATTGGACGAAATTGCCATCTGTGCGAAATTAGAAATATACATACAAAAGAATGATTGAAATTGATGTCTTGGCAAAGAAAATTAGCAGTTTGGGTTAGTTTTTGGAAACCCTGTTAAAAATGCAAATATGTTCAATTTTTCGTGGTTTCTTTAGTATTATGACGGTTAGTCGTATTTTTTAGGCAGGTAGTGTTTCCCTGTCTATGAAAGTTTATAACAGTGGTTGTCATAAAGAGAGTTGACAATATTTTGGCATTAAAATTATTCGTAAATTTTGATAAAGTGGCCAAATTAGCCTTTTGTGCTTCTACATCTATGTTCATAATGAAATAAAATGCGCTTATACTCGAATATTTAAAGAAGTTTCCTAAGTTTTTGATACTAAAATAATGTTGCAATAGCTTTTCTCCCTATAAGTTAACACCAACTTCTTCAGTTCGATTCCAATAATGCAGCTGTTTAGTGTGTTAGTGAAAAATGAAATAAATATTTCCGCAGATGCAACAAGATGCATGCAAAATGCGCGCATGCAATAGCATCAATATATTTGTTATCGTCAAATCAAAATTTTGTTCCAGGCACCTGTATCAATATCCAATCAGTTGAATGTGAGCAATCAAAAGACTTAAGCGACAAACCCGCTTTCAAGTGCACGTTCATATATTGTATTATATACATACATACACACATACATGTATGCATATGCATATATACATGTGAGTATGTGTATGAGTTATCTTTTGCCTCTGCGAAACTTGTTATCTCATGCGGCGGTGCGAACATTTTCACCGCCCACTGTGTAATTTCGCTAATTTCCACGCACACATACACATACACACACACACACACAATAAAAATAAAGATGCGCAACTGCAGCGAATGCACACGAAACTAGTGATGGCAGCGGCAGCGGCAGCCCGCAATGTCAACTGGCGGTAAACCTGCATGACTGCGCTTTCAAGTTTACTTTTGCCTGTTGCATGCAATCACGGCGCTACCGGTGCAGCAGGGGCAACGGCAGCAAAGTCGCTCAGGCGTTTGACATACTTTTCTCGATTACTACATACTCTTCCATTCGGTTCCGTTTTGTGTACGTGCATGCATGTGTGTGTGTGTGTGTTTGTGTTTCTGTGACTTTGATTACTCTGTTGGACCAACATATGTGTCTGTTTGTTTGTATGTGTGTATGTTCGTATATGAAAGTAGTTAATCGCTGCAGTTGTATTGGTCTTCCTTTATAATTAATTTTCGCTCGTATTTTGTTTTTGTTTTGCTTTTTTTTTGGATTTTTGCTCGTTTGGTTTCGTGCCTTGCTGCACCCGTTCGTATGCTGTAACCTAAATTGCACGTTATTATGTTGGTATTTGTTGTTTTTTGAGCGCATTTCATTGTTGCCACATGCAACACGCATCTATTGCTTGGCGGTTGCATATGAAGGAAGGTTGCAGAAGTTACGCATTTTAATGCATAATTTATTCAAATGCAATTGCCTGCTTAGAAAATAGCAAACATGTTTGTATAAATGATTTTATTTCTGTAAATTTTTAATTTTTAATTTTTAATTGGAATGAAAGTTAATTTTACAAACGAGTTAGGTTTTAATTAAGAAATAACTTTTGAGTGTAAAAATAACATAATTAATAAAAGTATTAAGTGAAAATACTAATTATTGCACCTTTAATGGCTTTTCCAAATTTGGAAATTTCGAATATTTATGTTTTTCTTCTCAATTTTTTTTAAGTTTTATTACAAAATTGATCTTTGTTTTAAAATTTTAGTTTCGATATATCGTTCTTTAAGATTATAAACTAGAAAACTTTTGTTTAAAATTATAAATTAGTAAAAATTTTGCTTAAAATTTTATTTTTCCAATATTTTTCTGTTAAAAATATAAATAGGAAAAATTTTGTTAAAGTTTTTAAATGACTTTTGAAAAAATTTTTAAATTAAAATTTTTAAAAACTGTTTTTTAATGTGAAAATTTTTTAAATTAGAAAAAGCAAAAAAAATTTCTTAAGGAAATTTTATTTCAAGGAAAATTTTTATTTTTTATGATATCTTTCAAAATTTTAATAAAACAGGAAATATGTCTAAATTTCATTTCGCTTTTAAGATTTTAATTTTGGAAAATTTTCTTCAAATTTCAATTTTTTTAGGGTGTTCTCAAAAAATTCTTATTTTGAAAATTTTCAAATTCCAATTTTGAAAAAATATTCTAAAACATGCTTATTTTTAAAGATTTTCCGCTTTATTTATATTTATATTTATTTTACTTCTTTCTTTCTTTCATTATTCTCAACTCTTTTGCAGAAATCTGCTCTCACTACCGCTCTTCTTTTCGCTTTGGCCTACTGCCAGCAAACGAGGTGATTTAACGGTGAAGTGAAGAAATTATTACATTGATCAATTAATTGCGACCGAATTGTGTCCGAAGTGCAGAAGCGATTGTAATAAAAATGCTCAACAACAAGAACAAGCTGTGCTACTCGGGGTAAGTTAAGTGCTCGCAGACAATCACGCTATTAAAAATTTATTGTATGTGTACATATATATACATAATTGTACATAAGTGTACATTTAAATATATGCTTGTTTAAACTCACACCCTGAAATGTGTGGTCGAAGTGGCGACCAGAAGTGAATGAGAGAAAGTGCAAAGTTCTAAGACAGCAAAGGATATACGCCAAATGTACTCTCTCATTCAATTAGGAATTTACTTTAAAATATTGATACTTTTATTCAGTTGAAAAATAATAATTTAAAACTTAAATTAATAATTTTACTTAAATAAATTAAATATCGAAGGATATGAAAGAGTACTTCCTCCTCAATTACTTTGAAAACCTAGTTGTTCTGTGGTGTGCTCGCAATCGAGCGAAATTTGCGAACGTATTTATTAAATATTTGTAGGTTAAGGTGGTCAGAAGATTACACTGTACAACAAATTTGAGATTTTTGTCTTCGTATTTGATTAAATCAAATGAAATTGAAATCAATCGAAACAAAATTCCGCGAATATTTGAAACCCAAGGATCTTAAGCTTAGTGAAATTCTATAAGTAATGGAATTATTCCTGAAATTACGGTGAATTGCTGTTTTTTAATCAAAAATTCTAGCTTTTAAATAATTTGATATTTATTTTTACGTAAAGCAATCGCCACGTTCCGCTGGGAGACAATTTTACGCTTCCTATTTTTTTATTTTATACGACGAAAAATGTTGTCTTTAATGTTTTTGATGCTGGGTCATTGAGCTTTCAAGCATATTTGATTTTTTTTAAGGCATCTCAAAACCTTCTGACTTTATTTATTGAGATTATATAGTGGGTCATCTCAGGTGTTGTTATGTAAGCATTGCAAGTTTCTAGACAATTGAATTAGTTGGACTTGTTTCAGAAATCCCAATTCAGTACATTATGTACTACGAAGCGTTTTATACTGAAACAATGACCTGAAATAGTATCAGAAAATTCATTCGATATCTTTGAAATGATATTTTATTACCGAAAAGTAATTGGAAACTACTCTACACATACATGTATTTAAAAAAAAAATAATCCTTTATTATTTGTATCCTATTTTAGTTCTTTCAAGATTTTTAAAAAATATTTTAAAAACTTTAAAAATTAATTTTTATTTTATAATTTTATAGAAAATATTTCAAGTAAATACTCCTTAAGAATTTAGCAATATATATATTTAATTCCTGCAAAAAATGTTAATATTAAAAAATATTTTAAAATATTTTAAAATAAACTTTTATTTTATAATTTTAGAGAAGATATTTCAAAAAAGATATTCTTTAAAAGTAGATTATAATAATTAAATATATTTAAAGTCTGTCAATATTTTTAAAAAATTTAAAAATAAATTTTTATTTTATAATTTTATAGAAAATGTTTCAAAAAAAATATTCCTTAAAAGTATATTACAATAATCACATATATTTAAAGTCTTTCAATATTTTTCAAAAATATTTTAAAAAATTTAAAATTAATATTTTTTTTTTATAATTTATAAGGTATTTAAATTTTTTAAAATATTTTTTCGAACTATTTTTTAACATATTGATATAAATATATTATAATTATATTTATTATTTGTGATTCAACTGTGTATATTTTTTTATACACTTTATAATACAGTATACAGTATATAGTATAATATATATACACTTAAATAGACCACCCTAATGCAAACTACCACAAATTAAGTTTCCATTGAGCGAATCTGCGGAATTCTTTTAGCACTTATTTTCAACTCATTATAATCGCAACATGCAATGATTCCTAGCAGCATTTTCGAAATTATAGATTACGCGCTTTCATTTCCAAATGAAATAACGCAGAGCAAAGAATCGCAAGAATAATAAAACTGCACACAATTCAATTTCATCAGTTGAAATTAATTATGACGCTGTAGTCTAAAATACACAAAAACAATAAAAATAATTTCTACATTTACTACATAATTGCACGAAAATCCCATATACTTATGCAGATATGTAACGATTTACAACAACTAGTCAATTCCAAAGCATTTCTCTCTCTTTGCATTTCTCACACGTACAATGAATTTTTGTTGCCTGTATTTTTCTAGTTTTACTGCGGAAAATGAAAGTTCTGATTTACATATATTCAATAGCAGCCAGCATATGTATGCATATGAGCGCATATTTGTGTCTTTGGCATATGATTCGTAAGCCATTTGAAAGGCACATTCCTTTCGTTCGACTATTTATGAATATTTATTATTCGTGCGGCTTGTCGTTTGCACTCGCGTGACAAAAGAGTTTTTCTTTTACACTTTTTCACTTTTTCACTTTTTCGTTTTTTCGTTTTTTCACTTCTTATTCAAATCCACCATTCCTATTGTAGTCAATTGAATATATAATTCTAGTGGCCCCTTTCAATTGGTTGATTGACGATGCGCCTGTGAAATGCGGCGCTCAAAGTGAACGCAGAGTTGCTTTTTTTCGCTTTCATTGTTTGCGACCCAGAATTTGAGTATGTGTAGCTTTGCGATGACATTTTAACACATAGATAACATATATATATATATATATATTTGTATATAAGAAAGTATTTAAACATTTTTTCAATTGATTTACTTCTAGAAAAATTGCATATTTTGACTTTTTAACTTAGATTATACATATTTGAACGTAATTTGATTTCAAATATTAAAGAAAAGTATAACTGTTATTTTCTTTTATGCTCTTTATTCAAAAGTGTATATTTTCTATTGTCATTTGTTGTTGTGATTTTTCCTCACAGTGTTACCAATTAGTTCTCACGTTACAAATAACACTTTTTCAATGCACAAATCAACAATTCCGTTAGTCTTTTCCAATGTATTTATTTTTTATTTTTTTTTTGCTTCGAGAAAAGTAATTAAAAACGTGTTTTGAAAATTGTCACGCTATTTGCATTCATTTATGCTGTTATTGATTTATAATTGAAATTTTGTTGCATTTGTTGTCATTTTTATTTGAAAGAAAATGAAAGTGCTGCTCTTTGCATGGCTCAGTGGATTTGTATATAGACATTTTGTGGGTTAAATGTATAACTAAGCGAAATACTGCGCTCGGTTCCACATTAACTAAGCCATGGCTGCCAACTTTTAAATTAACTTATATGCAATATTGTTGAAAAAAGTGGTTTACAAAAATTTTTTTTAATTCAGTGAGAAAATATAATCCCCTATAGTAGTTTTTTAACAATGTTGCCATCAGATATTTTTATGTCACATAAATATAGATTTTAAAATGCTTATATAGTAAACTGTTACAATGGCCCTCAATCATTTTACAGTTGCAAGTTTTTTAAGGATTGCCAACATAATAAATATTTGTTAGTTTAGAAATTACATAGAAATGTTTTTGACAAGAGTTGCCAGAAATTATTTTTTATGAAAAAAATTGATACATAACCGAAAATATAAGGGCGCCTAAAAGAAATTTTTCAACAGATATTTGAATTCAATTCAAGAAGAAGTACAAAATTAAATAAAATTTTCAACTTGTATTATACTTTTAAACTTATTGACATTCACGTTGAATTTTGAACGCTCCTGCATTCAGAGGCTCATAGTAAAATTTTATTGAAAATATTTCTGTTATATGTTCTAACTTTAATTCATGAGAATTTTCGACACTTTACTTAAAAAATGGTAGGAAACACTGAACTATTCAGGAGCTAGATAACTAAAATATTTTCTGCTAAATTTCTATGGTTCGCTATGTTGGTTTTCTTGGGTTATTTTTTTTATAAAATCTGACTTTGTTATTTAGTGGTATTTTGGAACAAATTTCTGTTTTATTGTAAATAGTTCTATTTACCGCTTTTTAAAATAAATTTTCTTTCTTTTCGAACAGAGTTGCCATATTTTTTTCCAAATTTTTGTTAATTGAAAACTAGCGCCTTTTTCCGTTTTTTTCGAAATAGTTGATTTTTATTGCGCTTTAGCGCTGTCTAGTGTTGCCAGATTATTTTTAGTTGTAATTTGTTATAAATGCATATTTATCATGAAATTATAATAAAATTGGCAGCAGTCTCTCCTTAAGAAAATTGTACTTGAGTACAAATTTCACTCAAAGCATTTTGCGCTGAATAAACTGTAATGCAAGTAAAGCATAAATCATTTCGAAAATCCAATTACTTTCAGAAATATATGCAAAGTTAGCAATTGAATTAAATTATAAATCATTAATGTTCGTATTTACTTTTTAACCCACATTGAGTATGCAACTTAAGTCTTTCGTGTGTGCCTCAACGTCGCGGAACAATTTCCTATGGCAGGTTGCTGCAGCGCATTTGCATTGGTCACTTCGTTCGAACTGTTAACTAGTGCATGCAATTAGACTATGGCTGGTTTTCTTGTTAGATTTTTAAGATTTTGCACACGCCAAAAGACCCCACGCGCTCGTGTAAGTGCATGCCTGCCGATTTAGATAGAAATCTAGAAATATTACTTCTCGTATAAATCATTTATAATATTGTTTTCTTTCGGTCGTGTTAGCATTTTTTTTAGTTTTAGGCTCATTTACCGCAATTTCTAACAAAGAGTGAAGGGTCCGTAAAACGCGAATCATTAGTCAAAATGCAACACTGGCTACATGGTGCTGGGTGTTTAATAGAATGCAGTGAATTAGATGCATTTGGAGTATTTATTTAATGCCTTTCATTTTGTTTTGTTAATAAATTTGCTCAGTTTCGATGGCGTAGTTGCCATAAACTTAATGCTAATTGGGTTATATGAGTATGCTTGTGATTTAATGAGATTTTAGCTGGGAGGGAAATTCTGCATAATTTGTTTTAGTGGCTTATTAAATTATCAAATTTATTTTCTTTTTCTTACTTTCACTGTTTTAATTTAAATTTTTGATTTTAAATTTAATTTAAATCTATGTTTAATTTTTTTTCATTTCTATTTTTAATTAAAATTAAAATTATAATTTAAGGTTTTTTTGATGTTTTTAACAGTTTAGATTAATTTTTAAAATTAAAATTAAAATTACATTAAGTTAAAATTAATATTAAAAACAGAAATAGAAATAAAATTTGCAAATAAAAAAATATATATTTAATGTTTTTATTTTTAATTAAAATTTATTTTACTTTAATTTAAATTTAAGTATATATTTTTAATTTTCAATTAAATAATTTGAATTTTTAATTAATTTTAATTTAAATTTTAATTCAGTGCGATATTAATTTAAATTTAAATTTTGATTTCAATCTTATGTTTAATTTAATGAATGAATAATAAGTTTTAAAAAATTTTTTTTAAATTTTAGTTCTTATTTATATTTTCAATAGTAATTGTAATTTTTAATGGACTGCAATTTTAATTTAAAATAGTTTTAATATCTGGTTTTAATATAATGTAATATTAATTTTATTTTTATTTCTAGTTTCACTTATATTTTTATTTAGATAAATTATTATTTTTTAAATCCTTTGTATTCAAGCCTCATATTTTTAGACGTTTTTTCTACATGTATTCGGGACGCTTACAATATTTAATAAATTTTGTTTTGAAAATATTGGAATTATAATTAATAAATCGTTGTAAATAAATGCCTAAATGTGACTGTGTACACTTCTCTGTGGTTCTTTTACCTTTAACATACAGACGCCTATGAATGCAACATTTATAATCGCACTCTTGCATGCTCAATCTTAATCAACTCATTTCGCATGCATCGCATATATATAGCACAAAATAAATCATTTCCATATGAAAATAAATTTTTAAGCGTATAAACTCGCGTCAAATTCGAAATGCAGCTGTAATCTACTTTCTGACGACACAAAATCACGGCGAAAGAGGAAAAATTAAAATGCACGTTTTGCAGTTTGGCCATTAAGGTTATGGCCCTAGTGCTCCAGAGCCACCAACAACACTACGAATATTGTCACAGCTGGCTTCTGCGGCTGTGTCGTCTTCAAAGCAATTCTGTGCTACCGTTTGGTTGACAAAAGGCGGCTGTAAGTCATCAGTGAAAGTTTCTGCATTTTTAGAAAGACACACGAAGACACACGAGTATGACAAATTCATGCAAAACAGTGAGTCAGTGAGTCAGGGAGTCAGGGGGTCAGGGAGTGAGTGAGAGAGTATGTAGTGTTCGTAAGCGAGACGCTGATGAGCACGAGTGCAGAGAAATGAAAACAGTTAAACGAAATGAGAAAAATAAACAAATAAATATTATTTGTGAAAATAAAATCGAAAACGGCTATACAAGTGAGGCGCGACGAAAAGTGACTAAAAATACGAGTGCTAACAGTGGCTGAACGGCCGAGCCGATGAAAATAAATTAATCAGTATATGAAGAAGCGGTGTGCTAGTGAAATATGCACAAAAGGCCGGTAGGTGATGGAATGCATAAAAATTGGGAGTCTAAAAACTTAAAAAATCATATATTAAGAATGTCAGCTCAGTTAAATGGTGGCTAAAATTACTGTGCAGCCCAGTTAGGGGCGTTATATACTTAAATATGAGTATGAGTGTGGTTGTAGAGGTGGTGGATATTGTAGGTTTTTTGCTATGAAATTGTTGGCATTGAATTGGAAAGTGCAAAGAGTTGAATTTTGAAATAATTCTTTTATATATAGTGCTTAAAATTAGAATGAGGGACAGAACATTTTTTTGTGCTTTTCATTAAAATGAAATTCCTTTTGCCTTTTGGGAAATTTTTTAGATTTTTTAAATTTAATAATTTAATAAAAATTATTTTTTTTTTTATTTTGAATGTTTTAACAAAAATTTTTGACAAATTTTTTTTTTTTATTTTGCTTTTAGTTATTGTTTGTTTTTCTTTATTTTAAGCATAAAATATTTTTTTTATAATTTTTAAATAATTTCATTTCATTTGTTTTTAATTTTTTATGTTAGTACTGTCTTGCATAAAGGAATGTTGCAAAAAGGAATTCTTCCGTATAATAAAATTTAAGAAATTAAAGAAGTAAAATCTTAACAAAAAGTTTTTAACAAAAAACTTTTTAATTTTTTCTTGCTCACTTTTTAATAAAATATTTTTTTTTAACAATTATTTTTTTAATGTTTTATATTTGTTAATTTAATTTAATTTTATTTGCTTTTAATTTTATAAGCATTTTTTTTTTTTTAATGCAAGGAAAGAATTTCTTCTGTATAGTGAAATTAAAAAAAATTCTTAATTTTTTCATTTGAAGACTAAAAACATTATTTTTTCAATTTAAACACTTACTAAAAATATTTCAATCTATTTACACTGTAGCATGAAAAAATTAAAGAATTCAAACTTTGGCTTTTGTTAATAAAAAAATAAAAAATAAAAAACTTAAAAAAGATCAATTATCAAGTAGGAAATAAACTGATCGCAAAGCGACGTCTAACAAGTGGCATTAAAAGCTAAACATGAAAAAATACCAGAAAAAGTTTGCAGGTGTATAAGAAAAAATGTGAAAATATTAAAAAGTCATAAAACAATAAATAACAACAAATAGCACAAAAATAAATAAAATATGCGCGCACAACTCGAAACTCAGTAAGTCAGTCAGTAGAATAATGAGCGAGGCAGGAAAGTGAGCAAATATACATTTCTTGCAGCGGTTTTTACTTTGCTTTTTACTTTGCTTTTTACGACTTTTTGCATGCCAAAGAGCGTATGCCAACAGTCAAATAACATAAAAAAAAAAATATAAATAAAAACAAAAACAATAACAAAAACAAAAAAGAAAAAAGTTGTACGTGAGCTCACTGCAGCATTTCACTTTCACCACTTGTCGAATTGTTTTTGGCTTTTTTCTCAAGTGTTTTTATTTCTTATTTTTTATTTAAAATTTTTTTTTTGCGTTTGGTGTGCCAATGTCTGCGGTCTGGGTTTTTACTGCTCAAGTGTCGTGCTTCTGTCTTCTTCATCTTCTTGCTTCTACCACTTCTTGGTTCTCATTGCTGCCTCAGAGCACTTGACTGTTCATATATATTGTCATGGTTGTTTGAGCAGATAATCATCTGATGAATGACAATGAAATTGAATTATTTCTGGTGACAGGTGTTTGCACATACAAACGAACGCAAATATGTGTGTATGTATACATAAATGTCTTCGACTGTGTAAGAAATCACATTATGGCTTGTGGGAAAGTAAATTGAAATCGTAATTGAAAAAGTGGACAAAGTGAGTTTTGAAAAAATGAATAATTTTTATTTTGCAACATACCTTTGCTGTGATTATAATATGGCTATTTTAGCATTTTGTATGCTTTGGAGTTGAACTTATTTGCTTGGTGTGTATATAATAGCCTCAAAAATAAGAACAAGAAGCTATTGGCATTGTTATAGGAGTTTTTAGAAACATTATGTTTTAAATTAGTAAAAAATTTGCTACAAAAAGTGTATGAAATAAAATTTAAAATAAAATTTTTTCCTTTTTATTTTTTTTTTTATATAGAATATAAAAAAGATTATTTTTTACATTTCATTTCAGAATTTCATGAATTTTGCAAGAATTTTCATTCCTGAAAATTTATTTAAAACAATGTTTTTATTTTTCTAGTTTTTCCAATTTTTATTCTACCGTTTTTAATTTCCTGTAATGTTTTAAAAAATTTTTTTCTCTTTTTAAATTCTTTTTTGTAATTTTCTATACTTTAAATATTTCCATTTAATGTTTTTATTTTAAATCAACATTAAATTGTTGTTTGTTTGTTTGTTTTTATGGTAAATTTATTTCATTTTGAAAAAAAAATGTTATTATTTTTTATAACATAAAAAGTAATAATTTAAAGGACTTCTGCTACTTTTTTGTATTTTCTAACATTCTATTAAATGTGTTTTAATTATTATTCTTTTTTTACTTCTATGTTTTTAGTATTTTTTATTTATTTTTGGTTTATTGTTTAATTTTATTGCTTCCGTTATTTTATTTTGTAACTTTATTTTTGTTTTCTAGTTATTTCAAACTTTTTTATAAATTTAATTTTTGTCACTTTTAATTTTCCTTTTCTTTAAAACATCAAAAGTAAATTATTATTTCTTATTTAGTTCTGATATAATTTATCTATTTAATTGCTTACAATTCTTTCCAAATAATTATAAATATGCTATTAAAAAATTTTTTAATTATAAAATCCTCGATATTATTATTATTTTTTTTTTCAAACCAAATCTAATTTATTTAATATATTTCTTGTTATATTTCGAAATTATGTAATTTTTTATTGTTTATTTCAGATTAGACTTAAATTTTGTTTTTATTTTTTAAAAGTTAACTTTATAGAAAAATTTATTTTTAGGCTAAGTTCTCAAAGTTAAAAAAAATTACGCTAATCTCTTCTTTTAATTTCTTTAGTAAGTTAAATACTTTAGCTTATAATAGATATTTGCATTAATCAGTTGAAAATTGCTCGGTTTAGATGTGGGTTAAATGAAATATAAGATTTTTAGCTTGCCTAAGTCTTTGTATTCACACTGCTGATAAGGTTTCTTATTTTGAAACAATTTACGAAGTAAAAGTGAGATTTGTATACCATTTATCAGGTCTTAACGGTATTTTCCCGAATTATTTTATCATAAGTAAAAGGTTGTTTAAATACGTAGACATTGGTCTTCCATAAGACGCGTCAACCAAACCGCACCGAACAACTCAAGGATGCGGGAGCGATGATTTGCGGCGGTTTTATGTCTAAAGCAAGGACTAGTTATAGGCCATATATGTTTATGAAATCGGTAACATTGATAGATAAAAGTCCTATCTATGCCTCATATGTTGAGAAGCACTTGAAATTAGCATATAATATTTCATTTCTTTAATTTTTGTTCTAAAAAAATAGAATCTTTAAAAAAGTTATTCCCTCTAAAAACACTCAATGACTACAATGGAAATGGAAGCACCCTCTCTTTAATACTCTCTCCATCCTTCTATTTCTTTGCTTTGAGCTCTTTATCTTCTTTACCCAACTATTTCTCTAACAACTGGACTTGCTCGTTCACTAGCAGGTTAATCGGCTGCCGCCGAGCATTCACCAACATCAACGCTGGCTCTACTTCTATCAGCTCACACACGAGCTCATAAGCGTTCGCTGCCGGCACAGTTATTGACAATTGATGGCAGCTAAATATGTTGCGGTACTGTTATGCGATGAAACAAACAAAAACAAACATACACACACACACATGGATATACAAGCAAACAAAGTTCTGCTGGCAACATAGGCCACAAACGATGTATTGTAGAAATATACAATAACAAACAATTTCAACGCCTCTGTACCACAAGAAAAAAAAAATAAATAAAAAAAAGCAAAATAATAATAATGAGTGTGTGTAATTTTTGAGTGGTGATAATGTGAGTCTAAGCGATACACTTAAAAGCAATAATCATAATAATAATAGTAAGAGTAACAACGGTGAACGGTGAACGGTGAGCGGTAAAAAGGCAGAGAAAATATGAAAGAAATGTCCAACAACAGCAACAACAACAGCAATCAGCCATAGAACATGTGCCACTTTGTATGTAAATATGTACACGCACATAGATCACTCAACTCAAAACGACGCCAGCGGGTTTTCGATTGCATTGTTGGCATTTTCTTTGATTACCAGCTGTCGACAATGCTCACCAAATACACACACACACACACACACACACATACACTCAAATATGCCAGAAAACACTCATAAACGCATTTTTTGTGCGGTTGGTTGGGGCCGGCGCTCAAGTTGATGGAGTTGTTGATGCGCTTGCAAGATAAGCGAACAACAAAAGCCAAAATAGTGGATCAAATTTAATGATACCTTTAAATGGTGGCAACAATAACATCATGCTACCGCAAAGAAGAAAATCACTTGTTTTTCGCTTTTTTAATTTTGAAAAAGTGACAGAAAGAAATCACTTAGACAGCCAAACAAATTGAAGGTGGTAAAATGGAATTCTACTTTTTTCATTAACTTCTCTTTCTTGTTTCTTGTTTCTGCTTCCTGTTTTTGTTGTGCTGTTGTTGGTGCTTGTCTGCTTTTAGCGCTAAACAAAGAAATGGGTGCTTAGAATTACCCATTTGCTTAATGTTTTTCTGTCTGGCTAAATTGTTAAGTGGGTAAGAGTGCTTTTGTTGCTGCATTGAGTTTATGGTGTGTAAAAAAGTTGCTTACAAGCATAATTGACGTATGCAGTTAGCGGTTGCTAATAATTCTGCGCAAATAGAATAGTGAAAAAAATTTATACATATACATATGTATAGTAACAAAAATGGATCTCTATAATGATTTGATAAAATCAGCACACTCAAAATTATTCTATGATACAGTTAAGTTTAATCAATGCAGCCACTTGACATTAAGTTAAATAAATTTTTTGAGGTTGCCAGCTAACTGAAATTAAAAAATGCATACATAAACATCTGCAATGTAATTTGTTGTGGAGTTGCCACCAATTTAAACATTACACTTACTTTAGAGCATTAAATATTTATAAACATTAATATTTACATTTCAAAAAAACTTTTAAAGCTTAACAAATATTTTCGAAGAGTGCTATATGTTAACTTCACCAAAAAACGTAAAGCGACAGCCTTACTTTAGTGCAAGCGGCTATATAGCTCGCGAAATATACTTTCTTTAAAGATACTTCCAGGGTCTTGAAATGAAAAGCACCACAGATGTTCAAAGCTTTTTAAGAGCTTTAAAGAGCGGTTAAAGTATTTTACAGCCTAACTAAGAAAATAATTTCTGGAAGCTGTTTCCTTTAATATGACACAGTTTTTTCTTCTATATTATATCTTTTAATTAGCTTTTATAAAAATTTTATAAAAATTTCCTCGACACAAAAAAAAATTTTTTTTTAAATGAAAGCAAATAAAAAGTCACCATAGTAATAGGTTTTTTAAGTTCTTGAACCGGGTATTGCCTATCGGGTTAAGTTTTTTTAAAGAGTATTTTAATTTATAGCAAATATATTTTTAGAAAATAAAGCCAAATTGGAACAGAAGTACATTTCGACACTAGCGGCATCTATCTGAAGTTTTTTCGAAACAATTTTTAAAAGCAAAAACCTTGTAGAAAACACCGTTAAATTGTAAAGATCTGAATGACGGTAGGCAAGAGATCATCTTCTGTAGGCATCTTCTGTAAAAATATATGGCAGTTTCAAAATTCTCTCTTTTAAAATTTTAATTAAAAAAAAAATTTAATTTAAATTAAAAAATAATTATGCTTTATTTTTTTAATGTAACAAAAAAAATTTTACTTAAAAAATTTTCAATTTAAATTTTTGGTATTTCTCGTACAAATACTTAACACTCGATGCAAGAAGTATGCGAAATTCCGAAATTATAAGTAAATCTTTCTCTCGCATATGAGTAGCGCTTCTTATTAGTAGTTTTACTCATGATCGCCCACGGCATTATACGCGAACAAAACACACACCTAGCAACCTGTGCAGCCCAAGCACCAAGCCTTTAAATGCCAACAATTCCGGAAATTTATCGAAATGCCCGAGATTAGCTATCAATGGCACATTTTTATCGCTCGCCGCAAGCCAAATCATTTTCCAAGAGCGCAAGGCAACAAAGAAAAAGCAATGAATAAAGTCTGCTGCGGGCATTGACTATTTGCATACTTATACAAAGTCTGAATGGAAGCCACAACTCTTTTTTTTGTTGCTGTCTTAAATTATTTGCGCCTTTTGACTCCGAAGCTGACAACGCGCTGCAGACTGCCACCAAAGAAAGGCTGCTACCAATTGTTTACATACATATGACTACATATGTTTGTGTGTCTCATTGCGTGTATATTTTTGTTGTAAATTATTAGAGTGTTTGTCCAATTTTTATTTGGAAAAAGAAAGTGCGAAAAGCGGTACTTTATGCCGTCTCCTTTGCGCCACTTAGTCAACAAACCGCTTGAATCGACTTCGATCGATTCTTTATTTGTATGTCTTTTATAAGCTTCACTACATAACCATTGCATATAAGGCTTAAATATCTGTATGTAGTTGGCTTGAATGGCACAGTTTAATTGAAAATTTATGCAGAGACATTCCAATTTTGTTGCTGTAAATACGTGCTAATATGTGTTTAAGCACATAAGCTTAGGTAATAACATTATTTATATGCCATTTATTATATGCATATACATATGTATATAAATTTGTATTTAAATGCATGAAATTTGAATTATTGTGGCAAATTGCGGACAGACAACATATTGCTATGTTGAATTAATAAGTTGAATTAATAAGCGATTAGTGGCCGCATTGTACAAAAGCGTTAGGTAAGAAACGCGCTCATTTGCATAGGTTCAAATTTCACTTCCTACTTAAGTCGCGCTTAATCTATAGGCAATCGAAGAAAGTGAAAATTTGCAAGCATAATTTGCTTTTCAAAAAATATAACACTGAATTTTTATACTTTGAAGTATACACATACAAATGAGTTCGATACTCATTAATCAGTTTTTGGTTAATAACCAAAGCTTTTTTAAATTTCTGTAGGGAGGAAGTGTTGTCATTTCGTTTATGTAATATGAAAATGAGTCATTGACACCACAGTAACAATCACTGTTGGTGATTTTGTGTTTTGTAACTGTGTGAAAAAGCATGAGGAACCTTGATCTCACGAAGTCCAAATGGACAAAAACTGGCCAACATCCCTTTAATTGGAAGCAGATAATTTTGTTGTAAAATTTTCTTGTTTTACTGTTGTTCATTTTGATGCTACTATGTTACAATTAATTTATTTCACAATTTAAACTGAATTAAAAATTAAAATAATTGGCAACACTGCTAAATATTTCAACAATATTATATAATCTCGCCTTAAGATTTTCGGTTAGTTATGCCTTTTTTATCAGTTTTATTACATTAAAATTTTTAGACAGGTGGCAACTCTCATAAAACAACTTGCTAAATTTTTCAATCTCAAGCTTTCTTAGCACTCTTCTTCTAAACTACTTATAATGGGAGTGTCTTTTAAATAATCCACTTTTTATTTTCAAAGAGGTGGTAAGCCTCAGCCAAAAATGTATTAAATTATGAGCTGTCTTAAACTTCTTCATTTAATGTTCTTGTTGTAACTTTTCTTTATAGCGAATTTTTAGTTTATAATTAATAACCAAAAATTGCTTTATCCGAGGGATTGTTAAAAGCAAATTTTGAACATTTTGTTTTTATTAATCTGTTGGTAATTATACATTTATTATTATGCGCATTATGCTTAATTTTAACTTTTTATATTTCGTTAAAATACTATATTGCTGAAACTAATCTAAATGTAGTGCTATTTGTAATTTATTATTATTTGTATTTGATTTTCAAATGAACGAGGAAAAATTCATAAAATTTCCGAAAGATTAGAAAGCGAAAAAATACCTTAGCACTACATTGCAGTTATTGAGCAGAAAAATCACTTAACAATTTCTATTTGCAACCAACGTCCGTCTCGCCACATACGCACGCACTAGCAGACATACATACAAACAGAAATTATGTACATAGATATTTATGTTGAGTATGCAGTTAGAAACGTGCCTTGCCTCACCAACGTACCTATGTTTGTATGTATGTATGTATGTATGTATGTTTGTATGTATGTAAGTTTGTATGTATGTTTGTTTGTATAAAAAATAATAGAAATTTTCAATGGTAAACAAATAAAATAGTAATAATCAAGCTGTTGCACACACACAAACACATACACACGCATAAAATGGAATACCGCCACGGCTATGCTCTGCTATGATGCGCTGTGGTGTTACCAGAGAAAAGTTGGCAGTGATATAAATAATTTTTCTGTATTTACATATATACATAAGTGTTTGTGCAGCAAGTTAAATGTTAACAGCTAACACAAATAACAGCGGGAAAGCCAGCAAATGGCCAGAGAAATTCTTATAGTACACAAACAAGGCAGAGAGCGGGCAGCGGCGGCGACTGCGGAACGTGATTGTGAAATTATGGCGAGTGATAATGGAAATAGAATGCATATATACATGCATACATGTGTGTGTTGCATATTTGCAAGTGCTTATCTGTGTGTGTGTGCGCACATTTTAATTTTGAAGCTAGTTGCCTATGCGGAGCATTTACTATACAAGTTGCGCAGCTTGTTATTGTTGTCGCTGCCACAGCCACAGTCACAGCAACATTTATGTGTGTATATGTGCAGCACACATTCTCATACTTGTATGTATGTTTGTATTAAAATTAGCTATTATCCTTGTTGTTGTACTTGCCACTTTATTTCTTTGTTGTTAATATAATTGTTCTTATTATTGTTGTTGACCACATTGTGCCACATAAATACGTCGTTGACGTTGCCGCAAAGCGCCATGACGCTAACTGTTAACGAGCAGAGTTGGTAAGCGGACGAGTTACTTTGCCAGAAATGAAAATGTAATAATTATGCCATCACGTTTTCATTTCGCACACTTCTAAGTATGTTTATGTTTACGTTTACGTTTGCGTTTGCGTGTCAGCGGGCGGTTCACGTGCGTGTGGTGTAACGAAATACCTTTTGCAGCGCTTTTTAAATACATGAAATTTAGAGATTTTGCAATTTTGAAAGAAAATTTGAAGATTTGAAATGTTTTTTCTTGATTAATTTTTTAAAAATTTTTATAATTCATTTCAGAACTAATTGGAAGGTTTTTAAGTTAATTAAAACGAAGTGTTTGAAGCTTTATATTTTACTGCTAGTAATTTATTTTCTAGAATTTTTAGTATCTCATTTTTTTACTGGCTTATTTTAATTTAAGTTTAAGACTTTTTAAAATTTATTTTTAGTTTTTTCAATTAGAAAATTTTTAAAATATTTTTTTGGAATTTTTTTAATTTTTTTTAATATTTAAAATTTTTTTATATTTATTTATTTTTGTTTAAATTTTTTTTTTATAAAATTTTTCTATTTGTCTTTAATGATGTTTTAAGAATATTTTTTTTTTATACTTAAATTAAAATTCCAATTTTTCTACTTTTTAATTAAAAAAATTTTTTTTATTTTAGTGTTTTTTTGTAAATCTTTTAAAATTTTTAATTACCAAGTTAATGTTGATTCAATTGTTACTTTAGATACTTTAACTAATTATTAATTTTAATTTTTTTTAGGAAGAGTGTGAAGAAAAATAACTAAAGTAACTTTAGATACTTTAACTAATTATTAATTTTAATTTTTTTTAGGAAGAGTGTGAAGAAAAATAACTAAAGTAATAATATTAAATATTAATTTTAGAAAAATTTGTAATGAATAGTAATTTTAATTATTTAAGAGGGTAGTTAAATTTTTCAATAAATAACATTTTAATTATCGAAAAGAATTTAAATTAAGCAACAATTTAAAATTTCATTAAACATTTATTACGCAACCTCTAAGCTAAATTTTTTTATTATTAATTTGTCGCGTTACCTCTCGAAAAAAACTTTTAAAGACCAAACTTGTTTGAAAAACAAAAAAAAAAAAACACCACGAAAAAGTTCACTTGACCCATTTACCTTGAGTACTTTGGGGTATTCACCAACAGCCAGAAGCACAAACGAACTAATTTCATATGTAATGCATTGGGTTTATGTTTCAATTGTTTACTATAAAAGCAGCATAAAATTTTTTGGGACACATTATATTTTAGTTGCAATATTCGACTTAACACATTTTTCTTATGTCAACTTGCAAACGTGAAATTGTGTGAAATTGCGTTAAATATTGTGAAATTTAATGTTTCCAACCAAGGCGACAGCAGCGCATACATACATACATACATATAGAAGCATATGTATACTTGTGTATATGTGTGTATTTCGATATAAACTCGCCGGTTTGCATTTATGTCACTTCTTGGGGTGCTCGTTGCGACCAGTTGGCGCGCGCATGCAAAAGACTTAAGCAACGAACGTGCACAAACTTCATTACGCGCATGCGCGAGTACGGAAAGCGCAATGCGTGTTAGGCAGCGCAATAGCAATCAAAGCAGCATGTACATGGATGGACATGTAAATGCAAACACATGTACATAAATGTACATAAATGTGCATATGTATGCATGTAAATGCGTAATTATGCGTGTAAGCATACAAAACGGTATTTGCTAGAAGCAAACTCATTGAGAACGCCAGCAGCTAACAATCTATGCGTCAGTTTAACATGTACATTGCATAGCATGCGCCACTTCAAATCCTACTTTCTATAATTACAGTATTCTACTGCATTTGTTACTGCTGTTGTTGTTGTTGCCATTAATTTGTTGTTGTTGCTCGCGTTTTCGCTGCCAATCAATTTCGTTAACACACACTATTTAGTTGTTAAGTGTGAAATGTGTTTCACTTTTCAAATATGCGCGGAATATTCAAGTGCAAAAGTAATGTGCCAACAATTAACACTTGGCAAATTATAAGCGAATTAGCCAAGAAAGTCACAAACTAATTCAAATGTGTATATGAGACATGTTTGTAATTATCTAAGGCTTGTTTTTTATTTATCTATTTGTAGTTCATCATCACATAGTCAGTGTAAAATGTGTATGTGTGTGTTTTGCAATCGTTTGTTTAGCATCGCGTACTAAATTTCTCGTATTCTTGGCCGGCTAATGTGCGTAACTCGACAGGAAGTTGCTTCTATGAGTGTGTGTGTGAGCAGTATAGAGCATAAAACCTGTGTGAAGCTGTATTGTGTGCAATTATGTACAGTTTTCTAAATTCACAACTAGTTTTTTGAACTGCACGACAGTAGCGGCAATTGGTACTCTATTTCTTTTCAAGTTCCGTTGTGCTTTTTTCATCTTTTTTAGTACTTAAAATCGAAACAATCGTTTACAAGATCGATATAGCTTTACTTAAATGAAATAAATAATTACAAATTTTATGCATATAAATTTTATGCATATAAATGCACTAAAATATTTTGTATAGATTTAATAATTTTTTTCTAAAACTGAAATTTTGCGTACATGTAAGCTGAAAATGCTGTCGGATCGAACAAGAACAACAAATTGTTGTGATTTTTATAAAAAAAAAAATTGTTTCCCTAGTTTTCTTTTATATTATATTAATGTCTTCTTTTCTAATTTTTCTGTTTGCAATTGATGGTAATTGTGGTATGGCTACCATATTTCTGACATTGGCTGGTAACGTTGGAAAAGAAAATATAAATATGATTATATTTATTTTAGCCAAGTGCACATTCTGAAAAAAATTCTCCACGCACATTTTATTCCACAAAATGTTTTTGAAATTTTTTTTTTAGGTTTTATATTTTTACAGGTGGTTTACATATGACCAAATACAAATAAGAATTTCTCTAAGAAATTGCTTTTGGAACGAAAAATCCATTTTTACTCTTTTACTTATTTTTTGATAAGTGGCAACCCTGCATTGAAATTTGCAGTAATGAATAATTTCCTGCGCTATATTTGAACCCTAACCCTTCCTAAACATCATCTTTGCCATACATTTTCTTATAATCTCCATTTAATTTTTTGCACAGTTGGCAACTCTGCTGCAAAATACTTTTCCAATTTAAAAGTTTTCATCATAGTTTCTCCTATACTGTTACAAAAACGTTCTTCGTTACTCAGACAAAAAATCTAGCACTATTAAGTCTATATATTTAGCATACTTCCTAGTACTCGAAAATATTTGCCTTTGAGTGTACACGTATATGAAAATCATCTAAAGTGAATGAGATGCATTGCTCTCTTATTTATGTATATATTATGTATGAACTTCAGCGCTTTGAATTGTATTCAATTATATTGTGCACTTGCCTGAAGTTCAGTTTTTTCCAAGTGTAACAACATTTATCACTTGCTGTTTTCTTCTGTTATTTACTCACCGCGAATGAAAGCAAAAAAAAAACTAAGTTAGATCAATGATAACAGTTTAGCGCTAATATCTATGGCCAGTAGCAGTCATTCTGATCAAATTATGGTAATAAGAAAATTAAATAAATCAATAATAGTTAGCAAGTAGCTTTCACTAGGCATGTATAAGATGAAATGATTTTAAACAGAAAAAATTTACTGACGATTATGGTAAGTGTAATTCATTATATATATTTATATATATATGAGTTTAAACTGATTGATTGTCTTGTAACACGAAAAGGTATTTTTCTGAATTTACTCTGCTGCTAGTATGCACTAACATGTAGAAAGTGGAGATACAGCGGAGTAAAGGTCTTCTTTACTTGTTTTAAAAAAAATGTGAAGAGCGCCTACTCAGTTGCCAAAGTGCAGGGGAGAATTCTACATTGGAGAGAAAAAATATAGAAAATTAAAAAAAAAATAAAATATTTTTAAGCAACAGTAGAACCGTGGGATCATGTGTACCAACGCCAATCGAAAATAACAAAATTCAAAGAATTTTTTAAGACTATAAATATAAGAGAGTATTTTAGAATAAGCTCAGCTCATTAGTTAAGTACCTTAAAGGAAAGGGAAATTGTTCAGTATTAATTCGATACTTTTACTAAACTTAATCGAGATAACAATGAGACTAATACAAAGATTTAGAGAACACATTGTGTTACATGCTACAATGGTTAAGCTTAAACTTATGCCAACACTCTACTTTCAGAACCGATAATCTTGCTCATTTGTTCCGAACTGATACCAATAAAATATTCGACTAGTCTCATATTGATACTGAACAAAACCTATAAAATTTTTCGCATTAAATACTATTCTCAAAAGCTAATATTGTAATGCTCTAGTGTTGTTGCGAAACTTTGGATGACTTTTTTAAACCTTCAACATATAATAGTAATTAATTTGGTAGACATTTTGAAGGTAGTAATTTTTTAAAGACCCAGATTTAAAGATCTTATTGATACTGATCTTAAAGGTGTAACTAATTCAAAATAATTTTTCCAGTAAACAATTTTTCAGTAATTTCTAATTTAAATAACATTTTAGAGCATGAATGATCCATCGACTTATAAGTTAGGTTAGGTTTAGGTATTAAGACTTTTTTTTATTATAAAGACTGAAAGACTTAGAATTATAAAGACTGATTCTCGCTACAGCCCTCAATTATTATCTCGATTAAGCCCTCATCTATCGATAAAACAGCCTGACGTTGGGTTTATTTGCTTTGTTGGGTACTCCATTATTTTTTCTTCATCTTCAGAAAGTAAGGAAACCTCACACAAGTACTATATTATTATAATCTTATAATTTTCGTATAATTTGGAATATCTGCTAAGGCGCTAATCAAATTTGAAACCGTTATTTAATTGAACATTTGTACCAAAATTATAATAAAAAATTAATTTTTAGCGCCATTATACACAGTAATTATATATCTTCATAATATTTTCCTCAATTCTTCGACCTCATTTACCGTTAGGCGCTTAATTGTGTCACAATAACCAAAGTGTAAATAAAATGTGTGGAGCCTAAAAATGTCAACGAAGAACACACGTTCGATGCATGAAATAATATTTAGTACTCACAGTACTGAGCTTTGTTCAAGTTCTAGCAAATTATAGCAAAGTGCCATAAAATCAGGAAACACTTAATGAACCAAAACAAAAATAAAAATACAAAAACAAGAAAGCAACTAGCACCGATTCTATTGTCATTTTTCCAATACTTAATAACGAAAACGGAGAAATAATAGTAAGAAATAATAAACAGAAAACACTTCAACGAGCACTCACCACTGTTGTTCGCATCAATTGGCTTAAATCCATTTGTCACCTGCACTAATGCGGCCATTATATACAGTGTTGTTAGCAGCCACATGGCAAATTTGATTGATGTGGATTTGGAGGTAAGCGCATGCGCCGCCGTCGCTGCTATTTTTGTTGTAGGCGCTGCTGTTGCGCTGCTGTTTTTGGCATTCGTTGTTGTTGTTCTTGTTGTAGTTAGCCACGCGCGTCTCTGGCGCGTCGCCATGCTAACCCACTTCAGCATCTCAACGCTATTCTGAAGTGTAGATTAGAACAATTTCTACGGCACAGAATTTTGAAAAATATTACAACAACAAAAATTTCGTTGCTTTGTTGCAAAAGTTTGGTTTGTTTTGAGATTGATTTTTTTTTTTTTTGTGGTGATTTCCTCTCTCGAATTCTTTTCGTAGAAGAATTTGTTAGAATAAGATTTTGCGGTCAACGCGCGATTTGTCGAAGTTTTTAACTATTTGTTTAAAAAGTTTTGTTTGAGTTCGCCATGCGTTCGTCGTCGAAATGTATTTAGTTTCGATGTTGTTGATTTAATTGTCGCGTTTTTGTGCACAGAAAGTAGACTTAGAACTTAGAAAGGTGAGTAGAAATAATCACTGCAAAAGGAAAAGTGGTTAGTTATAGAGAGTGTAGGTATTTTCTTTAAGAATTTGGAACAATTAATTGTTTGTTTTTTTCTTTTTTTTTTTGTTGGTTATAATTGTTATTTTAGCACCAATTTAATGTTATTTGCTTTCATTATATATGTTTTTTTTCAATAATTTCACCATTTTTGAGCTATAATTTTGCTTGAGAGTTTAGATATTTAATGTGCTGTTTAATTTTATTTCCTTCTTTATTCCTTAACGTTTAAAATTTTTTTCAGCATTACAATAAAATTATCTTAATTTTGCAATATTTTCGAAGTTTCACTATATATGTACTTGAGCTTTTTTTAATTTGCAAATGATTTACTTTGTCCGCTACACATTACTATATATATACTACATTTTATTATATATTTATATTAAATATATGTATATATATAGCGTGGATGTATTTTTTGAAAAATATTTTTTATAATTTAGCCGTCAGAAGAACGCATAACTCATTATTTAATTTGAAATTGTATTTAATTAAAAAAATACAGCTTGGCAACCCTGTGTTCTACTTTTGTAAATTTCTTTGAAAGCATATTTTTGAACAACACTTTTTGAATCTTCAGAAGTTAGAAAATTTTTGTAATAAAGACTCCTCAAATTAAGAGAAGTCTGGCAACTATATATTTTACTGTATTTGCTTTAACAATTTTTAAAATTTATTTTGGAGGTATATTTTTAGAAATTGTGAACACTTTATAAATTCTATGCTTTTTTGCTTAGTGCCATCACTTGGAAAAAGAAGAGAATTGGCAACTCTGTTCAAGTAGATCAAGTAAAATATTTGAAAATAATATAAAGAATATATGAAGAGCAACTTTTTATTTGAAAATTGTAATTTTTGTTTTTAAATTGTTTTGCGTTAAATTGTAAATGTATATTTGGTTTGTCTAAAATATTTTTAAGCCCTCTGAGCTAGATCAAAACTATTACAAGTTTAAAGGATTTACTATTTTGGCATCAGCAAAAATGTATCCCTTGGTAATATTTTCCAATTATATGGAGGTAGAAAATTGAGATTGATCTTTACACTTTGCTTGAAATACTAATTAATTTTTTAATTTTTTTTTGTATTAATTTTTTATATAATTATTATGTTATTTTAAAGAATTTTTTCTTTCCCAATTTTCTCATCAACTTTTCTACATTCAAACTTGTATTTCAATATTCATTTTCGCTAAATTATAAATATTTCTGCACATTAATCTGCATTGCGGATGCTGTTACATATACAAACAACTACAGACACAAACACGCACACATACACACACACACACACAACCGTCCGCACAGTTTGCTACTGTTTGGTGAACTCATAAACTACGCTTCATTTTAGCGCACAAGTTTATATGGTTTGTTGTTATTGCTTTTGTGTGTTGTTGTTATTGCTTGCAAAAAATACCGCTATCCTGCTGTATGCTCAATCATACGCTACATTCAAACTACATCGACGTTTACAGAAGATTACAAGAACAAAAGAAGGCTGTCAGCATGCAATTGCCGGTTGGTTGATTGGCGCCGAGCTTGGCTTGGCCTGGCTTGGCAGTGAACGAACGAAAGACTGAAGCAACGAACTTGTTTTGCTGCATTGATGCAGCGGCAATATTACCCGTGCACACACACACACACACACACACATACACACAGTCATGTGTAAACTTTAGTTTTCTCCAATTTAATTATTGGTGCTAATGTTGTTGTTATCATGCATGCGTTATTATTGTTGTTGTTGTTGTCGTGTATGTGTGTGTGTGTGTGTGCGCGCGCATGCGAGTACGCTGATTGCTTGTGCGCACACACTGTTGTTGCTGAACTGTTTTGTTTTTTTTTTTTCTTCTTGTTTTTGTTGTTGCTCAAACAATGCACAGGGTGACCGGCAACAGTCTTGATGGGCGTTGAGTGGCAAATTCGCTGGCCAAGCTGATAATTTATGCTTATTATGAGCATGAAATGCAACACGAATGGAATGTGCAAAATGCAGTAGCCAAGTAGCCGATAAAGAGCAGCGGCAAGCATAAAATTATTGCAACAACAAATTAGCGTAGAGACATGTACTCCTCTACGCATGCGCAAGCACTGTAAGCACAACAAACACTGGGCTGAGCGGAAATTAAGCAATGAAGTAATAAGTGCAGAATGTAGAGAAGCTGCGCAGCGCGAACAACACCGAACAAAGAACGGTCTGTTTCGAGCGTTGCGGCAAAAACGCGGTAAAAAAGGTAAAACGGTCCAAAACTGAACACCAGACTAACTGACAACTGACAATGTTTGCCGGTCACGAGAACTAACCGAACCAGCCGCCGTCGAAATGGGTTGCGGGACAACACACACCAATATTAATGTGCATGTGCATGTGTGTGTGTGTGTGTGTGTGTGTGTTTGTGTATGTGTGTGTGTAAATGGTAAATGGCTATCAGCGACAACAGTTTGCTGCTGCAGGCGCTCGGCTGGTCCGGTAAACTAACTGTCTGCTGGAGCGTTTCGCATGCAAACCAAAGCGAAATGGAGGCGCGTAACTGCGACGAGTTGCACAGACAGCCCACATATCGGCCAAAGGCACTAATTAACACATTCTGTAGTGCCAGTTATAGTTAGTAGCCAAGCGATTATTCTTTCGCATACTTCTCGGATATATTGTGTTTTTTATTTACATATTTAATATGTGTAGTTGTTGTTGTTGTTGTTGTTGTTGTTGTTTAAAACACCATGTGTTGGTGTTTGTGGGTAGTTTAATATTATAAGAAAAGTGCGCTGTAAACAGCTAAATGATTTGCTCATACTGTTATGCCGTTAGTTAGTAAATGTTGACAATTATTATAGATTTTATTAAGATTTAACTATGAATTGTCTTGAATAATTATTAATATTTAGCAGCTAACAGTTGTTTAGCTTATAAGCAACGCTTGTTGATATACCTTTATATGTGTAAACTACAGTAGTGTGCAGTACAATAGGAATCTACAACACTTTAGTATTCTCTTCCATAATAAATGTTTAAATAAATAACTATATTTCCATTTGTTTGTGTAATTTTTTTGCATTTTAACTTAAAATGTTGCTTTTCTACCGCCATAGCGGCTTAAAAATGCCAGAAAACACTGCGTCTGTTTGTTTAGAAATACGATTTTACCAGAATGTGCTACAAATGAAGCACTGAATTAATGGATTAATGTGTTTTATTTACTAGAAAAATAAAAAACACTGAATTTTGGACTTATATGGCTATATTCTGGCATAACTGCATTTTTGCTAACAAAAAATGAAAATAATAAACAAAAACATAATAGTAACTATCTAACTCAAAATTTCCCCATTTTAGCTTTGGAAAGGCTTTGGCTTTTAAAAAGCTTTTGGGAATATCATACGAAAATTTTTGAATAAAATTAGAATTATATTTTCCTCTTTAATGTGATTCGGCGACTTGTAAAGCTAATTTAGCACAAAATATGTGCGTTTAGCCTTAGTTTATTCGTTTCTTTGAGTTCTATTATGTTAAAGAATAACTTCAGCAGCCTTGAGAATCCTTTCGCTTATTTTTCTACAACCCTTGACAGTTGCTTAAAATTCTATAAGGGAGTGCCAATTTTAAGGTTAGGTTATTATTAGTGGTTAGTCTGTTATTTTAACACGAAAGTAGCAGCGATAATGATTGTGGTAGACTTTATGCAATCAAAATAATCAAAAACTATATATGGAGTGCGTGGCAAGGCTTTGCCTGCATAAGGTTGCGTGTTTTTTTTTATTCTTCAATGATTGTTTCATGCAATTTTAAATTTGTTATGAAAAGAGTGTCAAATTGTCAGGCTATTTTTAAAAATTATTTATCAAAATTTGAAAATTTGCTGTTCAATAATAAAAAAAAAAAATTGTTCTGAATGGCCTAGAATGCATTGTTATGTTTCACATTGTTGTGAACTCTTCTTATGAACTCACTTATCGATGTTTTGGGTACTCATACCCGCATAAAAGCTACTGGGAAAAATAAGAGAATTTAGCATGTGCATTGCATGCTATAATTCAGCAAAATTTTTGTCAAATAACTGCATATGAGTCAGAGCTGTAAACTAGGTAAGTTTATAATTTGAACTTGAAAGTAAAATTTTGTTGAAATCAGGATTCTCTATAGGCTTCGTATTCATACAATTTACTTTCAAGGTTATTGTATTTTTGACATGAATTTTTAGTAAGGGAAATATTATAGTATCAATCTATCATTATTAACATTTATTGCATCAATCGAGAAACTCATAACAAGAAATGAACAACCGTTCTGAGGTCTATATATTTCGTAGAAAGTTCTAACTGATTTGTAAAAATTATTTAAACATTGTTATCTAGTACTAGCTCCATCTTCAGATAAGAAAGTGTTCCTAGTAATAGGAATCCCAAAGCTGGAAATATCAAATCTCCGAGTGCTTTTCTGATATCCAGATCCACCTTTCTTAAAATTCACAAGCTGTTCATTTAAGCTCTTCATATTTGAGGTAATATATCAGAGCGTATGCCACAAGAGAAAAAAGAAACTCGTCCAAGCATTAACTTCATTCAGATATGTGTAAAGTCTGGAACTTATTTGCTTTCAAACAGCTATATATGGTATTACATAGACTCTATTCGCTTCGCTTATCATTCAAATGATCTATTTATTAGGCTTACTCAACCTATTTCCGAGTGAAAACAATTTCTTTGAAGGAATTTGGCTTTCAAAAACCCTGTTAAACATAAAAAGTATGCTTCCACTTGGATATTATAAAGTAAAACTATTCAGATTGTATTATTGTAAGGACAACTTGATGTAGAAAATTTCTCTGAATAGAATAGTTGCATTTTTTATGCTTAAGCTTCCTTGCTAGACGAGAGTGCGCACCAAAATAAAGATTTATCACTTTTATTTCCGTATTGATTTTTTTTTTGAAAAATTATAAAACAAGTTGGAAAGCAGAAAATGAACATTCGATTGCCAATAAGACCTTATGTAGCACAATTGATTATCTTTCCAGAAAACAATTTCTACAAAATTCTTCGAAAATTTCTTCAAATTCCTCAAAAGTTTTTAAATTCAAAATGAAGCAGAAAAGCGTAGGTATCAAATAAAATCTTACATTGTGATTAATCAATCCAATGTCCTTTTAGAAATTCAAAAAGGGTAGTTTTATGCAATAAAATTTTTATGAAATTTTATTAATTAATAAATCTTTGATATGATTTTTAAATATGTATCGATGGGAAGACATGTTTTAATACCAGAAAATTATTGTTTAATTTCATTACTGTAAAATATATGCTTTATTTCAAACGAAAAAATCTATCTTTCATAATAATGAGCAGTGTTTTTAATTAATATTCGTTATTTTTTTTAATTTTTAATTTTTTTTTTTTAATAAAAATTTCACTATATGTTTTTAGCTCTTTTCGCATTTTTCACATTGGTTAATGGAAAAAAAATTATGTTTGCATATTTATGCCACATATCAGTATATTATTTTCACTTAAAATTCAATTTCAGTTCCACAAATCCTTTCACTTCAGCGACACTTAGTATATGAGAGCATTTCCTTCTCTCTTTAAAAACGTATTTTTTAAAAGAAATGGTGAATTTTCTTGTTTTTAGTTAATTTCTAATTATTTAAATTGCCACTTTTTCCCATTAAACAACTAACAAACAAATTAGAAGTCACACTTAATCATATTTTTATGCCACACACTTTGCTTCGGCTGCAGCTAAACACGCAGCACCGTTAAAGAACCGCACAATTCAAGCTTTTGTAGAAGTTCCGAACGAGTTTAATTTGTGGCACGCTCATACATGTCAGTATGTATGCGTGTAAACTTATAAAGTATACGCGTATATATAAATATATTATGTTTTGTTTAATGTTCGGTGCACAAATGTCCAATGGTGGAAGTCGAGTCAAGTCAAGTCACTACAGCGAGCTGCCGCACATGCGTCCATCAGCGTGGACGTTCAACGTATGAGTGTGTGATTCGGCTGGTGCTGGTGTGAATTGCTTGTACGCGCTGTCGAGCTGCCGAGATAACGGACCACGCTTTTGTGCAACTTTCACTTTAGCAGCAGCAGCGGCGCCAGCGGCAGCGACGCACAGCTTGCCTGAATATGACTTGCTTGCATACTAGCTGCTACTGCCGGCACAATAAGGCTGACGCTAACAACAATAATAACAATAAGAAGACAACAAAACGTTTATAATGTAACAACAAAAGCAAATCGTTTCATTGCTTATTGCTGACTGTCACTGCTGCCTTTGTGTTGTTGTATTGTTGCTGGCGCTGCTGACTTTCTTGCTGGCGATGTTGTTGGCTCATTTATAATGAATTAGTAACGCCAACAAGCTGTGAGCATATGCAGAGAGTGATAGCGCATGTGGGAGAGAGTGAGTGAGTGAGTGTGAGAGCGCATTTGAGTTGTTGAAGGTGTTCAAAGGAGCTGCTGTAAACAAATATTGAGTTGTATGTCTTTTATGGTTGATTTTTTTTTCTTTACGCAATATTTGGTAAGGAATTTCATTCCAATCCAATCTAAATATTTCATATTAATTTCATTTCAATATTTCATTTTCTAAATAATGTTTTTAATGCCTTTACTTTTTGAGTATTTACTTAGTGATTTCCGGTAATTTTGTGTCTACAGAATCGCACTTATTTTTTTCTTAATTTTTTACTAGGTCTTTACAGTTTAAAAATGTTTATAATATTCAAAAATTGATTTCCAAACTGCAGTTTCATTTTTCGTTAGTGTGCAAATTTGTTAAAATTTTGACTACTTCATTTTTTATTGACAAAAGCGACAAAAGCGACAAAAGCTTCTTCTTGGAGTTATTAGTGAAAAGTTAGATTTTCCCTATTAAATTGGTATAAAAAATGTAAAGAAATGTTACTTTATATTCATAACCTTTTTAATTTAAAAATTTGGCATTTTCAAAAAAATATCTTTTTACTCCAAAAAATATATTCGTGTTGTTGTTGTTTTGAAGGTAGTAAAAAATTTCGTACTGAAATAGTTTACAACAAAATTTTGGAAGTATCGCTCCTGCGATAAACTCGCTTAACTTATAAGAAAAAATTTGCAATTTCTTTTTTTTGGATATTTAAATAAAAGTATTTTGACAAATGTATAGATTTTCTTGTTTTATATTCAAAAGTTCTTGCCCATTAAAAGTATAAATTTCTGTAAATTTTTTACTTTCTTTTTTTAGCTACTAAAGCTCAATATTTATTTTTCAATTCTTTTAATATTACGCAGTAATATTTTGAATTTATTTATCAATATTTAAAAAATTTCGTTGATATACTGAAATTAAAGAAAGTTAAATTTAATATCTTTTGTTGAATTTTTATGAAAATTTGCAACTTTTTAATTATTTATACTTTTTTATTATTACTTTTTATTTATAATAAAATAATTTACTGTGTATTTTTATGAAGTCGTTAGAGTATTCGTATTAAATTCTGAATTTTTATTTAAATATTTTTGTTAACAATATTTTTTATAAATACTTTTATTTTAATGTTTAGTAAATTTTCAAGAATAATCTAATTGTTATATTTTTAAAGTCAAATTATTAATACCAAAAATTTTAGTTTTTAATAAAATAGTTTTTTTTTATGATTTTTAAAGAGATGTCGGTAATAGTTTAGTTATAATTTTTGCATTATTTTGAATCTTCACATTAAAAAGCCTAGTTTTCAATTTAATAAATTTTATTTAATTTCAAATAATTCAATTAATTTTCTTTAAAATTTAATGATTAATTATCAAAACTATGTGTTTCTATCTTTTTTTAAATATGGCAAAGCAATTTTATTTATTCGAGAGATTTCTAAAATTTAATTTATGCATTCGAGAACTATTTTGATTTTTTTTATTTTAACTGTATGCGTATTTATTGCGTTATTTTGAATATTTAATAATTTAATTATTAATTGATATATACTACAGCTTTTAATATTTTACATATTTTTATACAAAATGCAACAACAACAATATTATTTTCAAAACAATTTCCTGAAATCGCTTCACCTTCATTCAATCACTTCGAATTTCTCAAAGCTCTCGCATTTTATCACAATCGCTTGACACAACACATGCAAACTCGCTCTTTTGTCTTTCGCCGCCACTATCACTCAATTTATGGCATATTTGGCTTTCCTGTTTGTTTACATTTTTCTCATTCTGCAAATATGTTTGCATTATAGACACTACATAAACATTTCTAACGGTGTTCTAACGACAACGGTACTATTGTTGTTATATAGTTTTCTTCGTTATTTTGAACGCGATCACTTCTACACTTGGCTAAGCACAAACAAGTTCGTTGCTTAAATCTTTTGTTCGACTTCAAGTGATTCGCTTTATTTCACTGTTATTTATTAAATGATTACATTACTTTGTTATTTAATTAATTAATTCACAAATTTACGTGCCTAATTCCTTTCACGCATGCTCCCTTATTTTCTTTTGCTAAATTGAAGTGACGCGTTCGCTTAACAGCCAAATTGATGAACGTACCGCACGCGTGCGCTTACCAAACTCAACTGAAACGGTTGGCAATCGGTGCAAGACATTAAGTGTGGTGAGTGCTTGTTGGTCACAACATTTGATGCGCCACAGCAGTGCTTAGCTTCTTCAGCATTGGCCTTCAATTCGCGGTCGGCGCTCGGCGCTCGGTTAACAGTAGTTTCTGTGCTGTTATTAACAGTGCGCTGTTAACAAATTTGCTGCTTGTTTTACTCAGCTGAAATGTATTTGGTTCGCAGCTAGTTCGCTTATGTGTATGTGTGTGTGTGTCTGTGTGTGCATTTGTTTGACTGTGCCACTTGGCACGTGTTGCAAGTTGTATTGTGTTTGATGTGGCGTTTGTTTGGTGAAATTCTTGCATTTGCGCTGTAAAATTCGATATGCTGTCGTTGAAATCCACGTTTTGTGTGCAGCTCCACTTGCTGGTTAACTAGTTTGTTTGGCTGCCTATTTGTTTGCTTGTGGCAAAGTGGCGCTTATTGTGCCCCCGACAGTAATGACATGCTGTTTTGTGTTCTCATTTAAAGTTTTTGTTAAAGTAACACAGATATCTATGCATGAATGTGTGTACATGTACGTGTGTGTGTGTTTGTGTGTGTGTGTTTGGGTCTATGCAGATATTCAATTGAATATTATTGTTTATTGAATGTGGTTTTCTGCTTGATTTATTTGCGTGGTATAACCATTTCAGTCAATTAGTGTAATTACTTTATTACAATAATTTTTTTTTTTTAATAAAAGAAAGCTTTTTGTATCCTTATGGAGCTCGATTTACTCAAACTGCTATCATTGCTTTATATATTAATGGTATAATTTTAGGTATATTCAGTGAACTTCAGTGAATTTGGAGATATTTGAATGTAGATCACAATTCGCGCTGATAATTATCAATAACTACCAAATAAGGAAGCAAATATTTATAAAATTTTCGTTTCGAAAAAAATAAAAAATAAAATAAAAGTACATTTCCAACATATTTCATTGCGTTATGTTCTTCTTTTAGGTACTATTTCTTTAATTGTGCATATGTTTTGAATGTTGGCGAAATGAGGTGACTTCTGTGTTGAAATAAAAGGAAATCCGAATAACAACTTAATAACAAATCATAAAGTAATATGAGCATAAAAATATAGTTTCAACAAGTGTGGAGGCATTTATAGCTTGAAAAATATATTTTTTATCAATGCATCCCTTAATTTGGGAGGAAATGCCAAAATATGTTAAGTTTCAGAAAACTGTAAAGCATAATTTTTATTGTTCTGATATTTCAGGCATACTTGAAACACCTTTTCTTATCAATTCAGTATATAAATAAGCAGGTAATTTGATGCTGGAAAAACCAATCTCGATCTACAATTAAAATTAAGTTGGAAACTTTACGCAATACCAGAATTTTTGATTGAAATAAACCTTAAAGTGGTAAAATTAAGGGTATTTTTCCAATAAGAATTATTT
The DNA here is from genome assembly GCA_021498325.1 of Bactrocera minax. Classification (NCBI taxonomy): domain Eukaryota; kingdom Metazoa; phylum Arthropoda; class Insecta; order Diptera; family Tephritidae; genus Bactrocera; species Bactrocera minax. The sequence goes on from JAKEEE010000004.1 coordinate 5,343,465, forward strand.
GTAAATATCTTAAGTATTTTAAATTCTTTGTCCATCAGAGACGCTGCTATATTTGCTGCAGGGGTTAGGAGAAGATGTTCGGTGATTATACCCACATTTCGAACCTCATCATATAATTATAACTGAAGAATTGCCACCTATTTCGAGACCTTACATTGCCGCCTATAAATGCGGTCTAAATCTTTTCAGCGGAATATAATTATATTAGATGTACAGGGACTATATTAAAGTATGGGCATAAAAAAAAACATTGAAAGAAATTTTCGTCAAATTTTCTCATTGTTGGTATCCATCTTTGCCGCGTGCTCAAACAATACTCAATCAAGTAATCACAAAATTTTCTGAGAAGTCGGTGCAGTCGGTCTGTCAGTATAGATTACTAAAGCCAACTGTTGAAAAAATAATGGATTTCTTTTTACTTGACCTCATATATTGAGATTGTAAGTAATTTTCACCTGAAAGTAGGTGGTTTCATAAGCGTAGTCAAATTCTTGAGCAAATAGATATGTAGACTTGTTCTCTAACCTTCTTCTTAGGTGGGTCGCTTTACCTAATTTCTGTTGTTTTTCTTTAGAGTCCTATAAGATTCTTTGTAGTTCAACACAGTACCGTTACCGAAACGGATTTTGGCAATTTTTATGAAATAAAATTATTTCGAAATTTCAAAATTTAATCTTTTCATTGTTGAACGAGTTTATGGTATACGAATGTGACGAATGTAACCTCTTTGGACCGTGAAGAAGTACGTGCATCCAATCTCTCATTAAGATGTCTCATTTACACAGTTTTGAATAAATTCTAAGTTATGCATTTTCCTATCAATAAGCAATACATGATCTAAAAATTTTTTTTATTTTTTGTTAAAGTGTTGTCCATTATCCTTATAACGAATAAAAAAAGTGAATTTACAGCAAATTTGACTTTGACGTTTGAAGACGTATTAGATTGTATTCTTGTAATTAATTGGTGCACAAGTTGTGATTAAATATTTAATTTTTATGCTCTTTATTGAACTTGGTAGCTTTTAATAGCGAAATCTCACGAACTCCAATCACTTCTGACTTCCAATTAATTCCTTCCTGATATGCATCTTTTAGTCGTGCTCCTTTAGTGCTACTTCGTTGGATGACTGAACTTTATTGTTAATATTGTTAATATAATAATCATAGATATAAGTGTTTTCGAACTGGTTAAATTAAGGAGAGATTACTGTAATGCATTAATTGCATGTTAACAGGGCTGCCTAAAAAGTTTGCTATGCGATTTCTTAGTAAAAAATGAAGAAAACTAGTACTTAGAATAGAAAGATATTTTATTTGCAGATAATACTAGTGTGGATAATCCTTTCTTTCTGGAAGAGTAGACGCAGATATTCTATGAATTATTTGGAGGAATGTTTCTTTTTTAGCGTAAATACCTCTGTTTTGCGCTAATGAAGCCATATGTACTTCACTTTTGTTTCGCTTAAATAAGAAAGTGACATCGTTAAATCTTTTACACACAGATATTTCCGCTTCCTTATTTAGTTTCAGGCAAATAATTTAGTAGCCGAAAAAGTAAAAGGGAAAAAAGGAAAACAAATTAAACAAGCCGAACCTGCACTTAAATGATATTCACAATAGCAACAATAAAGTAAATGGCACAGATGAGCACAAATTCATTCGTTTTATTCAAGTACCAACCTAGTAAGCAATAAAAATAAAACCAAAAACAAAAACAAAAACAAAAACAAGAAAAGCGAAACCAACATTAGAAAACACCGTGAGAATCGGCGTAAAATCGCGTTGGAAAATCGCTTATTACATCAAATAAATGTACAAGTGGACAGCAACCACCAACAATGGCGGCAAACAAGTGCGCCGCTGCCACACCAGCAATGCCAACACCAACTGGAAACACTTTCGCTGACGCGCGACGAAAATTGCTCGAATGACCGCAGAAGCCTTTCGCTTTCGCAACGAGTTGAGCGTGCCACTCGCACCACTCGCACCTTGCCGCCAACGACCGGTGCCACCAACGACCATCGACCATCGACCATCATCGACAATTAAATCATCACAAAAAGCGCATCTTTATGTGCAATTACACCAACAATACCCTCGTATTGAATGGGAGAAATGGAAATCATAAAAACAAACGAAATGAATGAAAATCGTGTATGAGACCTTTGGAAACAAGCAACCAGCAACAAGCAACAAGCAACGCACATACTTCAATAAATATAACAGTAAAGCGTATAAACTCGTGTTCGATCAGATTTCATTGATGCGTCGCTCCCGGTCTTTTGAATGTTGGCGAAGGGTGCGGAACTAATCGATTCGTCGGTTGAAATTTGCGGGGGGCAGCGCACCATTTGAGCGCTCTCTGATTGGGCGAAGCTGCCAGCCTACATAAATTAAAATAGAAAACGAGAAATGCATTTGAATATCTTGAAATAATAATACCTTGGTCATAACAAAAAGGAGAATGGAGTTTAAAAGGGTCTACGGTTGTTTGATCATTTTGTTTTTTCTAGTAAAATTTCATATTAGGAAAAAATACTTATGCTTTTTGTTGCACAATTTTTGAAATGATTTAGAAATTTCTAAACAATTCGCTTTGACTTTCTTAGATTTTGACACACTTTCGTAGGTATAATTGGATGCCTACGAATGTGACAGAGCTATTCAACCTTATGTTGTTATGAATTACAAATACTGAAGTGCTAAGTTCAGGCGCAGTCGACTTTAGATTCGCTAGCAAATTTATTTATTATTAGTCACGCGAAATATTTTGATATGTCTGCAAAAATCTGTCATAAAAATGCCGTCTGTGAAATCAATATTCAATTTTGTTGTAAAACGACAACATATTATCTGAAATATGCTCACCGAGTTTTATTAGTGTATTATTAGGGTACCAATACTATACATACGATAACTACACAAATTACGGAAATTATTAAGCTCTTGTCAAAAGGTTCCTCTCAGATTTGCTGTCAGCTGGATGTCAGGTAAATGATGATAGATAGCAACTGCCAGGTAGTTTTCAAATTGATGTCAGATGACTAATGTCAGATAGCTGTCAGATACTCCCCGTATAGCTGATGCTATATAAATGGCAAGTGGCTGATGTCAGAGGGCTTCTGTCAGATTGCCGTCAGCTGGATGTCAGGTAAATGATGACAGATGGCAACTGCCTGGTAGTTGTCAAATTAACCTCAGATAGCTGTCAGCATGCTTCCCGTATGGCTGATGCTATATAAATGATAAAACATGGATATCAGATGGCTCTAAAGTGGCCGATTTTTTATTTTTTTTTGAAAATACTTTAGATTGGAAAGGAAGTGTAAATTGATTTTTTGTTCGATATTTTTTATATTTTTTTAGTTGAAGTGAATTTTCAGATATTTTTCACATCGAATGAATGCTATTATATTGATTATAGTTTCCATTGAAATACACATTTTGAAAACATGATAAAGGTTTTTGACTTTCTGTAACAAATACCCAAAGCCACAAAAAATATTAAAGAGTATCGAATAGGTTGGGGTGGCAAAACAAAAAAAAAAATGTTCTTATATAGGCACGCGCGCAGAAAATACCACAAATTACTCATAATCACAAATACATATGCATAACACAACTCGCTTCAAATGCAATTTCGCTACTCCACGATACAAACGCGGCAACCGCGAATCGGAGGTGTGGTGGATGGCGCATTTCTTTGCAATTATTCACAACTGGTCGCTTCAATGCAGCGAATTTTCACTGGCGCTCGACTGTGCGGCATTTAAACCATGTGAGAAATTGCTATTATATTTTACCATGAGTGGCAATACAAATTGCCATATTTTTCATGAATATGTGTTGGTGCGTATGCTACAAGCTTAGCGATTTCCATACAAACCACGCGCTGCGTTAAATTTGCTAGTGAAGGAGTGTGGTGTGTGCCAGCAACCTATAATTAAGCTATCAACAGTTCATCAGTGGCAAAAGCGCTGTCAGCCAACAACTGGCCATATTTAATGTGCGGCAAAGCAATAAGATACCGTTATGTAGAGTTATCACAGTGGTCATTACTGCTTTGAGACATCAATTTGCTGAGATTTTTGCATATTTTATCGAATTTATTGCACTTGTTGTGGCCAGTGGTTGATTTGGTATGATCTGGTACGATTTGTAGGCGTATATGAGTATGGTTTGATAAATAAATTATTACTTTTTAGAACTCTTATTCTTAGATGTCTTCTAATTTCTATTTTACCATGTGTTTCTGCTACAAAAATTAAAGAGAATATTCTTTTTTGGAAACTTTAAACCCGAGTGCATTTGACACTTTGACACATTTGACACGTTTTCCTAACCTGTCTAGTGGTATGGTACGATATACGCATATTGCAATATTTAAAATTTTTTAGAGTTCTATACGTGGCAGCTCTATATCACCATTTAATTAAGTTGAGTCCTTTCTGAGATACTTTTATCACGTGGTCTCCGCAAATCATTACCTTCTGCGCTTTTATTTTACCATTTTGCTCAGTTTTAATTTTAGTGTGCAGTGGCAACTCTGTTCCAAAATACGTTCGAATCAACCAACCATACCAACCGAATAAGCGATAGCAGGCCTTTTTATATTTGGACAGATTTTCAGTTTTACTTTTTTTCTTTTTCGATCGTTGGTAACTCTACACCCTGGTAGTCTACGATTAAGGTCCATTGTACGTTGTGTTGCCTAAGATTATTAAGTTTATAGACTTCAGGTTACAGATTATAAGCTATAGTTTATAGATTATAAATTTTAGATTATCCTGTTTTTTACTACCGTTTTACTATACTGATCTACATACGTAATGAGAATCTTAGTATACATTTCAAAGCACTGTTGGATTGATAACTTTAGTTTGGGGAACTTTCATGAGACTTGGAATTTTAGAGGTGATTTCTGAATGTGTAATAAGATTTACTTAAAAATATTTTCATATATTAATTTTTCATACATATCATAAATACAAGATTCATTTGGTTGAATGTTCGTATGTGTTTGTGAAAATGGTAAGTTTGAGTATAAATTTTTTGCTAATCTTATTAAATAAATAGGTAATATGTAGTTTTAAAAAAGCAGCAATTCGATGAGATAGCTTGCGGTTAGCAATGGCGGTTTATCAATAACACTTTAGTGTCAAAAATATCACTTGTAAGGCCATAGAACTGACCTGTGACCTATGGTCCGAAAAAACTTATAAATCGAAACCATCAAAAATCTCAAAGAAGTTAGAACCAAAGCAGTATAATAGAAAAGAAGTTATTGAGATGAGTCCACTTTGTATTCCTCATGACAATTTCGACAAAGTGGTTTGCAAAAAAGTTTCGCCTTACCACATGAGCAGCAATCGGATAACTAAATTTCATTGAATTTTAAATATTGACATCTCATTGGGTTCAAAGTAATTTGGGTATGGTTTTCCAAGATCTTAGCGAATTGCATAATATTAGAGAGGTCTAAGTACCGTAGTTATTGTTTTCATTTGCTGTACGAGAAAAATATATATCTTACCCTCTTCCAGCCACTCCAAAAATGACATATCTCTCCGTTTAAGTCTAACTTAAAATGAAATCTCAGTGAAAATCTATTGAGTTTGCATTGTTGTTGTTTTGGTAAAATTTTTTGCTGGTACATTGTCGAGATTACTACCAGAGCTATGATAATCAATTTTTCTGGTCCAAATTGGTCGATGCAGTATATTCTGTGTGAATGCCTTTTTATGAAACTGTCTGAATTGGACAGCATTATTCGATTTAATGAAATGGTTTTTTGGAACATCTAAAGTCAAAATGCTTGTCTAAAATATGGAAATTATCAATTTAAATACAATAAAGCCTCTTATTCAGCTATCACACTTAGAAAAGATGGAGATCATTCCATTGATCAGTTTCCTTACATTTTGATTATTTTTGACTTTTCTGCTCTTCAAATTAAAAAAAAATAAATAAAAGTTAAAATAAACGAAATTCAGCGAAGATTTCTCGCCATTATTTGTTGAATTTTTGAGCTCATTATTATATATTTCTCTACAATTTGAGCAGATAGAGTTTTTTGCAAGGATATTTTAATATAAACTCTGCCAAAGCTTTCAACAGCGCATTAAAGGCCAATTATATAACCTTTATATATACACACATATTAGATTCTATCATATTTCAGGCGTTCACAAACATATTCTAAATCACGAAAACCGTTTATTATAAATAAGAAAAAAAGCTTGCTTCATTCAAATTATTTATTTATTAATGATGAATGTAGCGATTTTATTCGTTGCAAGTGAAAATAACCACCACCAACACTTACAATTTGATTTCTTATTTATAATTGAAAATTATTGTTTATAAAATTTCCTTCGATTTATCAGACGCGCCTTTATAAACATTTCATTACATCTTGCATATTTTTACTTTTTTCACCGCCATTCCCATTATCTTTTGAACGCTGGCGCTTCTTTTATGAGTCCAATACTAAGAGTTATGATTAATTTGTTAGGCACTTCGGCATTTTTCAGTCACACAACTACGCGCCTTCATATAAAGCATACACCGTTTTGTGTTGTATGTGTATTTAATGCAATTTTATATATTTAGTTTTTTGTTGTTTTGGGTTTTTTACATTCGCTTGATATCTGCCCATTCGGCTTTCATCGTTGACTAATCGAATTTGCTGGCCTTTTGGTTATTCTACGATTATATAATTTTCGACTTTTGTTCCCAGCCAAAGTTGGTTGCAAAGCAATCGAGTATGTTTATTGCTTTTTTTGGCATTTCTGCTTTTGTTTTCATAAATTTTTGTTGCCACAATTGGCGTTGTAGTCATGGGATCACGTACTAACATCAATCCTTATGTGTTAGTACAACTCAATTTCGGGGCAGTAATCGTCTTAGCCATTTAATCCGACAGTGACCAAATTGTTTATATGTTTTTATATAAAAGCAAATTATATAAAAGCATGCACAATTTATTGTTGTTGTGGCACGGAGTCAGTGAAAGTGTTTGGTTTTTATTTAGGTTTCTTATTCTGCCTTTTGGTCAGCGTGCGTAGCGGGTTTTAGTGCGTTGTGGTTTTATTGTTATTATTGTTGTTGTAGATACAACAGCTATGTTAGCTGGTCGCGCTCGAAATTTTAATTATCATCGCATTTCTCTTCTATATGCATATGAAGCTGTTAATACTTGGTCACCTGGCTTTATAGACACACCTTCTAATAACTCAACTGTATTTGTATACATACATATGTGTGTGTTTGTGTATGTGTAATATTTTTTGTCAAATACATGTGTTTTTAATCAATCTGGTAACACTGTTGGCGCTTGTTGGCTGTGTTGTAATACATAATTAATATATATGCACATTCATATCTATATATTGTATAAGTAGAAATATTTAGTTATTACTACTTTAGTAGATACTATTTTGAAATTGTTTAACTTAGAAAACAACACTAAAAAAGTGGAGTAATGTAAATTTCGCATAATTTAGACAAAAGTATAGAATTTAAATCTTTGCTTGTTTGTTTCAACAAAATCATTCCTCGTTGGCTAAGAAGGCATCCTCGAGGTACAGATGAATTGTTTGCGTCCTTTGTTAAACACTTATCAGTATCGAAAATAATTTTAGATGCGGTTTTGCAATTTTAGAGAAAACGTTTTTTATTCAAATACCGATATAAAAATACAATAGTTCGAATTAATTACTTTCTATAGGAAATATCAAGAGTTTATTTCCACCGAATGTGAATATTTTGTAGCCGAAAGAGGAAGCGAAATGAATTGCTTTTAATAATTTTGCAAATATATATTAAATAATTGAACATTATAACTTTTTCGACTTAAATTTTCAATAAACTATAGATATATATAGAAATATATATATTTTCTAAGTGTGTAGCGCACCAAACACCACCATGGTGAAGTTTGAACCAGTTAGAAAATTAGAAGGTGTTCGGCTGTTTAATTTTTTTTAAACAAAATTAGTAAAAAGTTGATATAATAAAGAAACTTTATAACAAGCGTCACAATATATTGCTTGATAGGGGTTGCCACATTTTTGAAAACCTCAATTCAGTTAAATTGCTAAGACGATCCAATTATTGAAACATCGTTATCAAACAAAGGGGTTTAAAGGAGCAAAAATTTAAATGCTTTAATAAGAGTTGCCACTTCTTAAGACTCTATTATTATGTTAACTTTTTTTAAGGTTGCCGCTTGTTTATAACCTCTATTTTACTAACATTTGTGAGTAAAACCAGTTATAACAATGAGTACAAGAAGCAAAGGGGTTTAAACGAGATTTAAACAAGGGAAAACAGTTGAAGTTATTATATTTGTGAAAAGGTTGCCACCTTTTTAGCTTTTTATTCACTTAAATTGATAAAATAATTGAAGTAAATATAAAATGAGTGAACTATTAAAAGCTTTGAAGAGTTGTGGAGATTTTTGAAAAATGTTGCCACCTGGTTGGTACAATAAATAAAATATCAATATTGTTATATTTTATGAACTATGACGAGAGACACTGACTGACAGATATGAACACTATGAGGAAAAACTGTTTAAGAATTTTTTGCTGTACATTTTTGAAACACTTTCGATAAGCAGCAAATTATTTATCGAATTTCAGTCATTATAAAACAAACATATCATTCCCATAGATGATAATATAAATAATATATAAATTATATTATTTACGTCTGACACTCCTTTGTATATTTTGTAATATATGAAAAGCATTTGTCAAATTATTGCAAGTCATCTTGGCCTAGCCTCAATGTCATTTTTTACTTACTTTTATATCACTCTTAAGGTCGATTCCTTCCGGTATATAACATCCTCAGCCTAGCAAGGATATTTGTTGTGAAGAAGGTTGCTATTCAAGTTGCTATTAGTTGGTATAAAATCACTGGGAGATGAATTTTTACTTAGGCTTTCTTGAGCAGTCTAAAGCCCTTCATGTAAGTATAAGCTACGAATTAGATACGATTAGATTGCCTTTACTAGAACCATATCAAAGTAGATGCGATTAAGAGCCAACATTCAATATGCTATAATATTTCGTAAAATTCATTTCTTACTGAATGGATGCATTATAACTTTTTCACTAGAATTAATAGATTTTATGCAAGGAGCTCACATTCAAGCTCAGCTTATCGACGATTTTCGTTTTCAAGTCTTGCTTACAAATTGGGTATTTTTGTTTTGGTGCTTTCTTTTTCGTACTCTTTCACAAATTAAAAACTACTTATCCACAATAAGTACAAGTTCTTTCCATTCCCACTTTGATTATCTAACTTTTACTTTCGCTTTCATTTAGCACTTCAGTTGATAATCTTTCACTTCAAGTTCGTTGCTTAGGTCTTTTTTATTAAACGACTTCGGCCCGCTGTGAACATTCACTTTTGTTTAAACCAAATATAAAGTGCATAAAAATGTTATATATAGGTGGTTCGACTGTTCGCACGCTCAGCACATAGCCAGTGAGTGGCAGAGGGGCATGCCACACCAGCAGTTATGTGTTGCAGTTGGGCTTCCTGTGTGCTGGGAAAATTCTGCGTATGACTTCATCGCCATCATTAACAAAAACATCAACATCATTAACAAGCGAGAGCCAGGAAAACAGTGTTGGTAATAATTGTAGCTGTCAACAACAACAACAACAGCTGTAATGTTGACTAAGCAATGAAACTGCCTTGGTGCTGCAAGCACTCATATTCCTTTAATATTTTTGTTGTGTTGTTGTTGTATATGCATGTCATTTCACTTATTTTTCCTTTTGACTTCATTGCTTTGTTGTTGGTTTTCGTTGCTGTTGCTGTTGCTGTTGCTTTTTCCTCTCCCCATTGAGATGTCATTTGTTACTTACCGCACTTTATGTAGTCGAGGAAAAATAAAATCATTGAGGTAAAAAGCACCGTTTTCATTGACAGTGAAAAGAAAGTGAAATTCTACGGCACTTTAGGTGTACACTTAAGGTAGAAAAAATTCACCTCTTTTTGCCATCACTTTTTATTTGCTCGCCATCGTTTACACACAAATTTTTTTAAACAAAAAGCATAAAATAATAATAAGTTGCGTTGTTGTTTTTTGCGCCGTGGGCCGCTACGCCTGACTTGTTGCAACGCTGCCGCACTTAAGCCATGGCTGTCGGCTAAGCGGTTTGCTTGAATGACTGCACACAGCCACACACACAAACACGCGTGCATGAAAATATACGCTATGCTAGTCAAAATGTCAGTCAGTCAGTCTGTCATTCGGCCGCCAGTTCAGTGGGCCTGTGGCCGGCGCGTTTGCCACTGCGTGCGGCTAAAACGCTTGACCTGTGGCACTGAGGGGCAGCGCTTGAGATGCGCAGCGCTTCTTTGTCGCTTAGGTGATAGCTGTTGGAAGAAAACTCATTGCATTTGGCGACAAATGCCTGCCAATGGGTGTGCAAAGCGTTGCGCATGCGCAAGCCGAACGTTCGCCGCGCATACAAACTGCCGCATAACGGTGTACTGCCAAGTGAAATTCGGGTCAAGGAAATGCCAACAATGACATGAACATTTGAAATAGCAAATATCTGACGAATGCTTGGCACTTTGTTTGGCTTTTTCTGAAATTCGTTTTCATTTCACTGTATATTCACGCTAGTTGCCTGCATTTATTGCATTCTATTTATTTATTGTGCGTGTTTTCCAAATCTACCACTGCACTCTCCAATCATTCGATGAAAGTTTGAAATCATACGAAAAACCACAAAAGCGCGCCATCAGCAATTGATGGTTTAGATAAGCGTTGTTTTTGTTTGCAGTTACTTGAAATTGAAAATTATTTAAAATTACAATGGCATGCCCACTATTAGGAGTGTTGCTTGACAAATGTATCTACAATGACATTCCACACCACGAAACACTTATGATTATTATCCATTAGGGTTTTTATTATTGATTATTGACATTTAATGCTAAATAGACTTGTCGTTTAGGCTGATAATGGCAATTTGTATATATAATATAATAGACTATTAAAGACGATCGATCCACTTTTCATTTCAAAAAAAAATTCAGTGAATAAACCTTAATTGATATAGTTATAATATTATGTATATTTGTAATTCAATAGGGGGAATAGAGTATTTTATTGAACTTATATTGTCGTTCAATCTTTCATTTCACTAGTAGTACTTTAATATTGCACTTGAATAGCTTTCTTTTCTTAAAAATACCTTCTGTACAAATATTTTTGAAATTATTTCCTTTTTTGCACATATTGTAATGCATAATGATATAACGTATCAACTTATTTGAATAAATTTTTTAACAGGTGGCAACTCTTTTAAAAATATATTCAACTGTAAACCTTTTAAAATCTGTTTAGTTTGATATTCGTAGCAATTTTATTTAATTAAGTGTATTAAATAGGTGGCAACGTCCCTCAGCGCTTATTTTCATCATAAAAATTTCTTAAAATTCTTTTTGTGGAAATCATTTGTGGTATTGAAATGCATTTTATGTCATCGATTTTTTTATTTTAAGTTCACAAACAGGTGGCAAGCTAAAAACTCACACAGTGACCGACATATTTGGCATAAAGTCTGCTGGAATAACGAAAATCATTATATCTAATATATTTACATGTAATATATTTTCGGCAGTAAACTATGGTATATCCGATATTATACGTTCACTTAATTTTCCTAAGATATCTTCCATATTGCCCGAAATATATAGTATAAAGTCTACCGGAAGGTTGAAAATCCTTATATTAGGTATATGGGGGCTAGGGGAAGTGTTTTCCCCGATTTTCACCATTTTTGATACCAGAGCACACTATTGTCATGGAAAGATAATCCTCCAACTTCGCTACGATATCTTATAGATTTCCCGATATTTTCGGTTAAAAGTCAGATAGAGAAAAGTTATAATCCGATTTCAACTATTTTTAAGCATGAGATGGCATATCTTGAAAGCACTATTCGTGAAAAGCTTAATTCCAATATCTTAACTGATGCGCGATTTATCTACTTTAAAGTGGAAGTATCACATAAAACTTAAAATTGCGTAGGAAATAGTATATGGGAAGTAGGCGTGGTTTTTAGCCGATTTCACCGATTTTCACAATGTGACATAAGAATGCAAATTATATGCAAATAAAATAATCTTACATACCAAATTTTGTTGAAATTGGTTAAGGCTTTCTTAGATATGGGATTCCACCTAAAAGTGGGCGGGGCCATCCCATAACTAAAGCTTTGCACGGCTTCCTATACAACCCTTCCGCAGCAGATTTTCTGCAAGATTTCATGTTTCTGACATCTTCCTTCAGCGAGTTAACGCATTTTCAGTAGTTTCCAACATAACCTTTGGATGTGAGGTGGGCGTGGCGAGACCATCAAATTAAAACAATAAATCTTCGTGAAACTTGTTAGTTTGGTATCAATAGCTTAAGAATACTTTCCCATCATAAATATTTTCAATTTAAAGTAGTAAACAGGTGGCAACTATTTAATTATTTGCTTCTAAACTTTGCGAATATTGGTATTCTTGTCCGAATAATCGTGCACTGGCATAATAAAATACAGATTGAATAGACAGAGATAAGTGACTCTTTAATTGAATTGAACTGCATAGCTTTGTTGTTGCTTTCAATATCACTTTTTGCCAATTAGTATGGAGTTTAGGCGAATGTTTACAGCGATGTAAGAAGTAGCGAATCGAAAATTCAACTATTTCACTCTCAAAATGCCACTCGTTTGTTTATTTGCGCTTCTCAATTCAGTTTCGGTGAGTTTCAATGAGCAAACTTGTTGCCCCAGCCAGAGCTACGCAGACGGCAGCGGATGTCCTACGATGGCAACTTATAAAAAGGAAAGTGAGACCAAAGAAGTTCGCGTAAAAAGTTAAACAGGTTCAATGGCAGCATCAACAGCAGCATCCTTTCTCACCAACCGCCACAAAGGAATGTAAAAAGAAAAAAAAAAAGAAAAAAAAAAAAAACTGCAAAAAACTTGCGCTATATACACATATAAATTGTCCATCAGGCGCTCACGTACTCATTTACACAAGCACGGTTTGCTGATACATTTTTAAGTTACTAAACACCTTTTTTGTCGTTAGCCTCTGTTGTTAGTAGTAGTGCTGCTGAGTGGTGTCTGTTGATCGGCTGGAAAGAAAGTTAAGAAAGTGCAAGTTCGTTGCTGTTGTTATTGTTGTTGTTGCGGCCGGCTTCTGTTGCCTTCATATATATATATACATAAATACAACAGTTTGGCACACCATTATCTGCCTTATTGCATTATGTGTTTTCTTCACCCATTTCGCTTTTGCCATTTTTCGCTTAGAAAATCATTTAAAAGCGATTTTTTTCAGTTTTTCTTCTTTTTTTTTGTCTTGTCGCGTGCAACGCTTCGCACTTGAATGAGAACGAGTGGTTAATTTCCTTGTGTTTAATTGACCTTCGCCATTGTGTTTGGCGCTACCATTTACTTACCAGTCTAACTACACTAAGATCATATTTTCATACGAAATTGTGCGCTGCGCCGGCGCACTTGGTCAGTGTGAAATTTGGCGCTTTGTTGGTCACTTTTCTTGCGCAAAAACAACAAAAAAAAAAAGAAATGGCGAGAAAGAGTGGCAGAAATATGAAAGAGTATGTGAAAGAATGCTTTTGTGGCTTGGCATTTCTTTACATCGCCTAGAAAGTGAATTTTGTTCGCTGTAATGGAAAATCGCAAAATTTCGTAACACATGATGTACATATGTATGCGGGTATGCATGTATGTGAACAAAGCTTTTGCATTTACATAAGAGCAAATTGTATAGAACTTGAATAGCTGTTTGTTTTTATACAATGCCGCTTACTTATATGCACTGTGGATGCCATGTTGTGGACCTTATGGGGGAGCCATTAATATTTCTTTAGCATGTGACAGTAAAGCCCGCTTGTCTCAGTTGCCTTGTCTGTCGCTGAAGAAGTTCCTCAGTGTAATTTTTTTTTTCATATCCCAAATTCAAGACCATTCTTCCTTACTCTAGGATATACATACGTCTGAAGGGCAGCTAAATGAACATACCATAATAGAATGTTAATATAATTCCAACGAGGTTAGCGATTTCGATTTCGAGCTTCGAAAGCTTTCATGAATCCTGAATACCGATTTGTAGACGCAGACAGACTTGCCACCCTGCCCATATAGTGTACTAACCGAAATTTTTTCTAACCAGTTTTGAAGGTAATATTTATTTTTATTGAGCGAATTAAAAATTACATAAAGTATAGTTGAAAGTAATGAAAAGAGAAAAATGTTACATCCATATCATATTAAATACATTCATTTGAACTGAACTGAAATGTTTCCAGTTTTGGGGCATTTTTTTAATAGTATAAATTTTTATTTTATTACTTACATAATCATATGTTTTTAATGAAAAATTAGTTTATATTTTTATACCATTTTGTACACATGTATTTGCATTAGGGTGTGCCATTTTTAGCCAACTCTTTTTTCAATTAAAAAACATGCTAAAAACTCGCAAAGAGGGGGAAAATAAGCTTCTTAAAAGTTTAGTTCCTAATATTAATATTAAGAGCTGCCTGTTCCTAACTTTTTGTTTTGCTTTTAAAGGACTGTGGAAAAAAAATATTTTTTTTTCTTATTTTTCTAGCTTGATATTTGAGCATTATAAAAATGAACTGAAAATTATACTGGCAGGAATTTTAATGCTGTACAAAAGAAGCACTGACACATTTTTTTCACAAAAATAACAAAAACAAATATTTTTTCCACCCGATATTTCAATGGAGAGTTAGGAACAGGCATCTCCTAATATTAGTATTAAGAGACTTCTTTCCTACTTTCTTGAAAATTTATGGCCTGTTTTTTAGTGGCAAAAAAAGTTGCTCAAAAATGACACACCGAGTTTCATATTATATGTCCGCAACACCTTAGCTTATATTATATATACATCATTAACACTTGTTTCTACACACATATGCACTGGCTTAAGTGC
The DNA here is from genome assembly GCA_021498325.1 of Bactrocera minax. Lineage (NCBI taxonomy): Eukaryota > Metazoa > Arthropoda > Insecta > Diptera > Tephritidae > Bactrocera > Bactrocera minax. Next base: position 5,358,476 of record JAKEEE010000004.1, read on the forward strand.
GCATGCGCACCATTTTTTTATGAATTCAAGGTGCTAATTAACTAAAAAAAAGTGCAATAATTTCACTTTTATTAACTTTTCATTGAGTTGCCAATTGTACAAGCGAAAAAATATCGCTTATTCAATAAGCTTGTTTGCGTTGTGTGTCAACAATTAAATTAGGTAAGTAAATTAAATAATAAACTCGAAATTTCTATGCATAATAAATATGTGGCGGCTTTTTTGTTGTAGTGCCATTAAAATGCAAGCCTTTTGTTTAAACAATATATGTGTATATTTACAAAAAACGAAAGTGTTATACAAATAACGCGCAAAAAAGCAGCAAACATACGAAAAATAAATAGAAAAAGTAAAACACGCGAAAATCATTTTTTTGTTTTTGCGGCATGCGTCGCTACGTGTTGCAGTTGTAAAAATTTATAAATAAAAGACAGCTAACAATCGTTATGTTTATTTGCTTTGACAACTGATGACAAAAACACACACATACATATATACATCACAATTAACTAATGCTTTTTGGCGAAGGAAATTGGTAAACCATAAATGAAAGTCTTCGCTATTAATTGCTGACATTTGACAAAATAAACTACACATGAGTAATTTGCGTGCAACTGTATTCTGCACATTGTCCAGCGAAATAATTGCGCGCTTACATATCGACACTTTCAGTTGGCACGCCTGCGCATGCGCAGCTCAGCCAGTCATCATAACCAGCCACGAATCTATACTTATGTGTATAGTAATTACCTAGTTACACGACTTGCCGACGTTGCATGCCCCAAAGGCAGCAGCATGTATGAGTGCGTGTGTGTGTTTATATGTAGTGTTAATTTTATATTCACGCTTTTTGACACTTACATCTTCGATAATACACGACAGTAATAATCAATTGCTGCAGCGTCTGCCAATGAACTCTGACTCTGCTAACCAAGTGCAGAAAAAACACACAAAATAAATACAGTTTTTAGTATGGCAATACTTTTTTATTGCTATTTATTGCGTACCGTTAATAATTGGCGAAAATACAAATACTCATAATTAAATGCTGAGCGGACTTTGCGCATGCGACAAAAGTGATAAATGAAACACTACTATACCCTGGGCTCAAATCAACTAGGTACAAACTACTTTGCAACTAATATGGGCCACTAACTCAAGAAGTCAGCCAGTTCATTTTTCAATAAAAGCAAAAGTAGCTTTTCTGCAGCTGTTCATGCAATATATTCCCTTCCACAGAAAAGTTAATCGCTAGACTGTATAATTGAATATATCCAATTGCATATTTTATTAAAAGCGTCTACAAAGTCTAATCGTAATTTCATGATACACTATATCTTAATTTGAAGATCTAGCGCAGGAAATTATGATACTGGCAACTGAGCTGACAGGGTCATTTATTGTTATCCTTCCCCCATGCGCAATCTAATTTTGTGGTTCCAGTCGAAATTGTTCGAAACTACTCGGAAAGCCCTTTCATGGTAATATTTTCGCATACCTAGTATCATTTGTATCAAAAGCATTAAGTACTTTTGCGTTAAATTTTTTTTTTGATAATTCATATATTCATATTTTATTTTGCACATAAATTTGTCATAATATTGTCTTTATTTTAGACAAACGAAATATTTACATTTGTATATTTTCAAAGGTTGATATATACTTTTGGGCAGTGTGGCAACATCAAAGTATCTCATTTTGAATACACAATTTTAGCAAAGATTTGTTGTCATTGCTACAGTTCCTTTATTAGCTATGGTTCTCATTACGTCAAATTCAATGACAGTTGTAGTCAAACCAAAACATTTATCCGTTTATGACAACACTTCACTTGTTTTTTTTTTTTTGTTTGAAATGTCACACAAATGAAATTGAAAGCTTGTTCTCGTTGAATAACTCTTTCGAGTGCAGTGGAACACTTGTCATGAAATTTTTAATATTGCCAATTTAATGTCATTGAATTTGACACAATGAAAACGGTGTATTATTCAGTGAGTCTTCAGTGGGCCCTTATGCAATAAATATTATTAGTAAAATAGTACTATTACAACCCTAGCGCCATTTCTCGTGCATATTTTTTGTTCGAATATATTACTACGCGAGTTTGATGAGTTCCGATTTTGAACTAACTCAGATATACTCGAAAATATTACAATTCCAGTGCCACCTATAGTATCCCATAGTTTTCAGATTTAGTTGTAAGATATTAGTATGTATTTATTATATAAAAAAAATTGCATAATTTGCATAACATAAATATATGCGCATCAGACGAATCAGAGAAAATAAATTTAATGAGATGAAACAAATTTTTTACTTTGTCGTCAAAATAGATGAGCTGGTAATAGCACCTTTTTATGTCTATAATTATGCTTAATAATGATATCATATGTGATGAATACATACGTATGTGAAAACACTTACATTATTTAAGCGAATTAAATTACCACACTTTCTGTCGCGTCTTAAATATCGTTTTTCCGCACACATAACCTCTCTTTTTTTTTGATAATATTTTCGTATACATTTATATAATTTTACCGCACACCAACCTCTCCATATTTTATGCCATTTTCTGCTCATTTGGTGGGGCGTCTCACCCATCTATGCTTCATACATACATCCCTAGATTTTCAGCTGAATATTGTTGGTGTTGTTACTGCTGCGTGGTAGCTCAAGTCAAACGGCGAGCTGCGCATTTAATTAGCGAATGTTATTAAATATGATTTGGGCAAAGCTGCCATTTATTTAACCACTTATTTTACTTTTCTACAATTTTTCATACTTTGTGAGTGTCTTCCCCTGCGGTCGGTTTTATTTTTAGACCCCTATTGCAATTACTGTCGTAATTGCCGACGTTTGTTTGGTGAAATTGCTAGCCGCGCTCTATGTGTATTCTTCCTAACTGTGCGGTACTTTTTGCTACCCATTTTGAATGTTTTGTTTTTGTATTCATATATATGTATCATCTTATGTATTTTTTTTTTTCGTTATTTAATTTTTTTATGCTTTTTTGAAAAATTTTGGCAATGTAACGCAATGAAAACGCAAAAAAGATTTCTGCACTTTCCAATTAATTTTTGTAATGAAAAGGAAAGTATTGTGCGCACACGCGGCGTTGTTGGACTAAATAGAGAATGACCAATTCAAAATCATAAACTTCGTATATTTTGGCAATGCTTGTACCTTAAGTGGTGTTTTGATCAAAAAATCCACAATTTAGACTCCAAAATTTCTTTCGATATTTATCACCTTACGTTTTTCTGCAGTCTCTATTATTTAAGTATTCAAATTTTGAGTTTAAGGTTTACTAAGACAACTTCACCTTATAAACATCTATATAGTTAAAAGTAACCTCACGAATTGCACCTCATAAGCCATATTATAGCTGAAAGAAACCGCGAATGTGTTTGAAGCCTCACACTTTAATGGGCGAGAAAGTAATTTTAACTTGGTCCTGACTAATCTTTATAAGGATGTGAGGCTAGTAAGTAATCTGTTTTTTTCCATCACTACTTTAAAATTTTCCTCAATTGATCAAAAAGAAGTATATGTTCCCTTTTTCTATTTAAAATGTGTCTCGCATGGAAATGTATAATTAAAAAAATTGTCCGACAGATTTCGGGTTGCAAATAGAACAGCAGCTTGGTAAATATCATTTATTATATATATTGGAAAGGTAATCGATTAAACAGTGACTCGTATAGATTCGGCTCAATTCGCGTGTGTCGTTTCACATGTGAGTCTCTCAGCTAATGAATAGCATCGCCTGGAAATTGATTCTGTAAAGAATTTCAAATTTTATGTTATCACCTAAAAAAGCTATTTATATTAATAAAATATGATAGCTTCAAGTACCAACTCTAGAGGCTAAAATTTGGGGTAGGTTTTTCGTGTTATGCACCTTAAACATTTCACTTCATTTAACTAATAAATATATATATATATATTTAAATTTAATCTTAATTGACCCAATAGAATGAAGTTGAGAGAAATGCACCAGCGCCACCTAGCGAGTAAAATCTGGGGCACAGTATTTTAATAAAACAAACGTGCATTTCTTAATAGAAGCCAAAAATAAGATATTTAATTTCAACTATCACACAATGTTATCAATTTAAAAAAAAATAATGCCCTTAAATTACGAATTTTGGCCAAGTAATTCAATTTTTAAAATATCTCCACACCAGCGCCACCTAGCGAGTAAATGCCTCTTCTTTTTCTTCGAAGAAGAAATGTCTCCTCAAGAAAGAAGCGGAAATTAAATTTAAAAAAACCTGCTAAAACATGCAAATGCAGCGTGCTGCTCCAACAACAAGTCCTCCATGAGAGCAATTAAGTATTTTCTTCAGCAATAAAATCAAAATAAAAAAAATTCTGATTTGCTCTTGAAAGACCGCAATAATATTCAGCATTCGGTTGGTGATAAGAAAAGTGAAAACTCCGCATTACAAACTCAGAGCACGATAGCACAAAGTGCACATTAAAGCATTGATGCAGTAACACGCGTAGAAAACAGTGAAATGGTCGCAGCGAAGTTGGCTTTCAAGTCGATTGCATTTGGAGAGGTGTCATTGAAGTATTTATTTAAGTTGAGCGCTGATTTAATTCAAGTTGCAGCTTCCTTTCTACGCGCCAACAAATTGACAATGGCTAGGAACAACGCAACAACGCAACAACGCAACAACTCAACAACTAAATAAGTAATTATAAATATGTGCAGATATGTGTTGACCTATGTCAGGTATTTAATAACAAGGCAAATAACAGCACTATTAAAAGTGAAAGGGCTCTTTGGTAGCAAATTGCTTGGAACTAACAAATTGAACAGAGTCGGTACTACTTATGAGCATATTGTTCATTTATCTATATTGCTGTGCCGTTATTATTAATCATTTCGGTTTGGACGCATATTTGTGATTAATGCTGTTATTAACAAGTTGTTTACATACTCGAGGGTATATTGTTGTTACGCACTGTGCGTATATAATACATATACATATGTATAGATGTGAGGTCTGCAATTTCTTTGCATTTCGTAATAACAACACCAATAACAGCACTATCCAATTGAGTGACCACTTTTTATTTTCCCGATTAGAACTTTTAATATTAATAAATGTCTTACTAGATCTCTATTAGTCTAATTTAAAGCTACCTTTAATAGCGTAATTTGCAAAGTCAAAGGCAAGGTATACGCCAGAAATCCTTCGCGCATGGCAGAGCTCAACGCTATACCGTCCGAAAGTTACACGAGAAAAGAGCTAACTTTTCTTTGCTTAAGGCCAAGGCGGCAAATAATCATATTGTTGTATTCAAAACATAGTTCAAATAAATTATAAAGAGCCAAACTAATTATATATAACTACATATTATATATTTGAGATAAATAAAAGTGGGTAGTGGTTACCTGTCGACCCAGGTATAGAGTTCATAACACTACAATAGAGTCAAATAACAATCAGAGAGTGGTTCTTCCGGGTTGAGAGAATAATGAAGAAAGTGGTGAGTGTGTTTGAACTTAGGCCAAGTCAGATGAAAAAAATAATATTCTACATGAGTGTACTTATATTAAAACTTAGGGGCGAAGACTCAGAAAGACTCAGAATTCGTTGTCTAATCCAACTTATTATAGATATTTATTTATTTAACGGTTGGACTAAATATTTATTTATTAGCTCAAGAAAACTATTCGAAAATATTGTAGTCAATTTATTGCACAGCCAAAAATATCTTCAAGCACTCTCTTTGAAAATTTTATGAATAAATTTTTTTTAACGTATTAAATACTTTCGATTGGCACTTTAGTAACGCCTTGTGAAAATTCAAATGCTTTGCTTGAAAGTTCCTAAAACTGAGTTTAAGCTTCCCCCTCTATTTACTAAATTTGTATCCAAACTTTTGTATTTTGTATTATTATAGCAGCATAGAAATTATTGATTAAGTTATAGATTAGCTCTCGATTAGATATAAAGCTATACTTTCGAAGGAAGGGTAGGCGCTTCTTTTTTTGTAACAGTTTTTGGCTGGTTTATGGCAGTGCGACAGCAGCTTATTAAAAAGAGTGCCTCACCTTTTCTAGTTTTTTTTATTTAATTTATTTGTATACATTATTATTAAAATTATGCTTTTTTATTTTTTTTTTACTTCTTCAAAATCACTGACATTTGTGTTAAATATTCAACACGTTTAACATTTTCCTTCAACATCTAAATAATACAAAGATCAAGTGTCATTGAACTGTGGTTACGACAGCGGCCATTATAGTGGCCTAAAACTAACTGTTTGCCTTTGTAAGTAGCTACATACTTAAGGGAGCTAAACATTACCCGGCCATCGACTGCATTCAATCAAAATTTATGGATTTTCGGCTTTCGCTTTCACAAGCCCGCGGTTTTGCCAATACAATATACGCTCACTAACACACATAAACACACACACACAAAAAAAGTGGCTACGCAAAACTCTTTAGCTTTTGTAATTTGGCAAACACAAATGATAATTTGTAAGCAAAAAAAAAAAACACAACAAAACAATACACAAAAGATATGCAATTAAATGATATATTTACATGGCGAACGATTTTTCTATTTGTTTTGCAAATTATGAAGTAAGCGAACAATAATAGCAGCTACCAACAACCAATCAACGCATTGAAAGAGCAAATTTTCGCATATTCTCTTTTGCAGATATACTTTTGTTGTTGCTTACTTGCTTGGCTTTAACTTCGACTTAACCATCAAATCGGTATTAATTTTTGGTATTATTGACAATACGTTAAGTTAAATGGAAATGTCTGTGCAAATCGCTGTGTGAAAAATTTCACTTTTATGCCTTAACGGTGAACATATGCACAAATTGGTGATTCGATTTATTTTGAATGATTATTGATTTTGGAGTTCGCTAAATATTTTTATGAGCTTGATTTTAGTACATTCTGCTCTAAGTATTTACTAATTGTCTTTCGGACATGCATTTGTGTGGAATAAAAGATTTTCATATTTTTGACAAAAAAAATCAATTGTCGTCTTCAAAATGCGCTCCACTGGAGTCAACACAAAATCATGCACTTGATGTCGGCCGCTTCTTTGGTACCACACCCAAGTGTGTTTTTATGGCGCCAATCAACTCAAAGCGCTGTCATTTATTTGACTTTCATTGGTAAGGCAAGGGTGTATTTAGTCTTTTTAGAAATAGTTGAAGTAGTAGTTGCCCTAATGCTGACTTTTCTCATATCAGAAACATCAACCAACTGTATTGAGTCAGTAGATGATGCGAGAAGCCTGTCGCTTGGAGTACACTTTTCTAAAGTTTTTCAATGCCTTAGACATTAGCAGAGTTGTATGGACGACTCGCATGTTGTGTCAAGTTTTCCCGAAATAATATTTCAGATCTCTTTGTTATTGTTGTTGTCTATAATTTTAAGCGAAGGGGGCATCAAATCACTTGAACTCAATTCAATATTTTTTAATGCTTTTCTTTCTAAGATAAATTCTCTTTAGAATATTGATAGACCTCTTAACTAGACAGACCCCACTTTGATAGACTGTTGATGGATCTCACTATTTTGTATTTGTTTCGGAAAAGGTGAAGTTTTAGACTTCCTTTTCGCATTGACCTTTCCTGGGTGCGTTATGAAAGTTCCCAGTTTCGCCTTCATATAGGCACTTGAACTACCGTAATTGTGATCAGGCGTTTAAAATTTTCAATTTGGACCAATTTCTCTTGAATATCTCAAAATGCTGTTAGTTTTTAAACCACCAATAGGTATCCTGAACTACTGAGTCCTATTGACCCGAAAGTTATATGGCTGTATAGTTGACATAATTTTTATTTAAAAGCAGGTACTCCTTATTATTCTCTTATATTATAAAAGCTGAGCTTGAATTGGTTTGCTTTTTGTAATATTTTTAACATAAAATTCTTGAAATGTTTTCCTGTTGTCTCTCTGATTATTTCTTCATCAAGGACGCCTGGTTGGTAAACGTTCAATCATTTACAAAATACTGAAAGACAACAATAAAAACACAAGTGCCACATATCAGAAAGAAAAGATTTCCAACTAAAACAACTTAATAATAACAATAATAATATGCCGACCATAAAATGCAACAAAGCAACAAAAGAAGACCATTGATTGCAGTCACAACACACACACTCACACACATGCATACACACATGCATACATAATTCAACTGAAACGAGCTACACTAAGTCGAAATCTAATAAATAGGTGGTAAGCATCGGCACTTGAAAATGAAAAACTTTACAGCGCGATTATGTGTGAATAATCATCATCAACTTAATCAGCGGCGGCGTCACCATGATAAATCGCCGCGGTCATAGAGCGACCAAATGAAAAGCGAAACGCTTCGAACACGGCTTGGATGCGGCGGCTCGAAAATTGAATGGCTTGGAAAAGCGATTTTGGCAGCTCAATTCCGGCACTTGAGCTCAACCATCGCTTGCTGCACTCGCACGCACACACATACACACACATACACTTGGCGGTGGCAGTCGTTGAGTGTGTGCCGCTCGAACACTTTCTCATGATGCGTCGTCGATAAGACGCCACATGTACGTGTGAATATTCTCGTGCCTCATGCTTGTATTTGCTGTTTCGTGTGAACATTAACAAATCATTTACGATTATTTATGATTTCTTCAAATTTCATTTTCAGTTTTTTTTTAATATACTTTTTTTTTACTAATTATTTATTTTATATTAGTTACTAATTTTTGGTATTTTGTTTTCCATGATCAATGCTTGGGAGTTCAGCAGGAGAGTATAATATATCTTACCTTCAATAAGTCGTGGATTCAGTTAAAGTCCAGTTAAAGCTTTCAAAGGAAAATTTCAAGAAACTTTTTTCGGTCATTGAATACATGCGACCATCGATGTGAAAAAAATCAGGAACCGCATTTGCATACTCTTCATAATAACTAAGCAATTACCTAGTTTCGATTCTATTATCGTAATACATCTGTATTACATAAAAATTATTTGAATAAATTCAAAGTGTTAATTTTTGACAAAAGCGATTAGAACAATCTTTATATAGTATCTAATGGAATTATCTGCCACAAGCTACTACACATTTGAGACTTATCGGTTTAGTCGTTTCTAAAAAATCTGTCCAATTATCCAGTTCAACGGTTTAGAGAAAATAAAACCCTTTAACTTTTCTCTTAGTATTCATATAATTTTTTTCAATTTAAATCAATATTGTATCTATTGTGTCTATAACTATATTCGTGCGGTTTTTGTTTCAAAATTTTAACGTTTATTTAAGAAAAACCTTTGCGGTAGTATTATTCAAAGTATTGCCCATCTGAAGCTATAACATTTTCTCATCTTTCTGACATTTTGTGGATTCCATCCCTAAAGAACTGCGTCGACTTGGTGGCCAACAATGAACTTGGCAACCCTATTCCAGTGAGGACGTGATACCTTGACCTTAGGATATTCAGCTTTAGCGTTGATTTGGCTGGTTGGCCAGGTTTCACATATGTTTCTTTTAAGTTTAGGTTATTTTAATGGCTCACAACACAATTTTTCATGCACAAACTTCGCCATATTTGAGTGACAAAAAAAAGTTGTTTTTTTTGCTTACGCATCAAATTACGCCTTCCCTTGGCAAACCAAACGAATATAGTTATTGTTCTAATATTTGAACAACCCCTGCCGCCCTTCTAAGCAATTCACATCGCATTCAAGTAGTGTCTCTCTTAATCTTTTACATAGTGAGTCGTACGCCTGTCGAAAGTTTTTTACTTCTTCCGAATAAATATTTCCGTTATCTCTTTCTGTTAGCTAAATAATGAACACAATTGTATGGTTTATTCTTCTGAACTAGTCGATTTTGGCTTGTATATTATACCTAATACTGTATTTTTTTTTGCTTTTTTGTTGTATATTTTATATATATATCTAACAAATCCTACTGGAATAGGCTGACTATGTATACTCTCGTTACCTTCTTTAAATTTCGACGGTGTATTTTTTCGTACTTACAAATGTTAGACTAATGTTACATTACCATTTCAAATTCATTTTTTCAAGGTCAAGATATTTTAAGGCATACTTCTTCTGCCTTAAATATAGAATTAATCGCAGATATTGCATTTTCATAATATTTTTCACTCGCATTCATATATATATATATATATATATATATACTTCACTATGATGCTTGCGGTCAAAGAAAATGATGCGCTCACTCGCTGACATGAAAAGCGAAAGTCTTTTTCACACTCAAGATTGTTGCTTTTTTGTTTTTTTCTTCTCTAGTCAATGATCGTTGTTTTGTTCGCAGTTTCGCCGTCGAAGTGGTCATTTGAAAAATCAAAGTAGTTAAGCTGAAAAAATTGTGGGTTTGAAGTATTTGATGCTTCGTTTCTTTCCCCTCCGTTTGGTCTGCCGATAATAACGGCGAACGATTTGTTGAAATTATGGTTTATCTTCAATGATTGCGGCATATGGTAACGGCATAATGGAGTAGTGTGTGGGCTGAAGTTGTCAAACAGACAAACAAACATGTAGGCTGCGGTAGTTGCTTAAGTGAAAAAAATGGATTCTTTTATTTTATTTTTCTGCTGTGTTTTGTGTTTTTGGCAAGGACCAACTAATAAATTTTCTAAAACTACTGAAAGAGAAAATTTCGGATACGAGTATACGCAGTTCAAAATTACATGCGAAATTCATAAAATATTTAAAATTCACATAACGTATTGCACGCGTCCATCAAATATTATATATACATATATACAAATTGCTTTGGGAAATGCTCCAGCAAACTTCACTTCTGAATGTTATATTTACTTTTTTTTTGCTTTTTCTTTTCAATAGGCTATGCAGTAGAAAGCCGCAACAAAATGCCATCAGCACGCAGTTTCCACAATTGCAAAGAGCTCCCTAAACAACTTGTTTTGGCAGCTGCCAATTGGCCGAAAGCCTCGGCTATACGCATGCGCCACTTTGAAACATGCAACGCATTTCAAATTTGTTAACTTGGTCACTTCACCGGCGGCAAATGATTTATGTTTGCCTTATTTTTAGTTTGTTTTATTATTTATATTTTTTGTTTTGCATTTTCACTTTTAATTCTTCTAAAAAAATTTTTTTATTTATTAATCTTTTTTCAAAACAACAAATTTAACTTCATGTGTTAGCAATTTATGCAATTGTGTGTATTTTATATGTTGAATTTATATATTTTACACTTAATTTTTTATTACCTTTCTTCCAAGTCCAAGTTAAAATAATTACCTTAAAATATTAATCGGGTGTATATGAATTGCTTCTATGCCGGTTCACACATTAGTTCAACTGCTGCAGCTTCGCTCAGATAATTCCATAACATACTTTTAGGCTTGCTGAAAATATATATCAGAGTATAGAGCGGAAATTCTCGAAAATAATTTCCCTGTTACTCAAAATAAACTGTAGATCTACTTATAGGCGGTGTTCTGGTCCCTTCAGTTAGTTAATATATTTCTTACCCTGTGTTAGGCAACATTCTTAATGTTTCCAATATTTTTAAATTTTAAGTATACAAAATATTTAGAACGAAATACTTCTTGCTAGATATATAGGGGAATTTTACACTTCGATTGACAGAAGAGGGACTTCTCGTCCCTTGTTAGTATCTTCATAAAGATCAGGAGTGTCTCCGTGAATTCAATAAAATAATTGTTTGTAAAGGTTGTTAAACAAATAATCGTTGCCAGGAAAAATGGGGCAAAATTAAGCGGAAACACCGAAAGTTTCATTTTAAGTATGGATAGTCCAAGAGAAACTATGAAGTGATGCCATTTTCCCCTGTGTTAAACACAGCATACAAAGCTGAATTTATTAATAAATATGTAAGGTCTACCCGAAGGGATGAAGAATAAGTTTTGAGATTGTGGGGTTAAGAGGAGATATAAGGAAATTTTAATTATCTTGAAACAGGTTTGCCATAACTGATGATTACTATATATGTTTTTAAGTAATATGAAGAAGACTTCATGAGAAATCCGTTAAGTATTTTGTGGGATAAAGAATTATATATTTCCACCCTGATCTATAGACTATATCACTATATGATCTCACCGATTTTTTTAATATATGGAGTTTCCACGACTTTGCCTATTCATTTGAAGGTTGAAGGTAATATTTTCCAATTTATCTATTATTTTGTATTCAATAGTATGGTATTTCAGTATTTTATACGGCAAACATATTATCTAAATTTACTAAGTTTCACTAAAATTTTAATTTGTATTCGATAAAAGGGAATTGATTACAATAATTTAAAAATGTTGCCAAATTATTGATATCGTTTTCAAAAGTAATTAATCAGTTAGTTTATTGAAATTTCCTTCAGGTGGCAACCCAGATAAATTTATATTATTACGAAATTCTGTATGCATTTTCATGTCTGGAAAAATAATGATTATTTTATTTCGGTTGACAACTGTTTGAATTGTATAAATTTGAATTATTTTGAATTATAAAAATTTTAAAAAATTTATATGTTAAATAATTTATGACGAAAAATCGTCGTCGCATCTCTCTTTGCGGTTAGCGCGGTGCTCGAAGCGTTTCGAAGTGAAATAGAAAATTTTATCTGAATCTTATGAGTTTGCTTACAAAAATTATGTTAATAAAAAAGAAAACACTTTTAAATAAATTTTTATTTGTTTTACACTTTATTTGCAATAATTTAAATAATATTCAATGATGAGTAAATGCAACTAAACTTAGCCTTCCAACTTAGAAATTAATTGTTTTTAGTGTTTTTGTTGTTTTTTGTTCTAAAATTTATTTTAATTAATAAATAACACACATGTGAGTTGTGACTGAAATATGTTTTTAGAAAACATTTTTCAAAAGTATGCAAATTAGATATAATTACTAAGTACAAAGTACATTATTGCAAAAAATATATGCATATTAATAACTAATTTAATAAATTTATTACATATATATATATATATATTATTTTAATATCAAGTCATTATAAACTATTTAAGATAAATACAGCTTTGAGATATTTATTGCTTTTTGTTTTTTCAATTAATTAACAACTATTTAAATATCAATGTATGTACAATATGAATAATGCTAACGGTAATTTTTTTTTTGTTATTATTTTACATATAACTAATGAAATATATGTTTGTATATAAATAGAGAATATGCTTGTTAACACTATATAAATGTAAACTATATTCTTTAAAAGCCAAAACATGGTAAAAAAAAGGCGCGTGGAAGGTGTTTGCGAATTTATTTTCATAAATGTAACTGTATATATGTTCATATGATTGTTTACGAAATCGTATTTCGCAATAAACATCACATTTTTATTCATTTATTACTTTTATTTTATTTTTATTTTTATTTATTTATTTTTATTTATTTAAAACTAAACATTTTTTTAACGCATGTCTTTATTGTTGTTGTGTGTTTGTATTCATCTGCGCGGGGAGACGGAAATTCACGCAAGTCGTTGCTTTGATTATAACTGTTTAGCCGAATGGCCGGCTAAGGTAAGAGGCTCACCAATGTTCGCGGCTATAACCAAAGCACGAGTTTTGCTCTTTCACTAAATTTTTCACATACACACACACACACACACAGACACAGCCACACAAGTGGTAGTGCAAGCGCGCGTGTGTAACGACGAAGTGATTATTGTAAATATTTATTAAACGCATACTACATTTACCGTTACCGTTTTGCTTGTGGCTATAATTTCAATTAAGTGGGCGTTAGTGGGTGTGTGCCAAGGATAATGAAAAATAAATTGATTTGTGCAGTCGGTTGAACTAATAAAATAAAATACAAATATTTAAATACTAAATACTAAAATCTTCACTAATCTATAAATACACTACAAACTCATTTATGTATTTAGTTATGTAATCGTTGTGTTTTATGTTTGCCTTAGAACTGCAGTATCTGATTTATCCAATCGCGGAATTCGGAGATGCGCGTGTAAACGCCCGGTTGATTGGCCTCCGCACAGCCAATGCCCCAAGAGATGACGCCGCCCAGCTGGAAGCGTTTGTCATCTTCGCGCTGCAGCACCATCGGACCGCCAGAGTCACCTTTTTGCATAAAAAAAAAAAAAATTATCATTTTTAATTCACGCAAAATTTCATTAACCTACCTTCACAGGAATCGTAACCGCCCTTTTTCCAGCCCGCGCAGATGAAGATATGCGGTATGTGCTCAATGAAACCGGCGACGCGGTACATAGTTTCGCAGATTGTATTGTTGATGACCGGCACGGCAACTTCTTGCAACACGCTTGGCAGTGGACCATTTTCGTAGAGTCGCCCCCAGCCGGTGACAAATGCCGTTTGGCCAACAAAGTCGATGTCACTGTTGGGCACACAAACCGGTATGATGTTGGGCTGGAAGACTACTGGCTCATAGAATCTGAAAGTGTAGGAAAAATTGTCAAGTGAATACTGCATATAAAATTATATATCCTTAAATGAAAGGATGATATGAGGAGTGATCTGTTAAGAGCGTGAGTTATATAGCATGTATTTTAGCAGATTCGGCAGCTGTTTAAATTTAAACGCATTCGTTTGCTAAACATTTCGTAATATCTTACTAGATTATTTTTTAATTAAAAGTTTCCCGAATAACTTCCGTGGGTTTTAATTAATTTTATTTTACGACTTTCAAGAACGTGTTTAATCGCCTTATGTTTGGACACGTTTTAATTTTAAGTCCAGCTTTTTATAAGGTGGCAACTCTATTTATAAATATGTTTAAATTGAAAACCTGACTAACACTTCTGGCAAAACTTTCTAAATTCTTTATAAGGCACAAATAAACTTTTATAATATTAAAATTCTTTTATAAAGGTGGCAACTCCATTCCGAAATTTTTCTACATTACAGACTTTCTGATTTGCTGGTACAATTTTAACCGCCTCATCTTTTGAAACATTTTAATATTTTCAAGCCAACTTTTTTAATAGGTGGCAACTCCGTTCTAAAATAGAGTTGAATTAAAGCATTGCCGAATAATTTTTGGAATGCTTTTTTAAATTTGCTGTGACATTTTATAATATATATCCTTAATTTTTTAGATAAGTGGCAACTCTAGGTCTTTCGAAATAAGTTTAAAGGAAAGCTTGTACAAATAGTTCAACCGGGGGCTGTTGAAAGTGCTAAGTTTGGCCCACATTTTTTAATATTTTACGCAGTTTTAAATTTGTCTACCGATGGCGACTCTTTCCGCAAATTATGATTAAATGAAATCTTTCGCAAATACTATACCAAAGGACTTTTTGAAAATATTTAAATTTGTTTAACAATTAATAATGCTTAACAGAGTTCCCACTTTATCGGTCGGAAGCAACGAAAATTTTGCTTTTCTTTTGAAATTTTTGAAAAATGCTCGTAATTTTTTCTTAACCTTCAGAATTCTAGACAACATATCGAGTAACAAAATAATGAAATCCCAAAACGTTTATGATGGTTCTTTCGCAATTCTGAATTATATCTAATGGAAAAACCCTCTTTTTTTCTTGACTCCAAATCAGTTTTAATATAGTTTGCGGTCATATCTCCGAACGTGTGGTTAATATCTAACCTCTCGACAAAATCCGTCAGAAAATTCCTCAGAAAGCTGCCTAAGGCCTTACCCTTGTACTCACCTCAGTAACGCCAAGTCATATTCGAAAGTTCTCGCATCGAATTGTGGATGTGAAGCAACAATTTGCACTCGTCGCTCCTGATAGCCGTAAGGTTCCTCCTCCTCCGCCAGATCATATTCGCCCATGCGTAGCAATAGGTCGGATGGCGGTACACTGAAAGAAATTTGTGATTTTATGTATTTAGAATTTGCGCTCAGTTGGGTAGATTAATTTATTGCAAAGTATAACTATTACTTTTCCACACAATGCGCCGCAGTGATGGCCCAATTTTCATTCAACAATGCGGCACCGCATTTATGCAGATAAGTGGATGTGCGCCACTGTCGCAGCGATATCTGCCAAGGCCAACGCCCGAAAGCGGCATTCGAACCACCGACAATGCGCGGTTCGGGGAACATGCGACGACCGCAAACTGGAAATAAGTAGTTGAAAATATCGTTATATTAATATTAATTCTAGCACTTTTTTTAAAACTCCGTGTTTACTATAAAATTACTTAAAGTTTCTAGATTTGAAAGCAGAATCAATTCTTTGAATTCTTAAGCTACTTACTATTAATTTTGTATTAGAAATTGGGAATATTTAAATGGAAGCAGTTTACTCCTTAGAAATAATTATTATTTCTTTTAAAGCTGGAAAAATTTCAAAATTATTTCTACTTTTCTAATATCTTTCTGACGCAACGTACAAAACCTTCGATAACTTCTCTATAATAGAAATCAACCTGTAAAATCTGTCGTCAAAACCACATGTTTTTGACATTTATAATCATTTAAATATAAAAAATTACCACGCAAAGTCTGACAGCGGAACAACTTGTTGAAATCGTGGAAATTTAGTTCTGTATTCTAGTTATATAAAATTCAGCAATGAGACTGACTTGTGTGTTAGACTTGAGGAGTGCGTTGGATACATAAAGAAAAACTGTATGTCTTTGGATCGCATATCGAAGGCATTATCGCTTGAAGAGGGTTCTGCTGCTGCTATATATGAACCATCAGTCTACTTGGCACATTTCGAAAATGCGCAAAGTTCCTAAGACCCAACATTTTCATCCATAGCAAGAAAGTTATACAATGTTTACTGACCGAGATTCACATCATTCGTCTCTAAATTGCAATTTGGAAAATCAGCTTCGATCACATGACCAAAAGTGCCTTCAGTTTTTGCTCACAACCGGGTCTGCGCCGAAATGTATGCACCATAGAAGCAAACCTCATATTTGGAGGTGTTATTGACATATGCTATGTGATTTCGCACAAAATTTGAGGTTATGTTTAGAAAGCGATATTCCGTAGCCCTTAAAGTGGTTCCTCAACAACAGTTACATATAAAGTTATGTCATATACAACAAAAGGAGCGTTTTTTAAGAATATCAATAATTTTGTTTTTCAACTCAAAAATCTGAAGTGAATTTATCTTCATAGTTTATGATATAAATTACATTTAGTATGTAGGGAATTGTGCCAACTAATTACTTAATATTGGTTCAGTTAAATTACATGAAATTTCATCAAGTTCATGTTCATTCATGATTGTATAGAATTCTTTTTCATATTCACGTTCACATTAAATTCCGCACATCAATAACTGACTTTATTGTGGAGTATAAAAATATTTCAGGTCTAAAGCGAAAAGAAATTCTGGCAGCAGAAATACGACTTGATATCCCTACAGGGGTCATATAAATCGTGTGATGCAAATTTTCAATACTACCATTTGACCTGTTTCCACAAATACCAAATCTTCACATATAATTACATACATACATGCATACATGCAAATAAACGCTGCCATATTAATGTCTTTGCTGGGTTTGGACAGCATTTCACATGCAGCATGTGGCAAGCAGCAAGCTTATTTATGTCATATGAACATGCACATGTTTGTGGTTATGTATGTGTGTTGCTGGGGCCAAAATGTCGACAGAAATCCAGACAAGCGAACTGTAAATCGTTGGCATTTTCATAATCAATTAACCTTATCTGCTGCATTAACGATCGCAACCGAACACCGCAGCTTGGTTTACAGTTAACGCGAAGGAGCGCCGATAAATGCGCTAAAATTAAGAAAGAAGAAAAATCGACTTCTTTAATTTGCCTACAGGCGTATGCATGCGGCTTTTGCACTCACGCTGCTGAAGTTTGCTTCTGCATTTCTATATGTGCGCGCATGCGTGAGTGCGTGCCACTAGCAATTTTTGTGCCACAAATGGAGCGACTTGCGGGTCAAATGTGCGTATAACTCTCGCGGTTTTTTCTTTTTTTTTCTTGTATTTATATCTTTTAACTTTTTCCTACAGTGGTGTGCAACTGAGAGTGCATGCTTTTGCATTCGCAGTGGCTATTTAAGTCAATGTACCACAATGGCTGGGCCACTTCGTCGCTAACTTGTATGACCAACCGCCATCGTCGAGCAACCAACGAACCAAGCGTATGTCTGACTGACCGATTTGTGCTTTAAGGCAATTAAATTGATGCAAGACGACCGCCAGCTGTGTGTGTTGAATGGCCACAAAGTTTATTGGCGGCGAAAAACATACACACGTCTCAAATGTGAGATAGCCGTGTAATCGTACGAAGACACACAGTCGCACCAATATACATACATACGTAGATGCAAATACACAATTGTACAGAAGTTGGATTGCGATTCCGCGCAGGCGCACAATCACCATCATAGCGCTGTAGCAAGTTGCATTCATGCAACCAGGCAGATAAACCGACATTTGCGCCGCGTTGCCGGAACAGGTTGAGTGCGGAATATTGCAAATAGTTGTTTACAATGGCCATAGGCAGAGTATGCGCGACTGCAGCGGCCAAAGTCAAGGTTTATTGGACCAACTTCATTTACATATATATACATATATATATATGTTGTTTGTAGATATTTTTGCTTGCAATTTGCTTTTGCTATTGCACTTATTTGCCTAGCGGCCTTTGGAGTCCGACAGCAGTACGGCGAATGAGATTTAAATTTTATGTAGGGCCGAGTATATCAATTACTTTTTCATTTTTAAAGAGCGTTTAGGTGACGATATTGAAAATGTGTGTAGAGCTCTTCTGCTATTCAAACAGATATCATGATGTAGCCAGATTATAATTAATTGCGGGATAATGTTAAACTATATATATATATATTTCATGTTGTGTTGCACGGTATTGTGTTTGAGCATAGAGAAATTTAGAAAATTTCATCAATTCTCCTTATTTCAAGACAATTAAGAAAGCATAAGGCTTGATAGGTCTATGCGCTAAACTTCATCTGAGGCTTGACTAAAGAAGGAAAAACCTTCAATATATTGTTGGAAGAGCAATGGATCCCTGTTCGTTGCCTTTTAATGAATTAATGACGCCTCCTAAGAGTCTGAATGATCCGATCCGATGTCTATGAAAAAGTGGTTAGTTGCAAAGTTGCCATCTCTTTTTCTATGATGTAGCTTCAAATTAATCGATAGTCACATATATTTTTTTCGTATTAATTTGCAAATATAAATATTTGTGTTTTTAAGAGAATCATTTTTTTAAGGTTAAGTATCAGTATTATAACCTTTACAACCTTATTCTGTAAAAAGTGACAGTTTTTCTTGTCAGCTCTACTGTTTTAACAGTGTTGTCAGTTGACAGCTGCGATTTTAGTTCTATCAGTCAAAACCACATAGCTTCTTTTAATTGTTTCTCAAATGGTAGGCTGACCCGTTAGTAAATTACTATCAACTACAATATATCCACAGAAGCTGAAAAAAATTTGAATCTTTTTTAATTGACAGTATTTTTATAAAGAAACTAACTGAATAGGATATACTTGCCTTGACTTGACTTGATGACTTGAATGGGACATACTCATTATGTGATTATAACAAAAGGGAAATATATATTTCTAGGCTTTTAACTGATAAAATGGTTTGCAAACAAACATATTTCATCTTCCTTGAGGCTTGGATAAAGTCGAATGTTAGTACCGTTTTGTTATTGCTCCATCAAATATTACTTGCATTTCGATTCTTAAGGCTTGATATTATGCTTAATTGTACTTGGTTTCTGCAAATTATCGTTATGCTTAGATAAAATTCGTCCGAAGTTCGCTTGTAAAGTTATTTATAATTTCAATGACTGATACAACAATTAGATATTATATAGCTTTGAAATAATTCACTACCAAAAAGTTATCTATAACAGATTTCGGTAGCATGAATATATGCATTCTTGACTTTGCATCTGTTAGAGCTTCTTTATTAGGCTTGTTTTACGGATTTTCTGAAAAATATAGTTCTCTTTAGGTTTTTAAGCGTTTTAAAGGAGACATATTTTTTGAAACTTTCTTTTATAAGTAGAATGATGTCTAAGTGCTCGAGCGCCGATGATGTCTGAGGTGATGTCTGAGTTAACTAAAAAGTTAACTAAAAAAAAAAAAACAACAATCAAAACATACCCAAGCAACTTCGCTTTGATTATCTAAAAATAAACTAAAAACTCAATTCAAATCTATTTCCAGTAGCGCAAATGGGGTTAATTGGCGCACGCTTATATATATGGCGCTCCTAATTTAATTCTTACAAATCTCTTACCCTGTCCAATTAACGGCAAGGGCAAATTAAGTTAGTCGCCGCACGAAATTCAGCCTTTTTACTACCCGTTCTGTATAAATTTCTTGTCTACTGTTGGCGTGCGGCAAATGAAACTTGTTTCTCCAGCCGTGCCAAATGCTTCTGAAGCCACAAAACGAACCAAAGCATGCACAAAATGCCAGCCAACAAAACCAACTGAAGAAAGAAGCGCAAATAAAGGAGTGCCTAAATGAATGTAACCTGTAATTTGCACCAGCAAAGCCAAAAATAAACAAGCCAGCGCAACAACTGCAACATTATCGACAGCACCTTGAGCATAGCCAACCATCCACTGCAGCAGCTTGCAGCAACTTCTTGCAACACAGTGGCGTCGCGCCGCCAAGTACCAAAGTACCAGCCTGCAGCTAAGTTTCGTGCGCGAAAGGCCACAAGCGGAAGCGCCAACAACAATGTACGAAAATAGATGAACATGGCACGTTTTGCAAAAAATAACAAAAAAATAACCAAGGGAAACCAAGGAAAACAGAAAGAACCTGTAAGCAGTAGACTCATCATAAATGCGTACTAACAGCATGTGCTTGGGTTCGTGTGGCACATGACTGTTGCAAGTATCGCTTGGAAATAGAGTGAAGTGCAGCACGTTTGCGTCGCTCGACCTTGATGTGGACCTTCAAACCGTTCCATTTGGTGCAGAAAATCAAGGCTGCCAAAGGAGTCAGTGGCCCCGCGAATTTAAGCACTTAAAACTACCGTGACATACATACATACCGTATATTACATACATATCGGTTGTAAGTGTCATCGTTTCGTGTCGTTTCGTGTGTTTGTCACTTACGAATGTGCAGTGAACTAGCGAGAGCACACTCATCGCACGAATTTCCTGTCACACTGTTTGACTCACTCAAATGTCAACTCGAATTATTGGCATTTAAAAAGGGAGTAAATTAATTTTGCTGTCATTTGCGGTAAACTTGCGTTTACTTCAATTTCTTAAGCAGCTTTTCAGACGAAATCTAAATGATTTCCTTGTTGAACCCAAGCGTGACTCAAACTGCTCTGCTTGCACAGCCATAATTGGTCGGATTGAAGTCTGCTTATGGATTCGAACCACAAATTGGCACAAGAATATTTATTGTGAGTATACATTTACTTAGAAGAAAAGAATTCTTACCTTGTAGGAAAAGTGGGTTCAACATTTTTAGCCGACCTTCAGCATTATTAAATTAAGAAGTTCGAAATGGAGAAGTGAACGAAATAGTCGAATAAGTAGCGACTGATCTTTATGGATCTCATAAAATTACTAATATTACTGTTTGCTTAGTTTAAGCACCGCGAAGTTGTCATTTGAAGATATATTTAAAATAAAAGAAATACCACATAAAGGCAAATGAAAATTTTCGAAATCCCAGCGCCACCTATCGCTTGTATAACTACTCTGTGCAAAATTTATATCAAATCGGACTATTAATGTGATTTTTGAAATATCTCGACCACTGCGCCATCTGCTGAGAAATATAGGCTTTGGAAAAATTGCTATAATAATGGCAGCAAGAGTAATTTAAGTGTGAAATTTTTGACTCAAACAAACTTATGCAACTTTTTTCCTGATATTTTTGTATCATGCAATAAATATTCTCATTTTTTTGAAAATATTTAGTTTCGTGAACTATTTGTGTAGGATAATTTTGTACTAATATTAATGTAAGCCAAGCATAGGCTATTTTTAGAAAAATTTCGACATTGGCGCCATCTATCAGCGATGTTTGGGTCAACATTTCTGCTTAAGTGTTTAATTTATGCTTAAAGTATTAGATACGAGAGCATTAATCGGATAATATCTAACCTGACAACTACGAAGCAGTTGTTTCCTAATTATACTGCTTAATTCTGTAATAAAATTTTCATAAATCACTCACTTTGTCTGTAATCCATGCCCTCCAGCGTATTCACCGGCGCCGTTGTCGTAGACGACAATGTGCCGTTGAAATCTTCGGTACTGTAATCGGTGGTGCCAAAGATGCCGCTGCCAGTGGTTGAAAAACCCTCTGTGCTTTGCTCGGCGCTCGTTGTTGATGCTGATGTTTCTTCCACCAATTCGATTGGTGCCTCAGTTGTCGTTGTCGTGGTGGAAGTGGTTGTTGAAGTGGTGGCTGTTGGTGGAATTGTGGGCTTGGGTTTGGGTTTTGGCGTTGTTGTTGTTGTTGTTGTTGTTGTTGTTGTTGTTGTAGTAGTAGTTGTCGTAGCGGTCGTGCTCGGCGCGGGACTTTCCGTTTGCGTTGGCTTCGGCTTGGGCGGTCGTGTACTCATCACCGACGAGGGACGTTCTGGTTTGGGCATAATTGAGGTTATGTTGCTCATTATTTCACTAATACTGGTTGCAACTGATAGCGTGGTGCTGGTGATGAGTGGCGATGATGTGGTGAAAACTGGCAACGAAGACAAATATTTCAAAATATTCTGGAATTTAGTTTTTTGATTATATTTTCAACAGTTTTCTGACCTACCTGTGGCATTTATGGTGGCTGGTGAATCTGTTGTTTTATTACTAATATCCTGCGTGAGCGCAGTTGGCGGTGGACCCCACTGGAGGGTTGCGTTAACGGTCGTCGGCTCGTTGTCCACATTCGTCCATGTTATCAAACCAGGTGTTGTTGTTGTCAGTTCAATAAGCGGTGGCTCTACTTTGGATGACTCTGTTGTCAAAGTCGGCGATTGTGGTGTGGTGCTGCTGATAGGCGCTTTTGTGGTTGTGATAGGCGTCATAGTTGTAGTCGTTCTATGCGGTTTCGGTGTGGTTGGCTTTGGCGTTGTTGTTGTTGTTCTTGCTGTAGTGGCTGTGGTGGTGCTCGGCGTTGTCGGTTTCGTGCGCGTTGTCGGATGTGTAGTGCTTGGACGCTTTGTCGTAGTTCTTGTTGTTGTAGGTGTAATGGTTGTTGTTGTAGAAGTTGTTGGTGCCGGCGAAACCGTTGTAGGTCTAGCACCCGTAGTTGGTTTCGGTACCTTCACAATCTCCGCTGTTGGCTGGGGTCGTGGCCTTGGTGCATGTGTCGTTTGCGCTACCGTTTCGGCTGGCTTCGGCGCCTTGGTTTCTTGCACCGTGGTGAACAAATCGTCGTTATTTAGAGTTGTAGTCGGTGTCGGTGCTGGGCGACGATGCGTTGTTGCCACAGCACCGCTGCCCGTTGTGGTAATATTAAGTAAAATTGGTTTCACCGCTTCGTTGGCGTCGGCATCCACGGGCCGCCTGGTGGGCTTAGCGCTTGATGATGGGCGTGGCTTCGACTGTGTTGGCTTCCGACTTATCGTCGGTCGTCGCGTAATCAAGGGTCTGGGTCGCGTGGTAAACCTAACATCATCAGCTGGCTTTAGAGTGGTAGTTATGAACTGTGTAGGCACTTCGGTCGTCGTCGGACGTGGTCGAAAACGATTCGTGGTGTGTACCGGTCGTTGTGTGGTGTGTACTTCATCTAACTTAATATTGCCCTCCGTTGGCGAAGACGTTGTGGTCTCTACGATTTGAAAGGTGAAGAATTTCGGTGGTTGTGTGGTGACTTCCACTCGTGTATTCATTTGCGTGCTGGAGGTGGTGGTGAGAACAGGTCGCGTAACTGTAGTTTTACGCCGTGGTGGCTTTATTGTTGTTGGCGCAACAGTAGGCTTCGCTGTGGTACGCACCACAAACTGTGACGTCTTGTGTGTTGTATGCACTGGTGGACGTTTCGGTGCAGTTGTTGTGGTCACTTTAACTGGTTTTGGATTGTTCGTTGTTATGATGGGTGTTGTGTCGCCCTTATCGCTGCCACTACTGCCATTAGCGCCGTGAATGTGATTGTTTTGTTGTAGATAGCTTTGTGTTACATTCCTCACCGTTTCGCTAATACTATTGCTGCTACTTTGTACTGTATGGTGTGGACCGGTTGTGGTGAGTTTGAACAGTGTGCTAGTGGGCAATGTAGTCGACTCATGTGGAAAATGTGAAATTGTGTTTTGGTCGATGCTATTATCATTGATTTCGGGCGCGAAAAGTGCAGCATCATCCTGGAGGGAATGTTATGAAAATATTAAAATATAAATAAAAATATACAACGGAATATTTTAAGTATTAAACTGTTATTTGCATAACTTTATATAAGCGCATCGCATCTCACAAACGTGAAAGCTTAAAAAGGTTTGAAAGCTTTTTAATCTAAAGAAAATCGAATTTAATATACTTACTTAATTACGTAAGTATTACATAAGTATTTCATATGTTTTCATGTTGTTCATTCAGATTGTTTCAAGATTCTCACTTTATCACTTAAGTACCTTGCTAAGTGCTAAAGTATTTTTTTAAGTTTTTCTTAAGTTTGCTTGAATTCTTCGAACGTTAAAATTAATTTTAGTGGACGATTTTACAGCTTTACCAAGCAAAATTGCTGTTAAAGCTTTATAGTGAATTGTACTGAAACTGTTTATTTAAGGATTTTGCTTTGATTTATTAAATAAAATTTATTTAATGTGTATAATAAATATCTTAGATATCTTCTTAAGTGTATATATATTTATATATATGTATATATATATATATTATTATATTATATTACTAAAATTATTTCTAAAGTTTTTCTTAAGTTGCATATTCACTAGGAAGTTTTTGCAAAAGTTTTATGTGAAGGTCTTAAGTATGTTTTTTTGGATATTCAATTGCAAACAAAACTTAAATAATTGCTTAAGTAATTTGTTAAGTTCCTAAGTATTTTTTATGTATATAAGTATTATGTTAAGATCTTAAGCATATTTTTAAGTTCTCAGGTGCATCATCAAGTACTTAAGTATTTTGTTAAGTTCTTATGTTTTTTCTTAAGTCTGATTTTTCTGATTAACATTTTATTGCTGCTGCAAATAATAAAATAATTTGCTTTTATCAACATACATGCATAGATAGCTTAAACTACACTCACCTTCAGCTGACAACATGAACCAAAATAGAAACGATCAATGCACGTGCCCAAATGTGTGCCATTCTGTTTAATACAATCGATTGCGAACATACAAACACCCGATCGTCCAGACTTTCGTACAATGCAGGGTAAATGTCTTATATTTCGACCTGATTGAACTGAAAAAGAGCAAAGTACACAAAGTTAATAAAATGTTATTTATATGCAATATATAACAATCTATATAACCTATACATAAAAAAATTTTTCTTGACTAAGAAAATATTTTATTTAAAAAATTTTTTTTATTTTAATAAAAAAAAGTTTACTTAATAGTAAAGCGAAGATATTAAAAAATAATATAAACATAAAAATATTAAAAATTCTGTATTGACTTTTTTGTGTCTAAATAATACGCATTTTTAAATGCAAATTAAATAATTAACGGTGAATCGTTTTGACTACTGATTTAGCTCCCTTGTTGTTATTGTTACTTTTGTTTTTGCCTAAATCCAAACATAACCTACTTTATTCTAAACAAATACAAAAGTCTATGCAAATTTGCGCACGCAATACGCCATCACTAGTTGTTGTTGCTATGTTTGTAATATTCGAAAATTTGCGTTTCTACATTTTCAACATATTTTGTTGTTGCCTTTTGATTTGCGACTACACAATTTCCGTTGCTTCGCGCTACAACTTCGACGCCTTCGACGCAATTTCAACGCCAATTTAACGCAACGCTAACGTAAACCGTTAGCTGTGTATATAAGCTGTTAACCGTTAGCATAAGTGAAAATGAACGAAGAAATCAAAGAAAGAGCGCATAAAGAGCTAAACGATTCACCAAACAATCAACAGTTCGCAATTTAAGTCGGGAATGACGGGCACAAAAGCGTGGCGAACGAAGCACCCAGCGACGGAATGTCATATTGAGCAGTACAACAAACACATGGAAATGTGTGTGATTGTTGCTGTTGTTGTTGGCAAAAATATCGTTTATTGATTGTTGTGTTGATGAATTCATTGGCGTTCTTAATGGCGTTGTGCATATGTATGTGTGTGT
Organism: Bactrocera minax; assembly: GCA_021498325.1. Classification (NCBI taxonomy): domain Eukaryota; kingdom Metazoa; phylum Arthropoda; class Insecta; order Diptera; family Tephritidae; genus Bactrocera; species Bactrocera minax. The sequence goes on from JAKEEE010000004.1 coordinate 5,384,690, forward strand.
GTGTGTATGTGTGTTTGTATGCTTGCGTGAACTATAATTATTATGTTAAGGTGGCAATATACTTCATTGCTATCGTTTCGCTACTTTTCAAGTATTTGTTGTAACTGTTTTGAAAATGACTCTGACGTGTATGTATGTGTGTGTGTTAAGTGGCAATACATACATACATATGAATTTGTGTGTGCGCAAATTACCACCTCTACGCATACATACATACATACATATACGCACTTTCACATAATTCGTTATAGACATGCAAGATATGAAAATATCGTGACACAATGTGGCATTTATTAACAGCGGCAGCATGAGGAAGTGTGGCGCGGCATGCAACGTAGCAGCGGTGACTGACTTCCAATTATTGTTGTTTGCAATTAGCAATAAATTGCGTTGCTCCAGCGCAACTCACTGAGTAAGAACTTTTTTACTGTTTCTTTTCATTTGGTCCGCATTCGAACGGTAAACTGATTGACTTCTTCTTGCCTTTCGGTGAGCGCATGCGAGTAGGCTACACATGTGTACTTGTGTGCATATGTATGTATGTGTTTAAGAAATCTGTGTCTTTTGGAAAAAAAATTGATGAAAATAAAGCGCATTGGGTGCGTGTGATGTAATTTCTTTCATATAATTGTTGATGTGGGTTTCTTGGTGTTTCTTCAATCATAACAAAAGACTTAAGCAACGAACTTGCTGTGATTTTTGTTGCGGTATTTAGAAGAAAGTACTGCTCGATATTATGTAACTGTTTTATGTACCAGTTATGAGAGCGCAAATTTAAAGTTATTATGTCGTGGGTAATAAATTTTTTACGCACATAATTTTCAAGTTAAGGGAAAGAGATTCTGTTACGTAATAATATAATTCTTGATATTTGTAATTAAAAATGTAGTCTTAACGTAGGCGGAATTTCTTTTAATTACATGAAGGACATAAGAATTTTATTAAATTTTTGTATACTTTAAATACTTATTAATACGTTTGTATAAAGCAATTTTTGTGCTTATTAGCAACATTCAAGGCTAAATAAAATTGTTTAAAAAAAGAAAAAAAAGAAAGAAATATGATACTAGTACTATCTAGAAATAGAGGAAACTTTAAAAAAATTGGTGTTCAGTGCAACAATTTTGAAAAGCTTTAAGGTTGGTTTATATTATTATTATTCTATTTGACAAATTCGTTAGGTACGAATATGAAGCACTGAAGAATTTTATTAAGATTTTATATGCTATAAGTACTTATTAATATTCTTGTATAAATTAATGGCAAATTTCTTCAAAAGAAATTAAAACTAAATTTTTAGTTAGATTTTGTGATTATTTTTGTGCTTATTAGAAACATTTAAGTCTAAATAAATTAAAAAAAAATTTTTTTTTAGAAGTTGCCACTTTTATTTAAATAAGTATTTGAAAATAATATGTCAACTAAATAAAATACCACGAGTGTTGCCCTAGTTTTTAATAATTTTTATCACAAAAATATATTTCATGGGGATGCCACCTAACTCAGAAATTTTTTTTGAAAAAATAGAAAAAATTTACCGTTCTTAGAGTTTGTGCTTTAAAGTTACAAAATAATTTTTGGCGAATTTTAAGTAAAGAAACCCGCTCAATCTCGTGTTAATGCGCCGAAAATTTTAGAATGTTCAAATTTAATACTAAACTTCATATTTGGCACAGTTATTTGAATCAAATTTGAGTATGTTGGATTTTTGGTAGTGATTTGATTAGTATATTGGTATGAATAGTTGATTGTTAACTACAGCCTCAACTAACTAAATCGAAAAATTAAATGAAATATTGTGTTGAATGAAAACAACTACAACATTTTGACCCCAAAATAATTCGTTGACAAAATTTTCTATAATTATCTTACAATTGAGCACTGAAATATTATCAAATATCCACATTTAAACGTTGCTCTCAGTAATTGTCCAAATTGGTATTTGTGCTGCACAGTTATTTCTTGTGCTGCACATTAATCGTTTGCCTAGAATATGCACAAGCTCATTTCATTTGACTCAATTGACCTATAAAATTATAATTTTACGCGAAATTCTTTACATTTTCTTTCTTCACATTTCATTTTGTTTAATTGCTCAAATCTATTCTTCCATATCCGTGCAGCATATAATTTAAATCGCGTGACCAAGCCATTGGGTACAACGCTACATTTAGCATATTTGGGTTGGAATATTTGCAGCCTTCTAAGATTTTTCTAGCTGCATTTGTACCTCTAACTAAATGCATAAGGCAAATTATAAAAGGCATGTTTTACACATTCACCACATTAATGTGGATCAGCCTCATGTAACATGATACATGCCATTAAACACATACATATGCGCATAACATCAACAAAATGCGGCCGTGGATGGGTAATTGGGTCAGCGAAGCAAACTTAATTATTGGCAAATTAGATTTATTGCTGCGCGCTGAGGAAACGAACATGGCCAAATGCTAAATAAAAATGATTGATCAACTAAGCAGAAGTTTAGAATTCAACCGAAGAGAATTTGCAGAAAAAGAAATGCTTGCTAATGTCTTTTTTGACTATTTCGGTAAAATTTTTAATATTACATCTATAACCAAAATAAATAAAAAAAAAATCGGCTCAGCTGATCCCGACTTTTGCAATCATAAAAATCGGTTTTCACAATATTATAGTATGGAAAATTTAATACATATGTAGAATCGTTGCTCAACTCCCCAATCACTCATGCCCAGATGTCAAAACCATTTTTGCCTACGACTACCTTTTCTCCGAATTTCTTAAGAGTTTTTTCTTGTTTTCAACTAAAAAGAAAACCAGAGATCTCGACAATTCATGTTCTTTATGTTGTGTGCCAAAGCAACAAAACAAAAAACAAGAAAAAAAAAAGAAGACCATAGCATGACATAACAGCATTTGTTCTAATGCTCTACACGAAATGTAGGTTAATCCGTACGTGTCTTCGTGGTCACCGGCGTTTGTGTCAGCTCAGCTACGGATTACAAGCGGATTAAGTGTCAACGACGCGCATCATAACCGTTATTGTTTGAGATTGAGAAAAAATATTCAATATTCTACAATTGGGTTCAGAAGCTCAGAATAAAGTTTTTGGTTATTTTTCAATTTTTTTCTATTTTCATTTACTATAGGAAATTATTAATTTTTATTAATTTTTCGAGTGAGCACTTAGTTCGAAGAATTTTTCGAAAGCAAATTTTTTTCTAATCATTTTGCTACAATACCTAGTTGTTTTTCAGCATCGTAAGAACAAAAATATGTTTTGTACTTTTGAAGTGAGAAATTTTTATATGTTTATAAATATTTTCATATTTACATTATTTATTATATTTATATGTATTTACAAAAAGGTCGATTATTTCTGGTAAAAATTTTGTGGAGTATAGTACGAAGCATTGAGATCATTTGCTTATGAAGCGTGCGAACTTTTTTGACACCACTTTGGATTAGGTAAACATTGAATAACAACAAAAAGTTTCAAAATATTAAGCCTTTTGTTCTATAGCAACCTCATTGTTTGAAATCTTCAATCCTATGTATATACTATGTCTTTGATCCAAATGTCTTTAATAGCTTATGTACGCCGTGTATAAAGTCCGTGTAATATAAAGTAAAAAAATAATGCCAAAAAATTTTATGAATCTAGTGCAGCTAAAACGTTGAATTTTTAGGCATAAGATTCAAGTTAACGACTCCCATAAAGTCTAATCGGTTCTTAAGGTATCTTAAGTTAAGGTCTTTCTAATGTCTCAATCATGAGTCGTTAGTGGTAGGGCATTTATATAATTTTGAAGAATTCGTGCCAACTGCATAATCTTTATAGGGCCGCTTTTGTATGCGAATGACAAAAGAACACTCGCTAAAATACCAAAATGCTTATGAAGCAATGATACAAACTCGTTATCTTTTGCGATTTCAAAAAAGTTGCTTTAAAGGCAAAAGATTTTTTAAATTAAAATTTCACTCAAAACACTGGCAAAAAAAAAAAAAATAAATCTAAAGTTAATGAAGAAAATATCTTTTAATTTATATTATATATCTTTATATATATATATAATAATATACAATATGATATAATATAATATAATATATATATGAACATATATTTAATATCCAGCATTTCTACTTCGAAATAATATAGATAAAATATTCGCAACTCTTGGAGATATACAAATTTTTATTAGAACAACAATGTGTTTCTTTTTATATAAAAATTGGAATAATAGCAAGTTGGAGTTTAGAAATATGAAAACATTAATTCTTTAGCAAAAATTAAATAAATAATTGGAAAATCTGGAAAAAGTGATGGGATGACCACACTAACTACAGAAGACAAGATTTGAAGAAAAGTTATTGTTTTTCTGATTTTTGTTGAAAGTTCCAACTACATAAGAAAATCATGCTGCCGACGAACGGCATATTTTTACTCTATTTAACTGATGCAATTGCTTATTCGAAAACTAGCTCAACAAGTGGTGCTCTTAACTTTAATCAAAGCACTTTAAGCAAAGAGCCAATAAAATCATTCGGCGCTGTTTTATTACTACTTTATTAATCAGTGAATTACCGCAACTCCTCTACAAAGAGGCTTTTCTTTTCTACTTTTGTTTAAAATCTAGGTCTCTATCAAGTAATTAAGCTAGAAAATCCAAAAAAGAAGGCGGCAACAAATATTTCCCTTTCACTTGGTGGTCGTTGTCGTTGCTATTGCGCGAAAGCATTCAAAGCCAATTACTCATTCCTGCCACAAAAGTGGTACGTGCGATGGCCACCACCATTCACCACCTTAAATTAGACTCGCTGCGGTGGTCAATACAGTGCGCCCGACTTCTATGCACAAAAAAAGATATAATATGTATAAGTATATATGTATATATATATATATATATATATTCTCACTTGCCACAACAGGCGGTGCGCGAGTCAATTATTTGAATGCAATTATCTGATCACTTTCATGAAAGATTTTTCATCAACTTGATTTCCTTTTGATGTGTTTCTTTTTTTTATTTCATTCTCTCTGTTGTTTGCTTTTGAATTTCCTTTACTTTTCCCGCATCGGCTGTGTGTATGTGTGTGTGGACAGCCGTGATTTGTGTTGGCCGCCGTGGCTGGTAACGAGGTCGCGCGCCAAGCTGCTGTTTGTGAGGAAAAGCTATAAAAGAACTTGCAGTGCGTTGGACAAGCGCGCAGTTTGGTGGTGCTTGTTGTTGTTGTTAGCTGCTGACTGCTTGTGATGTTGCCCATTTTTATAGCAACATTCTCTTCAGGTGCTTGCCTGTTGCTGCTGACCTCAATTGTTTTTGATCGCCTAATAAGAAAGTATTTGCCATTTCCTCCTTGCTGTGGTTTCACCAACAACACGCTTGGACACACCAACTTTGTTGGTTATGTATTTGTTGTGCTTTTTGATTTAAGTGATGTGTTGCTTGAAATTTTCACACACACACACACACACATGCACACACATACATATGTATTTTAGTGATTTTCACTGGCTAATGCGTTTCTAATTTATCATCGAGCTCTTCATGCATATTCAGCTGCCATGTGCCATGATTTCTTAGCAATTTCACTGTCTTCCGTTCTACGCATATGAAATGCGTATTTATTTACGCCACCGCTGAGCCACCAAATTATATGATGAGTCAAAATAAATAATTTATAATAAGCATAAAACTCACACCGGCAACCAACAGCCAGCAGCTAGCAACCGACATGGAGGAAGTGTTAATTGCACGTAAATTAATTACTTTTTTATGCGCTTCTTGACCTATTTACCGCGTAGATTCTATGCGCACGCGTCCGTTGACTCTCGTAAAATCGCTATTAATTTGCTGTGTCATTATTGTACGAGTTCGTGTCTTCGCTTGCTCGCTTTATATGCTGTACGTGGGCGCGTATTGGTGCTCATGTGTGTGTGTGCATCTCAACAGCATTGCCACATCCTTATCACCACTTTCATTTGGACTAGCCAACACTTTTCTACCTTACCAGCAAAATACCCTTGTTGGTGTTGCTTTCTTGTTCGGGTTCGTTGCTTAAGTCTTTTGTATTAGGCTTAAGTCGGTGGTTGATTGATGCGCACAGAACAAAATGAAAGTTGTGCATACAAATTAAAAATTGTGACGCATAAGACAATAAGACATGTTTCCTGTCATAGTTTTTGACAACCAGCTTTGTTGTGATTTACAACAACGACAACAAGCATATATGTGATTTCTCAGAGTTGACTGCAAAAGCTCATCGGCGCGCATGTGACAAATGATGCGTATTTTGGAGCGTTCTTTGCGTCGTAATGAGCAAAAAGTCTGCTATATATACTATATCTACTACTTCAGTAGATAATGTAGGTCAACATTCACAATTTTTGAAAAAACCTTACAACTACCTTGTGAGAATGCAAAAATTTTTCATTAACAAAAAAAAAAAACCAAATAAAAATTTATCTCACTAAATTTCTAGTTACGCCCACTATATTCAACAATTTATAAACCATTTCCACTACAAATCATTGTCACAACATACCGGGCTTAGACAACAGTATCACCAAGTGTGTGCGTGAGAGAAAGTGAACCAAATTCTTTGACGAAATGCGCGCAAATCTTCAGCTGCATAACAGTTTGGTATTGTGACATTTGCTACAAATACTCGTAGTTAATTTCTTACTCCTTGCTTTCAAAAAATGTCACACACATACATATTCATATACTTATATGTGTAAATCTACGTACGCACACATCCTTATCACTCATCGCGCATAACTCATTCGCTAGCGCTGATGTCAACTACCTCATTAAGATAATCGCTGTCAATGCTTTAGCCAACAACAATAACAACAAGAAACTTTAAATGCTTTAAAAGTCGCTGCCTGCTTAGCAACAACAAAAAAATTAAATAAATATTTAATGTGTTTGAAAGTGTTGTTGCTGTTGTTTTTGTTTGCCTTTTAACTACTAAATTTTTCGAAACCGTTGTTTAAACAAAAAAAAAAAAGGAAAACCAAAAATACTTGTTTTACACACTCTTGCTGTGCCGTGGCGGTTTAATGAAAGCACGTCTTCTTCGGGCACGTCTTGATTACAAAGAAATTTACTTGAGTTGCTGGTCAGCTGAGTAGTTGATGCATAAATTGCTTCTGGGAAATGCGGGTGTAGCCGGACGCGCCTATACATATGAACATGTGAACATGCCCATATGATACGTATATTACTGGTGAGGGTAACGAAACTGTTACTAAACTCTTCATAAACTAGTGATCAAAGTGAAAGCAAAATTTTAGTAAAAAAATTAAATAATTTTTTTTTTGTATTCGATAGCATAATTCCAGAATCACTTTTGGCATATGAATTGACTAGAAATGTTGGAAATCTTCATAGGTAGTCAAAAAATTTAATACTGAAGTTGAATCGATGATTTTGGGTTTCGTTCGTCACCCACAACGACATTGTAATGACCTTGAGGCAGCTGCCACATATTGCTAAGATGGCTAAAATTGCAACAGGATCAATAATGACATTAAAAAGTTTGATAAAATATTGTCAGAATAAGATAAACACTCACTGGCATATAAAAAGCTTGAGTTAAGCTCCAATGTATTATTAAATAACGTCGGACAATATGAACAATTCACCATTTTATGGGCCGACATGTATGATGTGTGTGTGCTATTTTCATTGAGAGGCTAGTAAGAGAAAGCAAAAGTGAGTTAAGAGAATCTTAAGAATGACCTAGGTAGAGAGAAAGCTACTGTTGCTAAGACAGCCAGGTAATGCGAACTACAAGATAGCCGAACAACCTTTTGATAATGTGGTGTCTCAAAGATAATGTGGTGTTCGAAATTTCATAACTGAAAGAAAATGGGTAAACCGGATGAATTACCGAGGACCCTCCAAGAAGTCCTAGTCAGAATCAAGAGTCATCTTTCTATCATAGTATCATTACAACGCGATACTATATTTCAACATATGTCGGCCACATTATCAGATTTAAAGGTAGAGATTCGGGTTTTATTTAAGTGGTAAAATTCGAAGAAAACTCTGACTAACTAACCTCGATTTCTATTTGACTATCTAGTAATGGAAAAATTTCCATATATTATACAAATTCAAAACTGTTGATTAAAAAAGTGATATCAAAATTAAAAAATAAAATATATAATCATCCCAACAATTATTCATTCTAGATATTTGCTCTCATATCTCTAGAAATATAAATTTTTAAAGATGTATTCTCCGTTCAAGAACCTCGAAAATTATTGCAAAGACGTTTCATAGATTTCTTTTAGGAATTCTTGCTAATCTTCGCATTATCCAAGGTAAAAAAAACCTTATTATAATGTGATTATTATAATGTGAAGTATGTATTTTCGAATAAGTCTATTTGTAATTATTAGTCGTCTTCGATGCACCATTTATCTGCTCGCTATGTTTTAAGCTCTGCTCGTTTGTCAAAAAATTCCGAGTGAAAATAAAAACAAAGTAAAGTAATTGAATTTAATAAAATCGATCGTGTGGCTACCGGATTAAGGTAATACAACTTCTTTCTATTATTATTTATGTTTTTTATACTAGTCTATTGCTTTTATACCAATTGTTTGTTCGATTCACCACTCTCCTGGAATTGAAAACAGCGTTTATTGTAAAATTAGTAGTAAAATTTAAAGCTATCAAAAAAATAAATTTCTTATTTTTCTTTTTTACCAAACTTCACTATTTTGAAATTAAATAGCGAAATTTTTTTTATTTTTTTAATTTTTATTTTTTTTTAATATTTTTTTAATGCAAAATTAGTAGTAAAATTTAAAGCTATCAAAAAAATAAATTTCTTATTTTTCTTTTTTACCAAACTTCACTATTTTGAAATTAAATAAAAAATTTTTTTTTTTAAACAAAAGTTTTAAACATCTTCTATATTCCCTAGTAAAGCATATACATTTTTTCGCGTTTTTTTTTTTTAATTTTACAAACATGCTTTCCACATTATGTTCCGCCACTAAATGGTAAATTGTTGTAGAACAACCAGTTTTCTGGTTCAATCACATAACTACTATTCAAACTAAATTTTCAGTAGCTGTGCCTAATGCTGAAGTTTATAATTATAAGTTTTCTTTAATTTTTAACTGAACGCTTATATAACAGACCGTGCCATTAGGAATTCTTCTATGAAATATTGATACATAAAAACACTGCCAGCAACTAGTTATAATTATTGTAGCGCAGGAAATCCGCTGCGAACAATAAATGTCACGGCGTTAGTAAATTCTACGGTGTCAAGTCGAGTAATAGTCCGCCTAAGAAAGCGGCGTACCTCTAGCCGAGTCGATTAGCTGGTTGGCTTTCATTGCTTAAATATAATAATTGCATTTGTTTACCCATGCTGTTATCTTCTGTATGTATTTATGTGTACTAATAAAACTAACTATGACTTTAGCAACGGAAGAGGCGGTTCATTGGCATCTAAATAGCTGGAGAGATGCAAATAGCCCGCTTGATGGCAAGCGAGCTTTTTGATTGCTCGCATAGAAAACGAGTTGTTTTTATCGCTCTTTCAACTTTTAGCCAGATGGTCTAAGCAGAGCCAAGCGAATAGAATTTCAATAATTTAAATATATATTAGTGTCTACATATATATATATATATATATATATTTGTGTATATGTGTACATATGTAAATTGAACTTTGTTGAATTTTATCTTGAGTAAAGTAGAAACATTTTAGGAATTCTAAAGGTTTGTTCACCTAGTTTTCAGTTTTGTCCAATTTCTCGTTGTATCAGAAGCATTCATGTATATTTCATATATATATATATATACATATATTCAAATATATGCACGTGCATGTGTGCGTTTATGCTAGCAGATAAGTACTGTTAGCAGATAAGTTACTCACATTGTGCTAAACTCGGATTGTCGACGAAGACGGGCGTCGCCAGTGTCGGTGTTGCACTATCACTGAGCAGCAGTAGCAAAGTCAGCAGCGGCAGCAGCGTTGCGGCAACAGCTTTCAACGTTTGCCATAGTGTTGTGTTGTTGTTGGGATGCAGGTGTTGGTCTTGTTGTTTTCGCTGCGTTGCATTGCTCAATGTATGTGCTGCTGCTTTCCACATTGCTGCTGTTGTTTTTGTAATGTAAGTTGTTGTTGTTGTTGTCGTTGCTGCTGCTACTGCTTTTTTGTTTGTATTATTTGCACTGTGCTTGCTTGACATGCTTGATGCTGAATTCCCGTTTGACGTTCTCGTTGCGGTGGCTGCTGTGGCATGCGCAGTTGTGTGGCAGGCAGGCGGTGGAAAAGCGGCCGCTTTTATTTGACGTATTGTGCCCATCTGAAAGAGCGGAGTAGTAGAAGGAAGTGCGATTTAAATAATTGTTGATATTTAATGGCGTTAAATGTTAGTATTGAGTAAATAAAACTTCTTTAAAATGAAGAAAAAAGTAAAATTTGTAGAATAAAATAAGGAAACTTTGTTGGGATTATTTGTTATAAAATTTATTTGAGTGTACCTGGTACAAATTTTTCATACTAATAGGGTTCTAAAAATTGCTGAAGGAAATTTAAGAAATGCTGAGAAAGATTCTCTTTATTTTAATTTTAATTTTTATGATTATCTTTCAAAAAAAAAAACCACAATTAATAACTATAAAATGTGTGTAAAATATAAATAAAAATTATTTAAACATATATCGCCATCAAAAACAAAAGAAAGTAACAGAAAGTGAAAACAGAAACTTCATAAAAATATTTAAGAATGGAACACGCCTTAAATATCCGCGCCAACAGCTCGCTGATGTTTAGTTCCCGCGCGAAAAGCGAAAGTTGCTAATAACATTATAACAAACACACTCCTTCGGAGGGGAAATTTAAAAAGAAAGCAGAAATAAAATGCTTATAAGCAACAAACTAATACGCGAAATACAAAAGCTTTCATTCTGACCTAATATAGTCTCCAAATATATACAGTGGAAACAAATGCAAAATATTTTCTCGCCGACTTGTTGTTGCTTGCGCTGATTGTAGCTGACTGCCGTCATAGGTCGCGCTCGTGCTACAGTTGGTGTCAGTCGGCAAGCGTTGGCCTCATTTTGGCTGTCGCCTGCTGACTGGCAATAACAGTGGGCACGACGAGATCACGATAACAATAACAACAACAACAGCAACACAGCTAATCTGTAGTGGCACAATTTGTTTACTTGTCGTAGATGAGGGGAGATAAGATCTACTTGGCAGAGCTCGAGTATACCCAGTTAAGCAAATGCTTGCCAGGAAGGCATGTTCATTTTAGTACAAATATAGTTATGTGAAAACAGTTAGCAAACTGTATTAAAACATTTGATTTCAATATATAACAATACAAAAAAAAATTGTCGAAATTCATTTAAAAATTCCAAAAAAATTTCTTCAAAAATTGCCATTGCCATTGCCACACAGAAAAAAAGCGTAGAATGATTTATTTCCAGATAATTCGAAGAAGTCAAGTAAGTCAGTATCACATTTGTTGAGTGACTAATTTAAAATTCTCTTTAATATGTAAAGCACTTCAAATATCAGGCCTCACATACTGCTCGGTTAAACTTAATGCCTCAACTTAATGATAATCGATTCGCTGTATCGAAAGCTTTTTTCACCGATTATCTCTTATATTTTTGTCCTGTGGTCTGAAACTTTTTGAGCTTGCTATTGAGTTTTATATCTCTGCCACAGTACAGCCTTCACGGAGCAGCAGTTAATGTTAACTATAAAACTTAATATCAAGTTGATACTACCTAGGACCCTATGTCAAGTTCTTTCATTAAGAAGTTTAAATTAGAAATTGGTCTCAGACTTATTAATTAACAAAAAAAAGTTTGGCTATATAACTTGACTACCACTAAACTCTATTTAGCAATGGACAGTGCGCACAAGCTTTTTGTGGGACCAAAATTAAAAGTTTTTCCACGTTTTCGGTCAAATGGATTTTCTATAACAAAAAGATCTGGTTTCCAGAATATTAAATTGATATTCAGTTAGCTGCTTACAACATCGAGCTTTACCTAGCTTAACCTTAACTAGTCAAAGAGGGCATTCAATCTATTGGAGTCACCATAATCGGTTGTTTGACAATTCGTTACTGAAGTAAATATCGTTTATGGCCTGTTTGAAATACAATTCTTTCTGCCATAAACTCGAGTTTAACAACTTGTGTTTATTAACACACTTAAGAAGGTCTCATTGTAGTCATTGCAGTGAGACTACCGAGTTTAAATTGAGATTTTTTTTATTAAAATGAAATTTTCAACAATAGAAAAAAATTAAAAAACTTTTTAATTTCTTTTTATTTAATAAATAATTTTTTGCTCCAAAACAATAAGTTTTTGAGTAGTTTCTTTGATTGTGATCCACAAATTCGTAAATGAACTCGAGTTTACGGTACAAAACTTACATATATTAGAAGCTTTTATTATAGGAATGTACACTTTTTGAGACTTCTAATTAAAGTAATAAATAACACATGTGGTTAAAATATTAATCTGTGGTCTTGGGCATACAATTTTGGGACTTTAGATCATTTCTAAGCTGTTAGAGCTCGCAACTACCGAAGCTATGCATTGCTAAGTAAATTAATACCCACATTTTTGGCTTACTGGACCTAACCTCTTAAGAATGCATTCATTACTTTCGCCTTGCAAACTATATTTAGAAATGAACGCTCACCACAGCCACTGTACGAGTTGACGCCAGTGAAATTCCGCAAAAATTTCAGTTATTTTTTAGGCATTTTTTATTTTTTAGCAAAATTCTTGTCAGAGCTTCCCAAAATCCAATCAATTTGGCGTATTCATGCGTAGCAATATTTATACACATACACACATATAATTTAATAACATTAATGTCTTTAACTGACTACAAACACATACATACAAACTCCGGCTGCCTTAGTGATATTTGCGAGTAGGTGAAAGTTATTGGCGTTAATGCGAATCGGCGGCATGTTTTGCACTGCTGGGCATATTTTTACATTGCTTTGTTGTTCTTGTTGTTGCTTGCCATATGGAGTTCTGTGAATTTGTTCGTTCATAAAGAAGGAATTTGCAGACATTTCAGTGCGGTTGAGCTGGTATTTATGATACAAAAATTTAGTAAATGATATTTGTATGTATGTATGTATGTTTGCTTATGAAATTGACGATTTTTAAAGGGCGAAATTTTCAAAAATTTATTAAGTTTCCTATAAGTATTTTTTATACCTTCAGCTGGAGTAGACTTTACTATTTTGAAATTGTTTTTTTTTTATGTGAATTAAACGCTTGCGAATGCTTCATTTATACATATGTAATATATATATATATATGTGTAATTACGTTTGTTTGTTGTTGTTTGTTTGCGTGCGCTTATTACAAACTCTGACGCATCAGGAATTTCACACTTCGAAAATCGAAAATCAAAAGTGTTTTAACACTCGAAATGTGACACCATGCAACTTCTACCACTTGAGTCATCAGCTAACACACAGCATACACAGTTACATGGATATGCTCACACACATCGCCTGCGCTTCTGCGCTTCTTGGCTATTTGCCTAGTGTAGTCAACACACCTTCCATCACCTTTCGAATCAGTCGTTTTTCTTTGCTGTCATTTTAGTTGATTCAGCTTACAATGTTTGTTGTTGTGGTCGTGTTTTTTTTTTTTTTTATGTTTTGTGCTTTGAACACTGCATGCAAGTGTGTCATGTGCATGTACTCGGCCATTGTTCATGCACTTGGCGAAAATGTGTCACCCTATTTTTTGGTTGTGTAAAAGAAAGTTTCTGTGCTGTTTTGAATAATTTGTCTGTTATTTATGGCCGGCTTTAGCGCCGAATGGGTTTTAGCGTGCAAATGGAAATTGGCTTTCGTTTGGTTAATTACGGTTTATGTGGGTTTTAGCAATTTTTGAGCGGCTTTTTAAACTCGGCTGTTACATAATTGCCTCTTAACTGTTCTTTTGGTATGTTAGAGTGGGCTTGAGTTATGAGTTATGGTTTCAGGCGCATACTTTTATGCAGTGTTATGACAGATTAAGTCATCGTAGACATAGTTAAATAGCGCTAGAAACGGAGTATGGAAAATATTTATTTTTAATTTTAGTTCTTTTTTTTTCCTTTTTTTTTGCGAGTTTTAGCAAGAATTTGTTTAAAGCTTATACTTTTTGCAAAATAATTTTTGAAAGATATAACTCTTTCATATATTTATTTTATTAGTGTACAAAAATGTAGAAATTTCAAAGCGCTCTTAAAATTTAAACAGCAAAAAAATTTAGTAAATTAATTTTATATATATATTCGTCTATAGCAAGTCCTATAATAAATTCTTAAATCTTTTTTACCTCAGTACCTTTAAATATCCAGTGCCTCCAGAATGAGAAAAATTGAAAAGTGAGTGTGTGAAAATGTGAATGTGTTAAGTAAAAAAGTAGGATAATAATGTGAAAAGTGCAAAGTTTAAGAAAATATCGAGTTCTTGAACAAGTGTTGCACTCTACTACATGTTTACTTTTTTTAAAATTAATATAATACCTTTTTGTTAAAATTAAAAAAAAAAATATATATTTTGTGTACAATTGAAATTTTCATGTTGTTCGTTATCTTTTCGCCTCCCCTTTGCTCGGTTGTGCAGTTATATTAGCTATCGTCAAATAAGTTAAATCACTTGAATGAACTTGTATTGAAATCAAAGGAAAGCAATAAATTTTTTTTAAAATAATTTTTTTTAAATAAAAAGCAAAATTTGTGAACTTTTCGACGAGAGAGGAGATCTCAAACATAGCGAACAGAAGAATACCTAATCGAAGATAGCTACTCGGTGACTTCCGGGTGTATTCTCTCTACAATTTAGGTTAACAATTCAGCCTTAAATTTTCCCAGGTTTATATAAGAATTCGAAGATTTTTCTGGATGAAGAGACGTTTCATTTTCGAACCATTTTTTAATATTCTATATAGGCTATTCTCCTTATAGACTATACCAGTACATCATGCTAATAAAACACGACAGTCTTTTTTGATCTGAAAGGAAGAGTTAATATCCTCTTATACATATATATTAGAGAGTTTTAAAATAAACTTATCCAAAGTAATAAGACATTTTTCTAAAAAAAATCGAACTTTTTAGTAAATATTTTTTTATATTTCTGGAGCATATAGATACTTTTATATAAAACATCTCTGTTTTATGATAGTATAATTCCTGAAGCCATCTTTTTCTACCAGCCCTATAAGAAAGAAGTAAGATATATGGTATAGAGTTTATTAGTCTTTTGAATGTTCTTCTGTTTAAAAGGCGCTGGAAGTTTGCCTCCGGTTAAGCACTGAAGGGTACTGAGTGCTTTGTGGGCTTGTGAACTTGGAAATGCCACAATGGCACAATTTCGCCTTGCTTTTGAGACAGCATTGTTGTTGCCAAAATATTTTTATATTTGTGTTAGTCCAAGATTCCATTAATCTGGTAGAGAGTATCAACATCTTCACAAAATAGGGTTACCACTACGCTTCATTGATGATAGAATTGACATATATTGTTCAGAACTTTGTTCCCGCTGAAGATGAGTTGCCAAATTTTCTATTCAGCTTTTTTCGATGATAATATTGGCTTTTCAAACAGGCTCAAAATTTTCGGAAATTCTAACTTTTTCAAAATGCTTGCTCGTTTGTGTACCTATCTATGTGTGTGTATGTGTGTAAAGAAGAATTAACGCTACAACTTTAAACATGTCATGCAGATGTTTTTGTCACTTATGAATACTTATTATACATACATTTGTAGATATTTATGCGTTTTTTATATTTATATAATATTCAAACAAGTATCCCGCTTCGACTTCAAATCAATGCTTTTCCCACCAAATCAATGTTTTCTTATCACACACACACACACACACACACACACATGTACCATGGCACCGCACAATCAACAACAACAATCGCTGGTGATTTTCATTGATGATTTTCTCCGTTCGATTCTAAAATGTTTCGTAATTACGCCAGCATATCTGTTCGCTGCCATTCTTTCAAACAACTGTGCAGCTGTGACAAACAGCAACCACTAACACACACATACGATACACATGTAACTAGATATTTTTTTCCTGTTTTTTTTTTTTTTTTTTTTGTTTTTTGTACAAAAGCACAACAACCGCAAATGTTCTGTGGCGTAACTGAATTCGAGATGCTGCGCGGCTGTGGCTTGTGAGGCAGTAATACAGTAGTGACCGAGTGAAAAAACGTTAAAAAAAAAGCGAATGACAAAGAACAGAAGAACTTTTATTCCGTACATATAGAATTTCTCTTGCCGCAAAATGCCTCCAGCAGCAGCAACCAGCAGCAACCAACAGCAGCCGACCGAGCTTATTACGTTGCACGTGTTTTATCCCGCACAACTGTGTGCACATATGCTCCGATATATGCATGTGTGCATGTGTGTGTGTGTGTGTGCATGTGTGTGTGTGTTGGTGTGGTGTGGTGTGGTGTAGTGTCTTTGTGAAAGCCACTTGCGTAATACGGTCATTGACATTGTCAACCGATGCTGTTAGCATTAATGGTTGCCATTGCTGGGACTTTTGCTACCGCTTTAATGCCAGTTGTTGACTTTGTGCTGTTGTTGTTGTTATTGCAATCGTGCCGCTTCTTCAACCGCACAAATGATTGTCTCACTAATTGTCTGCTCAGTGTTGTTGTTGTGGCCTTTTTTCTTCTCATTTGCAGAACAATTGCAACGGAAATGAGTCGCCGCTGCCTTTTTGTTGCTTTTGTTGTCATGCCGCTCTACCTTCTGCCTTCTGCCTTCTGCCAACTTGTCATTTCAGATTTCCACTCAACTGTCGATCTTACGGTTTCTTGCTATAAACGCGCACATACTCGTTTCTTCTTCTTATCCCCTCTTTCTCTGGCGCATTGTCAACAGTTGTCTTTGTTGCAGATCTTCTACTTCTGCTCTTTAAGCATCTTTGTAAGAACTTAGCTGGCAAAGTTGGCGTTAGCAATGGTATCTTCAGACATTTAGTTAAATATTGTGCAGTTTCTTCATAGCATTCTGGCTTAGTTTGTTTAGTGAAAATCATGACTGTGTAATCTTCATAGCGTTTCGGCATTTAAGCTGCACCTATTGGCGGGCAGATGCATTCTAATAGACGCTTATTTATTAAAGTGTTTTTATAAGTTGTTCAAAAAAAAAAACGCTCTTAAATGTTGAAAAGTAAATATGGAAAAATTGAAAATTTTAGTTACGTGGTCATCTCTTTGTCATTATCTTAATTATCATTTAATTTCATGAAAGAAAAATACGAATTTTTCATAAAAAATTGTCTCGAGATCATAAAAATCAATACTTTCTTATATGTGTGTATATAAATTCTTAATTTATTCAGTGTAGCATCTAGTCATTTAAAAACGATACTGCAAAAAATAATTACCAGCCCTGTTAATACTTTAAAATAGCACAAGTCGACTTCAGCGAAGGAAGATATTTTGCATTATAGTAAAAATTCCTCTATATCTTTTTTCTTTCTTTTATTATAACCTGGAGCTTCCTGTTCCGGAATGTTCTTTAAGATCAAACACTGCTTTGAGCTTCGAAAAAGTTAATTAAAATAATTTAAATTCTCACCAGTAACTTAAGTCGACTTAGGCCACTTTTACTTATTACTTATGGGTACCATATATTCAAGTTATGGCATAGTTTCAAGTCGATTTTTTAAATACCAGTAAAACGCAAGTTTTTTTCCAATTTGCTATATTTGTAATTTCGAACTAAATTTCGAACTGAATTTCGGACTAAATTTTTTCAAGCATTTTTTAAATATTTATTTTTTATTTAACAAATTCGGATAAAACTTATAATAATATGGAATAATATTCTCAAGTAGTTCACATTCTTTAAGCCTATTTCTCATTATTAATTTTCTTATCAAAACTTATGGCAAAATTGAAATGGTAGTAACTCTGTTAAAGTTTTTATTTAAAAGCTTCTAAAGCCGTATTGATGAATTTTTTTAAGCGCTGCAATATTTGTACACAAATTATACTTTTAGTTTTCGAATGATTAATTTTAAAAATATTTGTGCGGATGGCAACCTTATAATTTTTTAATAGAAATATATTTAATAATGAATATAATAATGAAAAATCTGATATAAATATTTGATTATGTATATTCTTTAGCTTTCAGATAATCACTTTAAACTAATTTTTGTACAGCTGGCAACTTTGTTAAAATTCTAACAACAGTTTCAACTTCCATAGTCATACATTTGCAATATTGCTTTAAAAATATTAATTTCTTGGCTATATTTATATTTGTTTAATTTTGCACTTAACATTTTATATTATTGGCAACCTTGTTAATACATATATATATATATATATATGTTAATATGTATGTTAATATGTATATATATATGTTAATATATATATATATATATGTACACGACAAGTATTTATAATTAATGTTTGTACATATTTGCGAATTTATATTTTGAAATAAGAATATTTCAAAAGAAATTTCATTTAAAATTTTGTGGCAACTACATGGATAAATGGTTTATCATTTCTAACTTTTTTAATATTAATTACAGTTAATATTAATTAACTCTTTTATATACAATTTAGCGGCATATTAATCTCAACTGCTTAATTAAGTAAATGTGGCAACCTTTGTAATACATTTTTATTTATTTCTCGAACTTCCACGTTTTTAAAGCAGCACAGAAAAGTGGAAGAACTCTTGAAAAAGTATAAATTTCTGATATGCTGTGCTACTTTCCGCGCAAAACAATTTATCCGTAAGTATATGTGTGTGTGTATGACATTGAAATTGTGTAAATATTTATTTGCGTACAAGATTATAAAATATTACCGAAATCTGCTGAGTGAAAGTAAAGATATTTGTGAATATGGCGCACGAAAATCACAAAAGAATCGAGCACAATAAAAATTTGGTGAGCAAGCAGCAGCGGAGAAAGTAATCACCAGAAATGGTGAATCGAGGCTAAAACACTAAAATTTAAGTGGCGCTGCTGTCCATGCATACACAATACACATAAACACATATACGTACGCATTTTTGGTTATAAAACTGTAAAAAGAAACAAACGACTAACATGAAGAATTAGTCCATTTATGCGCATCAAATAAGCGATTAGCATCGAATCGAGTTTGTCGCTTAAGTCTTTTGATTTGAGCATTTAATAGCTTCAATGCTTAATCGCCAAATTAGTCAAGCACTTTCATCGCAAATGAATTTGTAGGTTTATCTACACATTGTTGTTATTTCACTTGATTTGTAGCCTTTATAGATACACACATACATATACATGTATGTATATATATATAGTGAGAGAGAAGCGTGTGTTCATTCTGGCATTTAGGTCACGTTCTGGAGCGCGACATAGAAAACGAAGGAAATTG
The DNA here is from genome assembly GCA_021498325.1 of Bactrocera minax. Taxonomy (NCBI): domain Eukaryota; kingdom Metazoa; phylum Arthropoda; class Insecta; order Diptera; family Tephritidae; genus Bactrocera; species Bactrocera minax. Next base: position 5,404,111 of record JAKEEE010000004.1, read on the forward strand.
TAGAAATCGAAGAATTCACTTGATGCTACTGACTAAGTGCGCATGTGTGTGTGTGTGTGTGTGTGTGTGTGTGTGTGGCTGTCTGTTTGTGGTGCAGAGTGAAAGACAGCTGTTGCGGCAGAAATTAGCACAAGCCACACAACCGATATTTGCAAATTAACACAAATTCGCTGACAGCTCGTCGGGGAGCCCAGCCAGACACACACACTTCAAAGCGTTCGCTAGCTCTTTTCTAAATTACTATGTGCTTTGCTGTTGTTTTTGTATTTCTTTAGTGGAACGTTGCTTGCCAATTGATATGTTGTTGGCTATGGTTTCGCCAATTCTAATTTATATGGGAAATTTGCATGTTTTAGGGTGCGTGTGGCAGCAGTCGGTGAAGCGATAAATATATATACTTACATATATATACACACCTATCAAATATATAAACAAACACTTGTCACTTGTATACACACCAGGCATGCTGGCACAAGCACACACACGCACACTACTCTATGTAAATATATCTGAACCCACTTAGTTGGCAATTCGTGGAAGAATAAATGAAAACAACGCTATTTGGGTCACTCACCAACACAAACACACACACACGCGTGGGCATACACCGCTATTTGCATACGTAAACATTTATCGCTTTGCGTCTGCACTGCGCTGCGTCGCGTCGCGTCTCTGCTTTCGGGCGTTACACATACGCCGTGTTGGCTGCTGCTGATGAGCGCTGAGAGTGCACGCTGCGAAGAGGTGTGTCGTCGTCTTCGAAGTTTCACGCATCATTATAACAATATTAGAGTGAATGTCTTTAAGAAAGTTTTTTTTTTTTTTCCTTTTTTTTATTTTTTTTACCGAATAGAGTTTTAGGTAGGTAATATAGGTACCTGACCGCGCAATTGGATAGACAAAAATATTTAAAAATTTAAATTGTGAAATTGAAAACAAAAAAAAATGGATGGACGGTAATAAGGATGGTAATTAGTAGTGCAAAAGTTGAGTTGTAATGGAAGAAACATTTCCGAAATGACAATCAGCGCAAACATTTTAAAAGATTATGAACGCAAAAAAGTTTTAAAGAAATTGCAGAGCTCTTTTTGCTATTAATTTAACTGCACATTTGTTTAAACTTAACTTGTTAAATGCATAAAACTTATTTTCGATAAAAACAAATTAATAAAATAAAAGAGAGAAGTGATTAAGGGCAAAATCGAACTTTAGTATAGTAGAAGTGGAAGGCAGGGCTGAGTACGCATGAAATGCATGAAACTGGAATTTAATACAGTAAAAATGCTAGAAATAAGACGTATGTAGAACTTTATAAAATAAACAATAAATTCTTGACAAATTGAACACATTATTGGAGTAGCTTGGCTATCTTATGGGCTTAAGGATTGTCAAGGATTTTCAGAAAATCGAAAAGAAAAATATATTTAAGCTTAAAATGTACTTCATGTCTTAAAAACATTATTCAATTGTTAGAATAGTGAAAAAGAGTTTTCCCCAATGAGCTGAATTATCGAAGCGTTTGCTCGGTCAAAAACTTTATATTTTTTAGCAAGTCCGACATTTTGTGAAAAATTATTAAAAAGCTAAATCGTTAGTACATTACTAGCAAATCTCATATGGATCCCTCATAAGATACCGTTTTTTACTTTGTTTTAGATAGCACCACTTTCTAGAATCACAGTCGTCGTCGAGGACCTCTTGAAGACGATGGTACCGAAGATTGACACACACGAGCCGCCATTTTGTATCCAAATGTGAACATGCACATTTTTTATACATTTAAATACATTTTTAATGAAGCCTGATAGAGAGAAATTCAATTCCTTTCTCCTTACTCACAGAATAACTTGTCAAAGTTGGAATTGTTTGAGGATCTATACTGGCCTATTATTGTGTTATAAGTGTATATCGATTTCGTTCATTTTTTTTCAAAAAAAAAAAAAAAAAACTAGAAACTATTCAATTAACTACATTATTCTTAAGCTGGTTTACTTTATAGCCAAACTGCCAATAAGTAATAGGCTATATAGTATTGATGACAAAACCTCTTCTAATGTAAATTTATATTTCTTACACGCACTTTCAGCCACTTTTTTTAAATAATATTATTGACCATTCACTTCTTTCACATTCAGCGGGTATTTTTTCACTTTCTTCACCACTATCACTTTTTAATAACTTGCTTTATACTTTTTGTTGTCTCTACTCCACTTCAAATTACAAATTAATAACTGCTTTATTTGCTCACTTAGTCATTTGTGCGCTGACTTTCAGCGCAGGCAGAAATAAAAAAAAAAACTTTTTTTCTTGTATTTTTTTTATTTTTTTCATATTTCTTTTATGTATAACTTTTTTAAATTTTTGTGTATTTTTTTAATTCTTTTAAATTCTTTTTGCCTTTCTTTAACTTAATAGCAACCATTTGTATGCTCTTGCATTTATAATGATTGTTTACGCACACTTGTTGTTGTTGCAGCGTTTTGTTGAAGTTTTCACTTTCCATCGTCAACGCCAACACACAGCATTCAAGCATGCAAGCAACAACAACAAAGTTACAATCGAAGATGATGGTCACTAAGAAGAAAGTGAAAAGTGAAGCAAAAAATCACTAGCACTTAAAAATATAAGACAAAACCATATCACAAAAGTTTAACATTTTTTTTTTTAATACAAAAGCAAAAAAAAAAAAGCAAAAAATAGAAAAGTGCAGGTCATAATGGCCGCTCTCGTAAACCAGCATGTGAAGGTAAATTAGCAATTTGTTGTTTGAATATGTGCGCATATTTACACACACGTATATATATATACACGCATATATATATATATGTAGAAAAGTTCATATGTTTCTATGTCTTCAAAATATAACAGCTCTGGTTATTCATTCATCATAAATGTAACTGTAACTTTCGCTTTTTGCGCCTGAGCGTTGTTCTTGTTCATTGAAATTTCATTGGGCACCGCAGCAGGAAAGCGCGCAACAACAACGAAAATGGACTAGAAAAGTATTGCGTCGAAAAAATGGCCAAATTTAGCATGCTGTTTGTTAAAAGTGAGCAAGAAAGAATTCAGCAATGGAAAATTTCATGTACCATTTTATTTCGAGTTTTTCCTTTTATTCTTTTTATTATTATTTTTCTCCATTATTATTTATTTTTATTATTTTTTTAATAATATCTTTATTTTAAATTATTTTAATTTTACTTTTCTCTTATTTTGTTTGGCTTTTTTTTTTTAAACTGGAAATGTCTAAAATTTTTTTATAATTTTTGTTGTTTCTGCCAAAACATATTTAATATAAGTTTTTGCTACTTAATTTTTCTAAAATACTTGTTGTGCTCTCTCACTGATATTCGAATCAACTGATAATATTTCCACTGATCTAAAAATATTTTACTGTTTTTTTTACATTTATTTTATTACACTATTTTTTTACAACATACTTTTTCTGACGTTTAATAAACCGAAAATTAAGTTTGTTTAAAAAAAATTGGTTTGAATTGAAATTGAAAAATTGACATTGGTTGCACTGATATAAAATTTTTTTACCTCCCTTTAACAATATTTGATTTTTAATTTTTCTGAGGTTTAATAAACCAAAATTTTAATTTGTTTTAAAAAAATTGAAATTAATGATATTTTCACAATTTAGTACATTAATTTTGGTTTTGATAAATCTATAAATCTTTTTTTTTTAACACGGTTTAATTTCAAAAAAATTCACACTTAAAAAATAAACTGATTTGACCTTAAGTTCTCACAAAGACGGATATCAGCAAACTCCTGATATGTGGCAACTCTTTTCTGAAAATGGTGCGTCCATTTATTCATAAAAAACAAGAAACTTCAAGCGTTCATTTAACCGCATACTATATATCGCTCAATATATACTGTATTATATGTCAAATAAAATTAATTGAGAATATTTTGTGGTCGAATGTTGTCAGAAAACAACAAATACAAATGGTGGACTGTTAAGTGCAGTTATTTCCATCACAAACAAAGTCTGCATGAATTTCAAGGCGTTTTGTACCAACCGCAAGCAAGAATTTTACTGGGTTTTCTTACCTGCAGCCTGCACCAATTACCAATTAAAGACTATGGCCTGCAAACATAACCTCAATAAACCTATTAATTTCATTTGGCTTTTTAGCAATTGTGATTCAGTGTTATTTCTCTTATGGTATTCTTTTAAAAATTTTAATACTTTCTCATGTTGGATTTCAGGTTTCAAAAGTAGTAAAAAATTATGATGTTTTTCGACTTATTGCCATGAATGCTAATGAAGAAGAATTAGCGTGCCAATAACCATATTTTGAAGTATCCAAAATACAATAACAAAAAAAGTGCCAACCTGAGAACATAATTAATGATTCATAGTCTTAATTTGTGGGTGTCACATATGCAGAGGTCGAAATTTTGCAGACGGAGAGAGTTAAAAATTTTTCTTTGTATCTGGGCCCACAACTATCACAAAACCATATATTATAGAAGAAAAGACAATTCAGACAAAAAAATTCAATAATATTCTATAATATTGAAGAATTTCAATAAGTGTAAATTTATATTTACATAATTTTTAATAATTTAGAATAATATTTATTATAAATTTCAGTGTAATGAAAATGAGTGAAAATTTTTAAGTAGAATTTTTTTGGCTTTCCTGATTTTCTTTTCTTCAGTCTATAATATTTGGTGTGGAAATTCCTATCGATAGTATCTTATGAGTTCTTAAAACTATTTATGTTTTAGAAAATTCACAAGCGAAGATTTTGGCAGCATTTCATACAGCAAACATGATAGAATGTGAGTTAGATTGATAGACATTTTTAATATTTAAATATTTAAAGCATTTTCCACTAAAAAAAAAAAAAAAAAAACTGCGGCACACAATCCACAACGACAGCGAAGAAATGCTTAAACATGCTGGCACTTAAAATTTTTTACTTTCCTGCATCCCAAGCTAGCACTTTTTGCCACTTTGGCAACGCGCGCGACCTACCAACGAAACTTGTTTGTTTGCTGCGCTGAAAAAAGCATGAACACAAACACAAACAGAAACAACAACAACAACAACAACCACATGCAATGGAACATAAAGAAACCGACAACGCCAAGTAAATGCAGCTATGCAAATGCCATTTATAATAGCAACATTTTGCTGCATTGCTGCATTGCCACAATCTGCCACATTTCTTGCACGCAACAACAATGCTTCTTATTTGTATATGTATATAGATGTGTGCGTGTGTGCGTGTGTGCGCGCAAGTGTTGCACTATAGGCACCAAAGTCAAGGCGAACTAAGCATGCTGAGGAAAATGCTGTTGGTCGCACAGCCGCACAGCCGGAACAAACACAACAAAAACAACAGCGAATGAAGAAAAACAAAACTAAAAATAAATTTTACAATCTTTGAGCACTTACCATGCAGGTCAAGTGGGAGATAAGGCGGCACGTATGTTGCTGGCAGCAGGAGCGCTGAGAAGCTGCGCCCGAACGCTGGTCGCCCCTACACTTGCGCCGCAAAGCTGTGCGGACAAGGCAACTAACTAACTGTGTTGCCACTTGCGCGTTGCACGCAAAGTGCTTAGTACTTTTATTGCTGTTGTTGTCGTTGTTGTCGTTGTTGTAGATTTTTTCTGTGCTGCTATTGCTGTAGTGGCGAATGCAGCCGATGCTGTGTGCTGCCGCCGTGTACGCTTTTGTGGCTTCAATGCAGCTGCATGCATGCAACACGTTGCAAATATATGTGTGTGTGTGTGCGTGTGTGTTTGTGTGTTGGCTAGCAATTTAAATATACAATTTACATCGCATGCGCGCCAGTTTGCTTAACGTTGTCGCTGCCAACTATTTGTTGTTTGCTTGTTTGGTTGTTTGTTTGCGTTTTCAATTTCGCCTTTGGCTATTCCCTCAATCGGCGTGTGGACTCGGTGACTCGGGCCCGTGGTGTGAGGCGCAAAATGCGTTGGCCTCAAATGCAGTTAGTTAGTCAGTCGTCAGTGGCTCTTGCCTTTGACTCTTCGTCGCTTCACTTAAATGCTTTTGCATGTATTTGTATTTCTGTTGTTGTTGTTGTTGTTGTTATTTGTTCTGCTTGCTGCAATTACACAGCGAAACTTTTGTATGCCACAATGCCCAAAGTCATTTCTTTCTTCGTCGCGTGTTGCTTGCTGCAAGAACTAGACCACTACTACTTCTTCGTTGTTGTTGTTATTATTGTTGTTGTTGTTGTTGTAGCAGTAACAGCTGGGGGTGAAGTTTGGTGCGTGCACAGGCGATGGCGTGGTTTCTGGCATTTGTTGCTTGAAAGAAATCGCTCGAAAAATGCGGATGTGGTGCTCAGCTGGTTTTGCGGACAAATGAATTTGTTGTTGCGTTATTTTATTTTTAATTTTTTTTTTAGTTTTTTGTGTTGGTTTCACTGTGGTTGGTTTAGTTGGTAACTTTTTCTGTATTATTGCGCTGTTGTTGTAGCATAGTAAGACACACTTTAATGAAGCACAGGTTTCTGCTGATTTTAGTTGATTATATTCTAATGTTTAATAGCATTTCTAAGTGTTGTTATATATAATAATAATATAAGTGATATAAAACAAGTGATAATATAAGTGAGTTTGTTTCGTTAGAAAAAAGTGAGGTTAATTTGAGTTGTAAGGTTTGTTTCAAAGTCAGTGCTCCCATATAGACCCCTAATAGGCCGATTTTGCTGTGATAAATCTGATAAAAAAGCACGATAACAAAGAAATTTCCTATCAAAATGTTAGACTTAGATTACTTTCTCAAAATGTTAAAAGTAATTTCTCAAATTATTTAATTTGTGCACTTTTCAGTCTAGAAATTAAGGTATTGCTTGTTTTTGCCAACTTCTCTGACACACACTTTGATCTTAATGGTGAATGATTTCAAATCATAATTTCTCTTGAAGACTCCCCTCAATCCAATCAAATGCACTTTAGGGTTCGCAAACCAATTGTCAGGGTAAAGAATTGCTTTCTAGAAAGATTTTCAGATTCCAGGTAGCTTTTTAGATGTTATCTTGTGCAGAAAAACCATCAGAGTAGATCGAGACTCTTCAAGTGTCCGGGCAACTTTAGCTTATTATAACTTTTATTATAACTTACTATAACTTTTTTCGCCCAATGCAGACTAGCTCAGTCTAAACGAACTCGAAATGTGAAAAAAGATGAGCTATTTTCTTGTAAAAGTAAAAAATTTGGTATGAATCCTTTCAAAAGTTGAATATAGTCTCTTTAGGAATTTTACAATATTAGTAAAGGATGGCCCTATTAACAACCCTTAACTATTTTATGCCCCTTTGGCTAAGCATTATCAATTACTAGTTATATTGTGACCCTGATGAGTCCAAGAGGTAGTGGTAGCGGCACGAAATTTTTTTCTACCTATCCAAGGCACGCTCCTTCTCAACAAATGGGTGCTGTGCCTCTTTTGTTCGCCACGGATCTGATTATAAAAATTATGGGAGGCTTCATTACTTATATATTCATTTTTATTGGTTTTAGTTCGCCTTCTCAATGGCAAAATATACAACTGTTTTTAAAGCATACGATTTTTTGCAAAATTTAGAAGAGGTGAGGGAGCTCGTTTTCAATTCTGCACTTCAATCTTTGAGAAATTCAATGAAAGAAGAACTTTGATCTAAATAAGAAACTGGCGTAAAGAACTGTTTTATTATATTAATGGTGAATATACTTATTTCAGTTCTTCTTAATTCCTTTGGACACAAAAATGATTGTAGAAAGATTCATTTTGAAGTATCTATGAAGTTCCATTCCCACGAAAGTCTGGTTCTAGTTTTTTCCAGTTCAGAATTTTTAACAGGCCAAGCACTACCAAGAGTGCTCTAAGAAAATACCTAGTGACAGCTTGAGTATATTTATTCGCTAATAATCTTATATTTATATTTTCCACCCTCCCTCCTTCGCCCCTTTCTTTTTATAAATACATTCGCTCATCACTTAGTTTTTTCTCCAGCTTTTAAATTCAAAGTAGCAGTACTTTATTACGCATCCGTTGGCTATTTCAGGTCAATGCTTTGAAAGTTAATTCTGTGTAATTTTTCTTTTAGCACTTACTGCTCTTTTTTGTGTTTGTCCATTTATTCTGCATTCATTTGTGTAATAAATTTAATTAAATTTATTTTCACAAACACTCACTTCACTGGCGTTGCACAGACACGCGCGCACTGTGTGCTATTATTTTGGTTTCTAATTTATGCAACCATACACACACACATATACACACCCACAAACACATATATGTAAGTACCAACATGCAGTACTTGTATGTACATATGTGTGTGTGTGTGTGTGTGTGTGTGTGTGTGTGTGTGTGTGTGTGTGTGTGTGTATGCATGCGTTTATACACGTCTTAAAAATACATAAATAATTTTTTTTTGTTGTAATATTTAAATGAGTTTCTTAAACTTTTCTCTTCGCTGCCTTTGTTTGCTTACTTTTCACTTTTTTCATTCCACGACTTTTTAAATTTGTTTTCTGTTCTTTTTTTTTTTTTGATTTTTGTACTTGCTTATTTTTTGTTTTTTTGTTTAGTAATTTTGTTAGGTTTAGTAATTTGTTAGTTTTGCATTCACGGTTAGCCAACTGAGTTTTTGCACTGCCTCGATTACTTTGTATGGTTTGTTGCGGAAATTTTGTTGCTTTTTGTTGGTTTTTAACAACAATTATTTGTTTGTTGTTGGCAGTTTTCGTTGCGACTGTTATGCTTGTCTTCTATTTCTCTTACCACACACACTTAGCCAGCCAGCCGATTTTCCAACTGCCTGGCTGCCTGGCTGCATGACTTTCTTAACTACTCTTGCGATATTTAAACAACTTTGTTGCTATGTTGCTAAAGTTATTCGCTTTGAAATTTCATATTTTTCATTGTTGTTGTTGTTGTTTTATTGCTTTACAGTGGCAGTTTGCAGTCATTACGGTTGCTTCCGCTAGTTCTTTCCTTATTATTTATATTATATTTTAGTGGTTTTTGCTAATTTGCTGGTTTTATAGCATGCTGGAGATTTTTTATGTTGTACCAGTATTTGAACTAAGTGCTTACGAATGTTGGTTCTATTGACATTTTTGAACCGATTTCTCCAATTATTAAAAATATAAAAAAATTTTTCTGTTTTTATGCATATATTTTTTCGGTTAACGATTAATTACGTTGAAACTCAAACTTTATTTAAAATTTATTTTTAATTCTAAAACTTATCATTGAGCATTTATCTTCTTAAGAGGTAATATTTATATATATAATACATATATTTGAAATTCTCAGTGGTTTTTTCAATGCCAAGCTAAAAGGGAACTTCTTCTAACCAAAGACTTAAGACACGAACTCGTTCACTATTTTGACTAAAGCGCCCTTTTTTACAGCTATAATTTTGCATTAAAGAATAATTCCGATAAAAACTTTAGTTAAAATTATAAAAGGGTCATATTTTAGGGTTTAACAATTTAAATTTATATATTTTGTTTTCTGATGTACTTAAAAAAATTATATTTAAATGACTCCATAAGAAATGCATGAAGTTTAATTAATATCTAGAGCAAAGTTGAGCCCAATATTGATTAATTGTTACCAAGGTTGGCAAATAATTATTATTTTTAAAAGTTTTATTTTTGTGTAACAAAAATGTGGAAAATTCGCATAAAAACGCTCGAAAGTACATGATATCTTAAGGTAGACGAATTATATTCAATATTTGGAAACTTTTTTCTCCAAAAATTATATATAGATATATTTCTTATAAAACATCAATTGTTGTGTTAGCGTTTTTGAGAATAACTACTTTCATCCAATTTAGATCATAATTCTAATTAGAATATTATAAAAAAAAAAAATTTTTAAAAACATTAAAAGTCAAAATTTATAAATTAGTTCCACTTGTCATTGAACTATTAATTTCAATGACGACAAACATATATCGAAGCACTTAAAAATGGTTTTTGTAGAAATCTTTGATAAGTTATGAAAGAAAAAATATCGAAAATATCTTCTGAATTGTTTGCAAATGTATTATATAACACTTACTGAAACACACTTTTTCTCCAAATAAAATAATATTTTTTTGGCCGCGCGGTGTTAAACATGGCTTTAACAGAAGTGAATTTAGAGATTATTTTCTTTGTACAATTTCAAAATTATTTTTAAAGAAAAATTTTTGTTTAATTCTGAAATTTGAATGGCAAAAACAAAAAAAAAATTGTTTTTTGTACTAAAGAATATTTTAGAATTCTTTGAAGTTGTCAGTAAATGTCAACAATAAAGTAAAAAATTTAAGAGAAAGCCTCAGACTAAATTACAGTGAGGCGGAAAATTAATTAATAATATAAAATTTTCACTAGCATACTCAATTCTCATTGAATAAACTTTTCTGTTAACTCAAAATAAAAGACTTAAGCAACAAACTCGCCTAAACCAATTTTCCTTTTTATATATTTAATACAAGTGATGGAAAAGTCGCTTGAAACTTACTTCATTGAAAAAAAATTTCAAATTTTTTTGCGGCTCTAACATCAAATGGATATCCATGTAACGCCTATTATCCTTTCAATATCCTTTATGTTGTAATTTCACTTTTTATAACATTTATTTTTTTGGAAATTTGAAAAACTCATAGTTCTTATTTTCACTTGAATCAAAAATTCAGCGAGTAGAAAACATTTACACACACATACAACAAAAAACAAAAAAAATTTGAAAAACTTGTAAACTGAAAGAAACACTTTCTAACCGTACAGAAAATTTGAAACAACAGTTCGGATAAAAGTCGCACGAGCAACTGAATAACTGATTGACTACTCAGCTGCGGGTAACAGCAACTTTCTTGTGTTCGCTAAGCGCCGACAGTGATAACGGATTGACGACGGCACTGCGCAAGAAATACGACACGACAGTCAAAACCGAATGTAAAACAGCAACTGAAGTCGAAGCCAAGAAGTGTCCAACACTAAATGCCAAACCAAAGACAGTGGTAATGACCAAACGACGCCGACAATGAGGCGAGTGTGTGTGTGTGTGTGTGTGTGTGTGAAGTACGGGGACACAGTCGGTTGACAGAAGCTTCGAAAGCGACTGCTGTAAGCAAGCACTTGCTGTTTTACTAGAACGCCAAATGCAGCTGTGCACTGCGCGTAGATGTCGACGTCGACGTCGGCGCTAGCGTCGCGCGATAGTTGACGGCGCGCAGCAACAAGTTCTTTTGTATGGGCATGTTCATGGCCATGGCCAAAGCATAAACTTGCACACACGCACAAGCAAGCAAAAAGCAAGCCAGGCGAATATTGTAAGAGATGCGGAAGAAGTTGGTAGTTGGTAGGTGTTTGGAGAAACAGCAGAAAGTGAGAAAGAGAGAGAGAAGCGCGCTGTGAGTGTGTGTGTGTGTGTATGCACACACGAGTGGGTCTAAAGTGTGGATTGTGCGTTCGGGCGAGAGATGGGCCACTCAGTAGCAACGGCCAAGCGCTGCACGACCAAAGAGTAGCTGAAGAATCAACGAAATCCAACCAACGAAGCAGCAGCCGAGCAGGCGAGAAAGCAAGGCGCAAGCCGCTGGCCGCTGGCCGCTGGTCGATAGTCGGTGCTGTCGGTGCTGTCGACGCGCATGCGTGAGCGTTGCTACGCGGCTTTGAGCAGCGGACAAGAAAAGAGTTGGAAACACACATAACGGTGCTCTGTTGACAGCAACAGCCGAAACACATTTCAACGAAATAAAAAAAGGTAGAAAAGGCCAAATTACAGCGTTATTATTATTCGTTTTTTTTTTCTTTTTTTTTGTTGTAGATAATTTCGTTGTGCGTGTAAAAAAACGCTCAGCTGATCGCAAGCGAGTATGAGAAATTAAAACGAAAGCTGTCGAGTGTCGTTGCTAAAGCATACAGCTAGAACGTTGTGTGCCTGAATATGTTGGGCAACGCATTGCAGTGACTCCGCTTTCACAATATATAAGATCTTTGGAAGAACTGCGCTAACTTGCGAGATTTCAACATGCTCTGCCAAATGCTCACTAATCTCTGCTTATAAGCGTACACTCGTGTGCAATGCAAATACGTGTATGTTGCATAAACACACATATATACATACATAATAATAAATATATGCAATTGCATGTGTGTAAAAAAGCTGCATGTTGCCACTTTCGTAATTGGATATGCAGTTTGGTTGGCTGCGCCGCTCCGCGAAATAATTCTTTTCCTGTCAAGTCGTTGCGCGCCGTTTGCCGTTTTGCCCCCCCACACTTCTTTCTTCTTCTACTTGCTCTTCCCATAAAGCGCGCCGCATTTTTGTTAGTTATTTATTTGCCTCTTTTCCTGTTGCTTTCTTTTCGTTGCTTTTATTTATTATTTATTATTTCTTTTTCTTTTTTATTTTTCATATTTTTTTTTTGTTAGTTTTACGAAACTTCATTATTAACTGTTGTCCCCCTTTTGTTTTCTTTCATTCTTTCTTGCAATAAAATTGATTTGTGCGCATTGACCTGCCGTATGTTTATTGCACTTTTGGTTTACTCGATACTCATTTCCAGTTGATTTGTGTGCATTGATAAGTTTCTGGCTGATGGTTTCTTTGTGTGCATTTTTTATGTGTTTCAAAGCGATTAAAGCGCTTTTGCTGTTAGTTTTCAAAATGATACTTGGAAATTTGTATTTTATAATTTTTGATTGTTTTAATACTACACATAATTTACGATAGTTGGCTTTATTAATTAGTTATAGATAGTTTGGCAATTAAAAGTTCAGAAGTGCATAAGCTTTAATATTGCTGAGAAAATGCTCTCTTACATCGCAACCACCTTCATAAATTACAAATATGCCGTAGAAGATTCAGCTAAAATTTAGTTTAATTAAATTGTAACTATCCTAACTGTATTTTTTATACTTTTAATTCCTTGAAATACTTTTAGTTATTATTCTTATCAAAGCATGTTCTATGTAATCAAATATTTGTAGGTTATTTTGATGAGATCTTAAGCAAGAGATTTAACATACAATTTACAATAATAAAGAAATTCTGCCAAAATGTGTTAAAAATGTCTGGCTGAGAACAACAGCTGAATTAGGTGTTCAAAATATTCAAGTGACGATTAATTTTATTGAGAAATATTTATGCATGAATTATCGATAGTAGATGATTGAGTAGCAAGTCTGTAGTACTAATATCGTCAAATATAAGTTTCAATCTTACATAGTCTTAATATGACTCCAAACTAAAAGTACTCCAATTGTGTAGAGATACATCACCGAAAATAATAATTTTTTAACTATTTTTTACTCAAACAAAATTTTAAAATAATTTATCGTTATTTCAAGGAACACAAAAATATGTGCTGTGATGAATTTTTAATGCAACAAAAATTACTAAACAATTGTCGATAATATATGAATGCTATTTATTTTAATTATAACTATGACAATATATAACAATCGATATATCGATCAATCTTTGCATTAATGATTTTGTTATCAAAGCAACATTTCTTAATTAAATAAGCAAAATGGGGTATATGGCATGTTGGAGTTAAAGCTACATTACTGTTGCTAACGTTGACTTTAAGAGTAGCAAGTAGACTAGCAGCAGACGCAGATTAGCAAGACAAGAATTGTTCTAGTTTTACAGCAGCCTCTAGCTGTTCGTTAACATCAAGGAATACGCCAATACGTGCTATGAAGCCAGGCTAAGACGGGATATAAGCGCCTCTATATACACACATAGATATTTAAGCATACTTCGTACAGCTCGCGGATTTTATGAAAAGAAAAAAAAAAAACTTTTAAATGGCCAGTGAAGGCAAGAGAATTTTTTAACTTTAGTCGGCAGCTGGAATCAAGCCCAGCTGTTCAAAATCACTAGTTGAGGCGTGAAATACCGCAGCTGTGCTCGAAATAATGAGAATTATTGTCTGCAGTACTGTCGTCCTAGGCATTATGACAATAAATTTTCTCATTTGACATTCGACTAACTCCGTAAAATTCGCTAAAAACAGTGTTGTTGGGGTATATTAAATCTATGCTCAACATACGGAAATACTAAAATGGTCATACTTTGTACTTGACCACCTTAGGGTTATCTCAAAGAGTTTGCACATAAGATCAACTCAACTTGGAAATGTTCACAGAAAATGTTCCCAGCAAAAATTTCTTTTTTCGGAGGTGTATTCCAAAGTTGAGAAACACTTATAGCCATTTATGTCTCATTCTTGGGATTCACCACTAAACCATCTACTTATTTATATGGCATCATTATATATTACATATCACAACAGAATAAGAGTATATGAGTTTTCCTTTCATTTAAGTACATATTTCAGCACTTTTTTTTACTAATTTCCGACTACAGTTGCTATTTGATATAGAGTTATGTATGAATTAAAAAAAAAGATTGCTTCCAGCGCCCACAAATATAATTTTAATAATCTTTTAGCACTTTTAATTTTTTTATACAGAATTTTTTCTAAACATATCACATCATACTTCATACACGTCGAGTCATAAAACGTTAGAACTTCTTTTTTTTTAATATTCCTATGCTTTCGGCCAACTCAAACCGTCAACCGTTAGTGAACTTGAGAGACCTTGACACTGAAGCTGCTCCTCACCAACTGAAAATCAATACCAAACAACAAGTTGTAGCAAGTTCTTCGGCTAATTAACCACAATCGCGAAGAAGCGAACAGAAAGTCAGAAACAAATACAAACACACACACACATATATATATATATATACGTGCAAAGGCATGCAGAGCTGAGCAGCGCGAGTAATTGACTGAGCGTACGACGGTGGCTATCGGAGCAGATAACATATAGTTAAACCAATCCAGAAAAAAATTACAATTATTAAAGAAGAAATACAGAAAAAAGGCGTTTAGAAGCATTGTTTATGAAATAAAAAATTAATAAAAATAAGAAAATAGGCAAAGAAAAATAACATAGCATAAACCATAAAGTGGCTCAGCGTAGTAAAAAAAAAACAATAAAAATAACACAACAACACAACAACCACAAACCACAACGCTCCGTTTGTTTGAGGATACCAGCTGGTGGGCATATTTATTTAAACAATAGATAAAGGTGTAGTAAAAAAGTTAATCACTTTGTTGTTGTTGTTGTTGTTGTTGTTGTAAAAAGATTTGCCAATTGCACAGTTGGTTACACACACGCATACATACATATATACAAATTCAAGCTTGATATTGAAGTCGAGCAATGTGGAATGCATTGCTGCCAGAGTTTCTGAGAGCTCTGACTCTCTTATGTCTACCACTACAATCAAAAATGCTAAAGAGGGTTTCTGAAGTTTAAGTGTCACTGCACAGGCGTAGAGTTGTGGGAAACTGGATTATAATAAAATATTTGAAATTTCCAAGCGCATATCGAAATAATATTATTTACGGAGCTATATATACGGAGCGAAAACACGAATTACCATACACATACCATTGCGGATTTTATAAAATAAAAACGTACTTATTTTAAAGGATATTTTTTATTCAATTGGCCGATTTCATATATCTTAGGTTACAAAATTCGATTTCTTGCTTTTAGTTATAGTTTATTTAGTATTGTTTTTTTTTTTTGTTGATATATTGCAAAAGTCACCGCAAATCAGGAACTTGCCTCTCTTCGATCTACAATATTTAACAAAGATATTAAAGGCATTATAGTGATATCTACAATTTTGATTAAGATATATTATGACTGGTTAGCTGGATGAAAGATAAGGCCCAAAGAACGACCAAAAGCAGCCACGCATAAGTCCTAATTAGGGTCCTTAGTGTGTCCCAACTAAGCAATATTAAGCAATTCACATTCTTTTTCCAAACCATCCGCTAAATTTCTTTTAGATGGGAATATTTGGAGCCGTGAAAGATATCCCATCACAACCCGCTGAAGTTGTGGCGCTATAACAAAATATCTGAAAGTGAAATCTCCGGTTTAAGTGCCCGGTGATGACACCGACCATGTTATTCAATTCACTCTTACTTAATAATGAAGACGAAGTTTTTGGTCTATCCACCGTCGACACAACTCCAAAGTAATTTTATAGGGTGCTGTATCTGTATTGGTATTACCTCAAGATCTGAGCTATTCTTCTGAGCTTCTGACATCAATTTTGTACTTAAAGCAGCTCTCGGATGCCTTGGATATGACTGTGTACCGGAAAGATGCTGGTTGTGTTTGTTACTAAAATTCTACCGATTACCTCTTTATGCACGCTTACTTAAAAGACTTCGTTGTGGTGCAGTGGATCGCTTTAAACTCCTCTCGACTATCTACAAGAAATTTTTTATAAAATTGCTGTTTAAAACAGAAGCTCACTTACCCTGCTTGGAGAATGTTTGCTATGAGGAAACATATACGAATTTTTTTAGATTAGAGATTGGACTTGGGCAGTCTCGGAAGTCTTCGGTCAAAGTTATGTGGAAGAAAACTTCAAAAAGAAGTCGTCAAAAAGTTCTAGTTCAATAGAAGCTTTTATAATTAAGTCACCCATATTTACCAAATTTTAGTTTCACTTCTTTAATCACTTCACAATTTGATTAAAGGCTGCTTGGATTAGCATTTTTGTATATGCTTCTTCATCCTCTTTATTTTGGAGAATTCACAAAAACATTTAACAAAAGTCTGACCAAGCTTTTAGCATAGTTGAGAGCAATATCTTTTTCTATATTAATTCATATGCTTGAAAGCTTCATAATAAATAAATAGTTACTTTATTTAGTGCCATAGTAATGAAATTGCTCACGGAAAAGGACATAAATATTACTTAAAATATTAAGTCATTAAGTACTCAATAATTACTACGATATAAGTCTTAGGCCGTACCATTCATTATAAGCATCTTTGTGTACCATAAAATAAGTAAACCGCATAATTGCTGCAATCCAAACATCCGAAAATATGCAAGAGAATAGCCTCCTCAAATTTAATGCAACCCTCAAGTTGAATGTGTTTGCAGATGATTCAGTAAGTCCACAAGATGTCTCATCAAACCGTTGAAAATATTTGCTTTGTGAAGGTGCACTGGTAACTGGTAACTGTAGCCCATGAATCACTCTTATGCTACAAAAAATTTTTTTATTTTTATTTAACTGGTGGCTAATTAGTAAGCATAAGAGATGAGGTTAAATTCACGCCTTAGTAATTATTTTAAACAAAATTTAGAATTATTTTATCAATAATTGATAATCTAGCTACAAATATTATAAAAAATTACGAAATCTCAATAAAAAATTACAACAACGAAAACAAATATTTGATCTACGCTAACACAAAATTTTCCAGTAACATTCTTATTATTAAGTGTTTGTTTAAATCGCGTCAACTGTTGTATGATTGCATAATTTTCTGGCACCCTTCCTTTATTATTCGATTAGCTTGTAATATGTTTACGCACGTGATGAAAATCGTTAATTTGCCCGAAACCTCGGCCCTTTCTTGATGTTTATCGATGACACTGTGCAACAATGTCGAGTGGCAGGCTAACAAGTAATTGTTAAGAGGTGCCACAAGCCGGACGACAATTCATTTACGTATATATATATCTATATATATTTAACTACAAATGAGAAGTGCCTAAAAGTATGCTTAAATTATTGTATAGGGAGCGAATTTTGTTAATGTCAAGTCTGAAATAGCGGTATTTTCTAAGCTTCGGCTCACTGTGTAAAATAATCGTATTTCCGTTCCCCCAATTACATTTGAAAATGTTAACCAAGCCCAGCAGTAAAATCATTTGAAGAAGAGTTGCTGTTTTATACCGCGTTCATACAGGTCAATTTGCTGAGATAATTAAGATGTTAATTGTCTCATCTTGTTTCTTACACACACTCAATTAAACGTAACCAATTAATATTTGGCATCTGTCAAAAATATAAAATAAATTTTCTGGCATTTCCAATCTGGTTTTATAGTTTAAGAAATTACACCTACATGTTGTTGTTGTAATAAGTAGAACCATTTTGTGGAGTAAGGATTTTCATTTCCTCAGCAGTGTGAATTGCAATAGTTATTATGACTAGTGCTTTGAGACGCGTTTTCTTTCGACGTACTCTGTGATCCTGAATTCTCTGATATCCCTTTGTATATATAATATTATTAATAAATGATCATTCATTCATAAAAAATTTAACCTTAAATTTTTTCAACTACTTTTAAATCGATTTTTCTTTATTTGATAATAACCGCTCCTTCGTTTTCGTTTTCTTTCTTTTCTTCCCTTTTTTTCCTCTCATTAAGCACACTTCCCGGGGTTGTGGAATTTACGTGCATTTATTGTCAATTAAATGCTAATTGGGCTATTAGTTAATTGTTCATTTGTATAATAAATTGAGAGCAATTAGTGAATAGATTGCAAAAATTTACAATTGAATACCAAAAATATTGTAGATTGTAGGAAAATATGTGATTATATGGGTTAGGAAAAAAAATATTTTTTTCCATTTATTTGGTTTTTGTTCAGATTCAGCATATTCCATTCATTAATATTAGACAAATTGTTTCCTCATATCAGAATTCGACTTCGTACAAAGCCTTATTTATTTCTCTATATCATATTGGGTAACAATACGGTTTCTTAAAAAACAAAAAAAAAAAAAAAAATAAATAAATAAAACACCACGTATTTTTATCAATGATTGGATTTTCTATAAAAATGTGACTCACCCAGAGTGGCTAAGGAACAAATGTTCTAAGCTTCATTAAGATATCTCGACTCTTTCTGAAACTATACAGCACTCCATTGCAGAACACTCTCTAGCTTTATTTAGTATGTATTTTTTAATCCTGTTTTGAAGAAGTATAATTTCGAAAAATAAGGTAATATTTGCAAACTAATTCGCAATCGAAAGTTATTGATATATTTGGTGAATTCGATTTTTAAGATGTTCTCTCTTCTCTCTCTTCGAGATTTACGATCTCCAAAGTGAAGAGATCTTAAAGGTAGAAAGTTTAGTTTTTAAATTAATATGCTGTTTGGAATAATGGTGTATTTGTTCCATGTATTACTCAAAATTTTTCTGAGCTAATCTCGAGCTTTACAAATTACGCAGAGTTTATTAGATCGACTGAGATATGTCACCGATAACAACAGAATGACCGCCAAAGTGCTAAACACACAGTGATTGTTGTTGCACCATAAAGTCGGGATTATTGTTTGGAAGAGTGAAGGTCAGCGAAAAGCCCAAAAGTATGCAATTAACTGTCGAGTTCGTAGTTTTGCCAAAACTTGCAAGTAGACAGCGAAATTCCACTTTTATTTACATTTTATTTTATTATTAAACACTTAAATAATAAAAAATCGTACAAAATGTTCTTAATTTAGTATAAATTATTACAATACTTCGTCGCATATTCGTACTTTTAATAAGTCCGA
This sequence comes from Bactrocera minax, assembly GCA_021498325.1. Taxonomy (NCBI): domain Eukaryota; kingdom Metazoa; phylum Arthropoda; class Insecta; order Diptera; family Tephritidae; genus Bactrocera; species Bactrocera minax. Next base: position 5,423,504 of record JAKEEE010000004.1, read on the forward strand.
TAAAAATATGTAAGGAGTTTAAAGTAACAACTACACATACGTTATTTATAATAACAAATTTTTATGTTTAAAAAGCTGAAGTTGCTCAATAAATAAGACATGGTGAAAGTTGAAGTAAGAAATTTGAAAATTTAGCGAACAAAATACACATTAGGATATCGTTACGTTAACGAAACAGGTGGCATATCATAGTGCATTGCAGTCTTTGGCAAGTGTGAGTCCATGCTGCACTACGCATTATCGTTGGCCATCACTTTATTGATCCACGGCACAAATTTCTGTATATTCGTATAAACACCAGGCAGATGTTCACGCCCACAGCCAATGCCCCACGACACTAAACCGATAAGCGTTTTACGTCCGTCCAATGACAACGTTAACGGGCCGCCAGAGTCACCTTGACACGAGTCACGTCCACCCTCTTTGTAGCCAGCACAAAGGAAAACATCGTGTATTGCTTCCCGACGACCCGCTGCACGGAACCAACGTTGGCAGCGATCATTCGAGAGCACCTCGACATCCACTTCCTTAATTTTGTAGAGAGAATAGTAGAGCATATATTATCTACACATTAAAAGTAAATGGTTGTTGCATTAATCTTACCTGCAGCACTGAGGGCACCGTGCTCTGTCCATGGCGCGTACGTCCCCAACCAGCTACCGTCGCCATTTTGCCCACCAACTTCGTGGCAGGCGGTGGCAGACATACCGGTATTATGTGCTGTTTGTAGACAACATTCCGATCCAATCTTATCAGCGCTAAATCGTTCTTGAAATCTGCTGGATTGTAGTGTGGATGCACTTCCTTGCGTTCGATGCCATATTCCTCGTGATTGAGTCGCTCCTCTTGCCCACGTACATCCCATTCGCCCAGGCGGATTTTCATATTCGAGTTGGCGGTGCTAAAGCATAGGAAAGATTTTGTTTATAATAAAAGTTCGTCGTTCGGGTTATTAGTAACCCCTAAACATTTCAGTTTTATTTATACATATATTAACTCGAAGTAAATGCTTTGAGATTGCTATAGACTCTTTTCTTCATAGACTTCCACTGAAGCCTAATCAAACTGCCCAACTATGTATTCTACATATATATCTTGATTCTTGTTTTGGTCGCATGGAGAGAACTTTAATTTAAGTAGATTCAAATTCCATTCAAATAAGACTGATTCCAAAGCGTGGAAAGACTCCAAAGTCAAAGGGCATTCCTATGGCGTCCATATTTTCTGTAAACTATTTTTCCTACTGGGAAATTGACTACTTCGAAAGAGAAAGAGCATTAGGAGTGACAATTGTATAGCATTATTGGAAAGCTTGAAGGACGAAGTCTCAGAGAAACGGCCCCTTTCGAGGAAGAAGAATGTGCTGGTTCATCATTTGGTCTTCATCATTTGGTTTTGGAATCGATCTTCGAACTGATTCCCTCAAGATAATGTTCACTGAAAAGGAGTTTAGCAACAATGAAGAGGTAATCCCCGAGACTGTGCTATATTTTGAAGCCAAAGAACAAATGTACTACCAAAACAGTATGGAAAGGTTTACTAAAACACCGCTATAATCGGTGTATCGCTCTCGATGGAACTGATGAATAATAAAATAAGGTTTGGCTAAGGAAACGATCCGCAATTTTCAACCTGCTCGTATTACTGGCTTCCTAGGGTGGAACTAGTCTTTTTATGTGTTTTATTTAAAATGGACGATAGATGGCGCTGTGCAACTATTGCTGTTTTTAACTGAAAAGGCTTTTGCTGTGAAAATGCATCTCAGAATGATTTAGCCATTACATAAACAAAAATCAAATTTCAATATATGCTATATATAATACTAACAAGCGCCGTTACTACTTACGTTGCCACACAATGCGCCGCCGTGACGACCCAGCGATTAGAGACGAGCGCGCCACCACAGCTAAGTTTGCGCGAGAGAAATCCACTTTTTATCAGCGCCACCTGCCAGGGATGTGAACCGAAGCCCGTCGAGTGTCCACCCACAATGCGATTAGAACGTGCGTATACCTCGCCGCAACCTGCAACCAATCGTAGAAAATGTGAATTAATATTATTGTTGCATTACAGTTATACATTCTATTTATTTTTTGATAACAAAAGAAGGTGCAGAGCCAATCACACCGTGAAACTTAAAACTATTTAGAGAAGATTTTAGAAAGTATGAAAGAAGTCAATAATAAGTGCCAAAGCATTACAGTGCCAAGTTCAAAATATTTATATATACAAAGAAGAAAACTTGTAATGTGAAATTCTAAATAAGTGTACTAAATAAAAAGTAACGAAAAGAACACTCCGTTCAACTAAACTCAAGAACCCAAAAACAAACAAGACTAAGTCAGTAAGTGAAAGTTGTAGGAACATCAAAACAGCTTTTGGTACCCGGCACTGGTCGATATGTCGTTCCATCAGCATAAATTCCACCAACGCCGCCGGCGCCGCCATTGTAATCCTCCGCCGCTTCGCCCGCATTCAAATCCAATACATTGCCAACCGCGAAGGGCTGCGGATGCGGCAACAGCTCATGCGGCCCACTTTCCGCCGAATGCGCGGGCGGTCGCTCCACATCGAAGAAGGTGTCCAAATGATTGGTGATGCCGGCGCCCAGATGATTGGACTCATGCTCCCAGCTGCTTGACTGCGCCACAGTGCCACCGCCACCCGTCGGTCCAGGTCGATAGATATGCGGCTTATAGGGTCGCTTCGTTGCGTACAGCGATTGCGTTACTTGGTACTGGTGATTACTGATGACGGTGGGATACTGATGAATTGGTGGTCGTGAGGCGCCCAATATGCCATGCGTTGCTATGTTGGTGGTATGTACGTTGCTACTCTGTGTTGCACCATGACTGTTATGTAAATTGTGTATTTGTGCGCTGCTGCTGCCGAGGCCACCATGCGGCGGGTGTTTGTTGTGGCTCGCCAAGTCCGGATAGATGTCGTGCAAGTGTATGATGTCACCTATATTGAGGCGAGTAGCGGTTTTTTTTTTATATATAAGCATACTTATTGTTGTAAATATTTGTAGCTAGTTTTGAGGCATTGCAAAAATTTACAAGCATGTTATAATATATATTTACATACATCATAAGTTATTGTATTGTATAAATGTAGCATTATTGTATTCTAATTCTATGGCGGCACCTTAAGTCATGTCCTTAGACCTATCTGCTATGAATTTCTGTTAATTACTCCAAGCACTTTTTTCTAAGTTAAACAACCTCGATAATGTAAGCAGGTTGGACTGTTAGATCAGGAAGCAATTCGTTAAGCTTAACACTATATAAACTAAGCGACTAATTTCGATTGCTTTGGGTAGAATTAGACGACAACTAGGTTTGCCTCCTCAAGCATCATTTTGTTTTTTATTGACTTTGCAGAACTCTTCTTTGAATATGAACAAAATTGTTCCAAATCTTCCAAAGGACCATATATATAAATATCGGTCCATATTTGTTATATCTTAGTGAAATTAAGTTAAGCTACATTGCTACATGAAATACCAAAAGAGAATAAATACCACAAATGATTGCAATCGGCTTATAGCTTCCTTTAGGTCGCCTATATAGAGCATAATATATCTTGTCCCTACTGTTAAATTCAACCCATATGGTATATTGGTATTTAACAATCATGTTGGAGGTCTTCACTTTGTCAGTTTGCACCTGGTATGTATAAGGTTGTCTAATTTCTTTCCATAGTTTTAATATGCTCTGATATCTTCCGTTAACCTTAAAGTTGAACAAGTGATATCTTAACCTTGCACAAAGTTAGTTGCTACCAAAATTAGGTACAGTCGCTTCCAAAATTTGTGCAATCACAAAAAAAAAATTAATTTTTTTAATTTAAAAAACCAAAACAAAATACTGTTTTAAACAACTTTCAAGCACATTTGTCTTTTTTCTAAATACTTTGTAAACAATACATTTTATATAAGAGTACATTTTAGTAACTTTAGCAACAAAATTCTTCCTGTTGAAACAATTCATTTATATTTTTACTTCGTTTTGCTTCTTTACTTTAATGTGCACTCGTAATAGGAAATGAAATCTAAATACACTCTGACAGCACCTCCCCCCTATGCTTTGCCATGTAATTACCACCTTTCATTTTCGAGAGTGATGTAAAGATTTGTCTTTGTAGTGTATTGGAGGGATTTTAATTAACATCCACTCAACCAGAAGCGTCACTCGGACCTCACTGAGAAAATAATGTCAACGAGACGAAACTTGTGCTTCCGGCTATTAATAAATACAAACATATAATTTGCAAAGGAAATTATATAACACATTGAATAATACAGCTTTAAATGAACTGAGGAAATAATTAATAAAATTAAAAACAAAAAAAAGAAAGAAACGCCATTATTTGGTGTGCCAGAAATTTTCACTTTTTGCACCAAAGTTGTGAATTTATTTTAAGACCTTAAAAGTAACAGTGTATATATATACTATGACTACTTATGTAAACTCAAGAAAAACTTGAAATTGTAACAAAATGTGAGTTCCCCTGTAAAGGTTAATTAGCAAGTATGGCTAGCGACCATTGTGACAAAAATTATGACACTGGCCAGTTGATTGGATAGTAAGTAGGCGATTGTGTTATGTCACAATGGATTTGCATGGAACCATATATTTGTGTGGATGTGAGTGTGGTTTGGGAATTTACGGCGTTAATTTGCGTTTGGACGTTTTTTAAGAAATTTTGGTAATTTTAATGGGCGTGAAATGACGTGAAGTGACATTTATTATTTGACTGTGTGGCAATAAATGGCCGAATATAATATAAATTATTTTGCAAAATTAAGTGCAGCAAATATTTTATATATTAATTTTAAATTTATATTTTATTTAAATTATTTAAACATTTAAAATTTCTATGAGTTTTTTATTATCAGTAAAATAATCAAAGCTTTCTTAGTAGTGCTAAGGAGCTTAATAAGTCTCACTCATTCGTAGATTTTAGCGTGGAAATATTCAATACCAGAATGCTCTTAATATAATAGAAAGAAATTTCGTATATGCAGAGTTAGTTAGCTTGTTTTTAATCTATGGGCTAAGGAGAAGTTCACGGAGTGTCAAATCTGACGAATAAAGTGATTGAACAACATTGACTTTTGTTTATTTTCACTGGCTAGCATCGGTTTTGCTATCTATTTTCCTACCTGTGGCGATTCAGGTCCTTAGGTGCAAAACTGGATACGACTACCTTCGTATCAATAATATCAGGTAAAAGTTATTGCCTTGATCTGTGCTAAATTTTGAGAGCGCCAGTTATGTCTCTTCTACTTGATTCACATTGTCAATAATATCGTGACAAATTGGAGCAATCAAAGACTCACCAATTAAGACAAGTTTTGCTCCGATTTCTAATGCTCACTAAATTTTCATGCCACACGAATACTTGCTGTCTCGCTAGAATTTTTAATGATTTTTCAGCAATCAGTTGAAGCTACCCCTTATCGTCCCCAGATGTCCAGCGATTTTTGGTGCAAAAATTTAATAATTTGAAGTTAACCAATACCTTGTTCACACAATAGCAGACAAACGTAATGAACTATCTGTATCGATTCTCCTGGATTTGTTTAAAAGAAATATGACTCAGTGATGTTTTAAGCGCAATCAGTCCCTGTTCGGTCATTCAGTGGTGTTCCAACTCGAATATGTTTTCTGTTCTTCAAATGCGGAAATTTTGCTTATTAAAGCCGACAGAGAGTGTGAAATGCATACAACTGAATGAGTATTTTCAATGTGGACGCGCGTTGATTCGGTGAAAAACGTTACAAGGTGAAAATTTTACTGAATTGAAGTTTCGAAAAATTAACTAAGCAACTCAATCGGTTTGTAAATGGCTAAGTTAGTAAATATTAACATAGAAAATTGAAAGTTGGCGCAATCTTTATGTACAAAAATATTTATATATGCGTTTAAAAAGAGAATACTTGAACAAATTTCACTTTCAGCTGCAGCGAATAATTTCCGCATGAATTTCCAAATTGATGTTTTATGCACCCTTTTACAGTTTTCAAATTATGTAGTGTTTTTATTATATTTTAAGTTAAACATTCAGGTTAGTATTCAACAAAACTGTAATAACATATGTCTTCTTGTAAGCGTTTTCTTCATTTATTTACCTTTGTTTTAATTTGTTACTCTCTGTTACTCTGCATAGTCACCGTCACAACTTTACACTTCAGCAACGAAAACAATTTCATTAAAGCCTCGGTAAAAGTGAACTTCACTTAACTTAAATTGCGCACACCTCGCCGGCATTACTCTTCAATACATTTTCTTCTTCTTCTTTTGCTTTTCTCTTCTTCTTCTTCTCCTTCGTGTTTCCCACTTTTCATTTTCCCAGAGTTTGCTGCCATAACTGCTTTTATCTTAGTATTACATATTCACCCAAAAGCTCATCATAAAAGCGAAAATTCCCAGAAAACTTCGAAGTTCACTCGCATATCAACACACACACACACACACACCCATGAACCCATTTTACCGGAAATGGCAAAGTCGTTGACGAAGAAAGTGAAATTAAAAGATTAAACCGCAAGATTAGTGGCTGTAAAAAAAATCACTAACAACAACAACAAAGTGGGTGCCAATGTACAGCGGCCTGTCCTAAATTGACAGTGTCCAGAAATGTGCATTTCACGAAGCAAAAGTTGTGTTGTGAAAATGAATGAAAACTATATATGTCAGTGTATAATTACATTTCCCCTCTCGAACCGCAGTTACGTTTCCGAATGCGGGTGAGTTTAAAAAATGTTTGTACTTAATATGAAGGCTAACCTTTTCATTACTGTCTAGACCGCTTACGAAATAGTTTTAACAAAATTATATCGATATGGAATTTGTTACATATAATATAATATGTTATATATAATTTGTTACTTTATGAATTTTTTACATAACTGACTTGGTTTCAAACATTAAAAACAAAAATATTTTGACTTACAAATTTTTATATTGTTAATGTGAATATTAAACAAAGAACTATTTTTCAAAAATCAAAAATCAATTTAAATCAAAATCAAAAGATCGAAGGCTCTTGTACACCGCACTGTCAAAGTAGATTCGAATTCAGAAAGCATTAAAAAAAGTTCTAAATCTATTTATGGAGATAATTTTAATAAGAATTTGATAAAATATCTGCTATTTATTATTGGAGAAATATTTGTTATTTTAAAGAACGAATTTTGATTTTTTCAGTTTTTGAAAAGTTCCACTTTTATTAGGCATTCATGTTTTTTAATCTTATTGGCAACAATTACCTTACATTTAAATTAAAACATCAAAATTCAAAACCCAATATTCAAGATTCAGCATTTAAAACTCAAACTTGAAACTCCAGATTCGGAAATAAAAATCAGAAGCTGAATATTCAAAATATAAACTAAACTTTCAACTTTCGAAATTCAAACTCAAAACTGAAAATTCAAATTTTTAAATGAAATGTTCGAATTTCTAAAATTTAATATCCAAAAATCAAACTCAAATTTAAAGTTTCCGAATTAAAATTCAAATCAAAATCTGGGAAATTCCAAATTTAAAATTTCATTTTTCAAAATTAATAAATAAAATTCAATATTCAAAAGAACTAGAATGTCAAAATTAAAAATTTTGAATTTCAAATCTGAGAACACAAAATTTGAAATTCAGAGTTCGATATTCGAAAAAAATAAATGTAACATTTCGAAATTCAAAATCAAGAATTTTAAAATTTCAAATCTGAAAACTCAAAATTCGAAGTTCGGAGATCAACATTCAAATTTCAAAATTCTACATTTGAAAAAAAATTCAAAATTTTAAAATTCAAAATTAATATTTTAGAATTCAAAATTCATTCATCAATTCAATCATTCATTTTTCATTCATTCATTTTCGGATTTTCAAAAGCACATCAAAATTTTAAACTAAAATTTAAGAATTCGAAATTCAAAATTTTAAATTTCAAAATCAATGTTCGAAACTCTAAATTTTAAGTTCAGAGTTCAATATCTGAATTTCCAAACGCCAATTCAACAATACGAACAATTTCAAAAATACGAAATTGTAAATGCTCGCATAAGCGGCATGCAATTGTTCCATCCTCACTTCCTGAAAATCCTCATATGACATTATACAACAAAGTAGGAGCCATTATTCCAAGGAAAAGGTGATTGATTGTAACTAGTTAGACGAAGAACTAACTACCAAATGAAATTTAAGCATCGAACTTCATGGCATTGAAAAGATGACTTTACGCTCTAAAATTTCAAATTTTAAACTCTTGCCTACTAACATTATCTATTAACTACTTGGGCTTTTCATGAAAAAATAGGAATGCAAAAATAATTTGCTTTAAAACAGTAAGTAAAGCTCAATATTCGGACACTATGTGCGATGTTAATCTTCTGCAGCAATAAAAACATGAAAATCGCCAGAAAGGCAAACCGCCCAAAAACAAACACAAAACATAAAACAAAAGACTTAAGCGCGAAACCTGAGATAAACTTCGTTTGTGGAAAAACCGCAATGGGAAAATAGATGCGCAGGCGCAGCCAGCAACAAAACTAAAAAGTAATTGGGAAAAGAAGTATAAAAAGACGATTAAAACTTAAATATTCCGCCTGCTGTTGTAAACAAAACAGTAAAAAACCAAAACAAAAACAATAAAAACAAAGCAGCAATATGTCGAGGAGCAATGTGTGGAAGTTATCAGAGCAAAACGCCAATATATGCGCTGTTGCTGTTGTTTTTTCGCTCTGCCATTGCTTTTGTTTATAAGAAGCGCTCATTGTTTGCATTTATTGATATTGTTAGCATTTTATTTCGTGCGCTTTTTTGCTTTGGAACGCTGGGTGCCATGCGCATTCACCTTTATATAAGGAAAATAACTCGTCTTGGTACCGAAGACGTAGCAAAGTAACAAAAAAAATAAACAAACAAAATTAAATAGAAAAGTAAAGCTTAGGCACTTAAGCTGTCTAACGGTGAATTGCAAAAGCTGCTCAGCTGATTTCGGAGTCAATATGTGCAGGGTTTCTTAAATTGCTTAACGATTTGCGAGTAATTTTAAATCTTAATGTTTTGAAAATATAGGATAAGATATTATTGCTATTATTTTAAGGTTCTTGCTAGTTTATTTTCAATATTTAGGTTAAGTCGTTAAATTAAATATAAAAAGTATTGTTTTCTGAATTCATATATTTTAGTAATATGACTTATAAATCGATCTTGAAAATCAAATTCGAATACTAAATTTCGAAATTCAAAACTCAAATTCAAATTGCAAACTTCAAAATGAAAAATGATAAATTCAGAACTCAGAATTCAAGCTTCGAAACTAAAAATTCTAGTTTCAGAATTCATATTTCAAAATTCAAATTTCAAAAATGAAAATTTAAAACTCACATTTCAAAATTCAAATTACAAAATTCGAAAGCTAAAATTCAAAATTCAAAATTTACGTTTCAAAATTCAAATTCTAAAATTCGAAATTCAAAATTCAAAAATAAAAATTATTGGATACTTTTAATTAGTTTTAATTATCACACTCAAAAATTTTTGCTCATGATGTACTCGAAAGAAATAAATATCCCTAGGAAATACACAAAAATGGTAATAAGTGACGATATTAGAAAACAACTTTTTGTTTGCTTTTTTCATACTTATATGGATTGAATATCTAGTCACTGATCGCTATTAGCAGCTTTTGAATTAGTTTCAAAATTATGGAACTCAAATTATGATTTTATTTTCTGAATATTACAACTTTAAAAAGTTTTCTAAAAAGTTTAACCGAAAACATATTTTTCTATAAAATAAAAAAATTGTAATTAAAAAATTTTTTTTTAATAAAAACTTTTTTTTAAAAAACAAATTTTTTTTTGAAAAAGAAAAATTTTTCTTGAACTTTTGAAAAAATTATTTTTTTTTTGGGAATAAAAAAACATATCCTTTGACCATTTTTTTATTATTTAATTCATTTTCTTTTCGGAAAAAAATTTTTTGTTAAGCATTTTTATAACCTTGCTTAACCGCACAACCCTATTTGAGCTAACCTGCCAAAGTCAATGCGCCATGTAAGCACCCACAACGAGCTACCTTCAAACAAGCGCCTGCGCATGCGCAACGTAATGACTTGAAAGAGTGCAGCATGTTGCATGCATGCTCACATTGAACTACTACAGACATATTTACATACATAAGTAGGCGCCTAAGTAATTGCTTTGCTGCAACAATTGTCATTTTCGAAACTGCGCTGCAACTTGGCTGCAACACTGAACTGAATTAAATTTATTGCGCAAAATTATTCAACAAAATTATTCAGCGAAATTACATAAGCGCAATTCTTCGGCTATTATGGCATTCCACTAAGCATATTACGAGTACAAAGCGTAGTTTCTAACAAATTTAGAATGTTTGTGTTGTTGCGAAATTGCAAGCTGTCTTTTCTAGCAGAACTCTTTTTCCCTCCATTATTATTTATTTATTTGCCGCGCTGCTACCTCATCATCATACTCACTTGTATTGTTCACTTGACTTGCGTGCGTGTCCTCAGCGTCGAGATCTTTGTCCACACAGCACGACCAGATCATGCCGCCCGAGCAGAGGTCAAGCGGCTTGCCGCCGCCCAACACACACGAAATGGAGAGGCCGCATTCGAATTTATGTCCACGAAAGCGGCAAGACTGCGGAATCACTGAAAGGGAAAAACGAGAAAGCCGAGAGAAAAGGTGAAGAAAAACATTAGTTAATAGAAATTAAAATAGTATAAAGTGAAACAAAAGTAATAAAGTTGTAAGTATACATTTGTATGTATGTGTGTGTGTGTGTATGTGAAGTGGAAAAGTTGATGCGCAAAAGCTATGAGAAAGAGGAAAGCATGAAAAATTGCGTGAAAATGAAAAAGTTTTATTAAGAAATCTCATTCGTGTTAAAAAAAAACATTTTGCCATTTTAATGTCGACGGATAAACCACGTAGTTGCGATTATACAGGGTGCTTCATACGGGTTGTATTTAGCTTTAAGTTGTAAAGGCTTTCGTTTAAAATATTTCAAAATGCTAATTAAGTAAGAAATTCCTTAGATCTGCAGCGTTTGTTATTACACATTTCTTTGCCACACACAAGCATTTAATTTGGAATTTACTATTCTTGTTTTCTTCAAAATCAAACGAACACCGCGAATTATATTTTTATGAACGTGACACTCATTCCCAAATTATACAAAAAGGTATTGTTAATAAATTTTTTTTAGAATAAATATATTTTTCCAATATTATTTAATTTATTTATTTAAATATAATATTTCTAATCCTGGTTTAATTTGTTTTAAATTTAAATTATTTGATTAAGGATTTTCAGCAAATGGGCCACCTCACTAGCAAAGTTAGCTTTGGTACCCTGATTCTAATAATAAATAACATTTTCTAGTCCTTATTTTTTAGTATCAAGTAGACATTAATGGAAAATTTTTCGATCTGAATCATTAAAATAATTTCACCTAAACAAATTTTTGTGAGAAAACACTATTTTTTTGTGTAAATGTCAGTTTATTTTATATTTTAAGACAGATTTAATGTTTGGTAATGTATCGAATTTTTATCAAATAGGTGTTTAATGATCTATATTAATTTTCTAAAAGTGAAATATGCGCTAAGTGAAGAGAAAAGATCAAAAAGTTGTAATTTAAATAGGAACATCACAACTATTACTGAAATTTAATTTGAATTTTTTTAAATTTTTCTAAATTTTCTTTTAATTTAAAAAATTAAAAAAAAAAATGCGTATTCACTTCATAATACCCTTATATGTGCTCATCGTTTCCCTTTCCAAAACAAATTGTGCAATAATTGCAAAATCCAATTTTTCATTATTAGCCCAGCAATTCAGTACCCTTTTAAGTGAGTTCATCGTGTTCAACATATTGCATATTTGTCAGCTTTATTAATAAGGTTCAATAAGCTCATAAATTATATTTTTCGTTACTAATAATTAAGTATTTGAAAGCTATTATAAGCAGTTTGCTTTTATCACTACAAAAAATTTTAGTACATAACTGTAAATTAACAGCAAAATTAATTTATTTCGAATTGAATTTAAAAAAGCACTTAAAATTTTTTTTAATACAAACTCACTGCATTGTGTATAGAAAAAGCTGGGTGAACAAATTTATACAATTTCGAAATGATTCTTTCCCCCTACTCTTCGGCCTACACCAAACACTTGGAAATATATCGGGAATCATGCAGTATGAACTCATAGATATACTGCCTTGACATAAAAGGAGAAAGAAATTATCCATCTAAACATATGCCAACTGCACTTCGGTCGGCCATCATGTTTCTCCGCCTCGCTCCTCTATATTTTTAAAGAAACCAATGGAAAATTGCGTTCGTGGTACTTCAAGGGCTATGCATAACAGCCTAATTTTTTCTCTTGTGAAGCACGTTGAAGCGAATGTTCATAGAGCTATAGGTCGGTTGAGTAAAAGCAAATTCCTATGTTACATATGGTAATAGAAATTCATAGAAATAATGAGGCTATGCAAGTGTTCATAGATGGGTTCGAACAGATGCACCAAAACATCGAAATCATCCTTCGTATAGCTCTGATTTGGTAATGGCATTGGTAATGAATTTGGTAATCAGTGACTTATTTCAATGACCCTATATCAGAAGGAGCATTCGCCATATTCCACATGTCTACTTCTACTTCGAACACACTAAACGAAAATCTTTGCAAGTTCATTAAAAAGAGATACAAAAATTAAAGTAAAACCGTTATCAAAGACCGAACATTCGCCTGAATTTATATTCACTCAAGAATAAGCAAAACAGTAGCATTTATTAAAGTTCTTTGGGTAATTTCTTCAGTTGCCAAAGCAACAACAACAACAATCGTTAAAAATTTTTTTATTGTGGCATCATTCATAGATATAAATTCTCAGCTTTTGAACTTTTCTAAAAATTTAAAAAGTTGGATTTGAAATGTTTATACCTCAAATACAATTTGACTTCTTAGAGGTGAACTTTTTTCAATCAATATCAATATTTTTGAATTTAAAAATGGTAGACTTTAGCTTTTACTACAATTGATACATAATGACGCATCCTCCATGTATAATTAAAAGTTTTGCATTCTGAGCTCAGAGTAATCTACTACCCCACAGAAAAGCACAGGTTCGCTTGGAGCCATGAAAGTCCAGAAGTGGTTCGAGATGTCAGCAAAAACATCTTATATTTGGCACGGTGGGCAGATAGCCGAATAACTGGATATTTTTTGGGAGCAACCCATACAAAGAAGAAACGGTTTCAGAAATTCCATCCTCATATTTATTATTTGCTATGAGGTCCACCATCAATAACCGGTGAACATGAAACATGAACCGTGGAACCGTGGAACCGTGGAACCGTGGATGAATATCGACTTTATCATATTGAAAAGCAGAATTTAGATTTATTATTTTTTAAATTCAAAATTAAAAAAAAAAATGAAAATGAAAATAAAAAAAAGGAAAAACAGAGTAAACTCATTGCGTGTAACTACTTCTCGCCAGCATTTCCATGACAGAACCCTCGCTATAGTAACCGCTGCCGCCGCTGCTGCGCCTCGACAAGGCGTCCAAGATCAGCATATCGTGCTCCTGTGCGGCGCTGGGGTGCGCCAGTGCCTCACCGCCACTTGTGTGTAATGCCAGAAAAAATAAAACTTCAAACACTCGCTGCCAAGTATACTGTTTGGCGGCAGAGCGTCTTCGGCGAGTGCACTTTGACATTGTGCAAATTTTATGAAAGACAATTTTTTTTGTATTTTAATTACTTTTTGTTTTTAACTATTGAATACAACAACACATGCAGGAGTATTTTTAATAATTTGTTTATTTGTCGCCTTTGAATTTATTATTCGAATTTATATGAAGCACTGTAAATTCCTGTGCAGCGAGGACTTTCACTTTCTGTGCTGCCACTTGAACAGCGAAGCAAAATAAAGCGTAATTTTACACACACGGCAGCTACAGCGCGCACAACGAAAGCAAAAGTGGTGGCAATGACTACAAAAGTGGCAAGTGGTTATGTGGTGGCAACAAAAACACTTGAATAATTACACTGAAACTTTCCTTTCACTATTTTTGGAAATTTTTTACTTTGTGGATTTTCGGTTATATTTCTTGATTCTTTAACACTTTTTTATTGCAGTGCTTCTGAAAGTTTTTGGCATAATTTTTCAGCAACAGACACGGTAAATTATCCTTATTGTTTCAACCACACTTCACTGTACATCTAATTAGCTCAATGCTTCATTTTGTTAAAATATTAATATTATTTAAATAAATTAAATCATATTCAGAAATTTAAAAAAAAAATCTTCATACCATAAATTCATTTTTATTTTTTATAATTTTTTTTTTTTATAAATTTCCTTTGTTTTTGTCTTTCAAAAAGCAATTACTCGCCACACTTGCCACAACTGCATTGCCACACCAACCACAATAACCGTTCAACGGAATATTCAAGTCAGCACTAAAGCAGCGCATTCACCAGCGAAACCCATGAGGCAGCTCTTTAGTCGCTTGCCACCGGTAAGATGCGGCATTTACGCTGCCAGTAAGCGGCAAGGCATTGAGTCAAAGCGCATTTGGTAAAAAACGGTGCCGAAAATAACTGTAATGTTGAGTTAAAAGTCGCTTCGTTACTTGCTTCGCCACATTTCTTCCACATCTTTTCCACTCAAGTGAAGTGTGATCGAACGCACTTCACTCAAAAGCTTCGCATTTGCACTCAAATCACTCACACTTGTCAACTCATCATCATCAAGTTTTCGACGGAGTTTAATGGAGTAAAGCACTCAAGTTTGTCGCTTAAGTCTTTTGTGCATCTTTCTGCGCGAAACAGCTGTTCATGGGAAAAAGCTGTCTTACCGCAAAACTAACGGCCCACGCTGAAGTGGTAACCTCGCGTATTTGCATTTGAACTTGATGAAGTTTTTGTGCATTTTTAAGTGTGTTACTTATGAAGTAATTAAATTACAAACGCAGTGTCAATATATTAACACTTGAGTTCAAACGCTTTTATGCGCTTGCCACACAGGCTTTGCGCCAAACATTTGAGTCACCAAACAGTTTGGGGTCGGTTTCTGCAAAATGCTTCTTCATATCCACTTCTTCATATCAGCTGCTTATATCTGCATATTTCGATTTCAATTAAGAAAAAATGTTGAGTGTTCGCATTTTATTTCTGACATCAAAGCTTTTTTCACTGCTTTTAATTGCCATAGTTAAGCCATCTTTTCATTGGGTGTAGGTAGGTAATGCTTTCAACTAAATTAACATTCAGTACTTCATTGCTATTTTCGTTGGTAATTTGTCATCTGGTGACTTTTTTCTATTTTCGCCAAAAGCGAAATGGATATGGCCGGAGCGGCGACGTTGATTAGCTTTCGGTTTTTGTGGTATATATGTGTAGTATGCTGTGCTCATTTGTCTAGCCTTTTTGTGTGTTATGCTTATCTATCTTAAGTTACATTGGAGAAAGGTATGGTCATTAAGATAAAGCAATAAATAACTTTTTTTCTTTTGTTATTTCTATTTTTACTTTTCTTTGGCGTAACACAAATTCCTCCTTCAAAGAACTTGTTAAAGCTTTCGTTGTTCTCAACTCATGTGGATGCCGACGTACTGTGCAAATATTATGCTATCAATTTTTAGTGGTTAATACTTTCGGGTTTCTTTTTATTCTCCATTAACCAAAAGATTCACTCTTGAAGTAGAAATTGTATTTCTTAATCATAACAGATATTTGTCCTAACTTAAGCCAAATCATTTTCCTCATTGTCCACAATGCCGAAAAATGCACATTGGATGTATGAATAGGCTCATCTAGCAGAGAAAGCTTGACTTTATGGTTTATTCATGACGTCACTGACTACCAAATCATGGCTGCAGGCCATTGCTGCGATCACTTCCATGTTTCTCTTTGCTCTAACCTTCTTTTTTTACATTTTACATATTACATTCTGAAAATACGTTTACTTTATCAGCTGTCTCGACAGTAAAAACCATTTGAAGTTCGCATATCAAAATTGTATTTATTTCATTGATGTGCGCATATCTATTGTGTGCCATTTTTTATATCGATAACCTTAATATTTACTAACCAGTTGAGCTGATTTGTTATGCTTTGGAAATCTGAGTTTATTGGAGTTCCAATCAAGGCACGCCTCACACCGAAACAACGCGCAGAAATAGTTAAGTTTTGCATTGCAAATAGTCATTCAGGCATATCATCGAAAATACCGTTTTCTAGAGTCAGACACGGGCTATCAGCACTATTCATCTTTTGGTGTTAAATTTTTTTTAGTTAGAAAACACTGAAAGATGATCGTCAACTGTAAACTCACCAACGGCCGAGATGCTCGAAAGAACTGATATTCCTGGCGGCCATCCACGTCGCTTGGTATACCGTTAAACTTGTGATGTCAAAGACAGGTGAAAGTGACCACCTAGCTTTCTAGATTTCTAGATTTTAACCTCCCGGACTTCTTTCTGTAAGCTCAAGGCAAACATATTTCAAGAAAACATTGATAAACCCCCCTAGATGTTTTAAAATTCTGAAAGAATTTCAATTATTTCTTGGCTCTAAAATGTGAGAAATTACATATTTAAGTAAATCTACTAGGCTTCTACTCATATAGACAGTATAAATTCTATATTTTTAGATATCCAACTAATTGTTGTATATTGATTTACAGTTATTGGGTCTGCCGTTTTGGACTTCTAGTGCATCGACTACTTATTTTCGGTGCATAATCGCAAATGGAAGACTTACAAAATTTATAGAGAATCTCGAAAAAGTATTAAAGATATCCTAGAAAGACAACTACAGTACTTAAGCAGACAATTATTTCAAAAAGCTTCTAAGTTGAAAAGCGCCAAGGTTTAAATACGATAAGTGAGTGAAATATTTCACTATTTTTTAATATTATTAACCAAGGTAAGGGCAGAATAATGTTTTATTTATTGAATTTGCCTGAAAAGCGTAAATCAATCACACTAGCGGCAGGAAGTTCACACATTTTCACTGGTTGCTAAAAATCAAGTTCATAGGCTGGAAAGAAGCAGGTATTTTAGCACAAAAAACTAAGGAATTTACTCTTGTTATAAAATGCCATTTGCACACCAATTTCTCTCCTAAAATCAATTTGTGTGTGATGGGTGAGTGTTCTGGAAAGAGCTTTGGATATGAATATCTGAAAAATTGTTGCAAGCAGTGATAGTTAAGTGCTTAAGTAACATAAAAAATAGAGCAAAACAGCTCAAACAACAAAAAGTTCAGTATCCGCCTTGTTAGGTTTCCCTGCTGGAAATCGCTTATGATTAATTTTAATCCATAATCCCATCATTAAATTTTAAATTGTGTGTAAGGCTTACAACTATAGCAACGTTACATGGCTTTCAATAAAAAAAAATGTGTGTATATAAAAATAAATCCAGATTCATGTCAATTAACATCAGTTCATTTTTCAATATTAAACAAAGTAGTTGTAGCAACAAAAAAAAAAAAAAAAACAGTAACACATCAACAAAAAAGAATACCCAAAATTGTACAACTTATCCGAAGCTATTTCATTATCTCACAGTGTTAAGAAGGTAATAAACAACCCCACAATTGCGACAGTTGCCACCGTCGTTGCATGTGTCAAAAGCTGCATATTGCACATTATCATTTGTGGCAAATAAATATATAAACGAGTACATGACGAGGGTGCATTCAATGCAGTTAGCCTTCATATATACTAAAAATAGGAGCAACTCAATTCTAGTTGTGATAGCTACGAAGGCCGTTTGATTAGTCATTTAAGCTATAAAAAGCTATAAGTCAAAAACTCAAAAAGCTATAACAAATAAAGCAGACAGATATTGGCTCAGAAAAAATTAAATTTGTTTAGCACAAAATTTCAACTCTTGGTGGCCACAAGGCAATCTTTGAGTGCACAGTTGTGCAATGGTATTGAAATTTTTATTCTTTGGGATTCTGTTATGCTAGGCTCTGTAGAGACGGCACGTGCTAATTTTTTTGGTTTTCAAACATTAATAATTTTTTTCATCTTAAGCTTATAAATAATAAGGACTCCTCTTCTAGGTTAATAGTGTCAAACCATGGGATGTTGGAGGATTTGGTTCGAAGAGAAATTTAGAGGTTTGGCTTAAATCATGCAGGAGCTGTGCAAATACAGAGGTTTACTTTAGTAGGGAGCAGTCTTAGAGTCCAAACTGTTATATGTGTCTTTGCGAGCCATAGGGTCATAGGCTCAGCGAGACAGGCAATTAGTACGCAGTTAGCCTTTCACCAACAAAAAGCAAAACGAAAAAAAAACCGTCAAAGCAGAAACACCTCATAAAACAGACGTCTGTTGCGAAGATCTTAAGTAAACTCAAAACTTCGAGGTAAACTTAGAAAAACTTAGAAACTTGAACTAAATTCACTGACTTAGCAAACTGCGCTCGTATAACGGCACAGCACACATGACACAAGTCGACGCAATTGTCTCAACAAAACAACAAATTTTTAGCAATAAAATTTGCGATAAATATAAATGCCAACAACAAAATTATTTTTTTTCATTTCATTGAATTAGCCGAAACGGTAAATTAGAGGTGTCCAAATGTTGTTGACAAATGCGATTGTGAACCATTATTTGTTGCAATGTATAACATGATTATTGCAACATGCAACAAACACTTCCACATTTACTTTGTTGGACATGGCAAGTAACGAACACGATTTATTGCCGCAAATCGCGTTTACCGGTTGTCACAGCTACCTTTTGTTAATTTCAGTCGCTGATGTCTGGTTGTTGTTGCGGTTTGCAGCTGGAAACACCATGCAACAGCAACATTTGTTTGCAATAATGTCGCTTATAACGCCGGTTTTCCTTGACAAACTCGCTTCTTCGTTTCAATTTGTTTCTCTTTCCACAGTTGCATGGCATTGAACTTGCCGCAGATTTTTATTTTCTGCATATCCAACTTTTTTTTTCAGTAATTTTTTTTCATAGCTGTTGCGTGTTGTGTTCATATTTGCTGCGTGGCGTTGAGTGTACTTTTTTGGAAAATGCCTTGGAAACTAATATTTATAACCAGTTTGTAGTTTTTATTTTTGTAAAATTTATTGTTTGATTTTGTGGCATGGGCGAGCGCAGTGAAATAAGAGTCATAAATATTGACAACGGAAAAATGAAACACGAAGAGCGTAAAATGCAGTTGCCTTAATCGAATAATAAGCGCATTAACAACGGATCTGCGACCGAAAAGTGAGTTTGAAAATAATGGCAAAAATGTGGATTTTCTGCAACCGTGCAACCTTTTTTTTCAATTTCTCCCGATTACTGGTATTTAACATGTGTTGTTGTTTGGGTGCGAAAACAGTTATTACAGCGCTTTTCCGGCATTTTTAATTGTTGTTGTTTGGCGATAATGTGGTGAGCTTTTATTATTTTATTATAGGATGAATTTAATGAGTATAATGTGGAAAATTGTTTGAGGAAAAGTAAGAGGATCAAGCAGAACTTCACTCAGGCTTAAAACGTTTAATATTTTTATGGTTAATTACTTGGTGGAACAATTGTTATAGTCGCTCTATATTTAAAATAATTTAAAAATATATAGAATAGAATTGAATGAAAATATGATAGCGAGAGAGTTTTGCTTTCAAATCAAGTAGAGGAATTAGTATTCGATATCTTTCGCAATTAATTTTTCTACAACATAAACTCTACTAATGATTACTGGCGGTAACCAGCATTCAATTTATCTGATATCTATTTCTGTCTATATTTTTATTTATCTATCTATATTTATCTATGAATAGTTAGCTAATATCATCAAACAATTTCTATATACTTCAACAACTTCTCAAATGTCTTATATATTTATCATTTTGTTTCAATCACATTTTTCAAATAGGCGGCAACCATTTCAAAAAATACCGCCTACAGAAACACATCGTAAATTTATTTTACTGATATGCATACCATAAAATTTAACTTTCTTTACCAACTCAAACAATTCAAACTTTCTAAAAAGCTGGCAACCCTGTTCAATAATATTTTGAGCTGTGAATCTTTTTAACCCATTTTAGTTTGAAACCATAGATACCAAAATTTATTGAATTAAATTTTTCGAAAGGTGGCAACTCTTCTTCTCAAAATTTTATTCCAAAACAGAACGTAATTAACAAAATTACTGAGAAAATAATAATTAATAAAGCACTTGCAGAGTTTCCATAAATTCAACGCACTTGAAAATTAAAAAAATTTATTACACATTATTTTTTGGACTATAGTACCAACAATACATATATAACAAATATATTTAAAAAGTTGGCATATACACAAATCGATTCATGATAAACGAATTGTTTGAACCGTATATACTGGCATGAATATTTTCTTTTTGCATTTTGTGTATACATTTTCTGCCAGTATTTGATAAAAAATTGAAGGTATTAAGCCCTAGATTATTATTTTTGTTTGTGTTGAACCACAAACTGCCCAAAATTCGCTGTATTCAATGTAACAGCGAATATAATAAAATTTTTGTAATTAAAGCCATCATAATTTCAGCTCATCTACAATCTTTAGACAGCCCATTTCACTTTTTATTTATTCTAACCTCAATAAACAAAGTATATTCAACTCAGATAAATTTTGCTTGAAGGTATCTAACAGCACTGGTAATATCCCAGCTATTGAATACAAGCTCGATTTTGTTATTTATTTTTATTTATTATTTTATTTTTTATTGTTGGTTTGTTGTTGATTTGGTTATTGTTGATATTTTGACAACTTACGATTGTAGTTATTTTAAAATGCCGTATTACTTATTAGCTTTACTTAATGGCAAGTTGATACTTTTTAGTCAATCTCTATGAACTCAGAAACATTGTCGAGTTTATTTTGTTGTTTCACCGGCCCGGTTACTTTAGTGGGTGTTCTTTTGTCACCGGCACGACAAGAGCTTACACCTTTGCTATGAGCTTGGTGGAGCTTTTTCTCTATGTTGTTGGTGGTAAGGCTGCATGGTGGTGCACAAAATTCATATTTTTCATTATTTTAGCTGTCTTCTAATGATTAATTAATTTTCTCTCACAGTTACCTACTTTACACATATTCAAAGACCATTTGCATAGCTATCTGATTGAAATTTTACCAATTGGACACGGAGTTGAGGTATCAATTTAATCACATTTTAAAGTAATGAATTTAGTGAGAGAAAACGTGAGACACTTATTAAAAAAACTTTCTACTTTTTAAGCAAACAGAAATAAAGAGAACTATATAAATTGATATAGCAGACATAAAAGTAAAAATTAACTAATAAAATATTACCAAAATATATTTTTATATTTTCAACTTAATAAGGAAATGAAAAAAAGAAAAACCAAAAATGCTTTGTCTTAATTCTAAGGGAATTCCAGTTAACATTATTAATTTCATCAAATCCGATGACCTTGAAAACAAGCACAACAACACCAAATTGATTTCAATTTCCTAATACTCGCTTATTCATGGAATTTCACTACCCATGACACTAAATTATGTACGCAAAATACAGTGCATGCAAACTCATACATACACATACACGTATCTATGTATGTGTATACAACCACACTAAGTCTTCGATGCAAACTTAACACATACAAAAGTTATATGCGGCTTGGCTAATTATATAATTGTAAAATCATCACCGCATTGTTTTCATTTTTATTGAAGATCAAGGTCGCACCTGAGCCATTGTAATTACAATTTACTTTTTTTTATTTTGCTATTGAATACCATTTCGTTGTCTTGTTATTGAAATGTCATTATAATTATCTGCAAACTTATTTTCAATGTTTGCTTTGACTTATTAATCTCCTTGCCGAATTTGCTACTTTTGTCTGTATCCACACATGTACATGATTTAATTATGTATGTATGCTGGGCAATATTTGCATAAATTTATACACTTTTATACCACAATAACTTATTTCTGTGACTTGTCATTGAATTTATATTTTGAAACGTTTGAAAGAAACTGCTTGACTCATGGGACATTTTTTTGAATCATTTGTTTAATTCCACTAATAGAAAATTTCGAAACAGTATTGATTTATGCAGTTGAATTATATATATTTGTATTGAGGGGATATAATCAGAGAAAGTTGTAAACTTTCATACGAAAACATAAATATCTATAGTGAATTTTTTTATATGCCTAAGTAAAATTATTTAAGTTTAAACAAATAGAGCACTAAAATTATGTCCATAAATATGAAAACATATATACACATATATATATATATATCAGCTGTTAAGAATAATTTTTTTTAATAAACTGATGACATAGTTTCCAAAGTGAAAGAGTCTGCAAATTTCCAAATTATTGGTGAATAGCACTGCATAGAACTCGCTCAAAAGATTACATTTCTAAATCGAAGCTTGTCGGAGAAAGCACCCCCTTTGATATAAGTTGCATGGATCCCAGAGAAAATAGAAATATTCCACAGTATAAACTCCAATTAAGAGAAAAACTTTAATGAAGCTGTACAACAACGAGATTTTGTGATTCAATCTGATCGTAAGTTCCGTAAGTTCCAAATTATTAATTTCGACAGAATCTTCGAAGTTGTCAGACAATGAGATAGACAATCAGACAGAGAGAAAAAAAAACAAAAGATTGAGACGTTGGTAACCGAGGAGATGTGAAAGTGTTTAACACCAACTTTGGAACACTTTGGAGTACCTTATAGCGACTAAATAAGGAATTCAAGACGTAAATTAGGAATCCTTCTTATAAAATAGCGCTTTCACATGGAACTCATTTGTTTGGGTATTTGAAAGCTGGTATAAGCCGAAAATAAAACGATTTCAAATAGATGACCATTTTAGATGAGTGTATAATGGAATGGATGTTTTTTGAATAAAATCTTATTTTTTAAGTTCTAACACTTTCTGATATTGTATTCGCTTCAAATATCTAGGTTAATTAATAATTTCTAATTAATTGTTAATATAAAACTTACGATCCAGCTCATCGAAGAATTTCGCCTCCTTCGGCAGCTCCTTTTTAATAGAGTTCTTTAATTCTGACGTGATAACTTGATTGTAAACACTGTTATAATTCTTCTCAGCACAAGACACGTGACTAACCAAATTAAAGATCAGCACGATAGTAACGGCATTTAACAAGAGTATAAATATTTTCGTAGTGGCAATGCTGCCTTTGAAAACGCGCAACATATTGCGAGCGGCAATTGAAAATTTAATATTTGCAAACAGCACTGAAGAGTTTAGAAGGCACCGAAAACGTTTTGAAATAAAATTTTTTAAATTTTTTAACAAATTTTCGGGATTCAAAGTTGTTTGACTGTTAACATTTTCGTTCACTATCACATGTGTAAAAAAAATCTTATCTATTTTGGCTGTTCAAAAATAATTTAATTAGTTATAAAGTTAAGTTTATATTTTCGAAGCGTTTTCTCGCTTTTCGGTTTGTGTATTGTGCAAGCTGTGTTTTTCTTTTATTTCGTTTTCTTCAAAATTTCTTTTTTTTTCGTATTTTATTATTTTAAATTTTGCATTTTTTACCTTTTACGCACTTTTCTCTACTACTCTCGACTGAGTTATGGTTACTTAATTCGCTTGCACCACTTGCATATGTAATGGAATTTCACGTGAAGTTCAGCGGAAAGCAGCGCACAAGGTGTTAATAGTAAGCGAATTGGCTTGAAGGCGAGAAAGAAGCTAAAAAAAATTTTAAATGCATAAATTTTCCACAGTATGTCTTTAATTTGCTACAAATTTTTCACAGCAATGCAGCTGACTCATTGCGCTCCAATTTGAAATTCAAATTTATTTTGTGTTATAATATTTTCCTCTTCTCAACGCACAAAGTACTGTTTAACTCTTGTTTATACTCAAATTCATTGTTGGCACTGCTTTTCGCAAATATTTTCATACACAAACACTTGTCTGACTATTTGCACACAAATTCCGGTTGCGCATGCGCGTTACACTCAATCGATTTGTTTAATTTGGTTTGATTTTTGGCATGTGTATGCGCTACGCGAATACTGTTCCAGCACGAGCCGCGCGCGTCCAAGTCAAAACGGTTAATAACAGTGTCGCGCAAAGTTTCAAATTCGAAAAACCACAGAAAATCACATACATATGAGTCTGCCAGCGGCACACTTACGCACTCATATGCAGCAGTTTACATATTTGTTGTTGTTGGTGTTGAGCTATGAGACGAATTGAGTATTCGATCGGCAGCAACTCGAACACAATAAAAATAAAACAAAATGAAATATATGAACATATAGGAACATATAGGAACATATAAGAGTGCAATACCAACAACAACTTTGAAATAATAAAATATCTCAACTGAAATGGGAAAATGCGAGACACCGAGATATTGAATATTGCTTCAAAATATACCAGTATGAAATAAATATCTCATCACAAATGCTTACACCCGCATACACACATGCTTACACGCGCATACACACACACACACGCACACATTTACAAATACAACAACAATAAAAGTATATGTAGCAAATGCATTTGTAGATATCAATTTTACTTTTGTCCATCACCACAGCGCGGAATGGCGCACTCACGCTCCACTGCTCACCGCCATTTCGCTCCTCTCCGCCGCAGCAGCGCGCCACAGTCATCACACAACCGCCAACGAAATCGAAAGTGAAATGTAAACTTTGCTATTGCGATACCGTTCCATTTCTTCATTTTTTTTCTTTTGTTTTCAATTCGTTTTGTTGTTGTTTTTACTTTGCTGGCACCATTAAGTGAGCGCCAGCGACTGAAACTCTTCGATTTTCATTTAAAAATGTTGTGTGTCTGTGTGTGTGTGTGTGTAGCGCATTTCAGTGGTTGGGAGCGTAAAAATTTCGGCAACTCATACGAGTATACAAGCATGCATTCGTTACAAGGAAGTACAACAAATCGGCGCGAAATATGCGAATGAGCAAACGAAACGGGAAGCCATGCAAGTGTGAAGAGCTAATTGGTGAGACCCACAGGTTGACAGTCTGTAAGTTTGGTGACGAACAAGTGTCTCATTAGGTTTTTGGCTATAAAAGCCGCAGAGCCACAGAGCGTAAAAATTGCCCAGTTAGGTGGGCTGTAAAAGGATTCTCGAGAAATAAAATATAAATAAAAATTTTTTCAATTTTTTGGATTTCTGATATGAAAATTTTCCTTCCTTGAAAATTTCATATTTACACCTGCTTGTATATGCCGTAAGTTGTAATTATCGCGTTCGCTCAAGCTTGTGCCCGCTTTTCATTTCCTTTAGATTTATTTACTGATTGGGCTTTTCCAACAACATTAAATAAACGGTGTTTGTCTTATTTAACTTATCTTATCTTAAAATCTTAAAATTTAACATAAATTCTCTACAAACTAGGGCTTTTTTTTAAGGTTGGTTGAACAAACTACTCAGTATTCAGCTCATTTTCCTTTGATACATACATCCTACATCATCAATACATCTTTATTGATTATGATATTGATTTAATATAAGGGGTAAATTTTATGCGGTATATTGAAAGTATCCGAAATTTATGTATTGGATTTATACTTTAATCTTGATCTTCCACTTCATCCATATATATACATTATATATAAATATTTTTTTAGGAGCAACTAATATTAGTGAACAATTTTAAAATAAAATGTTTATGTTTAAGAATGGCACTCTACTGGTGGGATATGGCATATCCGTTTCCAAAATAAAAATATTATACTCGAAGACAATTTGTATGTGAAAAAATGAAAAAGAATACTAAAGTGAATTTAAAAAAATAGTCGGCTGGAAACATTCCAATTTAATAAGGTGAAGTTTAGAGTTATAAAAAGATGGCCACTAATGTGGCTTCCCTTATAATCTAGATCCCAAATTTAAAATTTGATATTTTAAAAAGTTTTTAAAATTTTAGATAGGTGGCAACGCCAAATTTTTTTAATGTTGTTAAGCGGTTTAGCAATTGCAATAGATTCACAGCAAAAATACTTTCTTCTTCAAAATAAATATTTCAGTGGTTTTAAGTTTATGGAAAGGTGGCAACTCGTTTAATGTTTTGTAATATTCTAAAAACTGTTTATTATAATGCGAATATTAAGTGAATAATTAATACTTTAAGTGATTTTTGAAATTTAAGCTTACAATTTAAGCGTTGCCATCTGAAATCCGTAAGGTGCGCACTTTCAAATTTATACATTGGAGGCAGTTCTTGATACCAAAAACTGCTATTATTAAACCTAAGAAAAAGGTAGGGAGAAACCTAATACAGAGTAAAAGGGAAGCCCATAAATGATTAAGATTGCTGATCAGACGCCTTTGGGACTTTTCTTTTCAAAGAAATAACTAATCAACCAATTAATGTTAACAAAATAAGTTAATATCTATTCAAGATTTTATTTTTTAACGGTTTACCGTTAGCACACCGCTATGACCTGCATTAAAATAAAATAACCGAAAGTCTTTCCAAATAAACGTTTTTTTTTTACACACCCAATTGAAAATGACATTGAAAAATAATGTGTAATAACGGTAGTTATTGCAATGCGAGTAGCAGTCAAAGAACCGCAATCTCATTGCGCCCATTTTGGCAGTGTACCGCAAGCAAACATTAATCATCGCACCCACCCGTTTGATCAGGTGATGGTGTCAAGAGAGTTTACACACGAGTGTATGTGTGCCGTTATATGAATTGTCAACAGGTGGTACAATTTTAGGCATTTGAAGGCCACTGCTACTTTTTTGGCTTAACGCAATTGCAAGTGTTACGATTTAGCAGGCTAAATAAAAATGGAAAACAACAAAAATGGATAAGTGTTAACCACAAGAAATGGCGCCAAATACAGCGCGACGGGCGACGGGCGGCACGCGAACAATGCCTGCTTTATTGTCGGCTAAAAACATTTCGAGGCACTTAGCACATTGGCGATTCCCTCGCAACCATAATTTGTCGAAATGTTATGTCAATTTTCGAGGCAATAAAGTTAACAGCGATTGCTGGAAAATTGTGGAAAATTAGGCAAATGGCGAAATCGCCACAATTTCTCATTTAATATTTGGGGTATAAAGCAACCACATTTGCCGTTCAACAATTGTTGCTGCATCGAAAATTGTTCGACTGAGTATTTACAAGTATTTAGGCTTGCGCGTTGTGCCAGCACGAGTGTGTATGGTTCGCGTAGGCGATGGTAGGCGACGGTAGGCCTTTTCCACTGTCCGCTTTGCTGTGAAATTTAGCGAGCAAGCGGCGCCATAAATTGCCGCATTAACCCAAGCTAAGTGCAGTTCACTTGCGGGTGTTCAAGCAACACACACACACACACTCTCACACGCCAACTACTTGCGCAGTGGCGCGCATGCGCTGTCGCACACTGGTGTGATCACAAGTTTTTTGCTGAGTTCCCTCGCACACTCAGCAAATTATGCAATCGGTTTTGTTATGCAGTGCACTTTACTTCGTTTTTTAATGTCATTTGTTATTGTTTTTACTTCACATCGGCACTTCGTACTATTTTTCGCTTGAATGTTCATGTGTGTGTCGAGGCATCTTCGTGCTGACTTCTCGTTCATTTATTTATTGCGGTGATTTCTGTGTCAACGGCAATCTCGCACTCTTCACTGTCACTCTTTTCGCATTTTTTTAGTTTTTTTTTTTTTTTTTTTGTTGGTTCACGGCAAAGCGCCAAAAATTACACGCAGATTTCCATACAAGTGTGCACATGTGTGTCTTGCTATAGTTTAGTTTAAGTGCGTAATTGATGAAAGTAAGTAACTTGCATTACAACTTAAGTTAGTTAACATATTTCTTCTCAAGTACGTTTAGTTTTCGCGCGTCGTGAATTATTGAGAAATTAGGTTAACAAGACATATGCTTCTTCTTCTTCTTCTTTTTTAAATCAAGGAAGCTTTTGGCATATGCAGGCAATTGCTTTTGTGTATTGTGAGCAACGAAATTGCCGATTTATGCATTATGAAATGGGTTAAGAAATTATAGTTTGGCAAATCACCAAAGAGTTCGTCGCTTAAGTCGTTTGTTTTTACAGTGGAACAGGCACTAAATTACATTTATATGTACTTCTTCTTTGTAATATCAGTTTTTCTGTATTTTTCTTCGATTAATCAATTCCTATGATTAAAGTTGTTCGGCTTTCTGCCACAGTTTTTAGCATTTATCAGTCCACTTAAGCCATATTTTGATTGACAGTTCTTTATTAAGAAATATAATACTCTGAAGTGTTTAAATATATGTATATTCTTAAGCGCGAAAGCCAAATTAGGTTGACAAGTTCGAGTCATTTTAAAAGAAAAGCCTATTGAACCTAAGGAAAACACGGTTGCAAACGAAAGCGATACACCGAACATAGAGTTCTTCAAACGATTTGGTAACATATTTGCAGGAAAAAATATTTCTACGCCAATAAAGACCTCAGTCTTTGCTCTCATCTCTTTTTTGTTCAGCGAGCATTCTTAAGTATTTTAAGATATCTTAATTATGGTGAACGCAGTGAATTCTTGCCAAACATTCAATTTTGCTATCATTTTCACTGATTTCATCACAGCATATTGTCATTATTGTGTGCTCGCATCCTATATCTAAAATCGAAGTAATATGAATTTACTATGGACATTACTTCTTACAAGTATATTAACTTTGAATTAAAACTGTTGGGAAATAGGCAAAATTTTTTACTAGTTCTGAATTAGTTTCTAACGAATTTCATACACCTATTATGTATGGCAACTGACACGAGTATAGAAGCCGCTAGGCAACCATATAACCAAATTTGTATTATATATGGCGACCGGTTACTGATCTAAAGTAATTTAAAAGTAAGTAAAGTAGCTAGTCGCCATTTTTGGAGTATTATGTACTACCACCATTCCTTGTTGTAGTATATAAAAATGTTAAATTCAGGCTACTACTCAATCCTAAAGTATTTGGAAGCATAATTTAAAAAGCGTAACGTTTTGAACTTGTATTTTGACTATTCAAATGAGAGATAAACATTAACTACAACTGCTTAACTAATTTTGTATTTTTTTTTTTTTTTTTTTATCAGATTTTATAAGTATTATCTCCTCTTTGCCTTGATATGACCCACATCAAGTTTGACCATATAAATATAAAATTACTGTGTCATGACTCATCTTAACATGTTAAATAATGTAGTTTAAAAGGCGCAACGATTTCATAACAAAGTGAACCAGCAACTTGCAACAAAAATGTGGAAAAAGGGAAAAAGCCAACATATGTAAATGTTTTCGGTCTTGTTGCAGCTTTTACGAGTGTTGTTGTGCCATTTTTGTTTACCAAAATAAAGTTTTAAGCGGATACTGCAAATTGCTGTAAATATTTATATAAACGTGCATATGTATGTATATATGTATATATGCCCATGTCGAAACCTACAAATCTACATTTCCCAGCAACTTGAAATACTTTATTGACGTGTTTTTTTTTGGGTTTAGTTGCAATAAGAGCATTTCGATTGGAAGATGTGCCACTGTCGTAGGTCATTTAAGCTTGTAAATTTTTTTATTGTTTTTTATTTTTTAGGTTGCAATGGTATTTTCGGATTTTTATTTGTTTTGCTTTGCTGCATCTTCTCTTGACTCTTACTTGAAAATAAAAGTGGAACAAGTAGCGCAAGTATTTGTTGTTGCATGTCTTAAATTTTTTGTGTATATACTATGTATTATATGGTGAAGGTATTAATCGAAAAAATATTTCTTTTTATTTTCGCCTTAAATACTAGCTCTCTACTAGTTAATTGCTTTCAGTTAATTATTAAGCATTCTGGTGCAATATTTTCTAGGGTTTTACTTCAGTTTTATTTCATGTCAACTTTTACTTGTCATGGCTATGGCACAGACAAAATTGACATCACAGCACAGCATCACTGAAAATACACTCCTTCATTTCATTTAAAAATTGGTCGACGTCATTATTCTGGAATGCTTAGATTCTGCTCATGATCATGCTCTTGATCTTGATCTGGATTACTCCACTTGCAGCGGTTTGATCAAATGATCTAAGGGTGAGTTATTAACTTCCTTTGCTGAGATGAGATCGTAGTTAACTCTTTACAACCTCATCTCTCGAAAAAAGAAAGGGTTCAATGGTAGATGATCAAATCAGTTGATCTCTATTTAGATTTTTTTGCGTATCTTTTTCACTTTTCATAAGGTGTAGTCCAAGGCAAATATTTTTATTTGAGAATATTCAAAACAAATTTTTTTTATTTTCCCCTAACAACATAAATTCCTTGAGCATTTCGATTTTTCAAGAAAAAATATTTATATCAAAATATTTATCAATTAAATTTTACAAAATTTTTTCACAGTTAAATAAACTACAGTTTGCAATAGAATATTTTTTTATGTATGTGTACCTTGGTTGATGAGAATAAATATAATAGAATGATAAGAAATTGCTTTGAAAATATACCATTAATTCTAACTAAAATGGATTCTTAAAAATAAAAAATAATAAACTAAACTAAAATATAAGTAACTTGTGTCTAAAATTTTGAAGATTACATTATTAATATTTAATTATTTAACATCTATGACAATCTCACTAAATGCCTTGCAATAAAATTTAACTAAGTCTCCATATAAAAATTTATTTAAGATTTCTTGAAATTGCGCCGCTCAAGTATGTCGGACAATCATTTCCTGTATCCATTTGGCAGTCATTTGTATATTGTGGTAAATGCCTGGCTGATGATCGACGCCGCAGCCAAAACCGGCGCTAGTGATGCCAACCAATATGAAACGGCCGCGTTCTTTGATAATCAGTGGCCCACCAGAGTCACCTGCAAAAACAGTGAGGCACAATAAAGAACATTGTTGGTAAACGTTGTATAGAGAGAAACTGCCTAAAAGTATGCAGCACAATCAAATATGCTGCTTTGAAGTGAAATGTTAACGTTAATGGAAAGGCTGTAAAGGTAACAGTGGCTTGGAAGCTAGCTTTGAAAACAATTAATAGTTAAAAGTGTAATCTATAGGCAAACTATTGTAAATACTAATCATTTCATGGTGATTTGTAATTGAAGAGCAGTTTCTCTTTCTCGGCAACATTGTATATATACATGTTTCAACTTCAATTCAACCGCTAATCGTTAAGGCCTAAATCAACCGATGTAAAGAATAATGTACATCTTTTTTGTATTAATTAAGGTGTCTTTGATTTGTTAGACCTTACACAGTGGTGAAGCGAACATACGACTGGTATAAATTTAGTAGCTAGTCGCCATATTTGGTGTATTATGCACTACCACCATCACTTGTTGTAGTATATAGAAATGTCAAATTCAGGCGACTGCTCAATCTTAGAGTCAAATCGCATAGACAGGCATAATTAAATGCATATAAAATAGCTAGCTTAAATCAGGTATCTAATCTAAAACCGAGTTTCAAACATTTCTAAATCTACCAGTCATCTGTACAAATCTTTCATATTTAAATATTTAAACTTACCCAAACATGCGTCCTGATGCCCATCGGAGTGTCCCGCACAAAACATTTCGCTGTAAAGTTCCACACTGATGCGCTTACTCTCGTGCCAGCGTATGCAATCGAAGGAAGCTGAGACAAAAATATGTGATTGTTAAATTTTCCTATACAAAATGCAGTTAGAATTTACTCACTAATGATTGGTACAGTTGCTACTTGCAACATATTAGTGCCTGTGTGGCCCATGCTCGCCTCTGTCTTGCCCCAACCGGCGATCAAGCCTTTACGGCCGATTAAAGCGATGGGAAATTGTGGCAGGCAAATAGGAAGAATGTGATCACTGAATTAGAAATTTAAATATGAAATGTGTGCCGGATCCTCAGTGTAATTTTGTTAAAAAACTTAAGAGTGAAAAATATTTTTATCAATTTTTTTCAACGAAATATTACAGCCTAGCATTTTTATACAGACTCTAGGCCAACTGTTGTTGAAAAAGTGCTAATTATATTATTTTTAAGTTTAAAGTATTAAAAGATACCATTTTTGAACCTGACACTACCACGAGCACATTCGATTTCGAAAATATCGAAATTTGAATCGAAAATTTTCAAAATTCAAATTTTTTAGCAGAACTTCTTATTCTCATTTTTAACATCGTGTACCATTCTATACAATAATAGAAAACGCATTCACTGCCTCACCTAAACCCCGTCGGTTTGGCCAGCTTGAGTAGTGCCACGTCGAAGCGATCAGGCTGTGTCATGCGAAACTGAAAGCGCGGATGCACTATCTTCTGTATGACATTATGCTTCTCAACCGGCAACGGTTCATGTATATGCCCCAAATTCTGTGTATCCAACTCGCCCAGAAAGACGGAAATGTCCTGCAGACGCGCCTGCTGTATGCAATGTGCCGCTGTTGCAACGATATTGTGCGATACCAAGACACCGCCACATTGAAACTCCGCTATGCGTATATGCGCCTGCCAAGGGTATTCGGCGAAATTCGCCGTCCTCCCACCGATGATGCGCTTCTGTAGCGTACGCTGTGCGGCGCGTGGCAAACCGCATTCGGGCTGAAAGTAAAGCCAATGAAACAAATTAAGAATGAAGTCTTGAAGATCTCACCAACCTTGACGAAAACATCATTCTCATTGCGTCGCTTCAGCATTACACGCTTGGGCAGCACACCACCGCCACCACCACTACTACTGGCACCTACGCCGCTGGGACTGCTGATCGCCTGGCGCTTGTGTTCATTGAGCGTATTGCCCACGAGATTGATGACTGGTGCCTGTTCGTTATTTCCCTGGTAGGGTCTATATTGTATCGCTGTTGCTGCGCTGGCTACATTGTTCGGTGTATTGGTGTTGCCGTTGCCGCCGATGCAGCAGGAAAATAACCATTTGTTGGCGCCACAGCCTTTTGCGTGGCGACCACCTTGCAGCCAGCAGGAGAACGACAATTTGCACGGCCACACGCTGTTCTGGTGTACGCACTCGCTGGGAACGCCTAAGATGGTGTTTAGAATACCTGAGAAGGACAAGGATTGTGGTCAAAGTGTAAAGAAGTTCATACTTTTATTATGAGCATAGTAAGTAAAGGATCCTTAACTTTTAGCGAGTTAAGGTAATTCTGATTTTGTTCGCAACTGGTAAATGACTCCGTAAATCTCGGCCACATTGCTCAAACGCAAGACATAGTGTCTAGTATTTCAATATAAAATAAATTTGCTTAGCAAAAAAGCAACGTAACTGAATGTTTTTCTCCTATTTTGTGTCAAAAGGGCAATATTGGTAATAGTAACTATTTTGGAGAATACCCAAACCTTGGACAATAGTGAATCGATCAAACAACTGGTATAAATCAACATATAAATCACCATAAAGACTGGCATAACCTTTAGTAGAAGCTAACGATTATACCACTTTAATATCCAGGCTCTCCAGTAATTAACTTAACCTGATTGTTTCTAGTAAATTTTTGGACAAAAGAGCTGTGTTATCAAAAAGGGTCCCACTGAAAATCCTGTAACCGCTTACCGCTTTTAGCTATTCTGGTGTTCGCCTAAGGAAAAACAAAAGAAAAAACATAACAGTGCGATCTGTACCAAAACTTTCGATAGAAAGTCAAGCATGGTGTAGGACCAGTCTGGATCCAGACCAGTGTAGGATCTCTTCCCCGGAAAACTTTTAATCTTTATACTGAAAAATCCCCAAAGTAAATAGTCCGAGTTGCCAAAACTACTGACACTAACAGTGGTGTTCTAACTAAATAATTGGCCTATAAAATACTTGAGATTTTTACAATTGTTGGCTGTATGTATTGATATGTCTGTATCACCATCGTAAATGATCAACCATAAAGTATGTTTACAAAATACGTCTACATGTAAGACTATAATGGAGATTTCCAATAAAATTAGCTAAGGATGTGTTGTTTACTGTTTTTCACTTTGGATAAATTCGTCATTTATTTAACCTACACAAAATCTAAATCACTTACCCGCATCAACTGGTCGGATGACTTCGCAGGGATTCCAACAGTGGCCGATGATCAGTAGCGACCATATATTCCATACGTGCATGGCGTTTTAACGATTTCGCTTGCATGTGTGCGTATTTCTAATGTAAATGTGTATATGTGCGTGTGTGTGTGTGTATGTGTTGTAAACACACTGAACATACGCACACTCGCATAAATGCTCACCACGATATTATAGGCAATGACATGTTCATGCAAATCGCTGGCGCTAACAAAAGCAATTAAAACGGAATGATCTGCAAAAACAAATAAATAAATAAGTGAACTTTAGAGTGAATATTGGTGGAGTAAGAGGCTGTAGGAAATTAAGTATAAAGAAGCCATAGGAAGCAAATAAAAAATAAAGCAACAACAAAAACAAAAGTGTCTCACTCTATCAATTAAAGCTTCGCACATTGCTTGTGCCAATGAAAGCATGACCAGTTGTTGTTGTTTTTTTTTTTGTTTTTTGTTTTTGCTATTCTTTGCTTTTTTGTTGCTATTCTCGGCTGCCCATATTTATACGCATTTATTGTGTCGCTGTGCGCTTCACTTGTATAAACATCAATGAAAATATGTGTGTGTGTGTGTGTATGTGCGCATTCATTCATTGCTTTTGTTGTTTTCTTGTTTATTGTTTTGTTTGGTGAAAAATGTGTCGCCGTTGCCTGTCATCAGCTGCTCGCTGACTTGACAACTGAACGCTCTTATTATTGTCGTTGCTTTTGTTGTCTTCATTGTCGCACTGATAGCAGCTATTGTAGCAAGAAAACACCTTCTTTGCTCTAGATTTTCTGCATCTCCTTTTTTATTATTTATATTTTTATGGTTTTACTATTTTCAGTTTTAATGTTAGTGTTGTTTGCAGTTAACTGATTTATGTCAGTAATGTTGTTGCCCCTCTTTGGCTGGATATATTTAAGCTCTATTATTTGCTTACATATATAATATAATTTTATGAAGTAAAAGTAAGAATTATGTTAAGAGGCTCATTTTAAATATGATATTTACAGATTCGAAATCAGTGTCCTGAGATCTTTTTATTAATTGAGAGACTTTCAATAACCAGATCTAATAAAAAGCTTTGTAAAAGAAAAAATTTTAGAAATTTGTAATTAAATTTGTTTCCATGAATATGTGATACTACAGTAATAGCTTCCTAAATATTAATATGTACTTGCCCGAATTTTATTAGTGAGATTATTTTCATACCGCAATAAAATTCTTTAAATCTATAGTTGTTAGGTTCATCCAAGTGAAAGGTTATTTTCGAATTAGTCCTTCATCGACATATTTATTTTTTGAAATCCTTCTCCACCAATTTTATTTGATAGACCTCTCATTTTATCTCTGCAGTCGAAAAAAATAAGATTGAGACCCTGCATGCAATACAATTACCTATGAGATATACATCTACAGATAGATATATATAAAACTTAGATCGTTTGGACCGGTGCGATGGTTACATCATTCAGTTCATCATCAGTTCATTACGAAATTAAAGCACGATAGGTTTCGTGTCATTTTGGAAGTATTGTAATACTAAGCGCATTTCGTCTACTGGTATTACAATTTAAAAAAAAAATAGCTCATACTTTTTTGGTATTATCTTGAGTAACAGGTTTAACGGTACTTGGAAAAATGTTTTTTACAGTCACCGTACTCCCTTTGAATATTTTATGGCATTAAAATATTTGCTTTTGCGACAAAGCAGTCTTGAAAACACTTTTGCAATTTAATAAATTATTCCGTAACAGTATCTTCTTTGGGAAATTCGAGTAAGGGATTCGCTTTTTATGGTACCATGACAAACTTTTTGCTTCTGTAGCAATTAGCTGCCAAATCTGACTAAGTAATATATTTCGTTTACGTGCGAGAAAATTAATTCTAAGATAATTGGTATCAAGTAAGATACTTCCATTTTCAACCAACGTATGTGTTTTATAGAACCCAGAAAAATTCAAATTCGAGATCCGTATTTCTCTAGAACCTTAAAAGCTTGAAGCTTAAATAATTATAGTGGCTGCAGGTTAGGAATAGGGTTATTCTGACCAATTATCTGCCACGCCTATGGTATGGTGAAAAAAACTGGCTATAGTCAAATGTATCGCTTAAATAAAAAAAAATAATTGTACACAGTAGTCCCTGCTTAATTACAATCCAAAATTGCTAGAGTAGGTGTTTCATAGAGTCCCTTAATTTAGTCAATTAGCTAATTGTCTGTACGCATACCATTTCCATGTAAAATTTTTTGAACTTTATGGAAACAAGCGATGAAATCATTAAACAGGTTCCAATCAAACATAGAAAATTGTGCTTAATAGCATATGACGAAAGAAAGCGTCTGATTTTTCTGATAAGTATTAAATTTATTAAGCAAATGCTTGAGTACTTATTTTCAGTTGCTTTATTGAGAATTAAGAAAAATGCAACTAAGTATTAAGTACAACCAAAAACTAGCTAAAAAACAGGTAAGGAAGAGCTGAGTTCGGGTGTAACCGAGCATATTATACTCGCGCAATGTGCAAGGATCAGAGGGGGGGATATGCTATCAAGTGCTGGCAAAACTTCAAATTACAAAATGTTGCATGAGGATTCAGCATTTGTCATTCGACGAAATTGTCAATGGATTGCAATCATATTTGGCATCATATTAACTTTTACTTCAGGTCATATACTCATAAAGTCAATCTAGCTAAAGCAAATCATCGTGATGACAAAACATAATATTAGCGCTGTAGGAAGATACTTCGATTTCACCAATTTTTACCACCAAAATAGAGCTTATTTAAGATTATACGTTAATTTAATTTTGCTAAGAAATCTTACATATGGACCGTTATACTAATACGGTACTAATTAATTCTCATACTAGGTATATGAAGGTTAGAGGAAGTACTATTCCGATCTAATACATTTTTGTACGAGGATACATTATTACCTAAAAAAGGCGTCATCTGAATTTTATTAAGATATCTCACAGATTGACCAAAATATATGGTATAAAGTCAACCAGAAGTACGAAAATGTTTATTTTAGGTATATGGAAGTATTTAGTTATATTTTATATAGTAAGGGAAGTATTGCGTTTTTGTTTTACCCATTTTCGAAACTAGGGCATATTATTATGAAATTCGCTAATATATCTAACAGAGTGACCGGTATATTTTCGATAAAAACTCAGCCATAGGATCGCCATAGATCGAGGTCCATATATTCGGTATATGGCGGATTGAAAAGACAATACTGTACTGAAAAACTGAGAGACAGTGAAAGAATCAGATTTCCATTTTCGAGGACAATGCCCTCTTTGTTTACCTTTAGTAAGGTCCACCACTTTGCCCAAAGTCAGTGACCTATTTGTTTACATTTAGCAAGGTCCACTACCCTTCTCGAGATCGACCTCTTTGTTTACCCTTTTGGTGGTTTAGATTAGCGATTGTTTACAACTTTTCCCGAATTCAAAGAAGTCTTTGTTTATTTTTAGCAAAGTCCACAAACTTTAACAAAGTCAATAATATTGCACAATTTTGAAAAAGCTGCCAAAAAAGCTTTTTTCGAGATAAAGTCATCAATATATGACAATAAATCAAATGAATATCTTATTGAAAATCTGGAAATATATGCGGTCTAGTGAAGTTTATGGAGTGTTTAAACTAAACACTTTTAAAAAATTTTCCAACCACAGATGTACCTGCCCACTACGTTTCTCTGTACTCCTCTCTGTAGTCGAACAAAACTAATATACTCCGCTGCAACATGTTGCGAGAGTATAATAAGTTAATCATATATTAAGCATATATTGGCGTATCTAATAACTCACAATGCAAAAATTCTCATTAATGCCGATATTTTGCTCACACACAAATCATTAATTAAAAAATAAAATCGCGCATCACTTGCGACATCACGATGCAATTAGTGATTACTAAAGGGCGCCGTTATAAAAGTGACTCTCATCGCCGAAATCAAGGTAGTATTACTACATGCTTTTCAATCGTAATTCCCATTTACTAATGAGTTCTAAGATGGGTAACAAGATGTGTTTTCTGTTCCTGATAATTTGTTCATACTTTACCGTTATGGCAATAGCACGACCACAGCGTGTGGGTGAGTGTCGGAAAATATATATTCATCTATGTATTTTTATACAAATTTTTATATGATTGAAGGTACATCATGCGGCCCAAATGCGCAGTTCACCAACTGCGGCACCGCTTGCCCGGCCAAATGTAGTGATAATCCTTTGTTGGGTACAGTTTGCACGGCACAATGCGTCGTCGGCTGTCAGTGCAATTTCGGATATCTGCTGAACGATGCCGGCAGATGCGTGCGAAGAAGCGAATGTTAACATAAATTTGTTTTTGTTGAGTACAATCACATACGGCGCTATCTTTAAAGCGGTATTTGGGCAAAAGATATTAATGTTTTATAATTTTTTTTAAGTAAAGGGTGTGTTTTTTTTTAGAGGTATTTAACATCTTATTTCAAATAAAACAGAAAAATTTGTGAATTTACTAATATTTTAGTTCTAATAGTTTGCAGATTTTCGGCAATAAAAAAAGCGTTTGCTATAAATTTAATTAATATAGAGACAAATCTTAAGTCTTTTTAAAATAAATTGTGCTTAACCAATTTTGTAAATAAAACTTAAATCATAAAGTTCGCATGTAATAATTTCTCTACAGAGCACTCGCCTTTCAACGGTGTTATATACATAGTTCAATAGTACTTATTATAAACGTTATGTGATAGACGAAAATCTGACCAGTTCTAAATTGGCCAATTGTGCCGCACTTAGTATCATATGGGAGGAAGGCATGTTTACGAATCGATTTTAGTAATTTTTAAAAGTTAGAAATGTTAAAAGTTTGTACTCAATACCTTTATTAATAGTGGAGTACATGAGACTTCTGACAAATTCTATGTACAGAGTCTAATTCCTAAAAGACTCCATGATTATTTCTAACAAACCCTCTCTAAACTCTCTAAACAATACTGTTATACAGTATGTGAATGTGGCTTTAGCCAGATTTAATAAAAATTTCTTTACCAAGTGCACAAATTTTAGTAGTACACCTTTCTTACTAGTTGGTAGATATTTACTCGCTTTTTCGCAAGTGAACTTTAAGAGCGTTTAATATTTTGTTTCACGCAAGAAATTTCTGTGAAAATTAACTCTGAATTTTTAAGTTACTTAGGACAACCAATGTACCAGGAAAATAAGTTTTTTTGAATAGCTGTAAATGCTATAGTTGTATAATAGTATAGTGTAATAGTTGTAAATGCTGTGAACCCTGAACTCAGTTGGTCTTTGAAAAATGTTGTCATATTCGAAAGATTACTAAATGCTATTAAAGTTTAGTAGGTGATTCCGAATACAAAAGAAAGAAAAAAATCATGGCGTGAATATATATCGGAAATGTCCGCCACTTATCAAGTAATTGTGGAATATTTTTACTAAGATATTTACGGATATACTCATTTCCATATTAACAACGATTTGAGTGGTATTATAGGATGGGTAGTTTTGATATGATACCCACATTTTTTATTTAATTATACTCCGGTAACATACTGTTCTGTTTCAAGGCTACCTTTAGAGTCTTCTAGTCGTCTATAATAGGAAAATATGTAGTATATAAAATATATCACATATTTTAAGAAGCAAAAAATTCTAATTCTATTTTCAATGTGAACTTGACACCAATTAGAATCAACCATTTGGTAGTAATGCGTTACACATAGCTTTCAGGATAATGTAAACTGCTCCGCTATCAAATAAAAACTCATGTTTCGTCTGCTATAGTCGGGAGGAGATAAGCAATTGAGAACATCGCCGCAACAAATTTCAATAAGCGATAAGTCAAGAACAACACAATAGTGATAGCTAGCTTAAATTGAGAACATTTCAGATATTTTGGGAGATAATTTCCTGCTTTCATTGGAAGCCCGCATTGTTTAATGTATCAGCAAATCAAGTTCCCATATTATGATTGCGCATATTAACTTAATTTAAAACACATATTATATATATGGTTAACGCCGTATGAGGTATATACTGCTTTACTGTTATATTATGAACAAAATGTGCAATTAAACGAATAATTGAAACTATATACATTTCGAAGTGTAATTAAGGGGGTTGCGCTTCTGTGATTTACATTTCCAATTTTCTGTTGTAAATCACACGAAATGGAAATCGTCAATTAATCTCGTCTGCAGGTGTCAAAATTATTTCGAATTTTTTAATTCTTTATGGAAATTTTTTGTTGTATTCGCGTATTATTCTTTTGAGTATGTGTAAATAAGAGAAGTGTTATTAATTGTTTTCATGAGAAATATAGCAGCAGTGTTTTAATGATTATTGCAAATATGAGAATTTATGTATCTATGAGAATGAGTATGTAATTAATCTTTTTCGTTAAATTGAGCTTATGCTGATTCTAAGTGAATATTTATACAAAATTAATAAGGAATTAAAAATAAAAAATTTAGAAACACAATGCAAAACTCAAACGAACAATACAAATTATATTCGGGTACTGGCTTCATTTTTACACACTCGCAACATGTTGCAACAGAGTGTAATAGTTTGCAACACCTAAAACTAATCCATATAGATCTAGAGTTTTATATATAAAAATAATCAGGATGACGAGAGTAGTTGAATTGCGAGTGACTGTCCGTCCGTCCGTCCGTCTGTCCCTCCGTCCATAAAAGCGATTACTTGAGAAAAAAAATGAAAGTAGGCGAGTGTATGTTCTGTAATATAAGTTAATAACATACTAAATATGATTGTAATCCATTCACAAGTCCATCGAAAAATAAATGTTGAATTCGCACGCAACATTTTTTAATAAATCAAGTTTTTCCAAGACCTGAAAGTATTTCCTCGCTTCTGATCCTTGTACTTTGCATAAATATAAAATATTCGGTTGCAACCGAACTTAGCCCTCTCTTACTTGTTATTGTTATTTTGCTATTTTGTTGTTATTTTCAGTTGCCCATTCAAACCTATATACAGTCACCACCCATTGAATTAGATACAACCG
Organism: Bactrocera minax; assembly: GCA_021498325.1. Lineage (NCBI taxonomy): Eukaryota > Metazoa > Arthropoda > Insecta > Diptera > Tephritidae > Bactrocera > Bactrocera minax. The sequence goes on from JAKEEE010000004.1 coordinate 5,464,616, forward strand.
GTTTTTTACAATGTGCCAATTCTTCTCTTCCGTATGAAACGGAAATCGAAAAATTAACGAAATCGTCTTGTAGTCGGGAGTGATGTGATATCCATAAATTATTATTTCATTAGAAACTTTCAGCCTGTACAACCTATTTGCATGTTGGCCTTTATTTTGTATATTCTTCTTAAAGTTTTCTTTGAGTGTTTTCTTTAAAAATACGTTCGAGAGTAGTATAAAACTGTGTTTTCAAGTCTTACTGCGGGCTTGTGGTCAAATTTACGTAAAAAAAAAATATTTGCTAACCAACTTCCTATTACAATTTGCACTTTTTTGAAGCAAAGAAACTCCAATTTCTCCAAAACTGCTAAAATCTCTGAAGTAAACAAATTTACCATACCAGAAATGGCTAATAATAAAATAAAAATATTTTATTTTCAATTCGTTCATAATTCAATGACCGCATGCTGTATGAATGTGGATATGCGATTGCACGCATACATCGTTGCTTTTATTGTTATTGTTTTGTTTGGCGAAAAATGCGTCGCCGTTGCCTGTCATCAGCTGCTCGCTGACTTGACAACCGAATGCTCTTATTATTGTCGTTATTTTTGTTGTCTTCATTGTCGCACTGATAGCAGCTATTGTAGCAAGAAAACACCTTCTTTGCTCTAGATTTCTCGCATCTTCTCTTTTTAAGTGTTATTCGTAGTTAACTAATTTATGTCAACAATGTTGTAGCCCCTCTTTATATTTTAGCTTTATTAAATACTTTTATATAAAATTTTATAAAGTAAAAGTAAGAATTGTGGAAAATTCGAAAGTCGTTTTAAATATGAGATTTATGGATTACGAATCAGATCCCGATGATTTTATTACTTAATATAAGACTTTTAAGAACTATACCTAAATAATGAGTTAAGCGTTTCTTATACGGCAATGACGGATGTCTCATATTTTAATGACGTGTTTATTTTCTGGCGTGTTAAGAAAATGTTTGTGAAATTTCTTGTGGCTTGTGATTGAAGATTGTCTTTCATCTTTTAGTTTAGGTTTCAGCCAGCTCTAAACGCCAAGTGGTGTCAGATCGTGCAAGATCTGCTCCGCTATCAATGAAAAAACTCGTGTTTGTAGTGAGATTAAAACAGCATCAGCTATGCTTGGGAGTGTATGGAATGGTGGAAGCAATTGAGAACATCAGCGCAGCGAATTTTGATTAGCGCTATGTGAAAAACTACACAAATAAATAATAAAGGTAGACCGGCCGGTAGGCTATGTATAATGGCACTCTATACTCCTAGTAAATAAGTAGGAGTATAGTTTATATTGGCTATTTGAGAGCGTTAAAGTTTGTTCTTGATTTCTGAAAAGATATACTTATTTATATATATATTATAGATATATATATTTTTAATGTTTTAATATGCTTATTATTTAATAATAGTGAACTTCTATACATTTAATGCGCTTATCAACTGGATTGTACATTACATACAATACATACACATTTGTATACCTCTATATAGTAGCTAGATAGTTATATAGATATTAATTTAACACGGATAATTCATTCACTCTTTCACTGAAGTCATTATTGAATTTGAAAAGTTATGAAAGCTCTCTATAACGAAACTCTTTTGGTTGATTTAAATTGGAACTTGTTAATAACTTTGCAAGGGAACAGGTTTTTTAATTTTTTATGGTTAATTTTTAAGGTTAATTGAACGAATTGTTCAGATAAGCGAATGTCTACTACTTAATTTAGCTGTAAATTAAACTAAAAATTAGCCAATTTTCGAATGGCAATTAAGCTGGTTATGCGGTAGTCGAATATGTACATATGTATAAGTTTACATTGATGTAATTTACAATTCCGATTGTTAATTGCGAATCAATCGAAAGGGAAACCACCTTAAAAAAATATCTCGTGATCGGGTGTGAAAATCATTTTGAATTGCTTAATTGTTTATACAACTACTTTGTCGTATTCTAGTATATTTTGTGCGCATCAATAAGAGAATTTAATGATTATTGTAAATATGAGAAGTCAATACTTACGGCCGGTAAATAAAGAAACATTAGGGTGGGTTGTCATATGTAAACTTTTTTTTTTTTGGGGATTTGCTGCGATTTTCATAGAAATTTAAATTCAGTTATAAATCCGTTTATATTAATTAAATGTGTGAAATCAATCATGAATTACAAAGAAAAAATAAATAAGTTAAAATCACGAAATATATGTTAAGTATGTTTATTGTACAATTGTGAGCTAGTTTTCAAATATTATCTGCCCTCAAAAATTACTTATAATTCTATTGGAGTATATTTTTTCTATTCGGGAAGTTTTGATTAAAGAGGGGAGAGAGAGCACAGCTTAGTGTAGCTTGATAATTGAAAAGCGCATGTTCAGTACCCTTCATCTAGTTTAGTTTATATTGATTAAGTTTTTAAAGCACAACCATATCAATGTATTTTTCAGTACCCGCTTCTTTCTCATTCCTATATAACCTTGTCTTTATCTGCTGAAAGTAATTTTTAGTTTTTTCGCTTATTGAATTCTGAACAACTGTCTTTTATGTTTTATACAATATATATGATATACATATATATGGTGCTGCCAGCTAATTTGGTAAAGAATTTTATTTCGCTATATCACATTGCTACAAAAACTGGTTTCAAAGTTAAATGCGTAGCTTCATAAATGCTACGATAATGATCTATGAATATGATATGCAAACATGTTATTGAATATATATATATATATATATATTTAAAATAGACAGTATGCTCGCTATTTAATTGGACTTATGTGTGAGCAATTCGTTTAGTTGATTATTTTTAAATAAAAATCGGGTGAATCCGCGGCTGAAATACTAGTACTTCTTAGCTTTTTCAGCCAGCGAGTATCAATTCAGATTCTCTTCTAAAATGAATAATAAATTCTGTTTGTTGTTGTTGCTTGTTGTGTGCATTGTCGGTTTTGTGTCCGCGAAGCCACAAGGAGGTGAGTTGTGATTAAATAAGAAACATAGAAGAGCAAACTCCAGCCAAGTAATTCCTTTTTTTCACACACCTTAAAGACAGTGCCGATTGTGGTGAAAATGAAGAGTTCACAACCTGCGGCAACATCTGCCCACCAAAGTGCGAAGGAGGCAATCGTTTCTGCTCACTGCGTTGCTTCGTTGGCTGTCGTTGTAAAAGTGGTTATGTCTTGAATAATGAGAGACAATGTGTCCTTCAAGAGGATTGCTAAGTGACAAACGTTGACGGAACGGATTTTGCAATAACGTATTGAAAAACGAATAATTCAAATGAAACTTTAATTATTTTGTTTATTGTTTAAGTTATCAGTCGCATAATTTTGTGCTGTCAGTCGGCTTTCAAATTAAATTAAAGCTAAAGCAACATACATTAAAACTGATAAATTAAAAGCAGTGATTAAGATAGTTGCATGAGTTATGGTTTTCTGTTTTATTTCCCAAGTGTGTGAATGAATAAGTTAAGAAGTTTATGGAGCTTTTCCGAAGGGTAATAGAATATATGTAAGGGGCTACAAGGGGTTAAAATTTGTGATTCAAAATATTTACGATTTCAGGTACGGCCTTTAATAATAATTAAATAATTTCCTGTCCGTAATTTTGTGTTCCCCCGTTATAGTTTGTGATTATCACTTCAGAAACCTTCTTTTGAGTTCAACTTTTGAGTTTAACCCGAAATTTCCCTTTACATTTTGTTCTTTACTTTCACTACTATGCAAAAACTTCTTTCTCTGAAGCAGTTGATACTTATAATCTAATTCACTTCATATTTTCAAAGGTATTTTTTCACAGCAAGTTGCAATTTGCCCATTTCACCAATTGCTATTTAAGTCTAATGAGCCTTAGGGAGGTCAATAAGAAGAGTTGTAACAAAGTAAAATCATCTTCATTGCTCAGTGCAAGAAATTGCCGCCTATTATCCCTTCTTTTTTGAGTGGGTTGATGATAAATAAATAAAATAATCAATAATGCCGCATATATATTGTGTTTAAGAGCATTTGTGAAATCGCTCCGACTGTCGTTCGGAGATGCGACCAAACATTTTCTCATAAATAACAACTCTCCTAAAATGCTGAAATAGTTGTTCATAAATTCATAAGTTCATAAGTTCATAAGTTCACTAAATATACATTACCTGCATTAGTTTATAGATTTTTTAATGTAAGGGTGTAAGGGTAAGTAATGACAATGGATAATGTCTTCAGACTTCTCTTCAGAAGGCCTTATTTGAATGGCAGTTCGAGATAAAGTTGGTACATTCAATTCTTGCTGGACAAGCTGGGGCTTTCACTTAACGAACGCCACATTAGAAAAGTGCTGTAGATATTCCATAATTGTATACTTATTTCGATTGCTAAGAACTTTAGCCAGTTTAGAATTTAGCTAATCCGATACTTATTACTTTATATTTCAATTACTGAGTATAATGAAAAACATGTAAGGAAGGGCTAAGTTCGGGCGTACCCAAACAAAAGGTGATCCTTCAATTTGTGCGAATTAAAGGGTTTTACAGCCGATAGATGCTCCTCAAATGTTAGGGTTTATTGATACTTGAAATTTTGTGTGCGGTATGATATCTTTATGGTTCCTTGCCGAAAGATATAATCATATGAATTTAATATTCCTCACATACTCCGATTGGTGTAATGAAATGTTCACTACTTTACTCCAGTAAATATATTTTATGCAGTTACACCACCTTAAATTTATTCCTAAATTTATTACCCTAAATCTGCGTTTTTATTCATTTAAAAGTCACCTAAGATTCTCAAAAATAAGATAAAACATATAACGTGTAAAATTTTTCAAGTACTCATATTTGAATCTCGACTGAGGCGTATGCTTCGCGCTCGGCGGAGGTATGAAATCTTAAACGTGCTTTCTTCGAAACTGCATTTTTCGCCGCGGTCGTAATTATGAGTTACAAAATTCCTAATAGATTGACTTGAAATTTAGCAAAATATTTTTTATTGCATTTTTCATTTGTTATAAACACTTTTGGCGTATATTAAGAAAAAATAGTTTTTTACAACACAAAGTAAATAGCAAATGTAAAGTAACTCGTTTACTGGATTTTACTTGAGTTTTAAATAAAAGCGCGAGGAATCTGCTGCTAAAACAATAGTGCTGCTCAGCTCGTCCGGTCAACTAGTAACAATTCAGAACGCTTATAAAATGAATACAAAATTGTGCATGTTGTTTATGCTCGTTGTTTGCATTGCTGGTTTCGTGTCGGCGAAGCCACAAGGAGGTAAGTTATAACTAAAAAAAGTATATATATATATATAAACAAATATAAAAGAAGTCATAAAGTTGTCGCTGTGCAAGCCTAGTAATTTTTTGTATTTTCACATCTTAAAGGGCCTAACAGCTGTGGGGAAAATGCAGAGTTCACAACCTGCGGCACCGCCTGTCCACCAACGTGTGATCAGATTAATAATTCAAACTCCTGCTCCCAGCAATGCATTGTCGGCTGTCAATGCAAAAGTGGCTATGTATTGAATAGTCAAGGAAAATGTGTTCTCCTTAGAGATTGTTGAGTGGCAAAAGGATATAGAAAGACTTAAGCATGTCCCTTGTGTATAAAGAAGTAAAGGAAATGTGTGAAGCTGTTGGCTACTAGAGTGTGTTAAATAAATAGTAAAACCAGCTGTCATTAATTGAAAAAATAAATAAAAAAAATATTTTTGATGACTTATTAAAGCAGTTCAATAAGCTGTCATTTTAATCATGATTTAATATTAATAATTTAGAAATAATTTCGAATACAGCCACAGAAAAGCATATTCGTACAACACGAAGACATATGTTTAAAATTCTACTAGTTCGAACGTCATGGTGGCAAGTACTCGTCAATTCGTTGAATGTATGTTTTGATAATTTATGTTCCAAAGCGCCTAAGTTCAGTGAGTTCCATGTTATCAGCGTTGAACAGTTCCCATCAGATATTAGCCTCTTGAATAGTTTGCCAATTCGTTCACCGACCGACACCGAGAATTTTCGTTTTCTGAAAAAAATATTTATTCAATCGTCTACATTAATGTTGTCGCCGTCAAAATAGTTTCCATTCGATATTATGCACTTATGCCAGCGCTTCTTCCGATCCTCGAAACACTTCTCAAACTCGACTTTTGGGATAGCCTTTAGCTCTTTCAGCGATGGGCTTTAAATGTCAGTTGTACTTGTAAAACGATGGCCCTTTAAGGTACTCTTTATTTTTGGAAATAGGAAAAAGTCACGCGGAGCCATGTCTGGCGAATATGTAGGTATGGGGTATCGTTACAGTATTGTTTTTGGGGAAGAATTCACGAACAAGCAAGGAAGTGCGAGCAGATGTATTATCGTGGTACAAAAGCCGTGCAATGTTTTCCCACATATCCGGGCATTTTTTTCGGATTTCTTCACACAAACTGCAACGCCGTTTGGCGTGTTCTTCTCCTTATTGCCCGTTTGACCTTCAGGCAAAAATTCATGATGCACTATGCCATTAAAGTCGAAGAATATTCCCGTTATATTTTGAACACACCACAACGTAGTCATGAAGAAATGCCCACTCCGTACAACTGTGATAATTTAAGTTAAGTACTCGTACTTAAAAGTGGCATAACAGACAATTTTATTTTATGATCACTAAAAGCAATTAAATTATTGTATATATATTTTTTTCTTGCGATAATGCCTTCTAAGGTCATAATTCATAGTTATAAGAAAACTTAATCGAAATTACTGCCAAGTCCACATATAAATCCATGAGTTTATGCGACTTTATAATAAAAAACTGAAAGTAACGAATTATAACTTTCTATATATAGAACTTACTTATATCTGGCATATCTGCTTTCCTCCCGAAAAGTATGTTTACAGCCAACCTCTAACTATTAAAATTGTATTAGCATCTGGCATTCACATATGCAAATGGCGGTAAAATTATGGTAAGTGTTTTATGAACATATAAAAAGGTTGTTGCGAATATACTATGTATGCTGTTTAACTGTAAAAATGGCAACATTTCGGAAATTGATAATTTGGCGCTTATTGAAAAATAGTTTTAACTCGAAAAAATCTATAAATGTTTTTTGTTAGATTAAGTTGCAAATATTTGTGATTACTATTTTGCACTCAAATGTACGTAATTATGTTAAAAGTCATGACAATTTGAGACAAAAACGTGCATAGTAAATTATCACAAAAAGCCACAGCCAACCGTTTTATAAAAATCAATGAAGATAAAGGCATCATACAACGAATTACTCGCACACAAGCCAACATTTTATATATTGATGAATTTTTAGTTAAAAAAGACAATTAAACAATTTACTTTTTTGTGGTTAAAATGCAATAATGTGAAATAAGCGCTTGTTATTGGCAGCTATTTATACTTTTTATTGCTGCTAAATTTTTATCACTAGTTTTATTACTGTATTGCATTATAGTGACTTGATTGAGAAATATGAACGTTTATATTGGTCTTGGTTTTTATTAAAATTTATTATTTAAATCTAGAACATTTTATTAATGTGATAAAAATGATCGGTTGCAGAAAAACAAGACCTACAAAATAAAATACATTCAGCTGACAGAGCCGACGAACATGTTGTTCTACCACAACTCAATTATATCTTTATTGGATAACGAAAACTAACGGATAATATTCTTATTTATGACAAAAAATTTATTAATTAAAAAAGTTTGGAAAATCAATTGAATATATTGGATTAATTAAAATGTTAAAATTAAAATGATTAAAATGTTTTAATTATCTAATATGAAGCATAGACGAACAATTATTTGTGGCACTTAGGCACTTAGGATTCCTAAACTCAATAAACACAGTTTGTAATATTTCGCATAATTTTACTTTTTCTAGAGATGGCAACTATATATCGAAGTGTGTCTACATTAAAGACTACATAGAGAGACTACAAGGAGCAATCGACTTTCAGACACATAAGAAGGACGAAAAGCGCTTAAAGCTTGAAAACACTTTTTAATATTTTTTATTTTGTTTCTTTAAGAGGTGATAACTCTGTTTCAAAAGATGTTTAATTTAATTTAATTTAAGGCTGCGGTAACCCTATTCCAATCGAAAAAAGATCTTCCAAATATTTTTCCGTAAGCTCTTTTTGAGTTTTTAAAGGTATTTTGTAAACATTTTTTATTGGTCAGCAGCAACTTGGTTCCAAAATAAGGTATATTCTAAATTAAAGACCGCCTGAATACCAGTAGACTTATTATATTTGCTAAAAGTTAGGACATTGTTTTGTAATATTTGCGTCCTTTTCTGTATATAACAATTCTATTTTAAAAAATGGTCAAATTGAGAGAATATTGATGATCAAATGCAAGTTATATTTCTTCCGACAATATATGTGTCCACTTCAGTACCTTAAGAACCACATCCTGGCCTATATTCTGGAAGCCGATTAAGGTTCCAAAGCAAATATTACCATAAAACTTAATATTTTACGGGTAACTTTTCAAGTCCTTAAGTAAAATGCAAACAAACATATGTGCTTCCTCCATACATAGATATATACAGATTTAATATGAAATTGACCACTAAGAATACGAAGAAAATATTAACATGAACTTCTCTACAGTAACTTTACCATTTAACATTAATTTTGTACTGTCATCTTTTTCTTTAGATATACTCAGGCTAAAGTGGAAATAAGCTCCTATATGATTCTCAAAAAGAAGTTCTAGAAATGTATTTGATTTTTTCTGAGACAATTTAAAATCGCTTTAAAATCCCCAATCGATTAATGAAATCGAAAAAGTGAGTTTTCAAAAGTTTGTTGATGCCAGACAAACTAAATAAGTATGGATGGCAGTTAATTAGGATTTATTAAATGCGAAGTTTTGCCTTTGTATTCTAACATGTTACATACAACTTCTTTACCGTGACGAAAAATTCATGGTTTGGCTTCATAAGTTATTTGATAACTTCACAAGTTTGGAATAGGTGACTATCACTTCACCGCACCAATGTAAATCGAACAATTCTACAAGTTACTTGCATTAACTGATGCCTATATATTTAATGCGCTTATCAACTGGATTGTACATTACATAAAATACATACACATTTGTACACCTCTATATACAAGATAGATATATATATAGATATTAATTGAACACGGATAATTCATTCACTCTTTCACTGAAGTCATTATTGAATTTGAAAAGTTATGAAAGCTCTCTATAACGAAACTCTTTTGGTTGATTTAAATTGGAACTTGTTAATAACTTTGCAAGGGAACAGGTTTTTTAATTTTTTATGGTTAATTTTTAAGGTTAATTGAACGAATTGTTCAGATAAGCGAATGTCTACTACTTAATTTAGCTGTAAATTAAACTAAAAATTTGAATAAAAGTAAATTAAAAAATTTTCGAATGGCAATTAAGCTGGTTATGCGGTAGTCGAATATGTACATATGTATAAGTTTACATTGATGTAATTTACAATTCCGATTGTCAATTGCGAATCAATCGAAAGGGAAACCACCTTAAAAAAATATCTCGTGATCGGGTGTGAAAATCATTTTGAATTGCTTAATTGTTTATACAACTACTTTGTCGTATTCTAGTATATTTTGTGCGCATCAATAAGAGAATTTAATGATTATTGTAAATATGAGAAGTCAATACTTACGGCCGGTAAATAAAGAAACATTAGGGTGGGTTGTCATATAAAACTTTTTTTTTTGGGATTTGCTGCGATTTTATAGAAATTTACATTCAGTTATAAATCCGTTTATATTAATTAAATGTGTGAAATCAATCATGAATTACAAAGAAAAAATAAATAAGTTAAAATCACGAAATATATGTTAAGTATGTTTATTGTACAATTGTGAGCTAGTTTTGAAATATTATCTGACCTCAAAAATTACTTATAATTCTATTGGAGTATATTTTTTCTATTCGGGAAGTTTTGATTAAAGAGGGGAGAGAGAGCACAGCTTAGTGTAGCTTGATAATTGAAAAGCGGATGTTCACTACCCTTCATCTAGTTTAGTTTATATTGATTAGGTTTTTAAAGGACAACCATATCAATGTATTTTTCAGTACCTCGCTTCTTTCTCATTCCTATATAACCTTGTCTTTATCTGCTGAAAGTAATTTTTAGTTTTTTCGCTTATTGAATTCTGAACAACTGTCTTTTATGTTTTATACAATATATATGATATACATATATATGGTGTTGCCAGCTAATGTGGTAAAGAATTTGATTTCGCTATATCACATTTCTCTAAAAACTGGTTTAAAATTTAAATGCTTCATAAACGCTACGATAATGATCTATGAATATGATATGCAAACATGTTATTGAATATATATATATATATGTATATTAAAAATAGTCAGTATGCTCGCTCTTTAATTGGACTTATGTGTGAGCAATTCGTTTAGTTGATTATTTTTAAATAAAAATCGGGTGAATCCGCGGCTGAAATACTAGTACTTCTTAGCTTTTTCAGCCAGCGAGTATCAATTCAGATTCTCTTCTAAAATGAATAATAAATTCTGTTTGTTGTTGTTGCTTGTTGTGTGCATTGTCGGTTTTGTGTCCGCGAAGCCACAAGGAGGTGAGTTGTGATTAAATAAGAAACATAGAAGAGCAAACTCCAGCCAAGTAATTCCTTTTTTTCACACACCTTAAAGACAGTGCCGATTGTGGTGAAAATGAAGAGTTCACAACCTGCGGCAACATCTGCCCACCAAAGTGCGAAGGAGGCAATCGTTTCTGCTCACTGCGTTGCTTCGTTGGCTGTCGTTGTAAAAGTGGTTATGTCTTGAATAATGAGAGACAATGTGTCCTTCAAGAGGATTGCTAAGTGACAAACGTTGACGGAATGGATTTTGCAATAACGTATTGAAAAACGAATAAATCAAAAGAAAATTTTATTATTTTGTTTATTGTTTAAGTTATCAGTCGCATAATTTTGTGCTGTCAGTCGGCTTTCAAATTAAATTACAGTTAAAGCAACATACATTAAAACTGATAAATTAAAAGCAGTGATTAAGATAGTTGCATGAGTTATGATTTTCTGATTTATTTCCCAAGTGTGTGAATGAATAAGTTAAGAAGTTTATGGAGCTTTTCCGAAGGGTAATAGAATATATGTAAGGGGCTACAAGGGGTTAAAATTTCTGATACAAAATATTTACGATTTCAGGTACGGCCTTTAATAATAATTAAATAATTTCCTGTCCGTAATTTTGTGTTCCCTCCGTTATAGTTTGTGATTATGGCTTCAGAAACCTTCTTTTGAGTTCAATCCGAAATTTCCCTTTACATTTTGTTCTTTACTTTCACTACTATGTAAAAACTTCTTTCTCTCAAGCAGTTGATACTTATAATCTACTTCGTTTCATATTTTCAAAGGAATTTTTTCACAGCAAGTTGCAATTTGCCCATTTCACCAATTGCTATTTATGTCTAGTGAGCCTTAGGGAGGTCAATAAGAAGAGTTGAAATACCGTAAAATCATCTTCATCGCTCAGTGCAAGAAATTGCCGCCTATTATCCCTTCTTTTTTGAGTGGGTTGAAGATAAATAAATAAAATAATCAATAATGCTGCAAATATATTGTGTTTAAGCGCATTTGTGAAATCGCTCTGACTATCGTTCGGAGATGCGACCAAAAATTTTCTCAAAAATAACGACTCTCCCAAAATGCTGAAATAGTTGTTCATAAGTTCATAAGTTCATAAGTTCACTAAATATACATTACCTGCATTAGTTTATAGATTTTTTAATGTAAGGGTGTAAGGGTAAGTAATGACTATGGATAATGTCTTCAGACTTCTCTTCAGAAGGCCTTATTTGAATGGCAGTTCGAGATAAAGTTGGTACATTCAATTCTTGCTGGACAAGCAAGTTTTGTGTAATGAAATGTTCACTACTTTACTCTAGTAAATATTTTATGCGGCTACACCACTTTAAATTTATTCAAGAATCTGCGTTTTTATTCATTTAAAAGTCACCTAAGATTCTCAAAAATAAGATAAAACATATAACGTGTAAAATTTTTCAAGTACTCATATTTGAATCTCGACTGAGGCGTATGCTTCGCGCTCGGCGGAGGCATGAAGGCTTAAACGTGTTTTCTTCAAAACTGCAATTTTCGTCACGGCCGTAAATATAAGTTACACAATTCTTAACAGATTGACTTGAAATTTAGAAAAATGTTTTTTATTGCATTTTTATTTTTTTTATAAACACTTGGCGTATATTAAAAAGAAATTTTTTTAATAAAAAATACTACCACCCTAGTACGATTGTTTGAACAAATGCGCTCATAAACAACGCTCATATATATATATATATATATATATTTATTTATTTATATCTACAAATAGTCAATATGCACACCCATTAAAAAGTAAATATTTTAGAATCATCTGTCGGTAACTCGTTAACTTGATTATATATAAATAAAAGCGCGAGGAATCTGTTGCTAAAACAATAGTGCTGCTCAGCTCGTCCGGTCAACTAGTAACAATTCAGAACGCTTATAAAATGAATACAAAATTGTGCATGTTGTTTATGCTCGTTGTTTGCATTACTGGTTTCGTGTCGGCGAAGCCACAAGGAGGTAGGTTATAACTAAAAAAAGTATATATATATATATAAACAAATATAAAAAAAGTCATAAAGTTGTCGTTGTGGAATCCTAGTAATGTTTTGTATTTTCACATCTTAAAGGGCCTAACAGCTGTGGGGAAAATGCAGAGTTCACAACCTGCGGCACCGCCTGTCCACCAACGTGCGATCAGAGTAATAGTCCAAACTTCTGCACCCTGCAATGCATTGTCGGCTGTCAATGCAAAAGTGGCTATGTATTGAATAGTCAAGGAAAATGTGTTCTCCTTAGAGATTGTTGAGTGGCAAAAGGATATAGAAAGACTTAAGCATGCCCCTTGTGTATAAAGAAGTAAAGGAAATGTGTGAAGCTGTTGGCTACTAGAGTGTGTTAAATAAATATTAAAACAAGCTGTCATTAAATGAAAAAATAAATAAAAAAAATATTTTTGATGACTTATTAAAGCAGTTCAATAAGCTGTCATTTTAATGATGATTTAATTTAATAATTTAGAAATAATTTCGAATACAGCCACAGAAAAGCATATTCGTACAACACGAAGACATATGTTTAAAATTCTACTAGTTCGAACGTCATGGTGGCAAGTACTCGTCAATTCGTTGAATGTATGTTTTGATAATTTATGTTCCAAAGCGCCTAAGTTCAGTGAGTTCCATGTTATCAGCGTTGAACAGTTCCCATCAGATATTAGCCTCTTGAATAGTTTGCCAATTCGTTCACCGACCGACACCGAGAATTTTCGTTTTCTGAAAAAAATATTTATTCAATCGTCTACATTAATGTTGTCGCCGTCAAAATAGTTTCCATTCGATATTATGCACTTATGCCAGCGCTTCTTCCGATCCTCGAAACACTTCTCAAACTCGACTTTTGGGATAGCCTTTAGCTCTTTCAGCGATGGGCTTTAAATGTCAGTTGTACTTGTAAAACGATGGCCCTTTAAGGTACTCTTTATTTTTGGAAATAGGAAAAAGTCACGCGGAGCCATGTCTGGCGAATATGTAGGTATGGGGTATCGTTACAGTATTGTTTTTGGGGAAGAATTCACGAACAAGCAAGGAAGTGCGAGCAGATGTATTATCGTGGTACAAAAGCCGTGCAATGTTTTCCCACATATCCGGGCATTTTTTTCGGATTTCTTCACACAAACTGCAACGCCGTTTGGCGTGTTCTTCTCCTTATTGCCCGTTTGACCTTCAGGCAAAAATTCATGATGCACTATGCCATTAAAGTCGAAGAATATTCCCGTTATATTTTGAACACACCACAACGTAGTCATGAAGAAATGCCCACTCCGTACAACTGTGATAATTTAAGTTAAGTACTCGTACTTAAAAGTGGCATAACAGACAATTTTATTTTATGATCACTAAAAGCAATTAAATTATTGTATATATATTTTTTTCTTGCGATAATGCCTTCTAAGGTCATAATTCATAGTTATAAGAAAACTTAATCGAAATTACTGCCAAGTCCACATATAAATCCATGAGTTTATGCGACTTTATAATAAAAAACTGAAAGTAACGAATTATAACTTTCTATATATAGAACTTACTTATATCTGGCATATCTGCTTTCCTCCCGAAAAGTATGTTTACAGCCAACCTCTAACTATTAAAATTGTATTAGCATCTGGCATTCACATATGCAAATGGCGGTAAAATTATGGTAAGTGTTTTATGAACATATAAAAAGGTTGTTGCGAATATACTATGTATGCTGTTTAACTGTAAAAATGGCAACATTTCGGAAATTGATAATTTGGCGCTTATTGAAAAATAGTTTTAACTCGAAAAAATCTATAAATGTTTTTTGTTAGATTAAGTTGCAAATATTTGTGATTACTATTTTGCACTCAAATGTACGTAATTATGTTAAAAGTCATGACAATTTGAGACAAAAACGTGCATAGTAAATTATCACAAAAAGCCACAGCCAACCGTTTTATAAAAATCAATGAAGATAAAGGCATCATACAACGAATTACTCGCACACAAGCCAACATTTTATATATTGATGAATTTTTAGTTAAAAAAGACAATTAAACAATTTACTTTTTTGTGGTTAAAATGCAATAATGTGAAATAAGCGCTTGTTATTGGCAGCTATTTATACTTTTTATTGCTGCTAAATTTTTATCACTAGTTTTATTACTGTATTGCATTATAGTGACTTGATTGAGAAATATGAACGTTTATATTGGTCTTGGTTTTTATTAAAATTTATTATTTAAATCTAGAACATTTTATTAATGTGATAAAAATGATCGGTTGCAGAAAAACAAGACCTACAACATAAAATACATTCAGCTGGCAGAGCCGACAGACATGTTGTTCTACCACAACTCAATTATAACTTTATTAGATAACGAAAACTAACGGATAATATTCTTATTTATGACAAAAAATTTATTAATTAAAAAAGTTTGGAAAATCAATTGAATATATTGGATTAATTAAAATGTTAAAATTAAAATGATTAAAATGTTTTAATTATCTAATATGAAGCATAGACGAACAATTATTTGTGGCACTTTTTGAAGGATTCCTAAACTCAATAAACACATTTTGTAATATTTCGCATAATTTTACTTTTTCTAGAGATGGCAACTATACTTCGAATTGTGTCTACATTAAAGACTACATAGAGAGACTACAAGGAGCAATCGACTTTCAGACACATAAGAAGGACGAAAGGGGCTTAAAGCTTGAAAACACTTTTTAATATTTTTTATTTTGTTTCTTTAAGAGGTGATAACTCTGTTTCAAAAGATGTTTAATTTTAAGGCTGCGGTAACCCTATTCCAATCGAAATAAGATCTTCCAAATATTTTTCCGTAAGCTCTTTTTCAGTTTTTAAAGGTATTTTGTAAAAATTTTTTATTGATCAGCAGCAACTTGGTTCCAAAATAAGGTATATCCTAAAGACCAGTAGACTTTTTATATTTACCATAAGTTAGGACATTGTTTTGAAATATTTGCGTTCTTTTCTGTATATAACAATTCTATTTTAAAAAATGGTCAAATTGAGAGAATATTGATGATTAAATGCAAGTTATATTTCTTCCGATTATATATATGTCAACTTCAGTACCTTAAGAACCACATCCATGTCTATATGGATCTGGAAGCCGATTAAGGTTCCAAAGCAAATATTACCATAAAACTTAATATTTTACGGGTAACTTTTCAAGTCCTTAAGTAAAATGCAAACAAACATATGTGCTTCCTCCATACATAGATATATACAGATTTAATATGAAATTGACCACTAAGAATACGAAGAAAATATTAACATGAACTTCTCTACAGTAACTTTACCATTTAACATTAATTTTGTACTGTCATCTTTTTCTTTAGATATACTCAGGCTAAAGTGGAAATAAGCTCCTATATGATTCTCAAAGTTCTAGAAATTTATTTGATTTTTTCTGAGACAATTTAAAATCGCTTTAAAATCCCCAATCGATTAATGAAATAGAAAAAGTGAGTTTTCAAAAGTTTGTTAATGCCAGATAAACTAAATAAGTATGGATAGCAGTTAATTGGGATTTATTAAACGCGAAGTTTTGCCTTTGTGTTCTAACATGTAACGTACACCTTCTCCACCGTGACGAAAAATTCATGGTTTGGCTTCATTAGTTATTTGGTAACTTCACAAGTTTGAAATAGGTGACTATCACTTCACCGCACCAATGTAAATCGAACAATTCTACAAGTTACTTGCATTAACTGATGCCTCTTTCTATGTTTTTAAAATCGAAGAAATAAATTTAAGTTCAACGTATGGAAAAATGCTACTTGGAATTTTTTGGAGTTTGCAACATTTTTCTCTACCAACTAACTCAAAAATACAATTGGAAATTATAATATGCGAGTTTGAAACTCCATACAACATTAGAATAAGCCATTAAAACTAGCATCCTTTAATCCTTCCACGCATTAACTAATCAAAAGTTGAAAGTTTTCATCGAAAAAACAAAATCAGCACATTTCTAATTACATATAATGATTTGTGGGCACTTTATATATATATATATATGTGAGCATGCGCATGCACACGCGCTCCATCGTAAAATGAAATTGCGTCCTTGGCCATGACATCATTACACACACACGGGCAACCTGTTCGCAAACCACGCAAACACAAATTCCGCGCAGTTGTAAATTGCAAATATCATTTCATTTCGATTAGTGTATGTATGTGTTGGCCAGAAGGAATAAAATGCAATGGCAGCAGGCAAAAAGCATGCAAACCACAAGCTGCGCAAATATGGCAAGAGTGCTCAATGAGGTGCTTGTGGCTGCGGCTATTGCTGCGCTTGCTGCAAATAAAGTGTGCCACACACAAAATGGGGCAGCAATGGGCACATACACACACACACACACACACACACACACAAATGTGTAGTTGTGTGTTGTGACAGCTTATGAGCTGTAGTGAAAAGTCATGTATAATTTGTTTGTATTACAGACTAAATGCTGAAAATTCGTAACTAACTATGTAAAGTAACAACAACAATAATTTAAATTTCTTTGCCAGCAGCACGTGTGATATGAAGTGAGTTGCAAGTTACTCCAGTTGCTTGAAAGCATCAATTTTAAGCATAACCAGCATGGAAAAGCAGTTACAAATATATAAATTTCTATATACATACTTACAAATATATATTTATACGCTTTGGACGTTCGAAATTTAATTTTTCAAATAGATTTTCAGCTAAAATTTTCCTTTAGCGTTTTTGTAATTTTTTAGAATTTTTGAAAGCACATTACCCTTACTTTTCTCGCACTTACAATAATTGGTGCACTAAATATGTATATGAGCAACAATTTTTTCATTCGAATTTTTCCACGCTGCTGGCATGAAATTTCACTTTAATAGCACTTAAGCGAGTATAAATCACCCAAATTACATGGAATTCTTTCTAAATCACCTTAGAAAGGTTTCACTACCACTCGTTTGTTGTTGTTGTTGTTTTCTTTTTTCTTCACACACACACGCTGCCACTAGTGCGCAGTTTCCAGCGCGAACGGGAGCTTCTTACACAAAGAATAAATGTTGAAGTGAAGTTGAAAGAAAGCCAAAATATCAAACCAAACGCGTCAAACGACAGAATCAAACTGATCTTGCAGCTTGTTGCTGATGCTTTTGCGCTGCTCAGCGCTATTGCGCTGCGGCGTGGCTGGTGTGTGGCTGGCGGGCATGTGTGGCGGCTGTTAATTGTGCGTTACGCCAACCTGTTGCTGAGGAAATGCCATAGGTAGCAATCTAAGCGACTATGTAGTTGCACCAACAAAAATAACAACAACAACAACAATAAAAACAGCAGCAGCTCAGCAACATGTTTCACCAACGTGCGGCGGTGGCGTGTAGTGAGAATTTTCCAGCTTAATGTTGCCACATATGGTGATGAGTGGAAGATGCGCCGCTCCTCTCATTACTTTTCCATTTGCCTGCAAATGAGCGTGTGCTCAACTGATTATAACAGGTGTTGCATGTCCAAAAAGCATACAATTGTGATTATGAAATTTTTGTTGCAATCACTATCTCGTTGTGTTGCAATGCTCGGCTGCTGTGAATAAGGTGTTGTTCAAATACAATGCACGTACTAATAAATAAGTAAATTAACAGCGACCAAATTGCAGATACATGTACTTAATTTTAATTGTGGGAACTTTCGCATACACGGTGAAAAATTGTGGAATATTTTAAAAAGTGGCTGAAGCTTTTATATCGCTTAAACGAAAAATAAAATTATACCATTTATAATGATGGAAATTTCAATACCATTTTTACAGTATGCCGTATCGTTTACTTCAACATACGTGGTGTGTTCAAATAATAACGGGAATTTTCGTTTTTTTGAAAAAAATATTCATTCATCTGTCTACATTAATGTTGTCGCCGTCAAAATAGTTTCCATTCGATATTATGCACTTATGCCAGCGCTTCTTCCGATCCTCGAAACACTTCTCAAACTCGACTTTTGGGATAGCCTTTAGCTCTTTCAGCGATGGGCTTTAAATGTCAGTTATACTTGTAAAACGATGGCCCTTTAATTTATTCTTTATTTTTGGAAATAGGAAAAAGTCACGCGGAGCCATGTCTGGCGAATATGTAGGCCGGGGTATCGTTACAGTATTGTTTTTGGGCAAGAATTCATGAACAAGCAAGGAAGTGCGAGCAGATGTATTGTCGTGGTACAAAAGCCATGCAAAGTTTTCTCACATATCCGGGCATTGTTTTCGGATTTCTTCACACAAACTTCGAAGCCGTTTGGCATGTTCTTCTCCTTATTGACCGTTTGACCTTGAAACAAGAATTCGTGATCCAAAATGCCATTAAAGTTCAAGAACACAGTCGAAGAACATTCCCTTTATATTTTGAATACACCCCCTAAGCCTCGGCTCTTCATTGTCAGTAAATTTTCGTTCAGCAAGTACTCTCTTAAAATCCGAGTACAGTAAAATTCCGTGGCAAAAAGTAATTTTTTCCTTGACTATGTGCTTCAAACGTTCCAAAATCGCTTTATAAGTAGTCGCTGTTGACGGTTTTTCCCTTTCAATATCAATCGTTGCAAATTATTATATCCGCATGCGAAAACGCCATAACTTTCCCAACTGAATGTTGCATCTCGTTCTCGACTCTTTTAATCACGCTTACAGTCCACTTTAATGACTATCGATAATCTGTTTGATATATTTCGATTATCAGCGATCTCAATCAACTTCATTTTAAAGGCAGCCTGGTACAATTGATGGTAGTTTAAATGAAACTTTGTGGATTAAAGTGCTAAGTGCTCCAAAGGAATATTTAAAACTATTAACATTAACTTAAAATTTGTCAGTTTTAAATTTCCAAAATTTCCAAAATTTCCAAAAATTCCAAAAAGAAAAAAGTATTGCTGTTATAACAGGTCTTTTGAGTTAGCAGGTAGAATAAGTGTAACATTAGACCGACATTTTCATGAAATTTCCTACAATTTCCTTACAGAGTTAACAAATCAGTCTGCTGTCCTTTACATGCCGAAGGCATTATTGGTCCAGTATTCCCATTCATGGTGAGACACTAAATCTAATGTATAGTGTTTCATTAAAGAGTTACTTATATTTCGATTCGCAAGCCGCAACACTATAAGAAGTGGGAAATTTGCAGTTTGTGGTTAAAACGCTGCGGTTTATAGTGGAATGCTTTCTAGAGCTTCATGTTTGAATTATTTAAATAATATTAAAATATTCTAATAAATAGTCATTTAGTTTAAAATGAAACTAAAAATAGCACATTTCAACTAATTTTTGCAGATCACTCCAACAGGCCAATCGAAAAGTCTCTTTACTTCCCTAGCGACAGCATACGCTAAGCCAAATGGTGAATCCTTAAAATTTTTTTTTTTAATAAAAGAAATCGATTTTCAAAATATTATTAAATTACTTTCTAAAATTTTATTTAGAAGCTGCTCATAAAATTCACCATTTCTCAATTCTTTAAAAAAAATTTAGCTAATGAGTTATTCACCTCAAGCCAAAACCACCAAAACAACTCCATTTAGGTGGATATGAGTTAGCGGAACACTCTCTCTGCCGAGAGAGCTTACATTAATTTATGAATGGTTATCAAATTTATCTACACAATTCAGTACTTTGTGGCATTTTTTCTGTTCATCTACAAATTCTTTTGATTCAGCGTTGTGCCACAGCATAACTCACGTTGCTTGCTGCGCTAAGAATAGTGATAGCTGTAACGTGCTTAATTTGGGCTTAACTCGAATTCGTATAATTACACTTTCTCTTTACTATTGATATTATAATTTTTGCATTCATATGGTAATTTTATATTTTGATGACAGCGCAACACATTAACATCGAGATAAAAGAAAAAACTTTTGGATGGTAAATGCAAATGTGTAGATCTCTTTTGGTATTAATAAAGCGGACTAATAGTTCTTAGCAAATACAGTTGTGAGTAATAAAATTGAATGAAAGAAAATTTAACCAAAAAACAAAAAGCTTTTACTACTGTCTTTGCATTAACACAAACACAAACTAGATTATTTAAGTTTTATTGTAAAATAGAAGCATACAAAATCGAACTCCTTCTTAAATGTTCACAATCTGATTGACGAAAGAGTAAAACTTTTATTTTTATCAAAGTTATAATAGTAAATTTTACTGCTGAGTGAATATTTTTTAAAAATCAAGTTTTCAAAAACATTGTTCTTAAATCCCTAAAGTTTAAAATTTCGTCTAAGATCTTCAGTTCATATATTATATTAAAAAAGCTTTTGATGTTCTTATTGTTGTAGTGGTAGAAAAAATTCCAAATAATTTTGAGATGCCGCCAAGTTGACAATCTTCGGCGCTCTAAAAGTCCGAGTTCGTTCCTTTTACGTAGACCCCAATGTCATGGAAATGAAGAAAGCTTTTCATGAAAGCCATCGACTCAGATTCCTCTTAAAATCTGTTGGACTCTCGATGCTATGTTCATTCGACCAGTAAAAGCTAGAGCTCTGCCGCATTCGTATCTAAAATGGTCTAATGATTTAAACAATTGAAGGTTACTGAATATTTAATATTTAAAAAGCAAAATGAAGTAAGCATAGAATATATCGAAAACTAGATTTTTGTTGTTGTAATCGGGAGTATGTACTTTATTCTAAAACAACTTTCTTAAAAGAATAACGGTTTGTGTTTGATTGCGACTGTGATGCGACAACTCAAAGTTTATTCGCAGTCCATATTTTAATGTCCGCCACTGTACATATGTTTACACTTGCTGCGACTAGTTTTGTTGTAATCAGTGCTTCACTACTACATACTTTTAGGCGTTTGAAATAGTGGACATTGAGTGATTCAGCTCAAAACTATTTTCTACAATTTGTATTCTTTCCAAAATTATTTCCAAATTCAACATTTAAAATATACTTAGTCTAAAGTTAATATACACTGGTGGCTTAAAGCATCATCATCATTGGAAATATTCATAAAATTCCTATTTCACTTCGAGAGTATATTTTTTGAAATTTATGTCACTTCACACAAGTCAGCAATCATTCAAATGTGATTGTTGTAAATTTTAAATCTGAAATATTTTTTTTTTTTTTTGTAATAATTGAACGAAATTTAAAATAAGTCTAGTTTTTGGAGAAGATATCAATACATAAATACATAACATATAGATTGTGAAACTGCGCAAATGAAGCCCAATCGCAAGGACCCCATAGCGCCGTTGTGCCTGAAAACAACCTCAACAATCGGCACAATAACCGCCGGCACGGTCGCAGTGGACGCCCCCAAGCAAGATGAAATATTGCGTAATTTGCGCGAAAATGTAACCTTTATTGGCTGGATGAGCATCATTGCCTCGACGACGTTGTTGCTGTGCACGGGATTGACCATGCAGTGGCATCACGAAGTGGTTCGCTATATGATGCTAGTGCTTCGCAAGTCCGCCGAAATGGAACGCTCACGCGCGATGCTGCGACGTGGTGAGTGGCTGCCGCGGAAGGTTGAGAGCTCCTTCCATAATCGAAATGTAGTTTAGTATTTTAAATTAATGTTTAACCTTAACTTGTTGAATTCCATTCAAAGTGGTATTGACGGTCAGCGTCAGCGCTTACTTCCTCTCCGCAATCAATATGCTCATGAATATGTTTCTGCTAACCGGCGTGGCCAAGGTTAGTCGCTTTGCAAACATTTCACTATTTTGTGTTATATTAAAGAGTTGTCTTTCTTAAATTATGCAATTTCAGCTGAACTACAAACTCATGTTGCCTTGGCTGCTATTTCATGGCATGATATTTGGTCTCTTCGCCCATATAGCTGTATACATGACCGCCTCTAGCTTGCTGATGGACTTTAGAATCTTCGCTTTGCTGCTAGCCTCCTTTACAATGATCATAAGTAGAAAGTTGAAGCATATTCTCGAATACTTTCTAGTCTTATTTTGATTTATTTTTCAGTGATTTTCTATAAAATAACCAATGAAGTATTCAATCTTTGCAAAACCTTACGTAGAAACAGTTTGACAAATGACCAAAATGGGCTAAATGAGGAACAAAACAAAAATAGTTATCTGATTTTACAATCTGAGGCTTGAGAAATCAACTAAAGGAGGATTCTAGTACAACAAGCGCTTCAACACGATTCTAAATAACAAAAGTATGTTAGTATTGATCCAGAACAGACTGTTTTTGAGTAGAAATTTAACCTTTCTTAGCAAAACTCTGAAAATAAACTAAATTCACAAATCAATCTTAAAGAAATTTTCTATTTTACTTAGACAATACATTTCCTTTGATAAAATTTTTGAAGGAGGACATAAAGCAGATCATAAAGAAAGCAAATTGATCCTAAATTTAATCTAGTCTAAAAGCTGCTTGTTTCACTTTCTTAATTTTTTTCAGTTTTGCCTAAATGAAAAAAATATTTCCTTGGTTGGAACTCGACGCGAATTTTCGAGCTATTTGTTTCTATTTTGACCCTTTCATTTGAGTGAAAACTTTTCGCGCCATTTTTCAAATCTGAGAAAGAAGAAATAACGTATGGGGTCAAATCTGGCGATTATGGTGGGTGCGGGACTAGCTCATTGTGTAATTCCTTCAATTTAACCTTCGTATCAGAGAGCCGAAACGCTGTCTTGGTGAAAGAGCAATGCGGCTCCCATTTCGGGCAAAGCTTTTTCATTTTTAAAAATTCCTGAATGATATGGCTATGCTGTTATTTAACTCACTGCCACTAGAACCCGTCTAGTTTCAAAGTAAGGTGTTATGGAAATCATCATTGCAGTATAATTGTTATTGGTGCTTTTTAACGTTATTTTTTGGAGACCACTTCTAGTCCGTTTATCATGGGTGAAAGCAATTACTCACCGCAGCATAAGTTTATCGCTGGGAACAAATTGCCACACATATAGACTTATATCTCTTAATAATTACATACATGTGTAGATGTTATTTTTTAGTTAATTTATTATTTCTTAATTCGCATATAAATTATATAAAAATTAATAGCTACTTAATAGTTTTACACACTATTTACAACACTATATAAGCTGTACACATTTGTAAATATATACTTAAGCATTTATTTATATGAATTGCTTTCACTGGAAGAGCACTTTAGTGCATAGCTATAACTAAATGCTAAATCTAATATAATAAAACACCGTTATATGTAACTAATTGCGAATATTTATATATATATATATGTATAATCTATTAAGTTCATATGGTAATATATTTATAAATATATTTATTTCGCTTTTAATATAATTACAAATCTAAGCTTACAAGTGAAGTTGCTTAAATGGAGCAATGCTCCGATATGCGCTTAACACAATAGTTTAACCATAACAAACATTATTACCCACATACATGTGTATGTGTGAGAGAGAAATTATCAACAACAAATAAACAATGTGTTTAAAGAAAATAAGAACTATTTACAAAACTTCAAATAGATATGAAATCGTGAAGTGCTAAAAATAAATATATCTTACTAAAACTAAAATAGAAAAGTGGCTTGCTGAAGTCGGTAAATGAAGAAATCGGTAAATGTGAAAAATCTGAGCATTTTTAGTTGGCGTTTTGCTTTCCTATTTCGCAGTAGATTTGAAGTAATTGAAGTGGAATTAATTCACTTGCACTACACGTTCGTTGTTAGACCGATAACATAGGATATCCAATCGACCGTATAGGGTACACGATGATAGATGCCCGGCTGGCCGCGCGATGCGCACGAGTAGCCAGCTGAAACCACGCCTGCGAAAGTGACAAGCAGAGAGACAGAGGAATTAGCAAATGTTATGCTGGGAAATTACTTTTGATTTGCTCACCAATTAAATGCCAACGGCCATTCTTCTCATGCATCAGCGGTCCACCAGAGTCACCTTGACAGGAGTCCTTGCCACCATTGCGATAGCCAGCGCACATCATTTCCGGGTAAATTACAACGTTTATGCCATTTTGACGATGCCAGCGTTCGCAAATGCTAAAGCAAAAAAATATAAATAAATTAAGGTGATTTTAAAAAGGTTCACACTAAAGGCTAGATGATGGAATATATGTCGAATCTTCAAATATAATATGACAAAAAAAAAATTATTTTGCCAGTAAAAATGTAAACTCTTTTGAAAATATGAATAATATGCATATAATAAAAAAAAAAAAATTTTTTTTTTTATTAAAAAAAAAACTTAAAAATCCGTTAATTTATATTTTGATGCATAAAAGAAAATTTCACAATCTAGTTTTAATGCATATTTTTTTATCAAAGCCCCAATAAAATTATGATTTCGTAAACTTTTGGAATTTCTATTTACTCACCGGTTCTCAATCACTGGCACATCCACAGCTTGTAGAGTTTTGGGCCTCAGTCGTGAGCCAGGATTCAAAGCACCCCAGCCAGCTGCCCAACCAAACTTTCCCAAAAAGTCCTCATTCTTCTCCGGTAGGCAGATAGGCGCTTAAAAATAAAATAAATTCAAGTAATACAGGCAGTTCGACAAAATTTTGGGTAGTCATTTAAAAACTGATTACACAAGGGGTTAGGATTTTCAAAAAATCAACATTTTTTCTGGGTCTAAAGTACACTTTCGGGCACTAAAACATAATTCAATTCATAATGAAGTGAAAAAAAACTTGCTCCGATCCAAACCGCTTTAGTTGAATATCGAGAGTCGAGTTTTGGAATTGCATTTCGTCGATTTTCAAACATTGTTCTGGTGTAAAACTGTACCAAAACGTGCCTCCTTTGACAGCTGGTTTGACAGTTTGACCCTTCAGAAAATTCCTACCTTAAAGAGACACCCAATGATATCTTTCCCTTTCTGTTTTCGTTTCGAAAAGA
This sequence comes from Bactrocera minax, assembly GCA_021498325.1. Lineage (NCBI taxonomy): Eukaryota > Metazoa > Arthropoda > Insecta > Diptera > Tephritidae > Bactrocera > Bactrocera minax. Next base: position 5,490,101 of record JAKEEE010000004.1, read on the forward strand.
GTTCTGCCTTATACGTCAAGAAGTAGTACTTAAAATTTCCCTCAATGTAGAAAGTTTGAGTTTTCGAACTTTAATTAAATATATACCTCGGACCACTTGAACGAAGTCCTAAAAAATTACATATCATTCGAAATTTATTCTTCGAGATTGTTGAATATTTTGTCCAAACTATGAAATAAGCTGGTGATATTTGATTAATTAATAATGTAAAAAATGTAAATGTAAATCATGTAAAAATACTATAATCTAACCTGCAGTACAGTAAGTACAATTGTATAAGAGGCCCAAATTGGATAAAACTCATTCACACATCGATATACCTATATATCTATTGGTCAAGTTTGCATTCAAACAGGTGGACAAGCAAATACTTTGACCAACCACTATGGCAACACCGGCGGCAGTGTTCCATTCCTTCATTAATAAGGTACCTAATCAACTATTGGATAAAATGTTATTTCTTATAAATATAAGCCAAAAAAAATTTTTTTAATTATTAGTTGAACCCCGCTGTGCTAAAATGTATCACTATAGTGGTGAATAAACTCAGTTCACAAACACAAAAAAAAAAAACAAAAAACAAAAAACATACATTTAAAAAAGCAAAAATCATCAAAAAGAATCAATACTCACCAATATGCGGCATAAAGTGCACCGGCCGCTCCAATGTCAGGACGGACACATCGAAGCGATCCGCCTGTGGCGTGAATTTGAAGTACGGATGCACATCGATGCGCCGCACGCCGAACGTGTACGCTGGCAGTGGTTCAACGGCGGAGTTGATTACGTAATCGCCGAGAGTGACGTGAACCTGGCGCGGTGTGGCACGCGCCACACAATGACCGGCGGTGACGACGTGACGGCGCGACACCAATGAACCGCCGCATCTGTTGATCGAAAAAAAGTTAAGGATTAAACAAAAATCAATAACAATAACAATAAAGTTGAGAAAAAGAAATAACTGTGAATGCAAGTGGCAAAATGGAAACTCAATGACCGTCATTTCTTCAGTCAACACAAGGTATGCGTGTTGCTGAAGGTGAACGCATGCAGGAACTAAATGTTGCTTATACGTCGGCGTTGACAAAGCTGTGATTAATTGGTAAACAAACTTAAAACTGGTTGGCACTTGTGGTGACTGGTGGTGAGGTCAGCACGTTCATTGGACAGGATGTAACACATATAATACATATATGCCCCATGCTACATGCTTTAAAGCGCCTGCACTGCTAGTTGTGGCAAGGTACTGTGACACGCCGCTTATGCAACACAGTTGCGAAGTGTTACAGACGACGTCTCATACAAACCACTTCAGAGATTATGCAACCGCTGCGCTTTGTGCGCAGAGCAATTTCGCAGAGCTTAGTTACTTAAGTGCATTTGCACACGAGCTCAATCTTTTAATGCATACACACATGTATGTGTGTGTGTATTTGCACAATTTGCATTTTATGACGGAAACAGTTGGTTCCGGTTGTTGTTGTTGTTTAGCAAAGAAAATTTTTATGTCAACACTTACCTGGAGGAGCCGATACGTATGTACGCTTGCCAAGGAAACGAACCGAAACCGGCATCGTCGCCGCCGACTATGCGCCGCTGAGCGGCCTGTTTGGCCAACGAAATGCCGCAACCTGGAAAAGTTGCAAAATTTTTCGGTGAATTTTCTTTTTATATGTGTTTGTTATGGCGCTTGGTGAATGGTGAAAGAAATATGAGTTTTTGATAACAGTTCAAGATATACAAGCAAATGTCCGTTAACAATTTAACTATGTACGAGCAGGAAAGTTGGTGGTGTGCGTGTGTGTGTGTGTGTGTGGAGGAAAGTCGAAGTTCACATTTAACGAGCGATAGTTGCAATTAATGAGCGCGTAATTTAGATGTGCAAATGAGAGAGCCAATGCATTAGTGGTGCAAATGTGTAGCGAGCAACTGTAGTTGTTGCATGGAGAAGGCGCTTGCAAAATATCAAGCAACAAATCGTGTAATAATAATAATAACAATAATAATGATAATAATAGTAATAGAGATAAAGCAACGCAAAAAACCAATTTGCAATGCAATGTAGAAAATTGCCGAAATCGTTAACCATAATTTCGTTTCGATCTCAAACCAGGCGCGCCACTCACTGATCTTCCGCAACAAATTGGCCAACCGCAGCCGCAAACGAAGGTTGCAATTATGCCGCACAACCGTTCGAACGACGTGTACTTAGGGATTAGTAACGCGATTGCAGCGCGTTTGTAGCAACAGCAGCAACAACAAACAACAACTAAGTAAAATACTAACGAGTGACTGTTACCATTAATAAGCGGCTCAGTGGTGTTGGCGCGTGCTTTTGCAAAAACAAAAAAAGCTTTTACAAAAAACAATAGAAAAAAAAGAAAAAGCAAGCGTTGCACAAAGTATACAGTGGCATTCATGCCACAAATTGTTGCACTAATTATTTTCATAAGAGTTTTGCACGTAACGGGCATACAGCGCACGGCTGAGTGCCTTAACTGTATATGTATGTATGTGGTTTGCATTTGTTTATATGTTTGTATATATGTAGGCAGGCTTATGCGTTTATATGTGATTAATCGTAAGTAGAAAGCATTTGGTTTGTTGAAATAGAGGACGGTCCGTTGATTTTTGAAGGGAACTCTACCTTAACTTTGTTTCGGTTTAGTAAAAGGATTTCATACTTAAATGGGACCTTAAAGCAATGAGTTATGGCAAAATGTGTATCTAGTCTACTAGCTAACTAGTTACAATATTAAAATTGTTTATTTAACTAATTAATTTTACTTAGTTGTGTACATTGCACCAACTAACTAGCTAATTATTGCATGCAATATAATCGATTTTGATTAAGAGATATTTATGAAAATATTTATATTTTATTGTATGTGTATATATTGCTTATGTATTACTATTAGGGTGTGTAGTTGTGTTTGTAATTTAAATTTGGTGAGCGAAATGCATTTATGGCGAAAACATGCTCATGCAAAATTCCTTTAAATTAAAATAAATTTATATTTGTGTATTTTTAGCGCAAAAAGAATTTTTATTTGGTGCGTAACTAAAATAAATATAGTTTACTTAGCAAGTATAACGGACCTAAATATTGCTTCTGTTACTTTTTTTATTGTAAAAAAAGCTCCGTAGACTATTGTTTAAATATCATAATTTTCATTTTTTTTAATTTATTTTTACAACAATTTTCTGTAAACTTTTTTCTTAGGTTGAACCTGCAGTTTGGCTCGTTTACGCGTCTAAAATACGTGTCGGAAATTACATATGTAATTGCTAGCAAGCAAATCAATTTTTGTGATAAATTCTGTAAATTTCGAACAATAAGTAACCGTTTTCTACCATTTTTTTTGCTGAAAATCTATGCTCTGAAGCAAAATATTAACGAAAATATAAATCTAATACCCATTTAAGTACTTTTTGACTATCAATGTCTGCTCTTTGTTTAATCAAAATTTTTCTTCTTAGCTCACGGAGCAAATGCAACGAAATAAGAAAAAGTAAAAAAAATTATAAAATAAAAGTAAGCTTAAATAATAAGCTTTTAAACTGTTTAGGGCCTATTTATTTGAAGATTCTTTAAAACTTCTGCATATAATGTAGATAAAATATTTATTTTTACTAAAGATTATAACAAATAAATGCACAACACTTTTTGAAATATTCGAAGAAATGTTTCAAATTAATTCTCAACTTTTAAAATCATTTTCTGTAATTCTTTTTTACTCTATTACACTTTATACTTAAAAGCAATCTTAAAATAAAACTTTTCCCTATCCTTTTGCATGTAATTTTATTTTGCGTTTCAATTAACTACATTTTTTCGGCAGTAGAGAGTTATAGTTTTATAAAATTACTTATTAAAACATTTTTATTCCATTGTAAAGTACTTAAACTGAAGTCTTCAATTATCGATTTATATAGCAAATTTTTAACTTATTGCTTGTCTTTAACATTTTTTCCTACCAAATCAGATATAAACTCTATGCAATACTTTTTTTCAACTATTTCATCAGTTTTCAAATAATTTTAACTCTTTAAAATAAAATATAGTTGCGTGCAAATGAGTTTTTTCTTGTATGCAATTCACTAATTAATATTTTTAATCTTTCTTTCAGTATTTGCTTTCTATGCTGTTCAATAGTAGCTCATTGGCAGCCTTGAGTCGCTCTCTCACTTATAAGCAGAAGATTGTTAGAACTCAACTGTTGCGGAATAATTTGGCAAATCGAATTGGTTGCAGCAAATAGCCTCACACTGGAGATTTTCAAAAGAGTTCTGCCAACATTTAATAAATGGGGCAGTGCATTGCACTTTTTCAAAATTTGTCATGCGATGATAAATAAGCGAAGAGGGGCACTTGAACTACTTTTCTTTGTTTGTATATACCCCATTGTAGTATACTGGCCAAATCATTTAAAATCATTCATTGAACTTAGAAGGTCAACATACTTTATTGTCATTATCATTTATGGGAACAGAAGAAAGCCTGTTTGTTTGAAAAAAATATGGCCAAACTTATTAATTGAGTAATAAGTCAAATAGTGAGGACGAAACATCGAAAAATGTACTTTCTTTACAAATAATGACGATGTTCCAGCTGAATCTAGTTCTACATAAATCAATTGCTAAGTATGTCAGCACGCAAAATATCATTTAGTCCCCTTTAGACTGCTAGATTTAAGAGCGATTGACTAAAATTTGCTCAGCCAACACTGACGGTCGGAAATAACGGTACAAATATCAATTGGCAATTATTCAAGAAGGCCTTAAGTCGGCCAGATATCACATTTAGATTTCATTTTATGTCTTTCCCTTAATTTTCAGTAGAAAAATAATTTTTGATTAGCTTTTGAAATCGTTCAGAATAGTTCGGTAAGTTAAATTAGAAAGTAACCCATGAACTGAAGTGTTCAAAATATAGTTTACACCTACTATTACAGATATTTATCCACACATTTTGTACTGCAGTTGGTCAAAATACGGTAGATTATATAAATTTCATATCTATATTTAGTTCTAGCTGAAGTTCAAAAACTCCCTAGATGTCGCTGTAGTCGATACTTGTATAAATTACCAATTTATCACTCTAATTTATTATTTTCGAGTAATAATATAAATTTTCTGTAATGAAACCTTATATATATATATTATTTCCTTTAACTCCATTTGGAGCGTAGGGCCAAATTAGTAGAAACCATATGCTTTTATAAATATTTGGTACAGAAGTGCCTAAATTAAATCATTCAAAGCAGTGTCTGCCATTTTTTGTCATAACAGTCCACTTCCAACTATATACATGACAAATAAATAATTAATGTACAGGGTGCGCCAACTCTTCTATTTGACAGTGTTTACTTATGCAATGATTGAAAAATAATAGAGTTCACCCTTTCCTCTTCTAATGGAGAAAATTACAAAAAAATTACGAACAAATTTATGCATTCTATAGGTGTAAGTGTGTGTATACAAAAATGTCCCGATTCTGGATGGGTATATCCTTAATTAAACCATCCAACCAACAGAGTGCTTACAAACTTTACTTCTTCAAACCAATAAGCCACTCAAAAAATAAAAGTTCACTAGTTTCTACAAAGAATCTAATAAATCTACGAGAACTGCCCACAAACACCAGCCCATTAACAGCTACACAGCTAGATAAATTCAAACGCAAAAAGTTTGTGCAACCCGCATAAGTGCATACAACAAACATACGTGTATGCAAATACATATTGTATATATTAAGTATTTTGTAGCCATTAGCCAAGCCAAACTCCACCACATGCCGCCGTGCAAACAATATTATGTAATGCCTATTAGTAATCGTTCACAACTCACTGGCATCATTTTTAACCGGGCCATAGTTTTTATGCGGAAGATCAGTCAGATCGATTGTGTTGCCCACATACTCGGAGGTGCGTAGGTTCGCTGATTTTGCTGTGCGATGACAGCAACCGCGCAGCAGGCCATTACATGTGCCCTGCAGTAGACCGCCGCTCATCCAACAACCGAGAAAAAACTCACAAGTACCACCGCGGTGTTGACATTCTAGTTCGGTTGTGATATCGACTGAGAGAAATTGGCGTGTAATAATTAACATTTACATATAAATAGCATGAGTGCGAGTAAATATAAACCACGTTTCGATTTCTAATTTGTGTTTTTGGTTCTGATTTAAATTTTTGTTTTTTGTTTTTGTTTTTTTTTTGTTTTTTACCGTGACCTGAAAGTGAAGACCGGTCTCCACTCAAAAAAGAATTAAAATGAAATTATTAAAATGTTTTTTTTTTCATTTATGTCTTAAGCATTTTCGTTGAGTAATCTAAGAGTGCACAAAGCAACCAAAAGCATTAGAGAGCGCATGAAGAAAGTGTTGAGAAGGTTTTTCTAGTATGCATTTTTTCTTCGCTGAACTAATAGCCGTAAAGGTATTTTTATTTGTAAATATTTATTGATGTGCTATTGGTGTGCGTTTAAGTTGGCTTTTGTGTGTGAAAAACGAAATTCTTACCTTTCTCTTTAAATGTACCCGACGAGGGTGCGCCCGTCAAGCTGCTCTCTGATGTGCCATCAATATCTTGTAGACTGAATTCATTGCGGACATCTTGAATGGCCGCCAAATCGTTGATGCCGAAATTTTGATCTCTAAAATTTTGGACATTTTTTAAAATTGTGCTATTTAAATAAAATGCCATTAATATATAAGTAAAATGAGTTGACTTGTGGTATTATTTTTCGAAACTCTTCTACAACTTCTAGTTTTACGGGTTTTTTGTTTTTACTAGTATACTTGTAATTTCCATAATCGGCTCGAGCGTCTTTTTGCCAACTTACTTATAAACATTGTTTAAAATAATTCCTTTTCACCATAAATACAATATATTTCAAGAATGAACAAAATCGGCCCATAAATACGCCACCTATAAAAATCTCGACTCCAGCGCCACCTATTGAGATTTTGAAGTCGGATTCAGAAACCGAAGGAAGGAAGCAAGGATACATTAACTAAAAAGTTATGAAAGAGAATTCAATTGGAAATCGTTCTCTTTGTTCTAAGAGAGATTATTGAAATAATTTTTATAACAATCGATATATCGATTACGAGAGTGTGGTCTCGGAAATATTGCATCACGAAACAAAGTTTGCATCGAAGTATTATATTAGATATACTTGTTGCGAAGGCAAGGACAGACTTTTATTGCTCTTTCATATTATAACTGTTACTATAAAATGGTTGAATGCCGAATACACCGAGCTATTTTCGTACGAAGATTTAAAGGGAGGTGCTAGGTCTCACATCCACTATCCAATATTTTCTCTGTGCTCTTGAAAATATGTATGATTAACATTTCCATTGAACTTTTGGAGGCAAGTCGTGGTTTTACTTCTGCCAAATCCTCGGGTCAGTCATATTGTACCCCAGAACGCTATGATGTAAAATTTGCGCTGGAAGCATATACCATGCAACTTAGTTGAGTTATTTTTGGTTAATAAGGCAGCCCTATATGTAATATTTGAAAATCACTAAGTCTCATCTAAACCATTGTTATACGTATGTAGTACAAGTATCCAAACTTTTTAAATAACGAACTTTGGAAATGTTCGAGAAATTCAGCACTCACCTGAAAGCCACGCTATCACTGAAATATACACCATTTCCGGTACCACTAGGCCCGGTTGTGCCAATGTTATCGTTAACAGGGAAGACGACTCTTGGGCTGCGAGATGATTTAAAAGGGAAAAATCGACTCTTTCTCGAGCTTTGAAAATCGATGGGGCCATTTGGTCCCACGTATTCCGTGAACGCCTTCTGTGGCACAAATGGTCGTGGCGGACCCGTTCGAAACTCGGTATCCCCAAAGAATAAACCGCGTTGTGGACGTTGAGGAATAGCTGTTATCGGACCGTTCACATCACCAAATTTAGTGACCTCCTCACGTAATAGTTTACCAGCAGCGATGGCGGAGTTCAAAGTATGCGGCTTATTACTGGAGGCCAAGCCGGGAAATTCGAAAGGATATGAAATTGGTGTGGCATCACTGTTTTCATAGATTAGCTGCCGCGTGTGACGTGTGTCTTGCGCTGTCAGCGCATCCTCACTGTAGGGTGCCTCAAAACCAGTTGTTTCCGTGAAGATGGGATTATCCTCGCGATAACCTTGTGGGTAGAAGGGACTAGCGGGTTTTAGGCTATAACTCGGAAATTTAAAGCCATTGCGACGCGCTGCATCCTCCTCATCAAAATCGGCTTTATCGGTGGATGTGCGTGGTGCGGCCGACGCTGGTGCAATCGCTAGATCGCTGCGATCGGTGCGCGCATTTAGCAATTCATCCCCGAATTCTTGGACTGCCGCAGCTACAGCATGCGCTGGTGGACCCAAATAACCAAAGGAGCTATTGTTGCGTCTTGGCAGCAATGTTGTGCTAGTAGCTTGCTGTTGCAGCGGTATGTAGACATAGTTACGCTGGCGTGAGCCGCGCGTCGCATTCGCTATGACTGGAGCTGCAACTGGCGCGGCAACTGCGGCATTAGCATCTGGCACGACTTGCTTCGGTATTGTGATGGGCACATTACCGACCGCCGCATTGTTTGTACTGCTGGAGAGTTCAATTCCTGGTGCTGGTATTACCTCGACGGTGGTAATGACATCCGAGCGACGTTGTGCAGCCGCACTTGTTTGCCCTTGTGGCGGTTGCGCGACCGCTGTCAGAGCGCGTCCACTACGATAAGCGCCAAAAGTTTGCACCACTGTGCCATCGGCGCGTCGACGCCAATCTGCAAAAGGCGCTTCATCTACTTTGCTGAAGGTGTTGAAGGGGGCATACAAGTTACGCGCGGTGCGTTGACTATCTGCGGCAGGCGCCGCTGCGTGCGCTGTGCTGTCGCGCACATTTCGCGTCGTCTGTGTTGCTCGTTGATGCGCGGATGCAGATCGTGACGCTGCGCCTACGTTGGCAAGCGCTGGCGACCATTCAATGGCTAAAGCGCTTAACAGCAAACTGTTAACAATTGTAGCTAGCAGACTCCATTTGGCGATTGCTAACATCTTACATTGAGCACGGCACGTGTAGGGCGTGGCTATTAAGGGTGGTTTGAGGTCAGGTACAGTAGGCGGCAGTGGTACGCGCTTGAGCGTTGTAAAATCGCTGAAGACTATAGCGGTATAACGCTGCTTGGTGTGAGACTTTTCAAAGAATTTGGCGCCGTGGCAACGCGCTTACTATGCGCTTACTAAGCGCTTAGCACAAACAAGGCGCGCGGAAGCACGCTTAACCGGTAACGTGGTTGTGTCCACCAAGATCAAGGTTGCGCTTGAATTAAATATCCTCACAACTATATTTGCCGTTACTATTGATGTCACTGCTGCGCCAATAGACACGCTTCGCATTCCTTAGTGCTTAGAGGGGTTGGCTGTGAGCGCGCGCGCCATAAACTGCAGGTTGACAACCTCAGAAATGTTTAGGCAACAAATGTTGCAACAACTTCACACGTTTCTTTAGTCACGCAGCGTTTGCGAATTGCACATGCTTTGGTTCCTACACCAACTTCCTGCTTGCGTGCTACTCAGACGCTTTGGCGTGTTGCGGCCGTCGCCTTCTTTATGGTCGCGCTTCGCTAATTGAACGGAACTTGCCGACGGCGCTTGCGTTTGCGCTTGAACTTGCAAATACCAAAATCGTGCCGCCTCAAGCGGGGTGTTGTATGTGCAACAGAAATGAAAATCGAAACCAAAACAGTGAAACCAGCTGAAGTAATCCAATTGTAGTGGCCAAGGTTGTTGCAGCGCGTGCAGCGGTGGCGGTGGCGGTGGTGATGACGACGGCAGCAGTGCGGTCGTTGCACTTGCCGTTAATAAATTGGTGATTATTGCGCCAAATATGTTGTAAATATGTTAGCTTAGTTGGCTTAGTTGTTATTTTTGTTATTTTTGTTTGTGGCAACATGTGCGCACACGCTTGAACTAATTCGTTTTGGAATCGCCGCGCCGTGTTTGTGCTTGTGCTGTTGTTATTATTGGCGCTGTGTACCTGTTGCGGATATCTCGTGCAGCTGGTTTATGTTGCGCGTCGTGCCGTGTTTTTACGCTTGCCATTAAATGCGGCAATTTGAGGAAAATGCAAACAAGTTGTGCGTGTGTGTGTGTGTTAACTGTTTGTAGCTTTGATAGTACTCTCTTGTTGTGGTAGCTGGCTTTGAGGCTATGTTGCGTTTTTTTTTGCTGTTTTCTTGTCGCTGCCGCTTCGCTTTACGACCACAATGCGGTTGTTGGTCCGCTGCCGCTGCTTTGGCTACTGGTCAGCTCACGCGCCTAGTTGCCAGCTTTTTTTTTGCTTTTGATTCGCTCTGCTTTTTCAGCAGCCACTTGAGTGCGCAGACAACTGCTCTTCAAACTATCGGTTGCACATGTGGCACTTAGCCACAGATTGCATTGATTTGCTTCTTTCACTTTTTGCTGCAATCTTTTGTGGGCGTTTGTTGTTGCTGCTGCACTTAATTGCTGTTCATGTTCCGTTGTGAGTTTTTTCCAAATACCACTAAACACCAACTACAACAATGGCCTATAGAAATTGCCGCCAAACGGGTAGTTAACTCGCGTGCCTCAAATTGTGGCGCCCAGCTCTGGGGTGCGCTGAGTGGCTCAAAACGTTTGTGAACAAAAACAATTTGCACCGTTGAAATGTAATGTTGTTGCTTTGCGTGTTGTTGCTTCGTGCAACTATGCGGCAGCTGCAATGTTAGTTATAAAAATGATATGAGCAATTGCATTTGTTGATATAGCGGCTGTTGTTGTTGTTGTTGTTGTTTTTTTTAATGGTATTTTTATAGTGTTGCGTAGCTGCTTTGTGTTTCCTTGAGTGTGTTGCCTGTAATGATAAATAATTTGAAATAAATCTTTATTAGTACACATTAGCTGTTGGTGAAAATATGAGTAATAACTTGGAAAGCTATAGATAACGGCAATTAAATGCATTAATACGATGGAAGGGGTCAAATGTGAGAATATTGCTTTTTCATAGCAAATTAATATTTAAGTGCTTATGTGTGCACCGAGGTCTGTTTGCCAGAGCGCCGTAAGCAAAGGGGAGAGCCCATGTATCATAGCTGTCAAATAAAGGCATACGAAGTACGTTCATGTAACTCAAGTTTAATGACTGAAGTGTTTAAGAAATTAGGTATTTTAAATCTTTTTCAATTCAGCACTAAATTTATTCCAAACCCTAATTCCAACTCCTTAAACGTGAATTACGTAATGTTTAACGTATGTTAAGGTGAATTTTTTATATGGTAAACTCAATGGTTGAAAGTAGCGTTTAACGTTATACTAAAAAAAAAAAAAAAGAATAGAGGGGCTGTTACCATGCTTAAATAGGACATAAAGCTAGGCAATTAAAATGTCGATTGACTGATCGAATTTTTTTTTTAGGTTTCTGTTATACCTTTTGATGGTTGCATAATGTTTTTCTTCTCCCATTGACCACATTTCAAATGCATGTGGACTTTTACTTCTATTTATTTTGAATTAAATAGTAATTGAACAATTAGTTAATCGCTTTATTGTATGGAAAATTTAATTAAACTGGTAGATAATTATGGGTTAAATTGTGGAAATTAACTGAATTGCTTAAAGAGGAGGAGGAGGACTTTGTATAAGGCAAATTTTAAAAAATTGTTTATTTATCTGACTCCGAAGTCTAATTTACTCAATTCAAAAGTAGTAAAGAGACAGCGAATGTAATATGATAATTAGAAATCTGAATATTTTTCGTAAATTGAATACAAAAATTTTCGTTTATCTAAGATTTAGATAGCTAAGTTTAGTGCTAACAAAAGTTCTTTAAAATTTATATCGAAATAATATTTGTGTGGGTAATTAGTCGACTTAATTTGTTTACAGAGCGAAAAATGGCCTAAAAATTTTTGAAAAGGAAAAATTTCAATTTATTTTGCTAAAATTTCGATTTTTCAATACAAGTATGACTTGATGATTTGTTTTAAAAAATTTTAAAATAATTATCTTTTAATTTTCTGAATCAACCTTTATGATAGGACATTCACCAATTATTCCGTTCACCATAACAAGTTCGTTTGAGAAAGGTTTGAAAACATGAAGGGTTTTGAAAACACCCATGCAATAATATTGTATCTTACTAGAAGAAAAGTGTTTCGATAAGCTGAAACTTTTGTATTCTCTATTCAAAATAACACATTCCTAAAGAGGTCTAAACATAAATACATATTTAATAAATCTTGTGAAATTTAGTTTGGAATTTTGATTTTTTTTTAATTTTTTGACTTACAAAATTGGTTCTCAGTAAATAAAAAATACTTTTAATCAATTAAGAAAGCTCCTTTGCTTAAATTTTATATTTTATTTTTAACATATGTAAATTTACTTTGGCGACTGGACCATTTTTCGTGCTTATAAACGCACTTGCAACGCAATTGCTGACAATTTCAAAAAACAACACAAATTTCGATTAAGCAAAACCAAAGATACTTTATTTGTTTACGGCACAACTTTTTTAACTCTTTCCCGTAAATGAAAACTTATGTATAAAAGATATATAATTAGTAGTTATTAGTCATATAAAAATATTTATTGCCGTTTGTTGCAAACAAATCTTTATGACTCCCACAAATTGGCGTTATTAGGCACATAAACGTTTATGATTGCTACTGACTACTTGAAACCAGCAGCCAAGATCCATCGGATATGGCAACAATGCGTACAGCAATTTGTTTAATGTCGAAAAACAGCAAATACTGCAAGCAATCAAAATATATATATATATAAATGAAGAAATATAAGAAGCCACCATCAATTTGACAATGACCATCAGGTCCACTAATTTCGTAATTGCCAGTGAAGTTAAGTTCAAACGTCTACATAAATAAATAGTTGTTTTTATTGCTGATGTTGCCATCAAACAAAGAAAAAAAAAACTAATTTTCCGATGTAACCATGCGTTTGCTGTTGAATCGCTCCATTTTCCATTTGTCTTCGTAGACATTGTATTATAATTTCGCAATACTACAGCGATTTCGACCGCATTTCCGTTTACAAAATTGATAATGTGTATAAAAGAAACATACGTAATAAGAAAAGTGAAAGCAGAAAATTTATATAAAAAAAAACAATACAGAACAAAAATTTTTTTTAAACAAGCATAAAATACGAGCAATTTGGAATAAAGATTGCATGATTATTAGAAAAAATTGAATTTTAACAATTTATGTACACAAGCTGTTCTAGCAGTCGTTGTTCTCTCTAACAGCACTAAAAAAGTAGTTCACAACAACAAGAAAAAATTTCATTGGAGAAGTATTTAACCCAATTATTTGTCTGCATTTCCATCATTTAATTAAATTTGATTTAAAGTTTTACTTTTTCAATAGGTGGCAACTCTGTGCCAACAAATACTTGAAGTGCGGACTTCTTGAATACTTTCCGAAATCCTAATTATAATTACCATAATTTTGGCACATATTAATTTTTCATGGTTTTTTTTAGACAGGTGGCAACTATTTTGTAATTAAAATTAAAATTAAATTATTCCTTAGTACTTTCTGGGAGAGTTTCTTAAGTTTCTTACGTTTGACGCTGATTTGTAATATTTTGCTTAGTTCACTTTTTCGATAGGTGGCCACTCTCGCGAATTTTTAAAATTTGTTTTAATAGTTTTTAAATAGTTTTAATCTAAAAATAATAATAATTAAAAGCATTATTGTAAAATATAACAAAAATAAAATAACAATAATTGAAAATTATATAAATAATTATAAGCTTCAAAATTAAGCTTTAATGGAAAATAACAATAGAAAGGAGTGAAAGCTCAGTTTACTAAGCCACAGTCTTAAAACACTAATTGTTTCATTAAATTAAACATTTCAATGCAAAACTGCATAACAAGTGAAGGAAACGAATTTGTGGAATTGATGAAATTGCAAATTTGCAACCTTTGACCAAAAACAACAATACCCCGAAAATTATTTAAACGGCATATTATGCAATAAATATTTAAGCAACTCAAAACCGCATAAAGGTGTTAATCAGCGCTGTTGCACGTTTGCCTCCTCCGTGTGCATTGTTCCCTACCGCTATGGTTTTTTTGTTGTTGTTGCTTTGCACGGCATCAATAATTCGATTGGTTTCGTTTTGCGCGAGTGGCAAGTTCAAACGGAAAACGCCAGGTTCGCAACTCAAGTCTTCAGGTCTTCAGGTCTTTCGCGCAGACGCGCTTTGCAGACAGCCAGCCACTGTGCGCAAATGAAATTGTTAACAAACCTTTAGTTTTTGCTTGTAATATTTTATTTTTAAGGGAAACGAAGGAGTTGCAATGATATCTGCTGTTTTTTGCTATTGGTTTGCATACAGCATTCAACTGTGTCGACACGAATTTGAACTTCACACTCCCGCAACGGAAGACATTACTCAATTTGTATTGCAGTTTGTGGCGATAATTGTTGCTATTCCTACAGCTACTTTAATTCTCCACCTTCCGATTCGTTTGCTCACTTAGCGCTGAATGTTTTTCCTTCCTTTCATTTCATTTCATTTCGTTTTCCATTTGTTGTGTTTGGCTTTCCGTGTGCTTTTCGCTTTCATGCATTGCATTACCTAATCTCGAGTGTGCTGAACTCAACTCGAAAATGAAAGTGGCAACATGCCAATATGTGCATGTGTGTGTATTAGCAATAAATAAAATGTGCAGAAAAAACAACACTCTTTATTAGTTGCGTATTTTCAGCATTTGTTTGCGCTTTTTTTATCGCTCTTTGTGCATTGTACCGCCTCGTCCGCTTGTTGGCGCACTAGTGCACAGGTAATATTTAATGGCAGTCGAATGCATAAAATTCAACGCTTCATAAAGTTATTATACTTTGTCGGCGATTTGTTAAAGCACACAAATGTTTTTGTTGTAATATTTTCACTTCGTTTTGGAATAGGACTTCGTATCAAGCACGAAATGGTATCCCTTTAGCATACATTTGTGATAAAGCCTTCCAAGAATTGCCTCTTATTATTAATATAATACATTTTTATTTCTCAACTTAATGTGACATGTATGTGGGACATTAATGCTTGGAAACTCATCAAAAGAGTATATTTTCCATATAGAGTTAGTTGTGTTAATCCTGGAAGGAACACAGTTTGAAGCCAAACATTGACACTATCCAACTTTTCTGACTCTTTAAAGTTATAATTGAGGTTTGACTAAGATTATTAATGTGGATTGCTTTGCTACGATTATCAAATTTCATAATTTATCAACGATTTCCTTTTAGTCCATTTGTTGATAGTCCTTTTATTGATAGTCCTTTTATTGATTATATTCTTCATCCGCTCAGTACGAAGTACGCTAACGATTCTTCTCTTGGAGGAAGTGTTTTTTGCAAAGACAACATCCCATTGAACCCTTCTGGAATGAATTCAAGTCATAGGAAATTACCCAAATATTTCCATCTCGAGCTCCTTTCATTGCTTAGCGAAAAGTTTGTTGAAGGAATGACATGCAAAATTTATTTCAACACAATTTCGTACCCAATAACAGGTCAACATTGTAGAAGACCCTAATCAACACCACATTTACCCTTTATATACATGACATTTCTAATCAAAGAAATTGACCGACGACAGCAGCATGGTCCTCATAGTCATAGTTTTAATAAAAGAAGTTCATAATACCACAAAATATTGGTTCATTTCATTCAGCGAAGATGTCATAAAGATTTCGTGCCATTTTTTCCGTAGAAAAGCACATTTATTGCAGTGTTCAAGATAGTACAAAGCTAGCTACAATGACATCTGTGCACCCTCTATTTATATTTCCATTTCTTTTAGTGTTGCTCTATTGATTCTTTCCTATAAAAATACTTTCGTGATATGTTAGAACTCGCTATCCATTTAAAATCATTGCAAATCAGTTGTTAAAACCATCAAAGTTGACATTTTCTTGATAGTCATGTGTTTACGAATTGAGTACGTGATAAAAATACTAAAAGTATAGTATTTTGAATTCATTTTGATAAACTACTTTTTGATAAACTGTTTTTTGAAATTCTTAAATATTCAAATCTGATAATCAAGCTTGTTAGACTAAAATAAGTACGATATAATACAATTTCTGCTGATAAGAGACAACATTAATCTTAAATGGAATTGCAATTAAGCAAAGTGAAGCTTAAATTGATACGCTGAATAATACAGTGATGGCTAATATTAGTCTTTTAGGTATGACCGATACAACCCTGTGTATATGTGTATATCAAACAACAACAAGTCAGCTGTTTAGCTTGAAATGTAAGCATTCAGGAAATAGCACGCTCAAGTATCAAGTAACACCATATTCAAATGGACTCCTAATTGTACAATTAGGAGACTTTCTGCAGACATAACCATTAATTGCGTAATTACAGACCAATTAACTAGTTGCCGCATTAGTATTTAATTGACCATAAATTGTTGTAAAAGTCTCATTTCAACCGCGTGTAGTGTGTGTGTCAATGCGAAATAGGAAAAAATATTTGTGGCTTTACGAAAAGTATCGTAGACAACAACAAGACTTATGCATTTCAAAAGCAATCAGAAATGCTGCAATGGGTCTATAACTATATTCGTGCGTTTCTAATTTTTCAAAATTTGAACGCTTATTTAAGAGAAATATGTACAATAGTATTATTTAAACTATTGCCCATCTCAAGCTATAATATTTTCCCCATATTTCTGGCAATTTTTGGATTTCATTCCAAAAGTGATGGGACCGGCTTGGCTGCCAAGAAGAATAAAACCAATTTTTGATTCCCTGTTCAGATGTGAACCGTATTCCAGTGAGGGTGCTCTACATCGACCGCCACAAATAGTATTCAGAAGGGCTAAGCTCTGGGCTATAAGGAGGGTAGCTGGGTGAGGCAAAACTTTTCAGCCGTTGTTTTTCAAATAGTTTTTAACTTGTCTTGGAAGATGAGGCCTGAGGCAGAGCGTGGTCATGACCGAAAATGATTGCCTCGTGTCTAGTCGCGAATTCCGGGCGTTTTTCGGTAATCATTCTCTTCAGCTGCATGAGTTGTTGCCAATAGCATTCCCAATTAATGGTTTCATCCGGTTTTAGAAGCTCATAATACAGCAAATACAGCAACCCCAATATTTCAAAAATTTAATTATCTCATCTAACTAATGGAAAGCTAAGCCGTTCATAGAGTTCCTGCGCACTTGAATGGTCTGCATGATTTTTAGCCAATTAGCTTCAGTGTGAGTGACTTTGGATGCACATGCAACATGGACATTTATGGCGCATATTTTTTGTCTTTTATTTTATTTGTTTTTATTTGTCTTTATTTGTCTTTATTGCTATTTTGCATATTTATTGCCGCATTGTCCTCGATTGTAATTTATCTGCATGCATAATGCGTGTAGCAAGACAATTTGTTTCTCCGATGTTGCGCTTCTACACTTTATGTTGCAGAAACAATGGCAACAAACAGCTGAAGAGACAGCACGAACACGAGACGCTGCAAATGCACTGACAACTGCAGAAGCTTGAAATTACAAAAAAGAAAAAGAAATAAATAAACAAAAAATAAGTAGCCAAATACGTGTATATGTGTTTGCAAAATAACGGTGACACGTATATGCTATGGCAGTTGTACTCAAAGAAGGAAAAATGTTGCAAGCATGCGATCCAGAGCAATGCTGCAGCATAATGGCAACAACATAGTAGAAATTAAGCGACTCTTGTTGTCATTTGTGAGAAAAGTGCGAGGTTTGCACACTTATATCGAATATACAGGGTGCAGTGATTGCTCAATTAGCGTACAGCTTTTACGTAACAGTCGGGAATGTAGCGATACGCTAACATTTCAAAGCGTTTATTATGCCGGCGTCAAATCCTTTGTGCAAGCGCTCGAAAGCTCGAAATGCGCAATCACTCAATTGCAATGCACAAAAGTGTTGCATGGCTGTGCAATTTCGGTTGCAACTATTGTTTGCAGTTTTTCACAACAACAACAACACGCGAGACAAACCGAAAATCGAAATTCATTAACAAAAACGGCTTGTAATGCATTAACCGAGCAACTGAGACTAAAAAGCAAAAACAAAACAAAACAAAACGAAAACAAAATACAAAAAAAAGCACAGCGTACACAGTTGAGCGTAATTGTGGAAATAAATAATTTTTAAAAAGTTAAAAATCTTACTGCGAGACTTTCACTATTCAATAGCAGAAATAAAACCGAAACATAAAAATGCTTTAAAGAAACCCAACAGCGTTGAAGGGCTCTTACTTTCCTACCTGAAATGCACACCAAAATGCACGCAAATACACATACACACACATACACACACACACACACACACACACACACACATAGACATATAAGCTACAACACGAAAGTGACTGAGCGGCAACATACACCCACTCCTATGGGGCACGTCACAAAGCGCCAACCCACACAGACTCATCAACGGGCACACATAAATCTGCACAATAAAACACCACATGACGGCTATATATTATACATAATAACGGTTTTTTTTTATATATATACATGTTATACGTGCAACATTTAACACCATAATTAAAACAAACAACAACAAAAAAGCAGGAGAAATGCTATAACTTACAACGCTTTGTCGGACAAAAGGCATGGCGAAACGAAAGACTCAAGCAACAAACCCGTTTCCGGCGTCCTTCGCTCAAGGCCGCATAAACTGTACACGCACACACACACACTTATACATGATAATACATGCCTCTAGAGGAATGCGTGTTATCAGTGATGGGGCCACGACTGCGCAATGAAATTGTGAAATGTTTTTGAAATGAATACCAGATTTGTTTATGTGTTGGTATATATGTGTCTGAAATATGTAGATGTATACCTTTTCGTGTTTTTAAGGAGTGAATTAATGCTAATGAGTACAATTTTTAGTTTTTTATGCTCTTCGCGAAGATCCGGTCAATAAAAATGCGCTAATAAATAAACGAATCGCTCTTTTTTATGAGGTAATAGGCTTAATGGTTGATGGAATTTGTCAGTCGAAATGCTTTATGTTAATACGCTTTTGCTTTTTATACATTCAAATATTTCTTCTAAGGCTAAATTTTATTTTTAAACCACTTTTCCAAGCGCAAACCACACAGTTCACAAACCAGTGAAGAAAATATCTTAGAAGTCCGCATTAGAATCTTGACCGCATTCAAAACTGTCGAAAACTGCCTCCAATTAATTTAGTGATTAGTAACAAACTTTCTAAGTATGATTAAGATTAGTAAGCATCTTTCAGTTACTTTGGTTCGGATGGCTATCATAATTGTTACAGAATACTACCAGAAGACTCTGACACTTGATTGCTCTATAATGGAGCAAGAACTATACTAGTAATTATTACAAATAATATATGCCGTGTTTGTGGCTGAGTGTTATGAATTCACAATTAACTTTCGCTGGAGCAACAACAACAAACTGAAATGGAAAACCTTTTCTTGAAAATCATTCAGCAGTGAGGAATTAACTCAAAAGGATACTTAAAATATTCTAGACCATTTAAATATAGGACCAAAATGAGCAAAAGGTTAGAAATAAACTGTTTAAGGTTAAATTATATTTACTAACTAAATTTCATGATGGAGAGCAAACATGTACCAAAAGACATTCAACTGAATTGAGAAAAAGCTACATAACTATATCAAACATATCGACAATTTCAATAAAAACGATTTGAGCTAAAATTTTTATTTTAAAACCCAATAATTAATAAAATATTTTTTCGAAGACCACATATTTCTACAACCACCTAAACATATTTATGCCTGATATTTAAGGATTCGGTGTGATATGTCATCTAAGTGTAACATAGCTCCTTACAAGTATATATAATTGACGCTAAAATCCTTTGGTAGTTATCAAATCGAGCCTCTCAGTTTTTAGTTTAGGTAGACTGTCTCGAAAAAAACAAAAACAAAAACCTAAGCGTCTTCCGTCGCCACAAAGCTGAACAATTTGTTGCTTAGAAATATAGTGGGAGATTTGGAATTTTTTTTTTTTGTAATTTTAGATCTTTAAAGTAGCAAGTTTTTTGATGGAAGACATTTTGAAGGATCATGTTTTTTTAAACTAAGTTTGTCTGTGGTGCCAAGTAGTGTGGAAACAATTTAATGTAGAGAAGAGAAGAGAAGAGAGGGAATACTCTCAGAGAGATGCTGAAAGTAAGGAACACTAATTTCAAAGGAATGATTTCAATATTTGATTCGGCTCACCAAAACATCAGTAGAAAGCTAAGGCATCAAGGAATCTGTAAGAAATAGTGAAATGCCCTCTTTATAAATACTCTGTAAAATTTCTTCCGAACACAACATGCCAATTATATCTTAAATCTTGCTTATATATGTAGAACAAAAATTATTACATCAAAAGGTTATGTGAACTAACCTAAACGTTTCTCAATTTGAAAATAATTTTCAAAGTGTTGATCCTTTTTTGCTAAGCAAATTTTTATAAAAAGTTTTGATTTGATTTTAGATGTTGAAAAAAAAACTTTTTTTAATGCTTTTTTTTATAATTGTAATAAAAAAAATATTTTTTATTTTATTTTAAAATAATTAAATTTGAAAAATATTTTATTTTAAAATAATCAAAATAAAAAATTAAAAAATTTTTTTTTTTTTGAATTTTTTTAAAATTAAATTTAACTTATTTTTTAATTTTTAAGAGCTCAGTGATATCATATGAATTATTTTTGCCTTTATTGTATACATTATATTTATAGTATAAGGAATATTTGTAGCGTATGTTATCCAATTTCAAATCCAATGGTTTAAGTTGGGGTTAAAGTGGAAAACTTACTAATACTTTGACCAAAGCGAAGTCATCACTAGTTTATTATAGAAATATTATTTGTTTATAGTTACAAGACTACCGGCTGCTAAGGTATTAATTTCTTTCGCACATTATTCAGCAAATATATTGTGAGATGATAGATAAATATTCCTAGTTTAATTATTATTCTTCCAGAACTACATCTTAGAAATATTGTAGTTACACACATATATATTAACTGCCCTCAATACTATAACGTTTTTCGATTCAAAACTATATCTAGATTATTTTAGTCAGGGAATTTCAACTCTCACAAACATCTTCCATCTAACTGCGCCAATTAGCGAAAAAGGGCACATGCACTTCTATATAAAAAGCGCACAAATCTAAAACACCTACGATTTTCCAATTTTCCAGCGCAATTTTGGAGCAATTGAAATTTTACAACACCGTAAAGGTCAACTGCATTAAGGCGTCAGACAGCTGTTGTGTAAATGTCAGTGAGAAATGCACGATTTCACAAGATATCGAGCTGCACTTGCGACTTGAGACTTGACTCCGAACTTCGGTGATTGACAGTGACACAAGTGCAATTTATTTACAACTTCTACTAAAAGTCACACTACGATCAAATTGAATTTGGGTTGCCATCCCAACATGCCAACATAAAATGTATTGTAGAAAATGAAATGCTTCAGCTGTCTGTTGATAGTTCAAATGATTATTTCTCAATAAAATGCGATCAAATAAACCTATTCGCAACGAAATTGCAAAATACAAAACGAAGCCGACAAAGCGGCGCTTCTTCGTTTACGTACATCAAATGGGTTTGTGAGTTGAACTCATGCGAATTTTTACCACAATTTTGTTGGCATGAAGAAATTCCGTGAAGCAGAAGAAGAAGCAGAAGAAGAAGAAGAAGCAAAATGTAAAACATGCTTGCGATAATTGGTGTCATGCCATTGGCATATTTATACGAATAAAGCAAATAAATGTTTACACACATCTAACAATGCAAATTTAATTTGAATACGTGATGCGATATATATACATACATACATAAATACATACAGACACTTTAATGCTTGGCTGAGATCGAATGCCTTTGAGGCTGTGCCGGTATGTGTTTGTGTGAGTTATACGCGCCGCTACCAAATCCATTTTGACGCAACATATTAACGGTAATATTGGGTAAGGTAAGTGACAAAGGGTGAGCCCAACAGTTGCTCGGCGAATGCCGGTTTTTTCTGATTTACAAATCATTTGATTGCGCTTTGAAATTGTGCTTGATTGAACAAACATGCTTCTGATTGAATTTTGAGGCATAATTTAGGGTAACGTTTCTTAGCAACACAGACAGCCAGAGTTCGTTCATACTCGTTAATTTCGTATTAAATTAATATTCAATTCACACTTGCGCGCCTGCTCAATCATTGTGCTTGGCAAATCGTTTGAAGCGTGCAAATTGAATTTGAAATCGGTTTGCGTGTGAATATCGAATTTGTATAATATATATATATATTTATATATGCGAACAGAAAAATTCGCTATATAGAGTTCGCTATATCGCTATTATATTCGCTATATCGAGCTTGAATTACTTTTATGGCTAATACAAAGTGTTTCATATTAATAAAAAAAAAATAAAACAAATACTTGCCTTAACATTTTTGAATCAATACATTTTTATGTAATAGTATTTTATTAAAAATTTCTTCTGTTAAAGTTTTTTTTAACTTTTTTTTCGTTTTATATAAAATATAAAAATACAGTTTTATTTTTTTTTTTTAATAGAAACAAATTAAACAATACACTTTAGTTGCTATTTATTGATTTATCATTATATTCAATTCAAATAAAAATTTTTATATGTGAACACTAGAAAATTTTATTTTTAAAATAAAATAAAATATAAAATGAAACTTTCCGTACCCTAGAAGATTCATACTAATTAATTGCACAATTGCACATTTATTTTTTTTTTAAATTTTGAAGAAGAAAAATTTAAAACATCACTTGCAAGTCTGTTGAAATGTAAAATTTCGAGAAATATATCCTTTTTTTAATTTTGGACTCTTGATTTATATTTTTAAATCCAGAAAACTAGCTTTCCACATGTTGCTTTAATTTTTTTTGTGGTCAAGTATAAAAATTAAGCTGGGCGCATTAATGCATGTGTTTTTTGAAATTTTTCGTGTTTTCAAATCGGGTGGCAACGTCTAACGTAATATATTTTGATAATACGATGATGATAATACTGACTTAAGCAGCACTCAATTGATGTTCATAAAACTATTAACGTTTCTTTTCCTTAGTTTTATGCACACTTCAAATTTCATAAAGGTGGCAACCCCTCTATTAACTCTCTGGAATCTCAATCCTATAAGAATATTGCAATTTCATGTCTCTTATTACACTATTTAAATTTTATTTTTTCAAACAGTATTTGTTACAAGTAAGGTGGCAACTGCATAAAGCACAATTTTTAATACAAAGCTAACAAAAATTTTTTTCTTGGGCTTCAAAAATGTAAATTTTTACAACAATTAATTTTAATATTTATGTTAATCACAATTTACTATTGTATACGTGTGGCAAGCTCAATTATTATAATTTGCTTTTTTTTTGTTGCTCTTCAATACTTGGTGAAACCGGTAAAATAAGTTTAAGTATATACAAATCATAATATGTCTCATTTTATATCATTTATCTAGTAAATCTTAATGATTTCAACTTATAAGGCGAGATAAATTGAACCAAACTGTCAACAGTAGTTGCCGGTATTGAATTTATTTTATTTTATTACAATTTTTTAATTGAAAACATTAACAAAATTTTTAATTGTTACCAGCAATTGGTATTACATTTTTCTTTTAATTTTCGATATAACTGATTCAACTGATCTCGAATAATTCACTTATTGCCTCTCCTCCGCCCACTGTGCCCAATCGCATACGCATATATTTACAATTTTCGAAGCAATGCGGTAGCAAAGCGACGTTCAAGCGATTGGCTCGAACCCTCTGCTTCTTATCGCCTTTCACACATTGCATGCGAATCGAAAATCAAACAAATGCCATGCAACAATAACAACAAGCACACGCCTTCATGACGATTATGTAAGTGTAAGTGTTTGATATGCAATCAGCTTAATTTGTTTGTATTTGTTGTTGGCGTTGGTGTTCGTGCTTGTATTGTGTTTTAACCCAATTTCGACTCGCTTTGCGGCGTCTTCCCTTCAGCTGGTGTTTATTTTTACCCTCTTTCATGAAACTTCAGTTATTTGTTATTTGTATACAACAGAAATGATTAGATAACAACAAATGCGCAATAACGCGTTATAAATAATAATAATAGTTATAATAATGACTGTCTAATGTTTTGTTGTCGAGTCCGACTATGCAACTTCGCATTGTTTGTTGAATACACAAATCGTGGAGGTAAATTGGCTGGTGTATTTTATTAGACGCGTGTTAACAAAAGACTTAAGCGACAAACTCGATACACTGAAGGCGCATCAAATCGTGTTTCTTACGGAAAGTCTTCATAAAATGGGTCATTTTGTTGGCTAAATGTTTCATAATAAGTTTTACTGTTTGCTATTAGTTGACTTATATATGTACATATCTACAGATAAAAAAAGTTATAAATTTTGATAATATTCAACCAAGAGTTGCATTATCAACATGGCGGGTCAATAAGTACGTGACTTTTAGTAGTAGTGTTTAGTAGTGTAGGAGTAGTGTTGTTTTTTCAGTAAAGAGGTCAGAAATTCAAAAAGTCACGGACTTATTGACCCGCCCTCGTATCTTCCACATTAGTATAGTTGCAAAGATTTAAATAAATTTGTTTTTTTTCGAAATAAATTTTTAATTTCCATCAGTCAATCAACCACAAACAATATTCCCTTAATTAAAAAAAAAAACGTTTCTTCATAAACACATTTCTAACGAAATTTGTGTCCAAAGCGCGACTAATTTTACGTTCATGCTCTTTAAAGCAAAATACATATATTACAACATACATTGCGGCATAAAGAGCAGCCCACTTTTCTGGTTCACCAGAACTGCACGTGCCTTTACAAAGCATGATGAAGCAAATGTTGTGGATTATTGTGCATGTATGATTGCATGATTGATTTTCACTGCCAAGTAGTTCAGTGAGGCATGTGATTTAACCTTATATAAATACTGAAATGTTATTGTACATACATACATATATACTCATATTATATATAAGTATTCTCATATTATATATATTTACATGAAGATATTTCTGTATATTTCCGAAGCTTACAGGTAAATCGTGCTTGCTTAATGATTGCTTTGTGATTTTCTTCTCAAAATAATTTAAGGTATGGTATACCAATGCCGAACAAAATCAGTACTTATTCAAAATAACAATATTTCATTTGCAGATTCTGTCAGAGAAGATCGAAAAATGGGCAAAAACGGACAAGTATGTCGGCTGTTTAAAAGCGTCTCTCTGATTTCTATATTATTGTCACAAAATTCTCATGTTTAACAAATTTATATAGAAGATATGTACAGGAAACTATGGAATGCTTACATTTTGGATATATATTGTGTTAGAAATTCTATGTAATATTTAGTATAGAACATTTTGGAAAGGAATTTAAGCCTCTGGCAAAAAAAAATTTGGTTTCAAAAGTATTTATTCTACCTTGGCTTAAGCTCACCTCTATTATAAGCATATCACTTGAACGAATATCACGATTTTGACGTTGAATTATTATTCTTATTATAATGCGACACTAGACTACTATTGCAAAAATGTTAATAACCTAGGGACTCACTTTCATATTTACTTATATATTAGCTTAGACTTTTATTTTACTGCAAAAACAAAAAAAAAAAATATGCTAGTTGAATGAAAAAAAAAGAAATAAAATTTTTTTTATTTTTTATTAAACTAAAATTTTTTTATTTTTTAATATATATTCACATCATTTCTATATTTTTCTAAGTGCTTGATCCCATTAAGGAAATTGCTGTAACTATTATTTTTCAGTTTTTGTACAGAAATTTATATTGCATATTGCATATTCATTTATTGTTTCATGTTTCATGATTTTCGATAATTTTTAGTAAAATATCAATATCGAAGAGTCTGAAGCACAAAATAATTAACTGGTTAAAAAAAAATGTATAAATTGAGCTAAATCAAGAAAGTTAATATAATTGTTATATAAATTCTGTGGTAAAAGAGTCAATTGGAAAAGTTCAAATTTGTTTTCTTTTGCTTTTAGTGTTTAACAGTTAATTTTTTTTTATTAAAAATTCAAATTAGTCACACCACATGCATTGCTTTCTTTTTCACATAATTACCAATATTTTTTATAAAATTTTCGTTCATTGTTAATAGTTAATACTTATTTCTTTACTTTTGATATTTTTATACATTTATCAAATATATTTAAACCATAGAAATAATTCAAAACAAATAGAGAATAAAAGCAAGCCAGAAATGAAAATTTTATATAAATTATTTGTATCTCATGATTATTATTTTCTTATTTAAACTAGATTCCTGAAGTTATAACAATTTCTCTTTTTAATGTTATAGCCACTTATTAGTTCTTTGTGTGGAACTTCTACTTTTTCTTTTTTTGAATTGTCGTTTTTCGATAAAAAAAAATAATCACACATATAAAGGATTCTAAATAGTAATATTTTTTTGATTTTCTCTGGTAGTAGAGGATCATTTTATCAAATTAATTTCAATTCAATTTGGTGTTGTCAGTTTATTATGTTTTATCAATAATATTTACCTCTAAAAGTATAAGTTTCGTATATCTTATATAAATAATGCATCTTTAGTCATTTCAATTTATAAAATATTTAATATAGTTTCCTTTGCGTAGTTTTTAAAACTTCAAGTTACCAATAATTAATAACATTTCAACAAAAATGCTTAAAAAAATTGGATACGATGCATGAAATAAGCATATTTTTATTTTTCAATTTACCAACTCGGTGCTCACTGTTACGTATTTTCCGAAATTATGAATACCATGCATTTTATTTGGTCCAAGGTGAACGTCAAGTTAACGCAAAAATTTCTCTGCTTATGCAATTTAACGAAAACAAACTGAAAATGCGCTCAAAACTGAGATGGAGGTCATGTAACTGTCGGCTAGTGTTACCGGTACTGTGAAGTAACTAGATGGAATACGTGTAAAAAACGCTTGAAAAAGTTCCAAAACAGAAAAAGTAAAGCGAAGCAAAAAGAAAGGAAGTGCTTTTATATATTTAAACATAAGCAGAGAGTAAATAAAAAAGACACGGCACTCTTAAAGTATATCAAAACTCAGTGAAGTGGCGTAAAGGCGAATGAGGTGGCCATCACATATCTACGTGTGTGTGTGTGAGAGTAAACGGTGATGTAAAACAGCGTAAGGATACCCCGGATATGCAGAGCGTGTCTTAATGCCAAAAACAAAAACAAAAAATTTTTTTTTAAATCTCCATTAATTTGCTTGGCTGCTGTTTATATGAAGACTGCGTTTTGTGGCGTTGAAGATTTCTTAAATTTTTTTGCAACTGCGCTCAGGTTTTGTAGGTCAATGAATTCAACTGCGATTCGGGAGTAAACGTAATTCCTTCATTTCTTCTTTTGCATAATTTTTTTATTTTTATTTTATTTTTTTTTTTTGCTCTTGAGTGTGCGCATATTTATTTTTGGCAACGCTCTAGTTATGCTTCACACATTTCCGGGTTTGCACTTGACTTATTGGCCCTTTTTCGAAGCGAAGCAGCTGAAGCTTGAAGCTTGAGTGCTGCCGCCGTGTCTTCTTTTAACCCGATTTGAATGCTTAACTGTATATATTTCCACTTGCTTGTGCCTGCATGTCTTGGCGTTTTAGCTGAAGCTATGCTTATAAGCTTTGTGCCGTGCGCAACAGGGCTTTTATGAAAATTATGCAATGAAATTTCGTCGTAGCTGCACAAGACAAATAAAAATGCCAAAAACTGCTGGCATTTTAGGTCGCTGGGTTTGTTGTGTTCATACAACGCTTTGGCTGGCGTCTTCTTCATTATTGTGCATTTTATACAAACAAACACTTACACACACACACACACACACATGGCTCACTCATAACTCACACTTGGTGTGTGCAAATGTGTGCCGCCATTCGTTCACGTTGTAGTTTTTGCTTTTTGTTGTTGTTTGTCTCAGCGATTTGCGTATGCAGCAGGCATTTCTTAGTTACTTTTTGCCAACACACTAATTATCTTCATTTAGTTTTATTAACACTCCCTTTTATGGCGTCTTTCTTTGAGGCCTTCTTGTTCCACAGTTTAATGCATAATTTTACACAACTTAATTTAGCACTTGAGACACTTTTATGGTATAAAACAAAACAAAACAAAAAAAAATTAAAAATCATGTTTTCCCACTTTTATTTTAACTCTGCCAGCGCATTAGATAATGTTGTTGCAATATTTGTATGTATTTTGCAATGCGCTTGCGTTATATACTTTTTGTTTTTCTAATATTTAAGCTTCTTGCATATTATTTTGTTGCACAAAGTTGCGCCATTTAATTGTCGTATCATTAAGGTGTTACTACTGTGCATCATTTATCATATTCGACAGCTGAAGTTGTGACGAAAGATCCAATGGATAAAACGGTATTTTTAGTTACATCAGAGCTAAGAAGTGACTGTCTGACACTGGGAAGGCGGATATGACTAAGGTTTCTTCTTATAACTCTTTGTTATTATCTACAATCATTGCATTTACATTACATTATTATATATATACATATATGATACTGCTATTGACACACAAATATTCTGCTAGAAGTAAGAAAAATATATATGAACCATAAAGATATATATCCCCTTTTCCTTCATGAAACAAAAATACCGCTTTTCATTTTTTAGAAAAATATGCTTGCAACGTAGCAAATTAAGGAGGTGTGGCAAGATCTATTTGTACTTCAGCTACTCCCGCTCAATGAGATTTTATTCCATATGATATGAGCAAGCTTACTAGACGGATTTATTATGTCTGCCTGTATGTCCGTCCACAACTTTATCAGAAACTGAGTTATATTGTTGAAATATATATGAGATAACTCGTAAACGGGGCAGGGGTAATCAAATGTAACTTGTAATAGAGGTATTGTGAATGGTGTTTTGCAACAAAAAGAGAAAACAAGTAATGAACGAAAGGCATAGCTTCCCCTTCTAATAGTTTTCAGATGTATCTTTAAAGCTATTTGAGTTAAATTTCATTGAACATTTTCACTTCACCTCCTTGTGCTAGTAAATGAAAATATGCCAAAGCATATAAAGGGTATCCACATTCTATAGAACAATCCATGGAATAAAATATGTTTAGACGAACTTTCATATCTCACAAACTGTACCAAATTCATGCAAAGCAAATCCCTTACACACACTAAATACATTTTAAGAATACGCCTAAACATAAGAAACCAAGAATATTTTCACATGAGTTTCATTTTGAGTACAATTATCCCACTTGACACACATTAGATAACTCAAAGATTAATAAAGAACTCGAAATGTAGTAGAGCTTATCTAGTACCTTCGACATGTGGCAACCTTGATACAAATGAATAGGCACACTTCCATAACACCCATATAAGGTTATTAATTCATATTTATTTCGCATTTAATATTTATGAAAAATAAACTCTTATATAATATTAGATAATGAAGGTATGGCCCTGCCGTTTTTTTTTTTTCCTTTCGCTATTCTTTATTTTCAATTTGTCGGAAAAAGAAGTTTATTTTGAAATTATACGGGCGGAGCAACTGGCTTCACATATCTTATCTAATAGAGTTTACTAGAGTTATATTTGGTATATGGTATCATAACAGTTCATTTAGAAATGTAAAATGATTATCTGAACTCTTCTATAACATTTCAGGTTTGTTTCTCCGAATTAAAATCGTTTTTTCATTTAAAATATTTTGTTGTAAAATATAAAAAATATGTCATATATATGAGTTACTTATTCTTAGTTAAATGGTATTATGGCTGTCTATTTCTGTTTTCCTATGTAATACATCGGTAGAAAAGTCTTTGAGCTACAAACAAAGAATATATTCCGGGCTTGAAGTACTCATCTTAACTAGAATACTGGCAAAGTCCAAAAAGATTTGAGCTAATCGTTTTCATGTTATATTTGTGTGCAATCGAGAAATTTTGTATCATGTTTTGATAACCGATTGCTTTCTGATGAGAAAAAACAACACGGATGCTAGGCAATGGCTTGTTGTGTCTAACGGGATTACTGGTTATTACGAGTTACTGGGATCTCATTATTAGTATCTCTAGGGGTGACACGTTTTCTGAATTCGTTTACTCGTTCAGTACAAAGAAAAAAATTTCGGTTAAATGAGGAGGTCCAGTAAACAAAATGTGCATATTTTGAAGACATCCAAGCTTCACCCTATCGAAC
Organism: Bactrocera minax; assembly: GCA_021498325.1. Classification (NCBI taxonomy): domain Eukaryota; kingdom Metazoa; phylum Arthropoda; class Insecta; order Diptera; family Tephritidae; genus Bactrocera; species Bactrocera minax. The sequence goes on from JAKEEE010000004.1 coordinate 5,520,392, forward strand.
CGGTATCGAAGTGTGTGAGTACCATTACAACAAATGTTTTACTCTAATTGGAAGTTATGACAAAGAATAAAGCCAGAGTTTCATTAAAAAAAAAAAAAAATTTTTTTTTCCATTGTTAAATCAACAAATTTCCATGCAGCAATAGCCTGAAGTGAACTCTATATTCCGAATTGAAAAATATAGAATTATAGAATCAAGTCAAAACTTCTATAGTAGAAAAATATATGCATTTTATATTTTATTTATCTATTTATAATATACTTTTTTATCTACTTATAATAGATACATTGTGGTCAATAATTTACGAGAACTTGGGAGAATGTATGTCTAGTTGTTGGTCCACTTAAATATTTTTTTATATTGCTCAGAAATTTTTGAATATAAATTTACAGAAATATTGCCAAAAGATGTCTGATTTATTTATTGAATAAGTCATGTTGTAAGACATATACTAAAGGAAGTGACTGCTGCCCGAGCTACTTAATAGTTTCACTCAATATTCAAGTGGCTTAAAATTATCCAGTTCACCCAATATTTTCATACAAAATTAGAAGTATATAGAATTACATAAAATGTAATTGCAAGCATTATTTTCAAATTTTATTATAGGAAAGTTAAATTTCCTGCACTAACTGCAACATGCAATTGCTAAAACCTCACTCACTCACCTATTTTTCGAAAACAACATGCGGTAATCGCAGTAAAAGTATGCAAAAGTATATAATGCACAGCTTGTTATGCCAAATGATATCCGCAATTACGCTTTAAGCACTGTGATAAATCTGCGGCACAACGCGTTTCAATTGTTTCTGCAACACTTTTCTCAGCTCAACTTTCTTCGCACACTAGGCAATATTCATAAACACCTATGGACATGGAATTGAAATGGAAAGGTAGGAAAATCATATAGTGGTGTGTATGTAAATCTTCAGCACTATGTGGCAATTGAATATAAGATTTTTAATTTTCGGACGTGTTGATTTCGGTTTTGGTATTCAACATTTCATGCCTGCCATAAAAGTAAAACACAAACGCGCACTTATATATTCAATACCAAAATAAAGGTTTCGTAAATAATTCGCAATTTTTGAGTAAAATTTGTAAATTGTCGTGAATACACAACAACAACAATTAAGAGCGCATAGAAAACACTGCACCACACTGCTGTGACTGACTGTTGCTATTTGTTGGCTTGCGCAGTCGCAAAGAGGCATACGCATACGAACGCAACGCAACCGAATTGAAATCAAATCAAATCACTTTCACTGCAAAATAACGCAAACGAACGTCGACGGTAGAAACGGTGCGACAATGGCGCCACGAAATTAAAGCAGCTGGAGTGGCTTAAAATATTAAAATTTTTTTTTTATTTTAGAAACTATAACGAAAGCTGAAACTATATGCATCGGTGCGAGCAAAAATTCACACATTAAAAAATTAAAAAAAAAAAAAAATTTTTTTATTAAATTAAAATTTTTTTATCAAAATAATTTTTGAAAAAATTTTTATTATTTAAAAGCACAATTTTCTTAAGCACAAAAACTGCTGCGAAACTGCAATTCGTTTTGTTTTTGTTTTGAAATAAAATATCTTATATATAATTGAGTTCATATTTTGTTAAAAACTTTTGGTAATCCTTATTTATTGCCCGAAATCACTTAAAATCCTTCGCGCACTTGCTTGCGTTCATATATATTTTCTATACACATTTATATACACCACGTCTTTATTTACCGTTTAGCTGAAGAGCGGTTCGCGCGCGTACTCCACGAATGTATAAACGTTAATAAAATCGAATGCGGCATGAGCTAACGGTAAAAAACCAAAATACAGTTGCGCTCAATCGATAGCTGCGCAGTCGACTACCGCTACGAATGTGGCGACGACAGCGACGACGCTGACAACAATGTTGCCAAATCGTTTTTGGCTCATGGACCAGCGAGAGCTTGAATGGTGTAATCGAAAAGTCGAACTGCTAGTAATGAGAGAGCCACAATCGATAGTCGCGTGTTGGTAAAACCCAATGATAAATCGACAACGACCTTCTTGAGCTGAAAACTCAAAGACATCTGATTGCGCATGCGCTCGCAACGCAGGCAAATGCCGACAATAGCTTACAGTTACAATAGCAACACTGCTACAAAACACACGCTTTGTAGCTTTGCAGCGTGCTAACAGCGAACTTGTAGTCTCATCGAGTTTGTTACTTAAGTCTTTGGTTTTTTGGCTCGCCGATGCGCTGCGCTCGGAGTGTAAGCTGGAGAATTAAAAATTGAAAAAGTGTAGCGAGTGTGGCGAGTGTATAAGGCAAAGAGTGTGAGCGATATGAAATGCAAGAAAGCATATAATAAATGCTGGCATAGCAAATGCTGTGATGAATTATCATTGTAGCCAAAGAAAGGGTGGATAAGGCGAAGAGCAAATGACGACGAAGAAATGTATGGCGCTGGCGTTTGTGGAGGGACTTTAAAAATACTACTACTGCATACCGAAATAGTAAGGCGAATGCGATTTAAGTGATTAAGCAACAACTATTGTGTCATACAACAACAGTGACGATATAACACGGTATTTAGCTGTTGTGCAGTGGCAGGCAGGCGTCAGTGTGTTGCAGACAATTAACGAAAAGTAAATATGCTTTATTGTTATTTATTGACCGTATAGGGTATATATTAATTTAGTTTTTATATAGCAGATAATGGGCAATAATGTCTTATATTTAATTTATTTATTACAATTTTCTTCTTTTTTTTCTTTGCTTAACAATGATTTAATTTTATGATGGAAATTTCAAATTTTTTTCAAATAAATGCGTAAAGAAATAAATGGGTACATTAAAACACAGATGAATCTAGATGGTGTAAGTTAACTTAACTTAAATTAAATCTTGATTCAAAAAATTTAAATAAAACAAATTAATTAATTTAGAAAAATTCACTTATTTATATTTGCTTAGAAAATATTTCAATGGAGTTAATTATTTTATTATAGCCATTAACACACGCATCAGTTTAGTTTTGTTTACTCTCTTCAGCAATAATAATTTTTTTAAGCTTTTATTTCGGTTTTATAAAAAATTTTAATGTGTGTGTATTTAATTTTTAACGATAATTTCATGGTCGGCATGCAGTTAAAACTTCTACTAGTGATATGCATAGGCATTGAAAACCGCGCAAGTGGACTTTGTCCTTTTATACTTCATTAATTTTTAAAGTAGAATAGAAAGTGAAGAAGAATATGGATTGTTCCATCGTTAAGTAATGTTATTCTATCCCGAAAAGGTAAGCGTAAAATCAAGTTGCTCATTTCCTTCCTGAGGTGTTAGCTTATAAGAAAATTGCGAGTCTTATAATTGTAATACTTTTTATCATATTGCATTGGGAGTTACATTGAAAAGTGGACTCCATAAAAGAGATTTTTCGCATTGTATTTAAATAATCCAAGTTTTTAAAATCTTATGTTAACGAACTAATTTTTGGAGCCAAATAGAATACCCTATGAAGTTATGCATCTGCTCTTCATTTGCTTAGTGAATCCAGCATTTTATCTTTAACGCCTCTTAACGGTAATATTAATCACATTCATACATCAGTAGTAAAGCTGACGCACTACGAAGACTCTTAATAGGCATAACAACGACATCATTGCAGGTCACTCAACTAAAATTGTTTAGCTTAGGAAATTAACGAATTCTCATCTCACTGGTTGGGAGTTAAATATGATTTGAAAACAAATACTTTTAAATAAAACGCTTAAATTACCTTCAAAGCTTAAATAACTATTAATTTTATTTCGTTGACCAGACAAAGGAAAACTTTACAAAACCCGTCACATACTCGTATATTGGGTATCTAACTATGCTCATGCGTTTTTTTTTCTTTGTTCAAAATTCGAAGGTTTTATTAAGAAAATATGTACATGTATTTTTCAAAGGATTGGCCATCTGAAGCCATAACATCTTAACAGCTTTCTGGCAATTTGTGGCTTCCTTGCCCGAAGAACTGCACGAAAACAATGAATTAAGCCAATTTTTGATTCCCTGTTCTGATGTGAACCGTATTCCAGTGAGGGCGCTCTACATCGGCCGGAACAAACCTTCTCAGCCACTGTTTTCCAGATTGTTTTTAACCGGTCTTGCAACATGAGGCCTGAGGCCGAACGTTGTCGTAATCGAAACTTATTACATTGGAATTGCATGTGCCTGCACGGAACATTACCTTGGCGTCGTGCATATTCGGCTTTGCCACCGGTTTGGGTGGTTGGCTGGTTGACCAGGTTGCACATATGATTTTTTCATTTAGGGTTATCGTATTGGATTCTTCCACACCAGTCACAATTCGATGCAGGAACGATTTTTTTTTTGTAGCGTTTCTGCCAAGCAGCTTTTCTGACATGCAAAATCAACTTTCAACCCCTCTTGGCATCAATTCATATACCACCGCATTTTCTTGCTTTTGAATGTATCCAGCTGCTTGTAAACATTTTGAAATGGCTGTTTGAGTGACTCACAAAGATTCTGCTCTTCTTGAGCTCTACTTATATATGGCAACAATTTTTATGGATTTTTAAATGTTTCCAATTCCTCATCTTCAAACTCTGTTGGTTTTTAGCCACCCAGGACGATCTTCGTCTTCCAAACCACCACTTCAAAATCACCATTTTAAATCTTGCAAACCACTTTTGGCACGTTCGCTCAGCCAGAGCGTGTTCACCATAAACTTCCACCAAAATATGAAACACGTTGACTTTCAGCTGAAGGCTGAGGTTTTCTCCTTATTATTATAAGAAAGTAATGAAAGAAACTTGCCACTTTTCAAGCACTTTTTCAAGCACAAAGTTCGACATATTTGAGTAAAAAAAATTATTCCTGTTTCCTCTGCAAATGAATGACATACTCTTGGCAAACTGCACTAATATGCTTATTAGACCAACACAAGCGATGGGTCAGTCCAAAAAAAAAAAAAATTAAAAAGTAAGAACGGACTACGTTCGGGTGTAAGCGAACATTTTATACTCTCCCAATGGGGAGGGATCAGAGGCAGGGAAATGTTTTCAGCTGCTGGCATAATTTTATATTAAAAAATGTTGCGGAAGAATTCAACATTCATTATTTGAAGAAATTGTCAATGGATTGCAATCATATTTGGTATCTTATTAACTTATATTACAGGCCATAGACTCATGTACTTTCATTACTATATTTTGCTTCGTGTCAGAGAAATTTTTGTTGACATCTACCAATTAATCTCAAATAAGGTTTATGCGATATAAACTATTTCGTCCATTTTCACAGCGCATTGGGGCGCGTGCCCATGTTCACTTCTACGAAAATTTTTGCCCACAAATGCCCCACCCTACTAGGATCCTCTATACCAAATAAGATGTTTATATCTTCATTTTCCAATCCAATGTCCAATCCAGTGTCCAATTACGCCCATCTGCAGCACCAACCGTCTTACGGTGATACAGACGTGTACCAAGTTTCATCAAAATATCTTAATTTTTGCGCAAGTTATCGCTTGCACGGATGGACGGACGGGCGGACAGACAGTCACTCGGATTTCAACTCGTCTTTTCATACTGATCATTTATATATATATATATATATGTCTATATCTAACTCGTTTAGTTCTAGGTGTTACAAACAACCGTTAGGTGAACAAAACTAATATACTCCCTAGCAACATGTTGCTAGAGTATAAAAATATTACACAACTTTCTATATTTCAAGTAAAAATATCTCACTAGTCACACTTAGTCACACTCTTTGCATAAGTTTGCACGCCGCATTGAATTTATCAAAACTAAATTTACCAAATCAACCCACTGTAACCAATAATAACACTTCCAGTAGCAAACGGCGTGTCAAAAATTGCTTCATTTCTTTTGTGCATACAAATGTGAAAATATATTTACATGCATATTTGTGTGTGCTATAAAACTAAAAATGACTAAGCAAAAGCATGTACCTTAAATGCATATAAATGACAAACGCATAAACACAGCCGCCTGTCCATAACATCTCAAGCAATCTACAGCAAGAGATTCGAGATTTCGTTGAAAATAAGACAAAAAGCGACACGATTTTTCTGGGTTTTTTTTTTCTTTTTGGCTGTTGCTTAACTGCCAGCCAGCGCTTGTAATTATGAAGATGCGTTGCCATAATGCCGCGATGGTCACTCAGCTGTCCAAGTGTGCAGTCAACGGAAACGCTACGCCGGCGCCGGCGTCTTCCTTCGCAAAAGCAGTAACCTACACACATACATATACATGAGCATCTATATGTGTTTGTGTGTGCGTTACTTTACAGTTACGGCTAATGAGTCCACACCGCCGTCACAGCCATTCGGAGCGTATGCGTCGCATAGCAGCGCAATTGAGCCTGCGCTCGACAATACTGTCGCGGTATTAAGTGAGTTTCAGCAAAAACTGATGAAAAACTAAGAAGAAAAAACAAAAAAGAAACCAAATGAGTTGACTTAAAAAGATATTGAACAGAAAAAATCCGATTATCCACTTGAGCATATTGCTTCTGTTTAACATTTTTATTTCATTATTTTCGTTAGTATTTATTTTTGTGTGTCAGCATTGTTTTTATTTTCGGGGTTAGGGGTTTTAGATGGTCGCATAGTTGATTCATTTGTTCGAATATCAATATGCATATCTATTTATATATGCTAATTGTACGCTAATAGACGTCACTTTGAAAGTTTGACAAAACACAGCAGCGGCAAATGAGTTATGGTGCTCCTAATCATCCGCAAACGATCGATGAACCGCGGCCAGACGTCGCCAAGGTTATGTCGCCACATTTGCTTATTAATTTACTACATACACACGAACGTTTTGCTTGTTACTTAATCGCGTTACGCAATGTGTTTTTGTTGTGGAATTTTTTTTGGAATTTTTTTTGGAATTCTGTTTTTTTTTTTGGATATTTTTTTGGTTTTCTCGCAGACGTTTTGGATCTCTGTACTTATTGTCTAAATTGCGTAATATCGAGAAGCACTTATTATTTCGGTAATGAGAACTTGACGATATATGTATTTGGTGGTTTGCTTGGAAGAGAAGAGAAGAGTAGAGAAGAGGAGTTAGTACGGCCAAGGAAGTGTTTTTGATTTTTTTTTTTTAATTTTGTGACGCAAGTCTATGGCTTATTAGAAACTTTTGCGTTGCTTAAGATCGCTGAAGTAATATTACTCAGAAGCATTGCGTAAAGTAATGACCGTTCCACTTGAGGGCATTTTGAAATGTATTTAGAAATATTGTTTCAAATATATTTAACTATTATACTATATATAATTAGCTGGTTTAAATACGAGTATGACAAAATTTAAGATGCCAAAAGAGAATGAAATTTGTTTAGAAAATCATAAATCTCGAGAAAAAAAGTTGCAAAAATGACAAAAAGTTATATTCTATTAACATGTTGTTGTTGTTGTAACAGCAAAAATATTCTTCAAATAATTTTGAGGAATGCTGCAGAGTTAACAGCCTTTGGCCGTATAAAAACCCGTGTCTGTTCCGGTTACATAGACTTAAGAGCCGTGGGATTTTCGCATCATCGATTAATACTTATAATCTTCTGTTAGATTAGTTAAAATTATCCGAATCAATTTAAATAGTCAGCTCGACAGTTCGTCTACATCAATCATCTACATCAGATTTATATCGATTTACTTGCGTCCAATAACTCTCAGTGCAGCGAATTTCCTTCCAAAAATATTTGGGGAACTTTTATGCAAAATTAGTCGTTCAAAATATATTCCTTTTAATTAAGTAAATGGAATTAGATTCAAAGGCAAGCTAGTAGCTAATATGTTGAATGATCCTTTTGTACAAAAGAAGGAATTAATAATAGATTAATACTTTTACGATTCAACCCAAGCTTTTCGATATTTTCGACATTTTTCTCAACTTCTTTATTGAGCAACTTTTTTTTTCAGATATAGTAGTAAATTTTGTAAGATATGATTTCGACAACGTAGACTTTTTAAATTTTTACACCTCTACTTCAGTGTAATTTATCTGCGATATAGCCTTATAGTTCCATGTACATACATATTCTTTTCATTAATTTCTATAAATTACGAAAATTAGGGCAAATTTTATTAGTGGAATTTCAGCATCAAATTGACAACACAATTTTCCTACATAATAGCTATGCTTTGAAACTTGATTTTATGTTATATATATATATATGTTTTTATGTCAAAAACATAACTAAGAAGTACTTTGCTAGTATCGCTAATTCGTATGATTCGTATGAAGTATCGCTAAAAGGTATTATATGAACAATTTTGAATAGAATTCCCATTGTCTTTTTCAGATAACTTCTGGTCGTAAATTTTGAGGAATATTATGTAGGAAATAATATCAATAATCATCAATTATATTAACCCTTTATAGACTTTTCTATTGCATTTCCTTGCTTTTGTTTTTACTCTTACTTTTGATATTTAATTGTTGTTAAGCAAGTATTTTGAGGGAATTGTTTTAACATTCTTTTCTATAGAGAACTTATAAAATTATGAAAAAAAAACTTCTCTTTTCTTAAAAAAATTTCAAAAATGTAATAATGTCTACCGATGAGAACACAAGGTCTTTCAGCAGCTTCGATTAAAATGTTTATCTCAAAATTTGCAAAGAACGCATTAAAAAATTATTGCCAATGGTTTCACAGTCTTAACTCTCCGACATTTTTGAAATTTTTTACATTTTACTGTACTCTCTGCTCTTACATCCATATAGACCTAATATGTGTATTGAAAATAGCAAATATTTTCATTGAGAACCTGAAATTTTACGATAAGATGATAACTTGATTCATTATAAGGGCAGCAGAGTTCTCCAAGGCATTAAAAATATTTAATTATAAAAAAAATAACACCTGTGACAAAACTTAACACTAGCGTTTTTCATATATTCAGTCTCAATGAAGGACTAATATGTTTTATTGCACTAAAAACGGAAGACTTAAGCGACAAACTTGCCGATGCTGAAGTTTCCTCAACACAAGAAAATATTAGCAAAAAAATCAATACAAACGATATGAGGAAATCCATATCTCAATTTATTTGACATAAAAGCGAATAAGCATAAGCCCCTGACCAAATGAGGAAATTTCGATTTTCCTATTCACACTTATATTTGTACAAATTCGCGCATGAAAATGTGTTTAGTTATTTTTTATCAAACAACAAAGTAAATGTCCACATAGCCAAACAAACGAACGGCATTCATCGATGGCCAAGCTGAAGCCTTGATCTCGGCATCGACAAGCGTTTGCGGAATCTCCCAAAACAGTCGTCGCGGAAAAAAGTCTGGTGTGGGGAAAAACAAACCACTGTCATGGACGAGGTTTATAATGTTATACAAAAGAAAATAATAATAATAAAATGTGAAAAAAGAAGTAACGAGTCAACGAGTGTAGTTGAATAACAGGCCAAAGACGACATAAATATTTCAGTTAACAAAAATAACAACAAAAGTGACAACAGAGCGTTTTGTGTTAATTTGCGTGAGTGCGGTTTTGACTGTGGTGGCCTTAAAAAATCCGGCAACAGCCACGCGGTAAGCTGCAAAACACAAAAACAAATACAAAAACAAGCATAAAACTAAAAAAAAAACCAAACAAACAACAAAAACAGCAGCAAAAACAACAGACAGCAGCACTAAAAACATTCGGATGAGCGACACTCAAGAGCTTATGAATCATGCAATGCTTCTACCACCAATAACAAACACTAACAACAGCATTATAACGAATGTAATCCAAGTCAACAGTAACTGCTGCCGTGAAACGCTTGCTGATTAGCATTAACGAAAATTTCCATTTTTTGCTGTCATTGTCATTGCCGCAGTCGTGTTCGTTGCTTCCACCGAAACGCTGTTGTTGCTGCTGCTAGTGCTTTGCATCAGCTTTACAACAGCTGCTCTGAATTTAGCACGAAGGCAACTGATGGCAACAACAACGCGCGATGAGAGCCAACAGATGGTGCAGCTATAGATAAGCCCAGCAGCAGTCAAAGGGGAAAAAAAGGGAAAGAAAACAACAAAAACCGACAATGATGGTCAGTCAGGCAGCGACATTGCAGCAAACCAAAAAGTAGCAACAAAAACAATAACATGTTATGTGCATACGAAGCGGTTATGCGGACATACATTTAACGAAAGTGAAAGGAGTCGCCACACTTTTCTTATTTCTGCTCCAAATTGCCATCCACAACAACAATGCCAACACCAACACCAGAAGCGTCTCTACACGCACACACACTAAGCATATAGTATAGTATACAAGCATACCTTGTAGGAAAAAATGTGTTTAAAAAGAACATAAAATGGAGCAAGGAAGTGCTAAGTTCGGATGTGACCGAACATTTATGCTCACATTCGTCCATTTTAAACTGTTACAAAAAGATGTTAAAGGAAAGTTATTTGCAAAATTTTGTTCAAATTTGTCAAATAGATGCGGTGGTGAGAGAGTTCAGCCAGAAGTGGGCGGCGTCATGCCCATTATTCAATTATATACCGTTACGCATCCAAGTCCTTAGCATTACAATCAAGATATTGGAGTTCTAACTCAAGTTATGCATAGTTTACAAACAGTCGGATGGACATACAGACATCAGGCATTCAATTTATCTTGTCATACTGATCACATTTATACATAATTTACGATACAATATCTATCTCGATCAGTTTTAGGTGTTACAAACAACCGTTAGGTGAACAAAACTACTAAAGTCTGTTGCAACATGTTGCGAGATGTTGCATACTTTCTTCAAGCAGTGTTGGGGTGATGTTTTTAAAATTTTTGTGATATCTGTTACATTTTAATCGAGTGCCAAAAGTATGCACAACTCTTTTCACATCTTTCGGAAGCTATTTAAGAACACTGTTATCTAATATCTTGAGTACGAAGCATTTGTTCAATTTCTTTTCATCGTCAGTGTTTAAAGAGATTTTGAGTGCTGCGATTGTTTAAAAGCTCCATCGTTTTTTTCTATCCTTGTTTGATTATGACAGTTGTTTGTTCGATTCGCCATTGTCTGCATATCTTAGTTGAAGTAATCGTATGTATTTCAAATGAAGAATGTATACTCAGTTTGCACAATATTCCCAAGGTTGGAAAGCGATGTGGGCTATCAAAGGCCATTAAAAGTTAAACGTTATAAAAAAAATGAATTATAAACCTTGAATGGTTGCCGGCATGTATATTTTTAGATTCAAACTTTTTTGCTAATACTTCATATTTTAGTATTAAAAGATCTGTTAGCTGATTTTCCAAAGTATAAGCTATGCTTTTTCAATCCCTTTTAAACGAAAACGGTTGACTCGACTTTCAATAGAGTAGTTTTGATTACTTGACTATTAATAGTCAATTATTATATAATATTATCAAACCATATTTGACTATTAATCGACTAATTGGCTAACCCCATTCAGACATTAGAAAACTAACAATTGAAGATTGAAGTCTAAATGAGAAAAAAAGAGTTGCAAGATTATTTTAAATTTATAAAAATTTCATAATAATAGCGACAGTTCCGCAGGCGATTAATTGCAAAACTTAAAATATTTCTTTTTAAATTAAAATAATTAATCCTTCACCTTCAAGCAAATACTTCTTTTTTTATTTGTTTAAAACCGAAATAAATTTTATTTTTTTATATAATTCGATTATTGTTCGCAGCAACAATGGTCAAATTAATAATGAATGGAGACGCACAATGAAATACTCATACCAAGAAAATCTCCAAAGTGTAGCCAAAATAAATTTGAACACAGTACAAATGCAGCCCATCAAGATTAGCTGAGAGCAAACAATTTCACTTTCGCTTTCAAGGCAGCCGCCACAAGATATCATTGTAATAATAAACTGCTGTAACAAATAAAAGTGCGCAAAAACGACAACACAAACATAATGGCAATAACTTGAAAGTAGCGCAGCAGCCGAGCATAGGGTGAGCCGACGCGAAGCGCCGGGTCGAGTTAAGCCATTTAAAATGATGACGATTGTTTGTCAGAGTCGAAGAGAAAATAAAGAACCAGCAAATTAAAGTCGGTCAAATGTGGCTAAAATAAAAGAGGTGCTTTGAAGACAGGAAGGGGCGCGGTGCGCGGTGCGCGGTGCCAGGTGCGCGTGGTACGGGGGCATGCGAGCGCGGTATTTGTGTGGCAGATTTAATGGATTGTGTGGCGTGCCGCGGCGGCTGGGTTCCTGTTGCCGCAACATAAAGAGCGTGATTATAAGCGCATGTGTGTGTGTGTGTGTGTGTTCACATGAGTGTTTTAATTTCATTAACTGCGTCTTTTGGTGTTTGTGGTATTGACATTAAGCGTGGCATTGAAGGTAATTGTCCATTGCCACTCAGGTCTTTTGCACTTATTGTGGTTTCCATTTTCATTCTTTGCTTATGACAAATGATTTTGCAGTCGTAACTATTTCTAGGTGACAAACCCACATCAGATTGTTTATTAATTTTTTGTTTTTGCTTGCTCCGCATTATATTGGTTTTAAGGTAATCTCATGACGCGATTGTTTCATTTAACAGTGTTTATATTGTGTCTGCCAAAAAAAAAACAAAAAAACGGTGTTTGCGTTTTGGCAATTTCATTTTCGCAAATTCCATGGCTTTCATTTGATTTTCATTATGGCCTGCAGATTGGATGGTTGATAAAGTTCGTCATAAAGTGTTTGTGTATATTATTTCCCTTCACAATTATTGGAAATAGTAAACTTTCCACTGCCTTTGCATTTGTTGTTGTATTTGCTGATAAAAATTCTCCGACTCTGCCTGTGATTGGAAAGTAATCGTTGTCTCGATTTGCAGAAATGAAAGTGTTGGCTGGCAAGGAAGTTGCAAATATCCGCGAAACACACCGACCGGGAAGTGGTCGCTGCTGTGCGCTTGTCTGTGAGTTAATTGGTACTTAAATTAAATAACTTAAACATTTAATGAAGTCATTCGAATTTTACTTTCAAAAACAATTTTATGAAATTTTCAAATTGACATTCCACAACAAGTCGCAACAAGTGTTTTTCTTCACTGTACAATTTTAATTTTACTTAAGCGGGGTAAAATAAAAACAACGCAGGAAGCTGCTGTTGTGACATATTTCCTTAATTTTCTTACATTTATTGGCGCTTAGTTTGCATGTCAATTTATGTCTGCAAATATAAGTGTGAAAATATTTTATAATCTTGTAATTGTAACACTTAATATCGACACGTTTTCCATATTAAATTTATTTCTTGCTTTTAGTTTTTGAAGTTGCTAAATTAATATATATATACATCTGTAAGTATAACTTTATTTATACAATAATTTTTTATTGCGCGCCGTCCTTAAAATTCAGCAGTTAGTGATTATTGAAACTATTTCTCAAAAACATAACATAACTTAACTTTGCTTATCATAACCTAACTTAATAGAACTTAGCTTTACTTAATATAATTTAAATGATTTCAACTTAACATAACTTAACATAACAGGGGACTTAACTTAGAAGTAAATAACGAAAAATGACCTAAAACTGCATTAAATAGCATAACAGGGGAAACCTTAAGTTAACATTAAGTAACGCAACATAACACAACATCACATAGCATAGCATAACTTAGGGTAGCATTGTACAAGGAGGAAATATATGCAATCAGCTGCATATGGGGAGCATAATAGAGTATTATGAAATAATAAGCATAACATGGCACTAAATATAATTACACATTTTTTTTTAATTTTTTTAATTCATAATACATAATTTTTATAAATTTTTTCAGAACTGAAATAATTATGTATCGATTATGTTTTAAAATATTTGGAATATTCACTGTTTTACTTCGTAACTTTAATGCCATGCTAACAAGCTCTTCAAACTTAATAGCATTTACTCTGTACCAGTCACTACTCTCACTCAAAACTGATAAAGTGATACAAATTTACAAATCTCAAGTTCGCTGCATTGCCGCTAAGTGCGGATGTACTTATAAAAACATGCTCAATATGCACAGGTACATATATACTCGTAAATAATCTGTACGTTTAGAGCAAGCACATCGACTTGAATACAAAAATGTGTTGATCATTGGCGCATGCGCAGAAATTATAAGTGAATATGCCGATGTAATACCTCAATTAAATCAGCTGTGCAACGATATTAATAACAATAACAACAAATTGAATTTGCTGCTGGTTTTAAGCAATGACTTATTTTGACTAATCTTCGACTTTATAAGTCTATAACTCTAAAATTGAAATTCATCATTAATCCTCTAATACATAATACGAATTAAATATATATTTTTAATCACATAGGAGATGGTTCAGTCTGTTGTAAAAATAAAAAGTTAGCAATATTTCAAGGCCAATGCACTGAAATATCGTCGGAAAAGTTAAAAAATATAGTTCTACAAACATTTCACGGCCAATGCCAAATCATTAACTAAAGCTATAAATACCAAAAAACTGTTGCTAATTCTTTATTCGGTATGCCACAAGTATGAACAAATACAAATTTATTTTAAATACTCGCGCTAAGCAACAACAACTTATTCAATTACCAAAAGCGATTTGTTATTAAATAACAATTTGAACATTTTTGCTACTTTTTTTCAATTGTATGCGACGCGGCCAGTGAATGGAAGTATTTCTTTTTGAAATTTTCGCGAAGTTACGCCATATATATATGCGTATATACGTATATATATGCACATGAAGTCAGTAAGTGTGAGTGGAATGTATATTCATCTGCGTACATATACAGATATACAGACAAGACGCTGGCGTGAAACGGTCACTCACGCTGGCGTATACGTAACATTTGTGTTAAAATTTTTTATTTTTTTTTTTGTTGCGCATGGCAACATGCTATATCTTTACTTTTTTACAAGAAGTGAAATACGAAGCAGCGAAGGTAGTCAAGCGCAACGCACGCCAAGATAACTACTTAGCCATATTGTAAATGTTAATGAGGAGGGCGTTTGGAAAAGGAAAAGGGAAATAGGGAGGAATAAAAAATACTTTATTTTAGTTAATTTTTTATGACTTGTAGTTCGAAAACTTTACATACACTACACATATATACAATACACTGAATCTCAACAGTTTATTTTCTTTGAAATGTGCAAGCTTCATAGCGTAGAGAAAACGTGCAAAAACTGTAGCCATAATTAAAAAAAAATGCCAAAAACATTCGTAACTTCTACCTATAAACTTCTTACTTAATTTTATCACGAAATTAAAAAAAAAAGTTTTTTTAATTTTTTGGAGATGCGTCGATTTATATTTCGAAACTTTTGCAAAACTTTAAATATTACATGCGTATCGTTTTTGATCTTATATATAGACACAGTAAACATATAATTGGCGCTTTTGCTAGAACATATATTTGGTCGAGTTTCTGCTCCCACATACTTTGCATATGCGTCTTGATTTGATCCGTGTAATGAGGCCAACAAGCTTTCAACCACTGCTGAAAGTTCTGTTTTATTAAATTCGTTGGTTTTCGATTTTTCAAAAAATTATTAATTCTCGCTAAATAATATTCATTGGATTTAGAGGGCATAGACTTATGGAGTATTTGTCTGAAGAGACTCTCTGAAAAGTCCGCTCGAATTCAGATCAACTTACGACTGTAGATATAGTACTTACCGTCCATTTTTAAGTTAAATTTCAAACTTTATAAATTATTTGAGCAATTTGAAACACATTTGATATTTAGCATTTCTCTAATGACTTTCAGTTAGAATTTCGAAATGGATAAAATCAGACGGTAACAATACTTAATTTGCATATAACACTATTTTGAGTGTGAGCAGCTTATTTGACTTTACATTAGATAACTTAATCATCAATTAAGGTATTGAATAATTTTAAAAATTCCATACAAAAGTCCAAATAAATATGATTTGGTATAAAATATGGATCGAATCGCGCTATACCTTTCTTTAAGATTGTGCTTGCGAACGCATCATCTGCCAGCATAATAAATGTATACATTTCATCCCTACAACCTTCAGACCTAATATATTGATCAGTTGGAGATAAACCTTTATGCGAATGTGTTAAGTAGTATTATTCTATTTTATTATTTATTATTATACTATATTATTCGTATACATTAAGTATACAATGATTGTTAACCATAATGTGATTGTATCGCTGGTCTGTATGATCTATAAGAATGGATTAATCTAGTACCAGAAATGCCTGTTTTGATATCAAATCCTTTCCATAACTTTTTGTAACATCTGCAAAAGATAATGAAGTATAATTTCAGATTATATGTAAATTTCATGAAAAAATCTTATACAGAATTTTTTACATAGAGTGATTCACATGAATTCTGACTTAAAAGCGAAGAGAATAAAACGTTGTTTTCTGGATTTAATTTCAGATGCCAATCGGAATATAAAATCAATGATTCTAATAAAATACAAACAGCTTTTTGAAAGCAATTGTTATTTTCAGTGCTGCTCTTAATATTTTGATTTTGCAAATTAATTGATTTTTTAACTGCAGTCAAAGTCGCAACAATCACAACCAATTTTGGGCGCTTTCATAATAAACCGTTATCGTTGTTATACAACCGACGCAATAAATAATAACAAAAATGCGACAAACAATACACTCGTAAGTCGAAAAATTAAAATAATTGTTTGAAGCAAAATTTGTGATAATTGTGGGTAAATTGTCTAAACCAATTGTGTTGGATAATTTCTTTAATCGATGCTTGAAAGTACTGAAAAATAACTGTAAATACATGCTCACCTGTGTCTGCACTGTCACTTCCAATTAAGTTGTGTCATCCAAATTCCCACCACTTAACGGTACAAAGCAGAAACAGAGACGGTAACGAAACAAGTGAATAAATTTATATGTTCGGGTGGTTCTAAAAAAGTCGAATGAGCGTTTTTCCACTATCATTTTCGCCATCAGTAATGCTACCGGTAATAATGTTTCCAATTGGGGACAATGGAACAACAATGTTCGCGGCTTGAAGCTCAATAAGACTGTAGCTTTTTTTGAAATATGAAAACCCCATAAATGAAAAATAATTTTTTTGTTTCATTTCATTTCTGCATATGTATGAGCTTTAAATTTTGTTCCTTATAGTGCTTTCATGGTTTAATCTAAACTTTGACCACTCACCGACAAGCTTGATAATCGAGAGTAATATATAAAAAAAATTTTCCCACATCTAAGGTCCACCTTAATGTACATAAGTGCCAAGCGCCAACGAAACAGTGCAATATTCTGTCATTTAGTTGAGCTTTGGTTTCATTTAATTACACACTTCAAATACCCATCTGCTTGGCTAACTAACTGCTGTCACTAAATTATTTATGTGGAAATTGTGGTGGGTGTTTTCAAATATTATTGTTCGCACATTTCTGTTCCCATACGCATAAGACAAGGCATGCATATATCCACAACAACAAACACAAGCGCGTAACATTTGCAATTGTTGGCAATTCCACGCGTAGTTACATACAAGTACATATATATGTATGCGCATAACTGCTGCCATATATCGAGCTGCGCATAGTAATTCAATTGGGTTTCTAGGCTGTTGCAAGTCATTACCTTTGCGATTACGCATTTCATTTTTCACTTTTTTGTGTGCAATTACCAAATAATTTAGTTTCATGCTTTTGAAGTTTCATTATATTTGGCGTACTGACATTGAATATTTTCATATTGGAATATATATATATATATATATATTTTGAAATACGCATCTATATATGGGCGTGTAAATATTAGATGGTTATGCAGTAACTGTAATTGAAGGTCATGAAACACTTTGTATTCAACACGACTGCAATGGAAGCTTAGTAAATAACTATGGAAAGGGAAAAAAGTGGAGTTTCTGCCGGCTGAAAGCGTAGCAGTCGATGGAGAACTATCAAATGATGCGAATAATGATTGAAATTTATTGATTGAATAAACTCTATTTACCAAAGCATTTAAGCGAGGTTTCTAAAGTTGCACAATGTTAGAGAACTCACAAAAGGCAGCTAGTCGGCCCATTTAGCTTCTGCAGAAACTCATCAACTTTAACTAAGCTTCGAGATTAGAAACGAGGAGAACCAGAGAGATGGGAATCATGCATTGGGTATATTGAGACTAAGCGAATATATATAAATTATAAGATCAACCGGAAGAAACGAGATTCTTATATATATGAGGTATGTTTCTAGCTTTTTTTTAAAAAATATTTATTCATTCGCCTACCTTAATGTTGTCGCCTTCAAAATAGTCTCCATTCGATACTGTGCACTTATGCCAGGCGCTATGCCCACAAATCCGGGCGTTGTTTTCGGATTGCATCAGGCAAACAGCATTGTACTTATAGGTAGTATTCCTTATTGACCGTTTGACCTTGAGGCAAGAATTCATGATGCACTATATTATTAAAGTCGTAGAACATTCCCATTATTTTCTGAACACACCTCATATAAGACTTGAAAAAAATATAGCTGGATTTCTAGAAGCGAGTTGCCACATCAACCCTCTCACAACTCATTTCATTATTTCATTAAAGTCAAATAAGCTGGTGGAATACATAATGCACTACAAAGAAAGTCCACATTTTTTTTTATTTTTTTGTCTGTAAACCGTTCAAAAAGGGTATCCCGATAATGTTGCTATGACATTTCATTACTAATATGACATTTCACTTAAAAGCAAGCGGTGCCACGCCCATATTCCATTTTTTTAACCGAATCATATGCAGTTAGTTAGCATAATCGTTATATAGGAGGTGGGCGTGGTTGCTGTTATATTTGGTTCGACACACTATAATAATTTATAAAATATTTAAATTAAACTTATTGTAGTGTGGTATCATTCCTACTTTGTAGGTGGTTTCAAAACACATAACACCGTTTCATGGACCTGGCTCTTTCCAAGACCTCAGAGTGCCAGGTAACGCATTTAAAAAAAAAGGATAATTTTTTAATATAAAAATTATTTCCGCTGACCGATATGTGTTGGTTATAAGTGAGAAAGATGCTGAGTTCAACTGATATTACCACATACCTTTCCATGTTCGGATGTAGATGAAATCTTCCTGATTATTGAGTAGACATGTGCGATTGGCTTTCATATTCACTTTGTCAGTTCATGAAATAACTAGCTCTTGCAAATATTATAACTCACGCTCAAATTTCAACTACAGCCAGTTACAATTATCATTTTCCACTGCCTGCCAATCAAATGCCACCGATAGTTGCGTGTGAAATATGCATGCGCATGCGCGTGCGCAGACCATGCAAAATGCATATCAATTCAAAATTCCCACTCGAAAGCCATTGAACTGTTGCTGGCTTTGCCGCACGCATTATTTGTATAGATCATAAATTGATATGTTAATTGAAAATGTGCGGAAAATTTACTTTTGGTGAAATTTAATAAATTTGCCTACAATTCCAGTGCTCCAAAATTTGAATCGAACAAACAAAATGCGCGATTTGTTTCAACAAATATACATCTGTATGCACATTTGTAAGTGAATAAATGAGTAAATACATGAAATGAAATGCTTGCGGTTTTTATTAATGCTATCTACAGTTGTATGTACAATACATATATTTATGTGTGTATTTCGCTTTGATATCCAAGATGCTCAGGGCTGTTGCGATTTCTGCAGAAAATTTCACAAATCAGTTAACATTAAAGGCTAAATTATGTTTATTTCATTGCAAAAATTTATTTGAATGTTTCCCATCTTTTGTTGGCGTTTGCATTCAAACAAAAATTGCATACAATAACAATAAAAATGGAAAGTGTGTAACACTGAAATGCCGGTTATAATATGCGCTGCATGCGCATGTATGTGTGTGTGTGTGTGTATGTGTATGTGTTTATGGACACTTTGCATAACAATGACCATTTGTGGCTTCCAACTACGCAAACGGCGGCGCGCACAGCTGTTTTGTCTTGTCTTTGTTGTTGTTGTCGGTTTTTGTTTTCTGTGCTGCTGTCACAATTCCATCTCCATTTCCATCTACAGTAATCCATCGTCGAAGTTCAAATGCTATGCTTTTTGTTGTTGTTGTTGTTGGCATACTCGTTCGTTTCAGCTGCACAACAGGCAGCAGCAGATTTAATGCCGGAACTAATACTTGTAAATTCATACTCAGGCGCTCATACATACTCACATATGTGTGTATGTAATTATCTACATGCATAACGGTATTTTATGCTCAAGCAATTTGTTCATGCAAAAGACTTGCACGTATAGTCTTTAACCGATTGGACTCTGCATTTCTTATTGTGGCGGTTAAACAATTTAGATAATTAAGAAACGCCAGGAGCGTGCGATATTCATCATGCAGCCCAAAAAATAAAAGTTGTTTAATTTCATTTTCATATTTAACATTAGCAAGGGTCCAATTAATTTTCTGATTTGGCATACCAATCCTAAAAGCCAGCGTGAGTCCACATTACCGCCGTAACAGTGGACTGCCCTCGGCGAATCTGCTCCAAAGTAGTTGAAAACTACTCTACCGGCCGGAAAGGCGTTGACCATCGTTTTCAGCGATTCACAAGATGTGATCTATGGCGACTAACTGGTCATAGGGCTCTACTATGTCGAATAATTGCGTTGTTTCAATTCCGATTTGCAGAAAAAATGGTGAATAAAAAGTGCTCTCTCACACCTCCGCCGCCGCCACGGCCCCATTGATCATGTTAGGCTACGAACTGTTACGCCATTCAACATAACCTCCAGATTTGGTCCCAAGCGACTTCTTCCTGTTTCCAAACTTGATAAAGTCAATCGCCGAATAAGGAGGCTTTTGCTATTTTTTTTACAAAACTTTCTCTTTTCTTTTGTGGACTATTTATTTCCGTTCCATCAAATATATTTTTGGCTTGGTGTAATGGCTTTTTTATACATGGCATATTTTTCCTTTACCTCTTACCTTTTTTCAGTGTTGCAAGAAAGATCTATAACCTCACCGAATACCTCTACTATTAATATTTCAAAAGACTGTTTCAACAATAGGCTCATTAAACATGGAGAGAATGGTTTATTAATTTTATTTATCCCACACACTTCCAAGCCATTTTTATCACCACTGATTTATTCAATTATATTTAAATAAAAACTTTTTAATCTTTGCTTTTACCTGCCGCCTGTTGCTGCCGGCAAGTCGATGATGTCAGCGCACAATTTCTCCACCTACGCTGTAACCGGGTTTAGGTTGCAAAGAAATTTACATTTAAGTTGAATTTTTTAGTTTTAATTTGTTCATTTATTTCTATGCAGATTTTTTGGCTAATTTTTTATCATTTTCTTTTAATGCCTTTCGAATTTGGATATTTGGCGGTGGTAATTTACATAAAGTTCGCGCTTTATTTGGCTATTCGCTTTTTATGTGATTGGCAAAATATATAATAAAAATGCATATGAAGTAAATTAAATCGAATGATAATGGGTTCGTTACGATGCCTATGAATATTTGAATTTTTTTTTTTTTCGTCTGCTTAATGTAGGGCGTTCGCGGTTTTTCGTATGCAAGTGTGTATCGAAAGATTTCTCCTTTTCGCAGTTTTCGAAAGTCACCAATAATGTGTTGCTTGTTGTAGATGACCTTCAACTCGATTATGTACATATATAATATATGTGATTATTAATCTAAATGCAAGCAAATAAATCAATTACTGATTTCATAATTAAAAAGTTAAGATTTAAGGTATTGTATTAATTACAGTACTCAAATTAGTTCATGATTAATGCTCTTCATTGAGCTTCAGCACAAAATTTATAGAATTGGCAAAACATTTCTTATGTACTGATTAACTAAATAATGTATA
Organism: Bactrocera minax; assembly: GCA_021498325.1. NCBI lineage: Eukaryota > Metazoa > Arthropoda > Insecta > Diptera > Tephritidae > Bactrocera > Bactrocera minax. The sequence goes on from JAKEEE010000004.1 coordinate 5,542,222, forward strand.
TATTATTAATTATGTACTAATTGATATATTAAGGTATGATTTCTTAGAGGTGTATAATTTTATTTGAAATAAATCACCGAATAAATAATGAAATCTGCAATATTTTGTGTTTATTAGGTCGGCATTGTGTACATATATATTGTATACATACATGGTTATATCATCAAGCCTTGGTTTCCAACTAGTTAGGCAAAGCCTAACCACCACCACCACCAGTTTCATAACAATGTTTCAGTATGATCCGATCATAAAAAATTTGCTCCATGAAAGTGATGGCTTGTTCCCTTTGAAACTAATTAGCATTTAGACGGTTGATACTAATGTGAAGAACCAAAATTCGTTTCGAATAAGTTGTGTTTTGTAGATCTCGGTAACAAACCACACCAGACAGTCACTTTTCCAGAATTCTAGGTAGTCTAGCGGGCTTGTTAAGAATTATTTGCGCTTCAAATTCAACAATTTTGTTTGTTTGCGTACCCGTTAAGAAAAAAATCTTGCTCACTGCTAAAAGAAGAGAGTTTTGGAAATAAATTTCATGGATTTTCAAACAATGTGCCTTTGTAAAACTTTGTATAATTATTTGTCAAAGTATACGGAGCATAAGTGTCACCCACAGCTGTTTAATTTGACAATTAATTTGACAGCTATCCCTCTAGGAAATTCTACACTCTGAAAACACACACACTATTTAAATTTATTCGCTTCAGATTTCTATATATTTCTTACTTATTTTCTTATAATTACTGAGGAAAATGCGAATCCAAATATCACTATCACTAGCAACACCACACTATTTGTAGGTAATCAGTAAAATTATTTACTTTTAAATTAAAGGTTTAATACATTACGTCTTTCTTTATCATTCATTCAAACACATTCATTTCACATCCTCAACTTCTCTCCGGCATAACGAAAATGAATACTTCACGCATGGTAAACCTTCTCAGAAAACAACTTTTTCCACAGTTAAAGAGCAGCAAAGTTATTTTGTTGTTGTAAGTGTGTGTGAAATGCATAAGGAAAAAGTGAATACGTGTAAATTTCCATGCAGATAATTTTCACTTGAACTCAGCTAATTTTACGTCTAGTCGCAGAGGCGGCAATCATGACACAGCACACGTGGATGCTATCATAACTGTACATATTAATGGGCCATGCTGTGGGCAGAAACTACGCGCTTGACGAAACGCTGATGACGCCAAGTTGTTGTACAACAATGTATTCAGCATCATATGCACAAGTGCAACATATTAATTAAAACTAACAACTATTAAATTTTCAGCATTGTAATCTTATTGTATAATTGATTTGAAGAATATTATTATTATTATTTTTTCCATAATTTTTTTTCAATTATTTTCATTGTGGCCAAAAATTGCCAATTCTAATTTTATTTGTTCAAAATTCATACAGTTGCCATAAGAAAATGCATACAGTTTGAGGTCATGTTTAACAAATTTCAAATATTTTTCTCAACAGCAAATGTTCGTTTGGTACTCTCGTAATTATTATGAGCTGAGAAAAGTGCGGTAAGTTTTCAACTTTCATTTAAAAAAATTAACTTCAATTTTCTAATTTTGCTGAGCGCTACCAGATTCTAGAAACATGTTGGGTATATAAACAATATTAATATTTTTTCTTAACTTTAAAGGTGAATCAAGCTTGCTTCAAGGATAACAGAATTACCAAGGTGGCTATATGAGTTGATTTCCGTCTGTCTATCCGACCATCCGCCTTACTATCAATCCACATAAATTGATTTATTATTTGTTTGGTCCAAGGGCATAATAGTAATGGAAAGTGAGAGTGTTATCGCCAACAATATGGTTGGCGCAGTAAAATACTTGAACTATTGCTCTGTCAGCTATAAATCACTGGCAAAATTTCGTCTATGAACTAACCACGAATAACTCTCACTAAATGTGTTCTGTGTAAAACTACGAAAAGTGCAGGCACTCACATTGTAGTCATGCTACGAAAACTAAGTTTAACAGAGTTGGCATTCATACCAATCATTTAAGTTATTGGATCTTGATATTATAAATTTACCACTAGAATAGCAAGCATTTTTTTTAAATATCGGAGTACGTTTCTGCCACTAGACCCATATACCTGATGTATTGAGCTAACATTTCTATGAAACCTATATATCTTATACTCTTTATATTCTTAGGAAAATAAGTGAAATCGGATCAGATAAGCACGCCCACCTCCCATGCAAAGGTTATGTTGAAAACTTCCAAAAGTGCGTTAACTCACTGAAGGAACATGTCAACATGCCAATATATTACTAAATTATTATAATAAAGGCTTAAAGGGAATCAGCGTAAAATTTGGACAGTGGGCGTGTTACCACCCACCTTTGGTGAAATCTTGTATTTCAGGAACTACTATGCCAATTTCAACTAAATTTGATAAATAGTCTTATATTTGCACCCCTATATCACAAGGTGAAAATGGACGAAATCGGCACCCAACCACACCTACTTCCCAAATATCACAATCAAATTCCATATAATTAGTTCACTTTGCCGTATATAAATCAAAGCTGAACCTTGCACAAAGAGTATGTTAGCGTATGTATGTATCTCACGTCTAAAAAGTGTCGATTTTGGAAATTAACTTTTCAAGTCCCCAAATACCGAATATGTAGTACCCAGTGCCTAATACAGATCAATCTGTGAGATATATTATTGCAATTCAAAATAAATCTTTGCCTGAATACAGTGTGCCCTTTTATCAAATATGGGTAAAATGAATCGGGAAGTATTGATTTCCAGCGCACATATCCTCATATAAAGAATTTCGAACTTCCAGTTAACTGTATACCCTATATTTCGGTCAATAGTAAGTATAAGTTATCCCCGTGAAATTCAGACAGTGCCTCTTGCTACTTCCATGAGCCCTCATATAACTAATATAAGAATTCAAACTTCCGGTTAGCTGTATACGGTATATATAGCAGGTAGGTATCACTATGATAGTTCTTTGTAAAAAACTTTTATATTGAAAATACTATTTAAACTAACAGGAGTAAGGGGCTGGATGTATATCAATTATAGGGCATATCTCATCTGGATGGAAAAAGCATGTGTCATTTAAGCACAAATATGATTAATTCACCAAATATATGAGTGATACATTATATAACCAACTGAAGCAATGTATCTTTTGCAGGTTTTATGTAACCGCAACAGCGTGTTGCCGCCAAGTATTTCAATGTTTACGAATTCGCCACAAACGAGCCAAAAGACAACAACAAATCATACAATGTTGCTTTGAGGGCGCTACCATGCCGGTCAACATGCATATATGTACATATATAAGTGTGCCTACGTTTATTTACAATGAAAATTGCACAGCTTGAAGAGTGTCTTTTGCTTGTTGTTTTTTGTTTTTTGTTTATTTCTGTTGTTTGTCTTACTAAGCATCGACTTGACGCACTTAAGCGTGGCACACTCTTACTTACAACCGCAGCCACTAATTATTATATGACTTTACAGCTGAAGTAACGGTATAAGCGTATATTAAGATACATGTGTTTAAATATATAAAGGTTGTGTGTGTGTGTGTGTGTATGTGAGTTTGATGCATGAGGTTCACAAAATGTTGTTTTGCCCTCACGGCGGTGTTAGAGGGCGAACAAAGAGGGCGTGCTTACTAACCAACTAAATTCCCGAAAGAAAGTTTATTTGAGATAAAATTAAAATATATTTAAGCAGTTGTGTTGGAAGTGGATAAATGATGTGAAAATTTCAGCTCTAATTTGTTGTAGTGAAAAACTTTTAAAGCCATTTTTATTAGAAAAAACAGAAAAAAAACCTGGGTGCTTACTTTTGTTTGTCACTATTGTTGCCTTCGTTTTGTCGGAGATCGCATCATTTATTATGAATCAAAAATGTTTTATATTTGTATTTGTACTTGTATGTATGTGTAATTGAGGAGAAAACCAAACCAAAGGAAGTTGTTGGAGAAATTTGGATTTGAGCCACTCAACGGTATAACTAATATTTTGGTAACTAAATCCGTTAATTAGTTGGCATTTGGTGGTGTTGTGGCAGCTTGATTTGGCATGCTCTGCTCGTCAGTAAAATTTCCTAATGGCCAATGTGTTTTTTTTTTTTTATGTCATTCACAAATAATATTTTATTTTAAACTTGGGCAGTTCAGTAATTGTCGTCGCTGCAACGCTGCATTGTATGGGCGTAACAAGCAAATGAAAACTATATTCTCAGCAGTTAGTTATAATTAGCTCGCTTTTATATACTCTCGGCGATTGTTGTCGCGAAATTTAGCGGAAGTACATAGTTTTACTGTGCGCGGAATTTTAAGAAAGTTAAGTTAAGCATTTAACAGTTTCTCTCAAGAAAAAAGTAAAATTTGTACTAGGTTTTTGTTTCATAATGTTTGCTGATCCAAATATTTCTAAAATTTATTTAAGAAAATATTGGCATAAATTAAGCTTACACTATGCAAAATATTGCCACTTAATTTTATTAAGATGTCTAGTATCCTAATCGATATCTACGGCATTAAGCCAACTATAAGGGTGGCATCATTAAATTCGGTGCTACCTATGAGGAATCATTTATGCTTAAGAAAATATGCTGACTTAATTTCTTCATTGACTAAGGAATGTAGAAATCGTTTGCTATGATTGTTGGATCAGAGAGTGAGAGAGAGAGAGAGAGACAGAGAGAGAGAGGATCAGTGTTGCCACATAACAAGAGCACAAGATGTGCTTAATTTTGTTTCGATAACTTCATTAATGTATGAGTTATTTGCTCTAAAGTAAGAGAATCTGTCGGGATTGCATCATCGCTGCAGTTAAATTTGCAATTTCCGACCTTTTTCCTTACAAAGTTATCGAACTTTTGATAGTTTCGAATATACAAATTATATGCAGGTAGCTGTGGTTGTTAGCGCTGAAAATTTCAATCGAGCAAACAATTGAATAACGTTAAACTTGACATCATGTTTATAGCATTTGAAAAGGTAAAAAACATTGATAAACACTCCGCATATTTTTCTTATGCCTAAATTATATTTTGCGGTAACCTTTTGAAAGTACGAGGACCATTTTTTGCCTATAAATGATTTTCAATTATGGTGTATTAACTAATTTTCAGAAAATGTTTCTGAACGAGAGGCTAAAACATTAATATTTGCTCAGCACTCCACATATGAGACGAACACAATTCCAATGGGGTTAAAGAAATTTGTTAAAATTTTTTTTTGGTTCAGCATACATAGTATTCGAATCAAATTCAAATTGTAGATACCAACTGCTGTATTGAACTTGAATAAAACTATGATGACTTGATGTTAGTTTCGAACAGTTCTGCTCAAATCCATTGGAAATTCATATTCAGGTTGTCATCTTGAACTAACCAAGTGGTGTTATGACGTCTTTATTCTTGTTCATTACATGCCATTTTCCATCTTAGGCAGTTTATAAGAGTTAAAGAGTAAAGTAAATTTTAGAAAAAGCATTGTTAAGCTACCATATTTCCTTGTGCTACTTAATGGTCTTCAATTTTAAATTTGAAAACGTAAAATCAATTTGTTTAAGCGAATTCCTCATAAAAAATACACTTAATAATTCAAAAATAAATTTTTTTTTTTTCAAACACAAGTTGGCAGTTTTAATTAATTAATTAATTAAAAGGCATAATTTGATTTATTCTTTGAAAAAACTGCGTACAAATTTAAGATAATCAACTTATTTGTGTTTTTTCTTACTGGCTGACAGCTATTCAGCTGGCAAATGGCACCAATATTTTGAAATATTCAAAGATAATTGAAATATTTTTAAACACTTTCAACCAGGTTTTATACTGTATAACCAGAGTGAAAGTGATGAACTGAGTTACATTTAAATTATTTACAGCTGGCTTTAAGAGTTGCAAAATGATTTGGTTTAACCATTTGCTACCCTTTTTGATCAACAATTTGGCGTGTGCAAGGCAGTAGCAAGGAATGCTAAACTTTTTACTAACATAAGTACTTGCTTATACTTAAATACACTACCATATGCAAGAAGCTGCACATGCTTGTCACCACTTGTCGCTGGTAATTGCAATTTGCAAATTCATTTACAGCAACAAATATAAATGATATGATGAAATGATGAAATGATAAGTGAACTCGAAAGCAGTTAAAATGTCATAAATGGTGGGGAGGAAAACAGAATTGCCATTAGTGTACATATGTAACATGAGTTTATGAAATAACATTTATGATTTGCTTCGGTTTTGGTTTTGGTTTTGTTTTTGTTTTTGTTTTTTGTTTCTGTTTTGTCGTTTAACGCCCACGCTGCGCTTGAATGCAGCTGTGCCGAGCTGTTGAGAGTTCATTTTAGCTTGCTCCTATTTATGACTGCATGTGCATTCGCACACACACACACACACACTTACACACAAAGGCTTGCACTATTTTTGCTTGCACGCTGTATGGGCACACCGCCCACTCTTCGGTGGCGGGCAAGCGTCTTTGTGACCATGCGCCAAAAAGTGTGTTTTTTTCGCCCTGTTTTTGTTGCACATTGCTACACATAAATAAAATATCGCTTATTGCCATTAACCGGCGAATGTGGCGAATGTAACGAATCAAACCAAAAAGGTTGAAGAGAGTTACACAAATTTGATTCAAATGGCAATGTCAATGGCATAAATATTGTTGGTGTGGAAAGCACATATTTACTACACATATATGAATGTATATTTAGGATATTTAGTATATATGCATATACAATATTATTGATATTTACAAATGAAAGTGAAATTTTTGTCCAACAAAATCGCACCAGTTGCCATTGAACTGTATGTATGTATGTATGTATATGTGCTTGGATCTATATGCTTTTATTAATTTTCATTTACTTTCGGTATATTTTTACTTGTTTATTAACTAAGTGCTATTTGAAGATTTCAACTGCTTTGGTGTAAATAAACTAGTAATAAAAGTTAGAAAAATGTAATTTTATGTTCATGAAACTCCTCTTCATATACATATGTATCGGAAATTCAACCATGTTTGAGCTGCAGCTGCCTCTGGTGCTGCAGCTGGTAGTGCTACTTTTAATTTGTAAAATAATAATTGTATTAGTTTTCAACGAATAAAATTAAAAAAAAAAAATTAATAAATAATCATATTTGCTTGTATGTGATCGCTTAAAAGACAATGTTTTCATATTAAAATGAACTTGCTGAAGTGACAAATTTAACTGGCATTGTTTTCACGCACTCAGTCCGTCTAGCAATTGCAATAATTTGAATGGAATGGAGTATACCTATTAAAAAATATTGCGCCACATATTACTTGTATATTTGAAAATAAACAGAATACGCTAATACTTGAGCGAAGAAATGGGGCTATCCGAGAAAATCAATCACTTTTTTTGGCATGAATTGGCAACCTACTTTCGAAGTAAAGGAGTGAATTTCACAATTATCTATCAAGCACTAGAGGTATCAAATCCTGACATTTGGTAACTGATGGTGTTCAATGGTATTTTGTCTAATATGAGAAAGTGCGAGACAATCGCCTAGAAAATTAAGGAGAGTTTATGTATTGTCTTTAAGTCCAGAGCTGCTCCAGTGACTGTTCTGAATCATTTTTTAACCTATTGCTCTCTAAAGAGCCCATGAGCCCTAATAATGATTAAAAGTCTGTATATATATTTGCATGGCCTGTCATAGTTTGCTTTGCCTTGTCACACCTATATAAAATCCGCTTGATTAGCTTACAGGTGAATAGGTAGATTCGACTGCTTTGGAGTTAGTTGCTAAAGTTGGAAGTGGAAGTTCTCTCCAAACTTTTTCTAATGGACATTGTTTAGTCTCCCCTCCAGATTCAGCTAGATATGCACCGGTCTTAGCCAACTCTTCAAATATTCATATTCATCATGATGTATGTACATATGAACAGGAAACCCCAGGAAGTAATGGAGTTGTCGAGTTGTTCAGAGCGAAAGCTCAAAACTGTCTTACAGTTATTAATGAGCCTGTTGTTATTCATTTACGCTCTAGGGTCAATAATACTGCTGCCTGTCCGAGCAAATGGTTGCATGCTGCATGCTTTCATAGTTACACACCAGTGTCCTGCATATTTGGCATCAGGTTTTGATAGATGGTGATAGTGGAAGTTCTTGAGCTCCTCCGAAAGCAATCTTGCTCCCCCTCTGCGGTCTATTTTGGTTTCGTGAACGATATAGTTAACCTATTCTTCTCTACCTTTCCTTCATTCACGCTTAAAGAAAAGCCTTAACTGAAAGCTGAATTGAAGTTCAACCTTGCGAAAATTCACTCCCTTGTTCTTCTTTATTTTAATTTCAATATTTTTCAAATATTTTATTTAAACCGTGTGATTTGGCGTACCTAATATTTTAAAATCTGTGCTCCAGCTTCGCTTCGGCAAATGGTAATCACAATGAATTTTTTTCTAATCGGTAGTTTGATACGCTATTACAGGGTCCAAGTTTGTATATTTGTGCCTACCTATATAAATTTGTATTTAAATTTTTTTTCCTTTTAATAATTTACTGCAATTATTTGTAGAGACAATAACAATAACATCTTACAAAATAATGTGTCAAATAAATACACAAATACTAATCCACCCAAACAACCAAGTTGACACCATTTATCAAACGAAAATTATATAATTTAAATGCTGCTCCAATTTTAGTAAGCTCCAACACAAAGCATAACAAATTTAATAATCAACTTGTGCAATACATGCGAGTCTGTTGACGAAGCTCACCGTAAGAAAACAAAACAAAAAAAAAGCAAAAAAGTCACTTATACGCCATGGCTCGTTAAGGCGCTAAATCGATGTGCTGTTTATAATTTCTCTATTAACGATTACAGTTTCTTATTAAACCAGTTTAAGCACATGTAAACAAAGAACAGCAACAACAACCAAATGTGATGTGTGCTCCCTTTTTGAAAAGTCGGTTACATTTATTTTTTAGCCATTTAATTTTGGTTATTTTACGTAAATTTCGCAAAGCCAAAATTGTACAGTCAACATGTGCTTTTTCGTGCGCATATACATATAATTTACTACATTCGAGACATGCGCTTGTTTGTATACATTTATAAATTCATTAGTGCGTATTCGCATGTTGAGCAAAAAACCAGCTCAGTGGCGCTTCGGCGATTACTCAAGACGCTACCAAAAATGTCAATTGTCAGACTGACATGGTGGCTAGCTGCAAATCAAAGTGGTGAAAAGAGAAACGAAGTAGTGTATACGAGGGCTAGGAGATATGTTGGACATGTGAATTTTTCAATGAAGCGGCATGCACATTGATCTCTTTGTTGATGATGGAAGCTGTGAACTTAATGAAATGAATACTTTAAATAGACTTTAGGGGCGATTATAAGTTAAGACAACGTTTTTTAAATGATTTTCATCATACTTCTTTTTGTATAAAAAATAAATATAATTTATTGAGACTGAGAATATTTTACATATATATTGAAGTATATACCTGAATATACCTGAATATATATGAAGTATATATTTAAATGTTCGAAAAAATGTCTTCTTTGGAAACACCGAAGATATTAGCGACCCCATATTGCAGGTCACAATCAGTCTCAGCCTTTTGCATTATGGAAGCCACGAATCTGCGTGGATCAAACGAGGCTGGAATTTACTTTCTGTGTTTATGTTTCCCTTCTATATGATTCTAAATTCCTCAAAAAAAAAACTTAATTAAATATATAGAAAATTGAGTTTGTTGCAGTGATCAAACCAAAAAGCAAACTTTTTTGCCATTTTTTTATAACATTTTTCTTGCAAAAAAAATATATATATTTTATATGATGATACTATTTTATATTTTAAGTACATGTAGAGCGCAGTACTATGAAGAAAGTAACTGCCTATTTTTAAAACGATTGGTTGCAAACTTTTCAAACTAACGTGTAAGCAAGCTAAAAAAAAAGTCATTTGAAAAAATCTCTTGCTCGCGGCCTGTAGGAGAACTGCTCACTTTAATGACTTATAACAGCGGAACGAGTCGGAATTTCCGTTTAAAATTATGAGAACATATTTTTTAATAGTCTTACTAACAATTTATAAAATAAAAAAAATTTGTTTTCTTAACCGTCTAACTCTATTTCGCGCCTTAATAAAAAGTGAAATCTTTTGAAGACTATTATGCCTATAAAATTTCGTCAAATTTTCCAGCAGACCGATTCGGTTGCTACGCTTTGGAAGAAAACTTGAGACTTCTTTAGTCTTGAGATTATTTTAGGGACATGCTAATTATGTTTATCTGGTTTTATAACGCTTTACCTGAAAAAGGGATATATCAAATGTTGAGCAACATTGGTTGCATAACATTAAAAGCATCACAAAGCTAGCTTTTGAATTAACGATTTAATTGAACACAGTTTAAAATTTACACACCCACCATATCGTTATGTCTGATCGAAGATTTCTAGCAGGAACTGAACCTTCGACATTTTCTATGCTGCCGTTCTAACACTGGTGTTAATATACCCATGGGAAAATAGTATTCATAACTTAACCTTTTATTAAGCTTTTATTCGGTTTTTGTGGTGTCTTTTTCAATAAAAAAGTTTTTTTTTTCATATTTACCAGAAATTAGTCACCACACAAATACATTTATTCACATTACCACTATATTAAATCTTGGCAATATCTGCCTCTTCTAAAATGCCGGTCATAAAAGAAGGGGTCAAATTTTGGACCTGTTTTTTTTTTCTTCTGTTTTCTGAAAAATCGATTGTATATTTGTTTAAGAGTAGTAAATAGGTGGCAGCACAGCGAAAATTAAAATCCCATCGAAATTTAAAAAAATAAGAAAATAAAATCCCATCGAAAAATTAGCTAAGAAGAGTAAATAGGTGGCAGCAACGCAAAGTAAAAGAAATTGTTCTGATACTTCACTCTCTCTCTCTGTACCTGGAGCGAGCTCTCGAGGTATACTCAAGACAATACTCTCGCAATGAATACTTCGGTATAGTCTTTCAATAATCAAATCGGATAGCAAAAAGTTCTCTTAGTAAACTGGTCGTCGAAGGGGCAAATCAATTATAAATAACTAGTAACTAGTCAAAGCAATGGGCACTATGCACAAAAAGTGACTCGATTCTCAGTGCAATTGCTTAAGCTTGACCACACACTCACTCATGCATCGAACTATCCTCGTACAAATTTATAATAGATATTACAGCAACAACTCAGCATGCGGTCCGTTGATTGTGGCCATCTCCCGCTTTCTTGGGCCCCACTGGCTAACTGTCAAGTAATCATTTCGGCACACACACATGCACATCGTTGCACATGTGTATGTGTATGTGTATGTGTATGTGAATGCAGATTTATTTATTTATTTTTTTTTCACTTTAATTTTTTGATTGAAGACTTTTAAATATTTGCTTGAATGTTCAGCATGCAAACGTCATTTTTAATTAAATCAACAACATTTTACTGGAAATGTCAATCTATCAATTCGAACGAATGTAAAGTGCAAATTATGACCAATTCTGCACGGTCAATATGTAATCAATATTTAATTTGCACTCAAGTTCACACACACACACACACACACACACACATATGCAAATTTTCACTAAATGGAAGCGATCGATTGCCAAAAAAAAAGCAAAAAACACACTAAACCAACAACAAGAAATTTTAACGAAAAACATCCATGGCAAACACCGACAACCGAAGTGCAAACAACAACAGCAACAACAACATAGATGATAAAATAACCGCTGAAAGCGCCGATGGCGACGATGGCTCTGCTGGCTGTGCGCTACGACGTGCATAGCATCTCCATTAAAGCGATTTCAAGCCATTTGGTTTGCTTTGCTTGCTTTTTTCAACGATTTATTATAATTTCACATTGTGTTTTCGATTTGAGCCTTTTTTTTTTGCTTTTTTTTGTTTTTTTTTTTGCTTTGGTTATGTTTGCTTTATTAAATGCTACAATAACAACAAGTGGCAGCGCCAACACCAACACCAACATCAACAGCAGCGGCATCTTCACGACAACCGACGATTAATGCACAATAATAACAACAAAATATTGTATTTCGAATTTCGAAATGTTCACTGCAACAAGTTTAAGTTTGATTTGACGTCAGTGGCATTTAAGCGCGTGTGTAATGCTTGAATCTGTGGCGCCACTAATCAAAAGCTGGAAATTAAATATACCGATTAATTACCCCTGGGGAATTTTGGAAATAACGGTGCAAAACACTTTTCGAAAACTAGTGTTACAGCGTGTTCAAATTTCATTTCGGTAGGGGGGGGGGGGGGAAATATTGAATAAGTTTAAAGAGAGAACAGGCGCCACGAAGATTGGAAATATTTTTTATTTAAATTGGTAATTAACATTTTGTGTTGGCACATTTTTCGAATACAACATCAACATCAATTGAACTATTTTCGTTGCGTTTGCCTTTACTTTTTCAAGTAAAGACTTTAGCGATTGTTAGCTTTGAGCTCTTCAATGGTCCGACGAATACTGGGGTTTTCATAAAAATAAGCCTGGATGTAGTCAAATCTTGAGATCTGGGTGGTCAGTTGTCTTGTCTTGCCGAAACCAATAAAAGTCAGAACATTTTTGAAACAATTGCGAACAGATGTAATGATCCTATGGCGTTTTGTAAATCTTAAATGGATCTTCTGTGCTCCAAATACGACTATTTGGTTTTTTAAAACCACCAGACAATGTAGAATGAATCCGGTTGACATTGAGTTAACACATTTGAAGAAATATTTTCAATGTCAAATGTCAGTGTTAAACGTCTTTCGACGCATTGTTTCGAAGTAAAGCGTTTCATGGTTAGAATTGAGCTGACTTGAAATTTCCAAAACGGGTCTAAACGCCTCAATCGGTTGCTAAATGTGAAAGTGATGCATTTTCTATATATCGACATTTTCCGTAATCGGAACTCTTTATATTTTGAATCTTTATTTGCCATCTTCGGGGATTACTAAAGATTTATAGTATACTGTTAATTCCGATTCGCTGCATAAATTTCCCTTAAGATATTCGAATAATCGATACTAGTTTAATTTATCAGTTCGTTGGGGTTTAGTTCTCATACCTTTAGCCAGGCGGACAAACTGACTGGGATCGAAATTAATTGCCCTAGGAAATCTGTGATGGGCTCGAGGCGTTTTGTCGAAACATGAGGGTTTTGATCCACTTTCACTAGTTTTTAACATAACAAGGGACCTATATAGTCCCTAAGTATAGGTTACAAGCATGGTACCATTTAATTAATTTTTTTATCACGTATTTTATATCTCGATAGGGCTGAAGTTCCTACCGGAAGAATTATTTTTATGTCTTCGGAGCGAATGTTTTATTTTCGGAAGCAAAAAGGACCACATTACCAAGAAAGGAGGTTCACCGATGACTTTTGATGAGATTTCGTTTGCAAACAGTTCTTTTGTGACCTGAACTCGGCCTACTTTCCGCAGAAAATCCATGGTTTTTGGTACGAACCTGGTGGTGACGCGCTTTGTAGTGAAAACAACATGAACAACAATGTGTTAAGGTGATTTACAAGAGTCGAAATTCATACAAATGACAAAGGAGATCGAATTTTTGCTAACCTAAGAAATGCCCGCAAATACGGCATTTACACAGGCTAGATTAAATTTATAGAGCTTAGTTTTTTATTTTTTCCGAACCATTATTTAATACAAATAAGCGACAAAGAAAATTAATTATAGGTCTCAATTATGTGGAGAACACTGTATATTGTTAACCGTTTTGAAAAACTCCATTTATCATTTTTGGAAATGTTTCGCAGAAGTAGCGGTTCGTCAGTATATAATATTAAGAAGGGCTTTGTATAAACCAAAATGTTAACCAAAAATTTTATTAAAACATATCCCAAATTTAACAAAATGAAAGATTGAATAAAGTGATTTTGTGAAGATAATTTGACCTCTTAATGTTGAAAGGATGATGTAAGTATTCGTTCGTTTATATTTTGTGATACTTTTCATTGTGATACTATCAGTTCTAAACGAAAGTATTTGGGCTAGGTTTGAATTGGAAGCGATATGGCGAACTTCTGGATGAAGGTTCCAACAAACCCCTTGGACTCGAGTGTTCAGCTAACTGTAGTTTCGACCCAGCAGCACATTTTTGAGTTTTCAGGCAAACCTAACCTTTAAAGACACTCCAATCTGCTTAATAAAATGTTCATACTTAATTTTAAGCAAATATCGGTTTAAATTCCTTTCCATTATTCCAACAGCTAGAATTCTATTTCTTTTTTTATATATGCCTGATCTGCAAAAATTATACTTTCCATAAAAAATATGCAGCACTTTTGTTGTTGTTATTGGTTTTTTATTAACATCTTAACATATTATTATTCTCCTATTTGCATCTACACCGCCAAAATCTCCGTTTTCCATATCCAGCAGACGTCACAGCGAAATTTCTCGTCGACAATTTTGCGGACATGTGTCATCCTGTATGTGTGATTTATAGCTCTGACACAAACCATATGCAATCATGAGCCCAGCACAGACATAACCCTCAGTTGAAGCGGAAACTCTAACACAGTGCACATAAAACAGTGAACAGTTTGCTGCACACTGTGTTGCACTCACAGAGTCATATATTTGAAGGAATACAATTTGTAGCAATGGTATGTGAATATTTTTGCCAATTTGTTTTTTTTGTACTTTTTTTTATTATTTTTTTTTAAATTTTTCGTAATTTTTCTACAATTATTTTTTTTATAATTTTTGCTTATTTCATTGCATAAGTTGGCATTACTGCATTTGTATATATCTTCACATACGTACCGTAAAATTCTTTTTTTTTTTACAAATTAAAACACACAATTTAAACAATTCGCTAAATATGTTTATAAATATTTAAGTTGCATCGGAATTACAAAACTTCTTAAAAATGCGTAAACTTCAGTATAATCGACATTTCGTATTACATTTTAAGTATAATAAATTGAATAGTTCACATATACGTGTATATACTGTAAAAATGTGCGCGCCAAACATTTTCTATAAAGTTTAATTCAATGTGGTAGACTGTCAAGAAACGGTCGTTATCGATTTTATATATTTCTATAAGTTTTGATGAATATTTAAGCTTGTTTTTTTTTTGTTGTTTGTTCACTTACAAGTGAAGAAATTTTAATTTGTTTTTGATAAGAATTAGAATTTAAAAAAAATTTAAAATGATATAGATATATATATTCAAGTATATATGTTCTACCAAATATAAACGCACAATAGACGCCGCAAAGACGCTGCTTAAAGTTAAATCAGATACTTATAAGTATGTATAAAGATAACTTAATATACAAAATGTACAAATGCGAGCGAGTGTAAATACAATTTTCGTAGAAACATTCATTTTTATTTTTTTTTAATATGATTCAAAGAATTACATACATAAGCATATGTATGTATGTATGTATGTATTGTAGTTAATTAAGTAAGCATTAAAAATATACTGTAAGCATATTGGCGTTCAACAATCAACA
Organism: Bactrocera minax; assembly: GCA_021498325.1. Lineage (NCBI taxonomy): Eukaryota > Metazoa > Arthropoda > Insecta > Diptera > Tephritidae > Bactrocera > Bactrocera minax. Next base: position 5,557,749 of record JAKEEE010000004.1, read on the forward strand.
AAGTAAAAATATATTTTCGCAAATTAAATATAATTTTTTTTTTATTATTATTATTTTAAGTAGATATATTCTCGTGATGAAAAATTTAGTTGCTATTTTTATTTTTGTATGTATGTATGTAAGCGGAAAGTGAGCACTATGCATATAAATTTTAATGCGCGTAAAACACTAAGAATCTTTCGTTCAACTATTTATGGCAAACAAAGCGCACAAGTCTACAAACTTTAAATTCATCGCGCCTACCGCACCTTACTTATTAAAATTATCGATTTGCTGCAGCACCCAACTGCGCGACGCTGCCGCGCTCATGTGCGGCGGGCAGATGACAAGATGCGCAGGTTTGCCAGCGAAGGACTGCGCATCCGCGCCCATCGGCAATTCCTTGCGCGGCGACGCCACTTTATTGATATTGACGCGCGGTATGCCGGTTGGTTTGGGTGGCACCTCGGGGTTGGTGCGATTGCGCGCCGGTGGCGGCGGCGGTGGTGGACTGTTGGGTCGCTTAATGCCATCGCTGGACTCATAGTCTGCGCGCTTCTCATTATCATCGCTATAAATTGCCGAGTCACGAAAATCATTCTCCAGACAAGCCTCCACATTATCTTCATATACAAAATCAGAGTTGCTGGCATCGCTGCTTAGCGCTGAGCTGGCGGCGCGCTTCTGATCGCAAACGCTGTCATTGGAAGATGTGAGCGAGAAGACCGAATCGCGCTGCAGTGATGCGTCGGAGCTGGCGTTGACGTTGACGGTGAAGAGTGTACGCGGATCGGCGTAGTCCACATGTGCCATGCGTTCGCCCACCGCTTCACTGCCCTGCCGATGCAGGATGCTTTGACGGCACATTTCGGTTACATCGGAGACGCGTCGCTCGGGCGGCTTATTCGAGCGTCCAAAGCTGAGCGCTATATTATCAATGGATTTACGCGCGCGCGGCAATAACGAATTATGTGATGAGGATATATTCTCATGTAAAGATTTGCTGCTCATGCCGTTGGAGTTGTGCGCGTTGGTGCTAAATAAGCGCTTCATTAGATTCTTTGGTATGGGACGCGCGTAGACAGCTTCAGTATGTGAATTGTTGGTGTTGTTGGAGATCATTGAAATATTGCTCGCCGATGCGCACTCAACATTGATGACTGTATTCTGACTATCGCGTTTCAACGTGCAGGTCGACGAAGAGGTGGAAGAGCCAGAGCTGACGCGTTGATCTTGCGGCACCTCAATTGGGTCGCGACGCAGTTGCGCTTCGCCACTGCTAGTGCGCTCTGCCAGCATTTCATTGCCAATCTGTTGCAGCGCGCCTTCTGGTGAGTAAACAAGTGTGACATAATCCGACTCCGGACGCGGCGCTGGTGGTGATTTTCGCTCGCGCGTCTTGCACTGCTGTGCTGATACTGAACGCCCCAGCACCGGTGAGAATTTGTATGGTACATGTACATTGCGTAGCAGTGACTCGTAAATAGGCTCCTCATCTTCTTCGACTGGCGTTGTTTGGGGCGCGTCGTTAACAGCTTGTTCATTCTCAGACTCGAGTGGCGGCGGTGAGCGCGATGGCGGCCGTGGCGGTAACTCATTTAGCAGCGGATAGTCCGGCGACTCGGGACTGCCAGGCGCGCTACCACTGCCGCTACCGCTACCACTGCCGCTGCCGCTGCCACTGCCATGCTCCGACGCGCGTTTGCGTTGCTGTTTCTTCTTCGCAATGCGCTCAAACTCCTTGTTTTGTTTGAGTAAATCTAATATTATATCTGCATCCTTCTTCTTCAACGTGGTCAGCAGCTCTTCGCATTGCTTCTCCAGCTGCATTTGTATGCTGTCAAGATTCTTCGTAACCGTTTTGGCATCCTTTTGTGCGCTGCTGTCTGCCACTTGTTTCTCTTCTAGTAAATTTTCCGTGGACTCAGTAATCTTTAGCTCAGTTTTGGGCGCATCATCAAATTCACTCAAATCCATGTAGAACTTGCAAGTTTCCTTTGTTTTGCCAGTACGTTGCTTCTTCAATGTGGCAATGCGCTTGGGTATTGTCTTGTGATTGTATTGTTTGACCTCAACTGACTTGCTCGACTTGGACTTGCGCGCATCGAGATTGGTATTGCTGCCATGCAGCGACTCATTCTCCTCATCTAAATCTTCACATTGGAAACTAATGCGCGGCACCGATTTGCTGCGCTCCTTCAACGCCTTCAAACCGAACAGCGGCGACTTGGGCGAGGCGCAAGCGCTGCGCCGTTGCTCACGCATAATGCAACTGGCCAGTTCCTCCTTCGCCGTTACATTGTGCTCATGCTTCAGCTCCTTGGTGCTGCCGCTTTCAGCGTTATCAGGCTTCACCGTGCTTGCCTCATCTATTTTGCCCTTATTCTTAATGACTGCGGCGAGCTTATGCAACGCGGGTAACATATTATCGTCGATGCTGTTGGTGCGTGCCAGCGGTTTGCCCTCTTTCGCTGCTGTCAAATCATTTGTGGTTGTTGTGGTCGGTGAATCTCGTGTCGCGTTTTCGGCCAGCTCATTGAAACAGTCAAAGGATGTGGAATTGGTGACGGTCTTTCGCTTGAATTTCGAACATTTGCGTATCTCGCTGCGTCGATACTGATTGCGTCGTTCCAAGTAAACGGGAGTTGTCGAAGTCGAGTGCAGACTCCACTTCCAGGTGTTCTTGTCCGGTGTGCGGTCTGCAAGCAAGTAAGTAAGCACATTTATTTTCTTATTTTCTCTTACATATTTAACGTATTCAATTTAAAAAATGCTGTAAATAATAGTTCTTATAAAAGCAGTCCGTGTGGCATGTACAAAATGCGGCACAAACATTTTGTGCTTTTCCTTGAAACAACAATGCAAATTTACTCTCGTGTGCAATGGCGAAGTAATGTTTGTGCCGTGATATCGCTGTTGAGACGCATACTAAGCAGAAATGAAACGCGAAGATGAGTTTCATAAACATATGTACAAAGATGAATTGCTATTACAGAAGCTCAAACTCAAGTCGCTCTTTCGCCATATTGCTGCTGCATTGATAATTTGACTACGTACTTAATTTGGAGTTCCTTACGGTAAGGTTTAGAGATTGCATTTGCAAGATTCCGATTTGATTCCTAATGCCCCATACACAATGTATAGAATTATATATATATATATATCTATCCTTTACGGCTTAGCTAGATATAGAGGTCAGCAAAGCCATAGGTTTAACATTGGCTGCCGAGGATCGACCTCCTTTAGAAAACATCACTCTACATAATTTTCACATACACCATGAAAGAGATCTCAAGCATTCGATACGGTTTAGCTACGTCGGTTGTATAAAACGCCTTTGATACTGAAAATATCGGCTAAAATACTTTCAAAATTAGCCAAATCTTTTTCTGACTGAAATGCTGGACGCAGCTTGATATCAGTAGTGCATGTTGGGGAATAAATATTTGTTAAACTCTTTTTTGGCTTTCTACAATAATTCTTCGACTAAGCGAAAAATCACCTCCACTTCAGCAAACGTTTCGAAAGCACCCTCTCTCAGAACACACGAACATTGAAACTATGAGTATTTCAATTATTTGCTGAGAGAGAGCGATTATCCGTTTAAATGATGATTACAGGCTTCTAACGAACCTCCCAGATTTTAGCATCCTAATCATAAGAGATAGGTACAAAGGACGGTACTTAGCCCGAGTTCTTTTTTTGGAGGGTGTTTTTTTTTTCAAAAATGTTAAACATGATCTCTATAAGCTAAGTCTATAGAGACTGACTAGACCTACAAATCTGTTAGGAGCTATCAGAAATGCCTTGAATCGGAAGATTTACAAAAATAATCAATAAAAGCGAGAATTTTTATGCGACAAAGTTGTATTGTAAAATGTGTTTGGTCATAAATTTTCCTAAAAGAGTACAAAAAGGCTGCTATAGATCTGCACATTCGTTGCTCACTTCGAGCTTCATATAAAAAAAAAATTTGTGTATGTCCAGCAGATTGTCGAAAGTATCCGGATCCATAACTAATTCTTTTTAGCCAAGATTGAAAAAAACGTATTCTCAGTACAACTTTGTACAACTCTTCATCTATCAAAACAGAGAAGGGTTGTGTTTCCTACTACATAAAAGGTGACAGCTGTTAGAAAATATCAAAGTATTGGATTTCCGACACAAAATCTTTTCAAGAGGAATCTAAATCTCTAAAAAGTACAATTTTCTGGAATGCTAATTGGGAATTTGGGTATACTTTCAGTTATATAGAATTTCTTCTACCCAAAATAGCTCCCTAAAAAAGGAAATCTTTAAAAGTAAAAGAGCGACCCAAAAATTCCGTTTTGTCTAAGCGGTTCTAATCTGAAAATGGTACAACCATAAATTGCTCGAAGAATTCTCTGTAGATTCTGCTGCAATTTGTACAACATTTGATTCTAAATCAATGCGAGAGGGTGTAGATTGCTTTATTAATTCACAGAGGAATAAAAACAGAATCTTACTTCTATATAGCAGAAGCGAAATACTGAAGTTTCAAGTTTGGCAGGCAAAAACAAAAAAAAAAAAAAACAAAACAATAAAATAATCAGCTTCCCATCAGCAATAACCAAAAGTACGAATTTACATATTCAAGATACATGCATTAAATTTTAACACTAAGTCAGCAAATGCTATCTTCACTCAACAATAAAACTGCAAACACTAAACACTGTAGACACTGTAGACACTATATGAATTCATGATTAATCGCAACTAGAATTTGGTGCTTTGATGAAGTGAATTACGGTGATTAGTTTTGAAAGCAATGACTGATTGTTAGTAGCAGTGCACGCTGCAAAACTCAATAAGTACATATATATATATATATCTAAATATACATAACTGTATATAATGTGATAGTTAAGCAAGCAACAGTAATAAACAACACCAATAACAACAAGCTAATCGATTCAATTCGTGTACTTACTACTTTCGTGTTTAACCCACTGATGGCCGATTTTACGAGTATTCTTTTTGTTTGTTTGTTACGGTAAAGACAAAATTTTTAGCTACGTTTTAAGCTTTCTTGTGAAATTGTTAGTTACTGTTGTGTTTGTGTTGTGTCTAAAATTTTACTATTTAAATAAGCGGAATAAAAATGTATGTGGAAATGGAAACGCCAATGGAAGGATTAGCGTTGGCCAGAGCAAAAGCTATGCAATTTATAAATATTTTTTAACTGTTTGTAGTTGTTGTAAGTCTTTCAGGTTTGTCTTTTTTTTTACTTTTAAGCGCTAATTGATTATTAAATATTGCATTTTATATAATTTTTGCTTTCGTAGTTGCATTATCGCACAGGTTTTTTTTTTTATTGTTTTATTATTGTAGAAGCGTGCCACGTAAAATGAACGCCCTTATTCCACTGTAAAAGGAGGGAGAAACAGAAGAAATTTGCTTGGGTAAAAACGTAAAAATGGGTAAATGTTAGTAACTATATACAGAATTATGTTAAGTGATTATGCCAAAAATTTTCTTTTTGTTGTTAGGGACGGACAAAATACAAACTTGATGATAAATATGTGAAATGGATGGGAATATATAATATATATTATTAAATAATGTATAATTAATTTTTAATTTTATATACATACTCATATATTTTTCATATACATATCTCATATATATATTTAACTTAGCATATATTAAATTATTTGCTATAAATATATATATATATATATGTAAGCTTTTAGTAGTTAAGCTTATAAGCAGTTTCGATGCGATGTTCTTCAATTATGTCTTTAAGCATCATTTGCCAAAGAATATGCTGACTGAAAAGTTATAATTTGAACTCAAGAAATTAATTTAATGATGATGTAATATAAATACATATGCAAGAGGTAAGAAAATTGCACTGGATCTTGAAAATTTTCGCAATGAAGAGGTAAACAGAAGAAGAGGTCGTAACATTCTCTGGTGCGACGAAACCACGATAAATTTATTTAGAAGCTATAGCAACGGAATGTTCGTCAATCTTAAAGCGAGTGGTTTCACGTAAAGTTCGCAAAGAAAAAAGGGAACTGTGAAGAATGGAGGTGGTAGCTTTTAATAGAAAGTGGCTGCCTGGCTGCTTTTCATAGCAATGTATTGATCCTAATATATTGAAAATGGTACTGCCACCATATATTTGTAATATAATATGCCAATTTCAGCTTAAGTTTCAACAGCGTAATGAGACAAAACCCATTTCCAGCCAGGGAAAGGACTGATTTAGCGAAGAAAAGGTGGAAATTCTGCCGTGGCCTAGTCAAACTCCAGATCTCAATAACATTAAGAATCTATAAGATGAACTCGAAAAAGACAATGGAAGCACTGTTTGCCAAAATTAATCCCAACTTTAAGAAAAGACCTATTTTATTAATACTTCTGCTGCGATCAATAGAATCTTAACATCGTTTATACCGGCAAGATTTGGAGAAGCGCGTGAATATAAAGATAAAATACTGAGAGCAATACGAACAATAGAAAAATTACAGAAATTTACATTGATTAGACACATCAGCCAATATTTGAGGCTTTTATTACGACAATATCAAAAGTATTTTAAAATAGTTTTCAAAACACTATTGAAAAATAATAAGAAAATAAATAACGAATTAGTTGAGCACAACAAAAATGCATACATATTATATACTGAACATGACTGTATATACTTTAAAATTAAGGCGACTTATAAGAAATATATATTTTTTCAGTTTTGAGTAAGATAAAAACTAAAATTAATACATTGAAAAATAAGCAAAATAAGTGAATAATAAGCAAAGACTTATAAAACGAGGGAATTACGGTTAGCTAAATATTACCTTCCTATTACTTGTCGACTAAAAACTTCATAAATAAATGAAAAGGTTTCAATTGAACTTTAACTTGCCACCACATACCGCTACAATGCTAAATTACCAATTACCCACAATAAATAAGCATATAAAGTTAGGTTTAAAAAATAATAAATATAAAGTTCTTAATATGCATCAAGATCATTTTCAAAACCATCTTAACTTCAGACCTACAGCTCAACTATAATACCTACACTCTTGTTGCATGTAAATTTTGCATAAATAATTTTCATGTGTATAAAATTTCGGCGCTGACAGAGACAAGAAATATAGTTAACCAAAAAAAGGGCTACAATGTGCACGCTCAACGCCAAAAAACATAAATCATTTATGTGGCAAGTCAAAATGTGCCAATTATCGGTGAATTTCCCTAACCACAAATATTTCCCTATTCACATATTCGTGCATACTTCGTGTACAAAAATAACAAAAATAACAAAAAAAAAAATAAAAAGTTTCTACATTTTGGCTAAAACAATTGCATACTAACATGCTTCAACTAAATTGCTTTCTCGACACATATTTCGTAGTTTCTTCCTTTTTTTTGTTGTATAACTGTCACCTCACCTTTTATACAGCGGTATATGGTGAGGCACAGAAGCGCCACATTGACGCCGCGACAAGTTACAATGAAAAGGGAAAACTTTCAATTTAAATCAACAGCGAAAATAAAATGAAAATAAAGTTTTTCGCCGAAAGGAAACAAAAAACGAAGCGTAGACAGGCTACATGACAAAAGTGAAAAAACGAAACGAAACAACTGGGAATGAAGCAAGTTGAATTCCACAGGAACCTACTTATGTAAGCAAAATGGAATATGCACGGATTTTTAGACCTGAAATATGTGTATGTAAACATATGTGAAAAAAAGTAAAAATAAAAAAAATACAAATTTTTTTAATATTAAAAAAAAATTTAAAAAATAAAAAAAAAAATTTTTTTCAAAAAAATTCAAATTCAAAAAAATATTGTAAAAAAGGGGAAAAACCAGCTGTTGTTGTTGCCACCATAAACAAATAATTTAAGCAGTTTTGAGTGCTAACGGTGGCAACTGTGGCACGTCAGTATGAGCATATATGTAGTGCTGCCGCCCAACTGGCGACAGTTCATATGGTATATAAGTGCATATGTGTGTGTATGTATGTGCATGTGTGTTTGTGTGTGTGTGCGTTTCCATACCTTCCTCATCGCCCAACTTGTAGACCAACTCCTTAGCGCGATTTGGTATGTTGTCGAATTTCTCGAGTATGACTCCTTTAATGTGTTGCGCCCAGAGACGTTTCTGGTCACGATTTTTGGCTGTCAATTTGATTTGATTACGCGGCTCATGGTACGGTATTACATAAAAGCTCGTCGGTTCGCCGGGTAAATGTTCGCTAAGCATTAGATTATTTTGCTGTGTGAGAAATGAAAACAAAAAAGATGAAAAGAAAAATGAGTCAGCGAAATATATATGTAGAAATATAGGTTTATAGTAAAAGTAAAAATGACGCGCAAAATATGCTGCCTTCGAAAGGGAAGCTGATGCGGCAATGACATGTGTTTTCATAGTAGACTTTATGGTTTTAACTTACGTGTATGTAACTCTTGAATTGTAGACGATTATCCTCTTTGGATTTAGTAATGATCAGCATCGTGTCGAAAAGGAAGACCATGCGTGGCTTATTGTGCTCCATAAGGAGACCCTCTTGACGGAGTTCGCCCAAAACGGTAAGTTCTAGGGAAATAATTGAAGCGGAAGTAACTTAGTTATAAATTAAGCTTAAGTTATAAATATGCTTAATATTTAATATACATACAATTTTATATACATATACATATCATAGTATATACGGTCATATACCAACTATTTTAATTATTTAATTTTAATATCGATTTAGATTTTTAGTAAGGGTGGCAACGACGTTTCAAAAATTCAACCTTCAAATCAATATTAAAATAACACATAAACGCGGTACTACAAAATATAAACTTATTCATTTAATTTCCATTAAAACAATTATAATATAAAGTCAGGTGGCAACTCTGTCTTTTTTATAATTTGAAGAAATGCTTTTCTTAGTATAAATATTTTTAAAAAATTTCTTTTTTATTTATTTCTGAATTAAATCGATCTGGCAACTCACTTCGATTAACATCTATTTAAATTTTAATATTTTTTTTAATTTCCAAAATGTAAAAACTTTGAAAAAAAGGTCCTGTGTCGAACCTAATATTTTTTTTACCAGGTATTATAGTTAGTTTTAATATACATTTCGCGCCTTTCAACCCACCTGGTCCCAACCAACCGTCCAATATGCCAGATAGCTCTTTAACTCTTATTTGTTGCTCCAACTTACGCTTCACCTGATCGATATTACGCGCCACTTGTCGCATGATTTCGTAGGCTTGCAACACTTCCTTCACATCGCAATGCTTACGAAGGTTCTAAAAGAGAAACAACAACTCCATTTAAGTGGAAATATGCAAAGTATTTGTGGATTTGTCGGGCGCTTACGTCCAATAGCAGATGATATTTAAGTATACGTTGCACCGGCTTCAGCAAATATGAACCGAGTGGCAATTTGTGTTGCAACATTTTTTGTGTGGACGTCAGCAGTGCGTTGGTGTGTGTGGCCTGTAACAGTTTGGTCAGCAGTGATATGGCTTCAGGATAACTTGTACTGAAAAGGGAGAAAAATGTGAAGAAAAAGATCAACAACCGGAAAACACTGCTTTGAAAATTTTAATTGTGGGATGCTTTTAAATTGCGAAACGGGTTTTTTAATAAATAGTAGCATTAGAGCATCCTATTTCAGTAAAATATATTTATTATTTTCTAAAATATTATTATATAAGAATCTTTCAAAAAGAAAAAATCTTTTCAATAAAAAATATTTTTCAAATTATTTGTAGAAAAAACTTAAGTTGAGATTTTTTTATTTTCAAAAAAATCTAACGAAAAAACCATAAGTTTTTAATAATTAATATAAAAGAAATAAAAACTGAAAAATCGTAAAAAGTCGTCAAGAAACATCTCCAATCCGAATCAGTTGTTTATCAGCTCCTTGTGCAGAAATAAACAAGAGGCAACATTGGCCGAATACAGGCGCATGCTTTTTGCCTTTTGTTAAAGGTTTTTTTTCAGAATTTCAAGTTTGAAAATTTTTCATAAAATGGTAAATTCTAATGCTAGAATATAAATTATATACAAAATTTTAATAAGGTTGGCAACCCTGTTATAACAACTTTTTAACCTAAGTGCTTAAGAATATTCGCTTTATTGCATGCATTTGCAAGCTTTCAAAATAATAATTTATTTGCTTAGTATTTTTTTTCAGGTGGCAACTCTATAAAACAATATCTTTGCATTAATATTTTACACAGTAACTGTTTTACAATATCAGTTACGAGGCAAATAAAATATGATCTAAATAAAGAAATAAATTAACTAGTCTGCTAAGCCATCGATATTAGAGAGTAATTTTGGAAAAGTAAGTCAAAATGTTATATAAAAAAAATTTTTTTAAATAAACATGCATATAGATTTTTAGACACGCATTTGAGATCCATTGGAAAATGAAAACAAATTTGTTTTCAAGAACTACTTCCTTTCCTTTCCTTTTCTTGAAAACGACGTAATTCTCCAGTTGAGGTACCGCTGAGAAACAAGGTTGGACGTTTTTGAACGAATTTCGAACTATATTTAGACTCACGCTTAAATCTTTATTGGGTTGCCAAGAACTTAATTTCGTGCATTTTTTTATATATATGAAAATAAAACAAACACTTATCGCCCGATAAAAATCACCATTGTCAAAGAAAAAATTCGAGCCAGGGTCACTGCAAACAAAAGTTTTAAATGCCAACTAAAGTGCAACTGTCAGAATGCAAAGTTTTGCGAATGAATAAAAAATATGCCAGTAAAGCACATAAATTGCTTTGACGATAGGAGTCAAATACCAAAGCGACAGAATGTCACTCAAAGCGACCAAGGCGAGCGTGAGGGTGGCGAGGCAGCTGGTGGTGGCAGCTCTGATGTTAGCAGCAAAGAAGAATGCAAATCACAATCATGAAATCATCATTTTTGCATTTTCTTCCATAGCGGTGTGCTGTGGCAATTGGCAAGCAAGCAACCAGTACCCGAAACGTGTGTTGTTCGCCTGTCAGCGTGCACTCAACTAACTGACAGTGACAGAAAACAACTGCCAGCGCACTGATAGCGCAGCACTCTCACGAAAGCTTGAAGCTTTTTGCACAGTTAGCCCAGAACTGTCCGAATGGCTTATTGGTAATGTCATCACTTCATGCTGAATATCTATCGGAGTATCTACTGAGGCTGAAGACTCAGCTCAGACTAAGCTAGTGGTAAATATGAATGCTTGAGAACCAACAAAAAACAAAAAAACAAAAAAAAAAAAACACAAACAATAGAAATAACAACAAACACACAGTAAGTAAGTAATAGATGGCGTGTTTGACAACAACGAACTTCTAAGCCGCCACCAATCTAAGCGACCATCCATCCACCAGTTTGGTTGCATCGCTGTGCGCTTTTGGAGGCAACTAGTGGAGCAGTACTCAGCGCTTGTCTAACTGTCGTCCCAGCAAGCTAACTAGACACCTATATATGTATGTATGTATATTTGTAGCTAACTGCATGACTGTCTGCATAACTAACTAGCTGCGCCTGATTGCTTGGTCGACTGGCTGGCTGGCCGTTTGCCAAATGAAGTAACTGGACTGTTTCAACTGGCTGCGTGTCTATCTCTGTTATGCTATCACTCGTTGCTCTGCCGTCTGCCACGTTCGCGTTAGGCCAGCAACTAGGTTCTGCAGGCAATATTCCACCTATCTACAGTCTAGGTAAAAAGTATGCGCACACAATGGGAAACCACAAAAGCGCAACTCTTCTTTTCTTTTTTTTTTCTTAATTTCTATTTGGTTGTTCTCGAAAAGAAATCAAGATCATCGTTTTCTTTTCGCTTAGTTTCTTGTTAGCATAATTTTTTTTATTTTTTTGTTATTTGTTTTTATTAATTTCATTTATTTTTCTTTTTTACTACAACACGCTTCTACCACTTTCATGCTCTGTTAACTGATTAACCGTGTTGGGGCATTGCTAGCTTGGCTAACGTTGATGTTGTTGCTATGGTCCATTGCATTTGGTGTGCAAATAAAATTTAATTTGGTGTCTGTTCCGGTGAAAAGAAAATCGTATGAATTTGAAATAATAAAATCAGCGACACGAAATTGGCAAGCCAGTTGTGCAAAATCTGATTAGACAAACGAAAGAAGCGGCAAGAATTTATAAAGATATAAAAGCCCATTTGGCCGACCATTAGATATGCAAAGGTGAAGCTAACCATAATTTTTCTCCTTTTCCAGTTTTTCAAAAAATTTTTAGTAGTATTTTTAAAAACGGCACAATTTCAGTCTATTTTATATTTTGCTTCCATTTTTATTTGAATACTTTTTCTTTATTTTTGTATTCCCTGTTTTACAATATCATCCTAAATGTAGGCTATACTGTCGCCCAAGCTAGGTCGCACACCTAAACTGTTTTAAAACCCGTCTAACAGTGACAATTATTCTTTTATTTTATTCAATTCACCAAAACCCACTAAGATAAAGGGTTAGGCAAATCTAGCATATTCAAAAAATCGATTTTTGTTTGACCTAAAGTACAGTTTATGATCCTAAAATCATTACTAAGTTGGCGGAATAGTGAAAAAAGATTTTTTCCCCGTCTAATATGCTATATTGGCGAAGAGTTCGGGTCAGTCAGCTTCAGCACGTAGAACGTTAAACACGTTTTTCTCGAAACTGCATTTTTCAAATTGGGTGAAGATGGTACTCAGAGAATCTACATCCATTACATACATTCTCGTACATTATCTAGTAAACTACGTATGTTGTTTTCTTGTTATTCTTGCTCCCTCTTTTATAAACAATTTACCGCTAATTTTTTCGGTCAAAAATGTTCACTATTCTACAAGTCCATCATTTTGCGAAAAATTGATGTAAAGCTGAAAACATTAGTACTTTCCTAGAATAACGCTTTCCAGAAATACACAAATAAATGTTTAATAAAGACGAAAAGTGTAAAACTCGATTCCTTTTTCTTACTCCCAGAATAACTTGGCAAAGTTTGGCATTTTTAAGGTCTCTAGACTGGCGTAAACCCAAAAGGAAAGTTTTGCATACTTCTGTGAATTTTCACTTACCAATATGTTGTGTATACATCAAATCTTTCGCGCAATTCTATAAAACATTTCGCTATTTTTCCCGGTTCCATACCAGAGTTGATTAACTGCTTCAGTAGCGTTGAGTTGAACTCATAAATCTCTTCAATATTTGAGAAGAGTATTTTCAGTTCGTCATAACGTAGGCAGGCACGTTCCTTCCAATCCGATAGATAACTGTAAAATTATATAAAAGAGTTAAAATGAAACAAAAAATTTAGTGATGCAAAGCTAAAAGAGCCTAGCTTTTGAGAAATTTCTATGGGAAGAAGAATTTAGGGATTTCCTATTAAATTTTTCACTCACCCTTTTATGACCTGCCCCAAGTCCTCCACATAACTGCGTTCAGAGTCGACTATCTCCAGCATGGCGCGCTCCAAAACACTCATACCACTATGTGGATCCATAAGTTCATTCTCACTTTGATCGGCCAGACTTTCAACACTCGCCAAATACGATGTGGCCAGCTTGCCATTTAGATGATCCGAACCGGAACTAGAACTCGATGAAGTTGAGCAAATGGATGATGAAGAGAGTGGACGATGTTTCAGTTTGGCAATCTCCGGTAGCATTAGACCGCCTTTACGTGACTCTTTGGGTGAAAACTTTGACTTGATATCAGTTAGGCGATCCAAACTCTCCGCAGACATTTTGCTTGCCTCCTCCAGCTCTTCCAACTGTTCAGCTGTTGGCAACTTTATTGGTACCGCACCACCCAAAGTATTGGCCTTCGCTGCTAAGCTTTTAGAGCGCGCATAGGTGAGCATGGGTGAACCGGACACAGTTGAGGCGCAAGCTGCCGATGAGCTACGCACTAAAGGTTTAGAGATCACTGGCTTATTAATAGCTTCGATGAGTTCAACACTTGTCATCGATGAGTTCATGGTGTCCATTTCACTGAGCTTAAGCGACGCGAGGTCTTTTGAGATCAGTGGATAGTTTAAAGTCTCAACGAAATCAGAGGGTGACAAAGGTGCAGTGGCGATAAACTCTTTGGAAGGTATTGGTGGTGGCGTATTACGCTCCGTAGTTACATTATTATTGTTGTTCGCATTATTATTATTATTGTGATTATGACTTTGATGCTGTTCCACCGCCAGTGGCAAGCTGCTCGGTGGCAGCGGTGGACTTGCGGCAGTTATCATTTGCGATGTGGTGGCCAATTGCTCCATTTCAATTAATTTAATACTTTCTTGGCTTTCATAATTCGACAGTGATAACTGGTAATTGGTGCTAAAAGTGAAAGCACCAAGCGTATCGTTCAATTTTATGGCTGAGGTATTATTATTTGTCGGTGTAACCTCACCATCACCAGTAGAACCTTCCACACACGGTATGGGAACTATAGCCGGCGTCGATGGCTTTTTCAGACTACGCGCGGGCTTCGCTTCAGGGTATGAATGAAAGTTTAGTGCATCCAAGTATTCGGAACTGGAGTCGAAGGTCTCAACCAACTCGTTGCCCGACTGCGTTAATTTGCCGGTAATCTTAGAGAGCGGTATGTGCGATAGTTTTACTTTGTGTATGCTATTCGGCGTTGAAGTCGCGCTCGGCGGTGGCGCTTTCTTCACGTAGCGGTGATGCAGCGCTGGCGATTGCGCTGGGCTAGTTAAATGTGTTGGTTGCTGCTGTAGCGCGTCTATGTCCACAGTTTCCACGCGTTCCGCATCGGAGTGCGTAATTATGCGTTGGACATTTGGTGACAGTATGCGTATTTGATTGCGATGCTTGCTGGGGCTGTTGAGGCTGCTGTTGCTGCCCGAGCTGTGGTTGTATGGCGTTTCACGCGACAAGCGTGAACCCGTTGGGCTATTATGACAAGCGTTACCGCTACCACTACCGCTACCACTGCCGCTGCTGCTACTGCGTTGACTGCATGAGGAGGATGAGGAGAGCGAATTGAGACTGCGACTATTCTCACTGTAAGTATGCTTAATGCTGTGATTATGGACACTGTTATAGCTGTTGTTGTGGCTGTTGCTATAAGCGAGGTTAAGCAATGCAAGCGCGGTGTTGCGACCGCTGCCAAAGCCGCTGTCTGTAGTAGCACTCAAAGAAGCTCCAGCCTCCGGCGACTGTTCATTTGACTGTCGTTGTCGTTGTGGCACTGGTGAAGGTGAATGCGAAGGCTGTTGCTGCTCTTCCCCTACAGCGTGACAATTACTCTTATTTCTATTGCTGTCACTACAATTGCTGTTATTGATGTTGTTGTTGTTGTTATTGTTGTTGTTGTAGCCGTCTATGTGGAGACTATGTTCGACGCTTAACTTTTCCTCCGAGCTGAAACTTGAACTGCGTCTACTCTTATTGCTGAGCGTCGGTGAGTCGCTGTGATTGCTTGCAACACTTATATTACCGTTAGAATGCACATCAGTGCTAAAGGCGTTCCAGTTGCTGTATTCGCTTATTTTTATATTTTCGCCACTGCTGCTCTTCTGATTTACATTACCATTATTATTGTTGTTGTTATTAGTGTTGTTGTTGGTATTTTTGTTGCTAGCCTCGAGCGCACTCGTCAAGGTGTCGTAGATGCCCAAAAGTGATGGTGCCAATTCTGTGGAGCTACCTGCAGTTAACGAGAAGAAGAAGCATAAGCAAATCGGTTAGTTCAGTTACAAATTAGATGAGCATGCATGTGGAGTTAACGAACATGATTTGCATATATACGATAATGATTCTCTAATGCAGAAGTTAAGTAAAACACATGTTTTGTATGTATGTATTGGTATATTAGTGGCACTATATAGGCGGTATTGTTGCCATCTTCATTCAAATTAATAGTTCGGATCTCGAAAAACAACGGTGAAGATGAGATAAAATGGAACCATAGCAGATAGATCACTTTCAAACCCGAGGGTTATTCGGCGAAGGCGAAGAAAAGCGCAAAGCCAGAGCAACTGGCTCCAAATTTTATAAAATAAGTAGAAAATTATGTCTTATGATAAGAATATAGAACTTGAGGACCTGGCGTGGCCATTTTTAATTGAGAGAGCACAGAGTTCGCAGAGAATCCTAAAGGCCTTTTGAAGATTATATCAAAAGTATACAAAATCCTGCATGATCTTCATGAAGAAGCCACCTCCGGGACACAGCTGCCGAGGACTATGTTTTTGTGCTCCAATTACATTGGGTCTAATTGATTTGACTAAAAAGTTAACCTAGCCTTTCCTAAAATAGCCACATTGTTGTCTTTTGTCGGAAATTAAGTCAATGGAGAAGTCCAACTTCTGACAAAAGATCCAAATGAAGGGAACATCCCAAGGTAGCAAGCTGTCGTCCATATTTCACCTTCTCTGACACTATTATTAACCTCCAATATTCCTTACTGATTCTTTACCTTTTCCCAGCTGTAATTATCACTATTCGAGATTTTTTGAATGAGTTCGTGTGTGAGTTCAAGAAAAGCATTTTGTAAGAGAAGTTGAAGACGATTTGAAAATACGGCTGTAGTGAGCATGACCGAAGGGGTTGAAATATATAATATTTATTACTTCTGAAGAAGAAGAAGACCGTTATTAGATCAATTATTGAATTGTCTAGTAGTTTCTAAAATATTAGATTTTCTTTATTACAACCAAATATGATACGATCAAAGTATATTTAAGTGATTATACAAAAACGAAGTTCATTAACGAAGGAAAGAGTTGCATTATATTAGAAATTGCGAACAAAACCCAGACTTTTTGGATATGAGTCGCTTGAGATACGCAGATCATGTAAAAAAACAAATCAGGATATAAAAAGAAAACAAAATTTAGTGGCATCCCTGAAGTGAAATACAGAAGCAATGCGAACTGCATGCCACTGCAATGCGACATGCATAATTTTATTGCTGTAGTCAACAATGTTGCACTAATTTATGTGGCATGAACAACATGTTCACCTGATTGCCACAAACGTTAACGAAATACCATAGTATTTGGCATAACTGCCAAACATGCACTGGCACATTTGTGGTAATCAGCCAGACTGCCAGTCAGTTAGTTAGTCAGTCAGTCAGTGAAATAATTTTCTGCAAATTCAGTCAACAATGTTGCAAGTGGCACGCAGCACTTACATTTTGTGGCGAATTGAACTTATGTGTTGCATGTTGAAGAGCGTATGCAATGATATTAAGTTGTTGTACAACAGTAGTGCTGGCATTAAATAAGTATATATATATATACATAGGTATGTAGTTGAATGTGGTTGTAGTTAACGAAATTTGCATGCACTTGCCGAAACGAACATGCAGTAAGCGATTGATTGATGGCGGTAAACGAACTGACAGCCAAAGCCATAACCATTGAGATGTGGCAGATTGGCAGTTGAAAAGTCCGCAAGTTTTCATACAAATCATAAGCGCATCACGATAGCTTTACGCAACCGAAGTACAGTCTAAGCCCTACGAGCAGTAATTGCATGCTTAGTTTAGTTTATAATTGAAATAATAGTTTAGTACAAATTCTTATGAGATCTACAAGCCTCCACACTACACTAAGCATTATTAAATATGCAATGTGCAATATATGTAGAGTTCAACGCTTGCCATTATATGCCAAGGAATACAATTAATCAATTCGAGCGTTTGTGTACTTAGAGCCGCAGAGTCCTTTAGCTTGCCCATCATGCTGTCTTCGGCAAGTTCTCTACATAATTATGCTTACATATTGTGTGTGTATGTGTTTGTGGCAAAATACCTCAAGTTAAATCAATAATAATAACAAATTGTTGCATTTTCCATTGGCAATTTGCCTTCACACACATCCATCACTGACAGACGCACTATTGATTTCCACTTTGGTCCCTGATTTGTTCCCTGCCCATCACAGTTGGTCATTATGTATTTTACTTGGCTAGTGGTATCGACATCAGCCCATTGATTTGAGTAGTGATTTGAGTAGTGATTTGAGTGATTTGAGCGTTTATGCCGATGGATTGTTTTGTTGAATAGTTTTTGTGCGCTTGCATGCTAAAGTAATCATTAACTAGGCGCATCATAAATTCTTGCAATGAACAGGAGTGGGTCGTTAGCGAATTGTGTTGGCGCCAACAAGGTTTAGTAGTTCTTTCTAAACGGGGTATGGTGGTTGGTTCGAAAATTTAAGAAGGAAATTTATCATAGAAATTATTAACATAAAATACTTTAGTATTTACTGGTAATATATTCATAAAAATATATGAACTAAGTTGGTATCCTTCTTAAAAATTAAACCTAAAACTCTTTCAAATATTTAGTTCGGTTAAAATTATAGTTAAAATTAGTTTAGTAAATTTTGAGTACTTCAGTAAAAGATGTACAGACTCTGTTCCACTAATGCGAAAATAGTTTATTTTCTTCTTGATTCTTCTCAAGTAATACAAAAACTCCCAGCTCAGTCAAAATGTCAAAATCTTCGGCGACCCTTAGCCTTATTCATTAGGGCACTGCGAATTTTCTATATTCCCGAAAGTTTGGCAAAAGAGTACCAAATTCCATAAATTTTTTTCACACTCTTCTCTCTTTTTTTACGCTCTCTTACTCTCTTATTCTCTTACTCTCTGGATTGTACTCTCTCCATATTTTAGAAATATGGCGTGTATGGCATAATTTCTATAATTCTTAGGTTTTTGCTCTTGGCATAGACTCTATTCTATTCTAGAAATCTAGAAGAATATTCTAGAAGAAAAAGAAAAATCGTATTCTTTCAATCCGAAAGAAATTTTTTTAATTATTTTATAACGAGTGTCGAAATAACCTAACAAATTTTAGCATGTAATCGTTTCTAGATTACTACATACCGTGCTATATTCTGTCTTTATCGGGTTTACAATGAGCGCACACAACTCGTGACTACTAAAACTGAAAGCCTCCTTTCTAGGTTTGCTTTTTAGGTAACTTTCAGAAATATGCTTTTTAAGAGAAATAAATGGTTAAAATGAGAGACACATCGGTCTACCATATCGATAAGAGTAACTTGTACACTCTGACTAACCGAATCGGTTTGGATTATAAGGAGGAGTCTGTTTGTTCGACTAAATAGTTAATTATAAGGTACCTGAGTTGAATCGAAATTGCAAAAGCACATAACAAAAATAACAAAAACGTGAAGGAAATCAGCAAAAGTATAATCTATGACCTTGAATTGAAAAGCCTTGACATAAAAGACATTAAGGGCTCAACATCATTTATTGAAGAACTTTCAGATTAGTGGAAACTACTCTATGGTGAAGGCCTCCACAGAAAAGTTAAAACTCAATAAACAGAAATTGGAATTATTTTGTCACTACATTCACCATAATTGTTGGTTATGTTAATCCTAAATTGCTAAAATCATGTTATTGTTCAATTTTCGATTTAGATCGGCTATTTCGAAGAGGTTAACCTTGAAAAATCTATCAGCGCTTTAAGATATGGACAATCAAGGCGAAAATACTTTAGATACACAAAAATCATCTTCAGTGGCGAAACCTTCAAAACCATTGCGCTTCAAGAGAATATTTAATATAATATTAGTATGAAGAAGAAGTAATTAAACGAGTTCTCAATCCAACAGATGGTATACTGTTACTCAGCAAATAAGAGTAACAATAGCATGCAGTTGCAATCACGTGACCACTTCCTCGACTACCAACTAAGCACTCTTACACTCACACACACACACACACACATTCATACACGTACACAGTAGGTAGGTACATGCTGCATGCCACACTCATATCAGCTCATTACAATTAATCTAGCAATTGCTCAGTAGCTAAGCCACAAATAAACAGTTGTTGTTGGGCAGCAAGTCGACAATGAACTGACACGTAGGCTGCATGCACAAACACAGACACACAAAATAAAAATAAATATAAAATAATAGATAAAACGGTGAAGGCGACTCAGTAAGTTAGTAAGTTACCTTTTGCGGTTGCATGCAGCAAACAGTAGCCAATGGCAAGTCTAATTGCAACATTGAAGTTGCAGCGATTACGGACAACAAGATGAAGCGAAGCGAAAAATGAACGGACACTGTAGCAGCTAACTCCGGCAATGGAAGTGGTAAGTACAAGTAAATTGAAAACTTTGTGCCACTGCAAGCTGCAAGCTGCAGCGCTGATGCGCTAATTTCTAGTCTGCCACACTTTGTAGTCTTCGTGTTAGTATTGGTGTTTGAGTATGCGAGAGTATGTTTGTATGTATGCTGCGCTCAGCATGTGGCAAGTTGTGTGAAATTTTTGACAAATGCGAAATTGTATTGCAAAATGATGTTACCGTTGTTGCTACTCAGCGGACAGCTGGACAGCTTTTAGTTGAATGACTGACTGACTTACTGATGGATGCCGCATTCAGGGGGCAAACTAACTGACGTGGCAATATACTAACGAATGTGGCATGCTTTAAAATTACTAGCTGACTGACTAACTGACTGACTAACTGACTGACTGACTGACTGACTGACTGACTGACTGACTGACTGACATTGAGGCAAAACTAATTCTTTGCGCTCCACTTTTCACTTTGTTAGCATTTTGCCGAGCGACTTAGCCGCTCATTAATTTCGGCCATTCCACTCGGCGTGGCCGGCAGCTGCGTGGGTTCCTACCTTCAAGCGAATGGCTTGTGCGGTGGCACTTTGTCGTTGTGGCCGTAAGTCTGACCCACTTCATTTTATGAAATTCGTGGCAGCCACTTGCTCATGTTACCCAGCTTGATGGCGCAAGGCAAGCACATGCATCAACCAACTTTGCAATGAATTGACTTGTGGCACAAACAAACATATATACATGTATTAGCAAAAATATATATACGCAACAATATATATAGTAGCTTGTGTTGTGTTGAAGAGCGCTTTTAAAATGCTTTTCAGGCAAATTTCATTTCGCACGTTGATGGGCAGATAGATTCCGTGGCCTAAGCCAGAATGCCTGTCATCACGTCACAGCTGCTTATATACATATCTATACATATTTATACGCAATATAAACAAAATTTAAAGCATGAAAAGCATACTGTGGCAGATAATCTTTAATATGTGGGCAGGAGTTGCACGAATTTCGCAAGCAGCGCTGCTACCGCAAGATGTGGCAAGTGAGTGCTTCATATACAAGCATATACAACAAGTTTATACAGATTTTTCCACGCTGCCATTTATTTGTGGGGCATGCTCTACTTATGTTAAATTAATTGCCACAAATGTTAATTAAAAGCCGCATTTTGTTTGATTGCAGTGAAATTTTGCTGAAAATTTGTCCGCCAAAGCGACACTTCGAATGATTGATTGACTGAGTGAGCGTTGAGATATTGATAATAAAAAGGCGTTGTGCTAATCTATATTTGCGTCCACTGGAGGCAGGCAAGGTGAAAGTCGTGGCGATGTGGCATCCTCTTTAATCTTGTTGATTAACACAGTAGTGAAGAATAGTACAGAGTAAAAAATTTGAAATACCAGTTTATTAATTATTTTCCAATTTTTAGGCAAACAAAATTGTATTTTGTAAAAAAAAAAACTACAAAATTTATGAGAAATTAATATAATGGAAAAAATTTATCCAGTCTACGATTTCAAAAAAGAATCTAAAATTTTTTTGGCATAAAATATACATTGGGGTCTTAAAAACTTTAACCATTATTAAAATAGTGAAAAAATAGTTTTCCCTCTACACCACCGACAGCCGCCGCTGCAATGTCGAACCGTTCGGCTTAGTCAGCTTCAACCCGTAAAATTTTAAGCGCGTTCTTCTCGAAACTACGTTTTTCAAATCGGAACGAATCGGACGTTGATAGTCGAGGACTATAGCACGCATCCGCTACAAATTTTGAATGGAGCTTCGCCCTGACATTATCTGGTAACAGTAAACTACTTACTAGTTCTTTTTTTTTTTTTTGTTATTATTGCATTCTTATTCGTTTTTATGAAGAATTTGCTGCACCTTTGTTTTTGGGTAATAAATTTAACACTTTTTCTACAATTCCGCCATTTTGCGAAAAATTTATGTAGAGCTAAAAATATGCTTACTTGACGAATGAGAATCACCTTCGCCAGAATATGCTCTCCTTAAAAGCTGATGCCGAAGATTGGCTCTGTGTGGCCGCCATTTTGTTCCAAAATCTCAATACAAAGAAATTTTTATACTCAAATATATATTTAATAAAGCCTAAAAGAAAGAAATTCAATGCCTCTTCCGCTACTCCCAGATAAATTCTCAAAGTTAAGTTCAATTTGGAGAGCTTTAGACTGGCTTAACCTCTTAAGTTACTATAACACCTGAGAAAGACGCGAAGGTACTAATAAAGCTTAAAAAACTGTGTGAGTAATGATATATTAAAACCCAGAGTTTGTATGGCTTGTATTTCATTAAAAATTGTGACAGAGGAAAACTACAGATTTTGTTCGTTTTTAGAAGACATAATGAGGAATGGTTTCATACCACTCATTGGCTGCTTCCTGACACCTCAGCTCCCATCCGAACAATAGTTCGGATTTTAAAACGTGTAATTGTCGGTTTCTCTCGCTCTGACTTGCGCAGACAATGCACAATTCCCACGTCGGCTGAAATTTTTAGTGCAAATGTCTTTTACGTTATTTAACACGCTCCTCATAGGATCAACTTTTCTTAATTTTCCTCAGCCTGTGCTAACAAGTACCATTTGCGCCCAGAATATACTACGAGTATTATATTTAACTTCTTCTGACAACCATAACACCTTTGGGAGAACTAAGAAAATTTAATTACCTAGACAAAAAAAAGTCTAGACAAGCTCTAAGATGTGATCGCAAAGTAAACCTTTTAACATATCTTTGTATTTAAATATTTCACTCATAAAAGTTCATAGTAAGTAACCTTGATTGTTAAGGGCAACCATTCAGACAAACAACAAAATAACAAAAAGATGTTGAGGCATATCACTGAGGTGATACTCTTAACCGCACATAAATTCTGGCGACTCCGATTTCGTATACGGGATTGTCTGGAAAGAATTTTTCCTCCTCAAGACCCATGCGATCAACTTCTAAGATGACTGAATAAATATCTGAGCCTCAAAGATTTTCACCACTAATTCACTTTCGAAACTCAACACGCAACAAAAATTTAAAGACCGATAAGGAACTTCTTTTACTATAAGTTTACCAACTGAAGTCTCTTTATTGTACTATTTTCCGTATTGTGCATACTGTATACTCATAACGTCACTTAGTTTTACACAAAAAGACATTTTTAACAACTTAAGTAACCTGCTTCCGCCACATAACTGTTTTCTTTAATTTAAGAAAATAAAAAATAAATTGGAAAAAATAATAGAAAAAAAATCAACCAGTCAAATCCACCGTGTTAATCGTTGTCACAAATTCGCAACAAAACAGGCTCAATTAATCCCATTAATATTATCAGCGTTTAAAAGCTGACTAATTAATAAAAACGCAATCGGACAAAGATGATGATAAAGCAAAGCAAAATGAAAGCAAACGAATGCATTTGAAAAAAAATCCTAAGAGATTTAATTGCATAATATGTGGCCGCTACAGTCGCAAGACCTATGCAAGCAGCAACCACATGGCGACGTTAACAACAAAAGCAAGCAAAACGTCATCGCAAGCTGTGGCTTATCATCTATACCAGCAGCTGGTTTGCTGGGGACAGACGAGGCCCGCCAATTGCAGCATGTTGCGCGCGTGTTAAGTGGCGCCGTTCGACACTTGACCAGCGACGCCTCTTGTAGCGGGAAACATGAAATACGCAAACTCTTAAATTTACAATTTTAAACATTTCTTGCTGTTGTTGTTGTTGTTGTTGTTTGCTTTTTGCTGCTATTTAATATTTGCATATTTCGTTTTATTGCTGTTTACTGTTGTAAACTTAAATGTATCAACATTAATCCACAATAACAGCGATAACAACAGCAACAACAATAGCAACAATAACAAATAGCATCGGCGCATGCGTGCGCGCATAAAATGCAACACCACTACATCGGGAAAAAATCAATAAAAAGCGAAAAAGTTGATAATCGAAAGATCGAAACAAAAAATAGACAACACTAAAATGCAAAGCTGGCAAATGTGAAACGAAAATCCGCTCGGCGCCGGGCGTATTTATCACAGACACAGCACAGCAATGGAACAAACAATAAAAACAAAAGCAAACATGCAATAACAGTGCATAGACGCAACGTAGCGAGACACACGCATGCGCACAAACAGTCGGCTGGAGAGTCGACTATAATTCCTGCTTGTCGTTTGGTCACCGAAAATGTCAACGACCAAGGCAACGTCGCAATCGAACGCGCAGCACTCAAAATGGTAACAGCACGCCACTGCACCGCCACTGCCTGCCTTGCCTTCCCCACCTTCAACATTTATTTTAAGCTGACATTGCCATTGCCGCATTTCACGAACATTACACACACACACACACACACATACACACACCCAAACTCATGCACACATACCCAGTATATACACATAGCTATCCACATATAATTGCTGCTGCTGGTAGTTGCAACAACTGCAACAATTGCCGATATTACGCCACACTGCACATTCCTTGCATAAATTTCCAATGTCAGCAACGCACCAGCGCCCACTGGAGGTGAAGGAGGCTGGTATTATTATTGGCAATCAGCAGACGACGGCAAATCTGTTGCGCGTTTGTATCGTGTGACGTGCGCGCATGCGTGAACGAAACGTACGCATGCGCAGTTCACATGCTACATTACAGCCGGCATGATTTGTAGCAGCGGCATGCATGCACTGAGTCACTCAATCAGCGATCGTCGAGCTGAGCAAGTGAAGCGAGCGCCAGCATGTCAATTAAGCGATGGCGGCGCTGGTGGTGCTGGTGATGCTGGTGATGCTTCATGTTGACAGTGAGCGCAACGCTGACTGCGCTATGACATTTTTATCACACGTCTGTGGGGACTAAAAGCACTAATAGCAACAAAAAGCTAAAAAAGCTAAAACAAAAACAAATTTGACGGCGAATATATATATATATATATATATATCTATGAAATATTGACTACAATTTATGGTACAATATTGGCAGCGCTGCTGACGCTTTGACGCTGAACTACGAGTATGTTGTTATCGGTGATTTTGTTTCGTTTTTATTTCATTTTCGCTTTTTCTTATTTTTTTTCAACCAATTTTTTTTTATTGTTTTGTTAATGCAATGAAATTTGTGTGAAGCACATACTCAACTACTCAACCTGACCAATCGATCATGTCGCATATCACCAAGTTGCGCTGATCACTGCCGATCACTTTCGTCTTTGTTTTCGTTTTCGTTTATGTTTACATTTTTACATGCGTTGAACACTTTCCTTTTATGGTTAAGTGCACAGATTTTCATGAAATTAAGATGTCATTATTATGTTTCGAAATTTTTTTGCATAAATTTACACAGATAGTGTGATTTTAAGTGAATAATTGGTCTCGATGCTTTTGTTTTTTTTTGGAAAAAGTTGAAACCTGAAAAGTGTAAAGTTGTAAAAGAGTAGTACATAAATACTCGTATGTATTTTTCTTCCAGTTAAAGACGAAGTGATTCGCTACATATATAATAAACACTTAACCATAAGATAGGTGTTCCGAACTAGAGTTTTTAATTTTCTGAAAAATGCTCTACAAGTAAATATTGACACTGACATTGACACAAGAAATGTCACCGCACCAATCAAAATTTCATCTATCTTGTAACCAATATCTTGTAATCAATAACTCGCTAAGCAACCAACTAAGTCCTATCTGGTCTAAAAAAAAAACCAACTTATGGAGACTTTTGGAGTAGTTCTCATCATACCCATCGTAGTATGGGGAGATTCAATTCTCCTCTGCATCAGAAATGTCGAATGTAAAAAGGATATGATAAGGATAAGGATAAGGATAAGATAAGGATATCTTCTTATATCTTTTCTGCAAACATTTCTAAATCGCTCTTTCAAAATTATCATTATGATTGCAAAAATTCCAAAAAAAAGTCATATGTCATAAATTTGTCTGAAAAGAATATCTACAATACATCGACCTTATCTTAAGAGCAAGAGCAAATGAATGCAATCTACAAATATGGAGTGCGTTTTTTTTATTGCGGAATTTATTGATTTTGAAAATTTATTCGAATTCAAGACAAATAATAAGCAACTTTGAACAAATTCAATACTAAATAAGTAAATAAAAAACCATATTTTAAAATGCCTACAGGCTACTGAGCAAAGCTTGGCATGCTTGAATGCTTAAAATTCCACAAATATTTGTGCGAAACTTTCGATTGCTTGCGAAAAACAAATTTGTGTTGCGGTTGTGCGAAGAGAAAATTCCACAGCTTTTGCAAATATTGACAATAATCAAATTGTAATTTGTAAGTAAAAAAAAAATGATTCGGCAGAAATCTTGAGAGCAAATATTGAAAATGAAAAGGAATCCGCTTTGTTACGTAACTTAAAGGAAATTCCAAAATATGTTTACCATTGTCAATGTGACAAAAATTAACTGGATATTCGGAACACAGTTAACATAATACTTTGTAATTTTCCATTTGTTCGAAATATTTTTGTTTGGTTGAATAAAAATTTTTCATAAGAGTGGCTTCAAATGTACCAGCTGTCTAAGATTTACCAAATTTTTGTGAGTGACGAAACGAACAAACAACTGTTATAAATGCAAAAGTCTGGTATAATCATTTAGTGATAGAATGGCAGGCAGTTATAATAGGTTAGTGAGGTATCTACAAACTCTATTGTACTTAATTCATCTGCTTCGCTTTATTGTTGCTTTTGGGTAGAAATTTTTTATAAGAGAGGGGAGTTCTGAAATGAGGGAGCAGAGGGCTGTAATATATTTGCACCTATTTATCAATATTAATTTGTAAGCAAACTTTCCACATTTAATAAATAAACATTTATATAATTATTTCGTGTAGACTTACATAAAGAAGTCTGAGGTTTCTCCCCATTTAACAACTTTTTAGTCTACTAACAAAATATTGAGATTGGCGTTAAACTCTGCCCCCTTCTTTTTTTTTAAACGTCTTTCTTTATAGAATACTTCCATGCTTCTCTAATTGCGTAACTGTAGTTTGCAGTTTGTGATTCACTCAAATGGTTCATTTAATTTGTACTACTTTGTAGTATCTTTTATAATAGGTCAATTCGTAGCCTTCTACGATGGAAATCTTCTATTCTTGGATGGAAATGATAGAATGGCAGAACCACCTTCAAAGTTAAAAAACATTTCAATATATCGGATATTCCAAGTAAAATATAGTCGTAAAACCTTGAGAAACATTCACAAGAGAATCTAAGTACGTTTCTCTTTAAAAGAATTATTGTCTTATGTGACAGATTTAATATGTGTGGCAGGATAGGCGACCGTTGGTAACCGTATATTTTGACGAACATCTTCCAACTTTAGCCTTCAGACATTCATTTAACATTCTTTAAGGCCTAAAAGTTAAAGAAGTAAACTTATCGAACAGAATATAGGCATTTTTGAAAATTTATTTTTACTTTTAAGTGGTAAGCTTGTACGAGTTTTTGAGTACGCTTGTTTTATTTAATTTTTGGTAGCCTTAGAAATGGGAAAAGATCAGCAGAAAATTACCTGCCAAGTCTCGAACAGACATGCCAAGAAATTAGCTCTGCTAGTTGCAGGTTAAAACTGCAGTTATTTTACGACTTTTTATTGTTCCTTTTTAACGTAGTCTTTAAGTCCGCCTTTTTTCCTTTTGCATGACACATTTGCAGAAACGCATCCGTTTGGGGTAACTACTTCATTTTCGACGTACTCGGCTACTTCTGTTTATTCGTACGGCCAGCTGCGGTTACTTATATTTCTCACTTTCGTCTGCCACATTTTTGACTGTGTTGCACTTTATTTTACACGCACTTTTACGACGTTTTGCGGCTGCATTTCGCTGTCAGCTGAACTTCTTTTCTTACCATCACAGCTGTCATTGTTGCTTTTGCTGTATTCGTTTTTGGTGTTGTCAGTGTGACGCGGTGAAGATGTCGGTGTCGGAGTTTTGTGGATGCTTTGTAGTGTTTACCTGTGAAGCTCCGGCTACCGTTTTGTATCCCATCCGGTTAATCATTCAAATGTTGTCTGCGTCACGTGGCTAAAAATAGCCACGCTGCCGAAAATACATTTGGTTATTTAATTCCTTTTTTTTTCAGGTTAATTTTATGGCTTTATGTATTTCGTATACAGTTGTTTTGTCTGCCCAAATGGCAGCAGCTGCCAGTCAATGTGGCGTTTTGTCGGTAAAAGTGAAATTGTAAGGTGATAACGTGAAGATGAGGTCAGTGTGCGGTTAGGAAGTAAATTTTTGACACGAATGTGCTCTGAGATAACTTATATATACAAATATACCCACGTCAATATTCATACGCAAATGTAAATATGGACATATAAAAATGTCGACACGACTGCGCGTATAAATATACATATGGCTGTTAAAATAAAAAACGTAAAAAGGCAGTCTGCTGCAGAAAGTCTTCGAAAATCGTTGCTTTTGTTACTTTATAATATTTCCTAAGCAAGAAAACATGGTCGAATCACAATTAATCTTAATTATACACGAGATTGTTTATTCGAGTTTCAGCATAATAAGTAATATAACATTTCAATACACAGAATATGATTTCATTCTAGTGGTTTAGTGGACTACATTCTATTGACTAAGTTTTTCAAGACCTTGGTAACGGTTTCTATCGCTCTATCGCATGACAAGCTCGATGTTCGACCGCTCGCGTAAAATATTTATTTGCGTAGCGCCCAATTTATGTCTATAAATCTCAGGTCACAGCTCCGATATGGCGAATTGGAAAAACGCCCCATAGGCCGATTGCCGAACTTGGAGTTCGATGCTGCTAATATCGAGGATTGTTCCAGATGGAGTGTGCTAAAAGCTATTAAAGCTGGAATATGTGAATAATACTTGGTGCTCAGAATAGTTGTGGAACAGTTATACACTCTCAAGAACCCTATAAGGTTTTATCAATTTTTAAAAAAGATTAAAAAAAATAATAACTAAAGTAATGAGAAACTTTATTCAAACGACTAAAAAAAAAACTTTAAAGACTTTCTTCATCAGTCAGCCTTCATTTTAACAATATCTAGTATGGAGTCCTGAAATAAAGAATTGGTGTGCCAATTATGTAGCGAAAACTACTGTCAAATCCAATCTACGTCTGGTTCTCGCTCTGGAGCTCGTTCTCCAAGATATATTATACTTTCCTTAAACAGAGAGCACTTCAACCAGTTTGTCGTGTGTGTGATTTTATAACCTTTCTTGACCTCTTCCTTGAATATGAGACCGATGAAAATGCTTTTTTACACTGATCCCTCTTTGCTAGGAATATGTATAATATTTTGTGGAGAGGCGAACGAATGAACAAAGAATTGCAGGTCGTTTCCTTAGCTTTCGATAATCTACTGAGATTTAAGAGCAAATCGGTTATATTTGAAACAGACAACGTAGTTATAAAACATGGTAATTTTGTTTATACTGAGTGTTCTTTTTTGTAATAATAAATTTGAAAAAATATTGTAGAAAAAACTGAGATAAAAAAGAGATAAAAGTCCTTATTTATTTCTGTACTTACGACCATGGCACGGAAATTTAAGAAAACTTGTTTCGTTCTAAATAGAGCTTGAGATAATATTCGAAAATAGATTAACAACTTAATGCCTCGCCTTAATCGGGAATTCTTGTTTCTATCTATAGGATCTAATGAGTCAAAATTCGTCAAAATATATACCCTATCAAGGACAGTTGTACCCATTGTAGTCGAAAAAAAACACTTTTCGGAAATGTTTTATGATATTACAACAACAAGAAATAAATTCTGTTTACCAAATTATTTAAATTATATTCCAGACTTCACATTTCCCCTTTGTCAAAAGAATTATAACGATTTGTATGTATGTCTAATCAACGGGGGTGAGCTTTATCCGTTTGCATTACAAATCACGAAAATGAACTGTATGGCTGAAATAAGACTCGATAAGCCGGTAAACCAGTATGTATAAATACCAGAATATCTCTTTCCAGTAATAAAAACCAACCAGTGCAGCAGCGCTAAAAGGAATTACTCATTCTCTACCGGATTTATTTCAAAGAACTACGCAAAACTATCAAATTCCTACAAGAGCATTGCAGCAATAACTTCCATTACCGTTGAGTGACACTTGGGGTAGGCCGGCTATCTAGCAGTAACGATTAAGCGTGCCACAAGCCGGAGTGGCAACACAATATTTTAATGGAGACTTCCCGGTATTTAAGAGAGGTGGTGCAGAAGGAGTGTTGCCTCATGCAATGGTACCGTGTAAATTACTCAAAAAACTGAAAGTGATACCAGAAAAGACAGTGGCGACTGCCAATGACAATAAGCAAATGTGCAACGTGAGCGAATGTAGTGAAGTGCAGAAAACTGCGAGTGAGTTGACAGTGAAAAAGGAAGGCAAAACGAAGCTGGTGCTTGTCAAAACTCTAGACTATGGGAGTGTTATAAGGCTGTTATGTGCTGTATAATTGTGTGAGAAATGTGGCAGCGGGTGGCAGCGCTGTCACATTCTTTGGCAACAGAACCGGCGATTTGTTGCTGGTGCAAAAACAAAAAATAATAATAATAAAAATAAAAATAAAAATAAATGCTGACATCAACATCAACCAAGCAGTACTATGGGAATGTCGGTAATGTTTCATTGCAGCAATCTTATGCTCGACAACGGCAACGTCAACAGCTAAAACCATAGCAAGGTATGACTATGTATGAAATGGCAGCTCCGGCAAATGGCAGGAAAACAATAAATAAATTCTTAATACAATACGCCGGCGACGACAGGCGTGCGATATGAGAAAATAACATGACTCTGTCAAAGCGCTGTCCAGACAATTTGATTAGTTGCGGTAGGCGAGAGAGCTTTATATGCACTTATCACTATACAGCACTATACAGACTGCTGTTGGTCCTCGAGAAATATTTGCGAATTTAGTGAAATAAATCGAAGTGGTGTTTCATCAAACTCAATTGAAAGAGCATATCTATAAGTATATATTTCCATCAATAGCATAATTATTTGTGGTGGTTAAAGGAGTTGTACCAGAACTTGCAACTTATGCTAGTTCTAGTCGTCGCTAATTAATGAAGTTTGGACCTTACTCTAATCTGATTTTTTTCAATCAAAAGTTGTAGCATACGGTTAGATTTATGGCACATCTTGGTATTTGTTCTATAAATCGGATAAAAAAGCAACAAAAATGATACAATTGTGAAGTAGGACAAAGCAAATTATCTTCGTCATCAAATAAATATACAATGCACTCGCAACTTGGTTCGTAGGCCTTGGAATACCACTATTACAGGACGTAACACAAAATTACCCAGGAATAGTGTGTATGTTGGACATATCAAAAGGTTTCAATACTTCCAAAACTAGGTAAAGCTGATTAGGCAGAATGTTGGGGGTGCGCGGATGATGATGAAATGTTAGAGCATAACCACTGCGAACGCTCAGTTCTCAGCCGGTTAAGACAGGGTATCTTCCACTGACCCTTATATTCCAATCTAAAAGAGATTGGGCAGATAGGGTGGAAAAAAGTTAGGATTTTTATTATTTTGTAGAGCAAGTTGCTGAATGGCGCTTAGTTGAGATTCACTTGGTAACAAATGAAGTCACCCTAGCATTACACAATTCTTGAAGTGTTAGAGAGAAATTTTTGGAAAATAAAAAAAAACAAAAATGTGAATGTAATTTAGTGTATGTTAGATTTTGTTTATACTCTTGCCATAGAAAGGTCAAGTTAAGAACGGTGAACTCTTCGCGGCGTTTCCGACTGACTGCTATTTATCAAAAGCTATAATTGGAGACACGAAATCTTAAATAAAATAAATTTTAAATAAATAAAAACATCCTGCTATTTATGAAAAGCTATAATTGGAGACACGAAATCTTAAATAAACTAAATTAAAATAAATTTTAAATAAATAAAAACATCCATTTACTCGATATGAATTCATCAGCCACTTTGGAAAGGCAAAATCTATAAAAGGAATATTGGAAATCTTATGCGATTTATTACGTAATATTATTATTGAAAAAGTCTATAGTGAAATACCTCAAAATTTCTATAGAAAGTAAAGATAAATCAAAATATTTTTCCTTGCCAACATGCGTGAGAAGCATTGAAAGTTCTTCATTAGACAAACTCGGTGGTGCTTATGCTTGCTGAGAGATGGAATGCAGCAGATAGCATGCAACCGCATTATGCATAAGTGCTTACAAGGAGTCTAAACGCAATATGTTAATGTATAATCACTTTTCAATACCCAACCAGGAATTTTATGACATTTACTTTGCATTAACACTGTTTTTATTTTCACTCTGCCGTAAGCATATAAATCATTTTAAAGCAAAGTGCTTTTGCGAAAGGCGACGAATATGCGACATAACAACGATAAAAGGAAATAAATCAAAGCATAAAATTAAAAATAAGCAAATAAATCAAAAGAAAACCATTAAAATGCATAGCAGTATGCGTGTGTGTGTGTGTGTGTGTCTGTGTGTGCATGCAGTGAAGCGAAAAGGAAAGTGCAAAATCTGGCGGATGGCACTTTTATTGGCAGGAATGGGACATGCAGCAGTGAAATATTGACGTGTTGCAACCTGCCAAGCAGTCAGCTAAAAACGATAAGGAGGCAAAGTAAGTATACTTTTAGTAGCAGAGAATGCAAACACTTGCCACAGCTGACTTTTATGCTTTATTTGCATATATTTGCTGTATGTGGTAAATATATGTATATAATACTTAAGCAGCCAAACACGCCAATAAAAAAAATCAGAAAAGTATAAAAAATATACTAAAATATCAGATTTTGCAACAACTGAAAGGAATGTGTGCTAAAGGGTATTTATGATACCAAGAAAGAGGTGCTAAAATGCGGTAATAACCAAATTGACTACAAACGGAGATGTATGATATTAGCTGACAGTTTTCATAGACCACCATAAACACACTCCACCAGCTTTCATTGCTTTCATAGGTGTTGTGTGTGTGTGTGTTTGTTGCTTTGTTGCAGACGCCTGTAGCATGCTGTTAAATTAACCCCATCCACCCATGTAACAACAACACTTACGAACAACATGTTACATTTTACAATACACACACAATTATGTGGCACGTCAACGTGTGGCAGGTTCGAGCGAATTTTATAAGAAAAACTTCAAGAGTTCGCGCTAAAAGTTCTCTGTAAACAGTTGCGCAATGCCAAGAGCAAAGCACAGAAAAACCAAAAAAAAAAAACAAAACATCCTGAAAAATAAAGAAAACAACAACGCGCCTAAATGTGGCGGTAAGCAAGCACAGCGAGACGGTAAGCAAGCCGTTGCAGAGGACACACTTAAGACTGTCAACATTCGGCGCTGCTTGACAGTTGCAACATACATTTACATACACACCTATATATACCTCTGTGCATATGTGCTTATGTGTTGCACATCAGCTCATTCTAGCCGACGAAATCGCAACACATTTCAATGGCAACGTGCAAGTGCAATTATAGCAATAACAAAACAAAAACATTTGCATGTTTGTAAATCAGAAATTCAACACTCACTTGCGCATAGCCGCATCAGCCAGGCCAGCTGCTGTGACCGTCTATTGACTTTGACATGACGAACTGCCGCCGGGGCAACAAGCATATTCTTAGCTGCCACCGGTGCAGCGCGTCGCCACTCCAACGATCGCCGCCATTCATATTCATCATGCCTCATGCGTTAAAGTGTTTACCATGCATTTTTGTTGTTGTTGTTGTTGTACGCTCACTGCAGTCTAGGCAAATAAACTCGCAAGTGGTGGTGTTTAAGGTGACGTTGACTCCAAGCATTTCCTTTAGCCCACAATAATCGCAGCACTTAGCCGAAAGAGAGGAAGAAGAGTGAAGAGAGCGCGCCCGTTCGGCAACAGACGAACGTCTCGCTATTCGCCGCCATGCAACGATATGCTATGCCAAATCATTGAAGCATGGAATTTATGCCCTTACGCGTTTACAGGCAGGCAAATTTACCATGAACACAGGCAGAAAGATTAAAAGAAGAAGCAGAAGAAGAAGAAGAAGAAGAAGAGATCGTAAAATCCGAAAAGTTTCAGTTGCTAAGATGCTTTGGCAGAATGTCCAACTGTGGCAAGCCGTTTTTGCTGCATGTACATTCATGCCACACATAATGGCTCACTCGTGCACAACGCGTGTACGTGCAACATGCCACACTAATGTCATATGCATTGATGCGCAACAGTCAGGCAGCCAGTCAGTTTTGGCGACAAGGCACGCAAGTC
The DNA here is from genome assembly GCA_021498325.1 of Bactrocera minax. NCBI lineage: Eukaryota > Metazoa > Arthropoda > Insecta > Diptera > Tephritidae > Bactrocera > Bactrocera minax. Next base: position 5,592,091 of record JAKEEE010000004.1, read on the forward strand.
TGTAAAACGCCCGCCAAAGTTATTGGTCTCCGCTATTGCATCTTCTACTCCCAGGCACTTAGCTACTAAAGCTTCTAAAGTTGATGAATGGCAAATTGCTAGGAAAGCAATACCTGCCAACGCAGTCATGCATTTGTGGAATTGTCGTTTTACGCAGTTGTCGATTAGAAGCCCTCTAGATATAATTTCTGTTCTTAACCTGTCATGTATAGTCTTCCAATACCACTCTACTAAAAGCCTGAAGATTACATTCCATTTTAGTGGCAACTAAATATAGCGCTGTAGTTGATTGCTATGTGAGAAATGTTTGTTTAAAGGTAAATGCCAAACCCTTTAGCGCCTGAAACGTCTAATAATACTCATAAATAAGCAGCAATTAAAGCTGTCCCAATGGAAATGGTGAGTTACTTAGCCTATGGTAACTGAACATGGAGAGAACTGACAAAAATATACATTCAAATAGATGCGATATGATATTAGCTGTATAGGTTGCCCCGTGGACGGAAAATAAAAGTGAAAAAAAAGAATAGTTTGAAAGAATTGCAATGTCCTTGGAACTGACATTGAAATCTACAATATATCGATTGAAGGGAATTTCTTTATTCGGTGAATTATTATTAATTCGGTATTGTTTTTCTATTTTTGTAAAATTTAATTTTGTAAAATTTCAGCATTTAATTATTATATATTTATATCTATATATATGTATGTTACAAATTAGTGCTCTACTAGTCTTTCAACTAAGGCCCAACTCAACTCAAGATGAAATGTAGCGAAAATCAAGATTGTGTGCTATAGAGTTCGAGAGAATGTGTCCGAAAAGGAAAATCACGTCTGAGCAGGCACTTTAGACTATGCTGAAATAGTTATTCAAAATAGTTATCTAAAAACCCTAGGGTAGGTTAAAACCCTGAGAAGATTGGAAGCAAAAATCTTATTTATGCCGGATATGGCTCTTGGTGGGATGTATACAATAACAGGGGACAAGAAACTATTACTAAAAAATAATACTGTCCGATAAGTGGCGCTGTTGGCAGACAAGGTAGACGTCAGTGGGCATGCTTTAAGTGCCAATATTTTTACTAATATAAGGTCCTTCTGTAAAATTTCGGATACAAAAATCCATATTTGCCATTTGCTTATTTGGAACTCAAATTTCCATATGTTTAAATTGTTTCGGCGAAGAATGACATTTATCCGAAAAAAATCAAATTCACAAAAATCACAATTCGACAAAAACAGCTAATGAAGGAGGCTTTAACCACACTTTGAAGAGGTAAAATTTTTGAATCACATCAACAATTATATATCGAGTCTGTCGAACTTAAGATCTTTTCAAATTTGCAATATAGGGAAATAAAATGAGCTATTAAAGAAGATTTTAAAATAATATAAGATTTTGTTTTAAATTATTCCATTTCAGATAGATACACAACGGTTGTTTATTAGTTTATAAAAAAATCGGGCCATTAAGGGATCAATTTAGGATCTATAAAGATACTAGCTATCATAATTTTCGCACAAAACATTAATATAAATAATTCAGAAAATAGACCTCACTTAAAAAAAGAAATCTCTGAGCAAAGTTGCAAAGCACATGCGAAGCAACAACAGAAGATGCTTTAAACTTATTCCACCAATATTGATCAAAAGTAATGTTAATGGAACCTGTGGGAGTATTTAAGTGAAAAGATCCAATCTGAACCTTCGGTTTTTGCATTGGGGAAACTATTATCAAGAAAAAAGTGGACCTAAGCGAATATTACAGGACTAAATAACATTTATTTTCAACATAATAGCTTAAATTTTACATAAACTGCTAAAAGCTTCATTAAATTTAGCACCTGCTAGTTAAACTTTTATTTTCGCTTTTACTATTTGAAGCTAAAAAAAAAATTGCGATTTCGTGTCCTCAATGACTTCGGCACCTTTCATTGGCTGGTAAGGCAATGACCTCAAAACGCCGCATAGCCGACACCAACAGCATTTATGGTAAAACATGGAGCAGATAAATCCCACAACTTGGCCGAGGAAAACAAAAAAAAATTCAAAATTAAAGTAAAAAGTCATTCAGACTATTGAAGTGGCAGTGGCGCATGCGCGCTGCCATCTTGGTCGAGTTACGTTTAGCGCAAGCTGCCTGCTTTGCATATCTAGGCGACAATCTTCGTGCACATGCACTTCAGTGTCGATAATAAATTTTTCACTTTTGGACCTATTGCTGTTTTTGTTGGCAAATTTAGTGCTGTGACGTTGTTTCTTGATTGTCTTCATTTCGTATTTTATTTCGGCGCTTTAAGAGCTTTTGGCGGTGCCTTATTTGTAGAAAACTTTTATGCGAAGAAACATAGAAACCACAAATATATGCAGAAAACTAGTAGAGTTCAAGGGCCGCGTTGTAAATGAGTGCAGCAACACGTTACCAACAACACAGCAATGAAAGCGAGTATACAGCAAAGTATACTGAAGGGACGTATGCGCTACCAAAATAGTGAAGGAATGTGTTTTTAAGATATTTCGCAATGTTCAAGGTTAAGTTGCATGAAGAAATACGCAGCAACAAAAGGCACTAAAACTAAGCGACTATTTGCAGCCGCATTCGCATTGATAAGCGGTGAGCGTGCGCATGCGCGATGGTGATCGACTGATAGCTGCCGCATTAGAGGCACGGCATGTTGCTGCATTCGTTTTAGTCCAAATTCGCGCATAATGCAGTAGATGCAGCAGCAGATAGACAGCGCTTACAGGCCTTTATGGAAATGTTAGCAAAGTGCAACGACATGTTGCCTAAAACCTACCTTTCGTAGCTGTAACTTTCTTGCAGTTTGCCAACAAATTTGGTGTGTACCTGTAGTACAGAAGAAGAAGAAGCTCGCTCCGTTCCCCAGTGGCCGTCAAAGTGTGACATGTGTATGCAAGAGAAAATTATTAAACTTTATTTGCATTTCCTTTTTATTCTTGGCTTAATACAGTGTGTGCCAAAAGTTCAAATTTCCATTCGGGCACAGAAATTATATTTCATCGTTTCGATTTCGTCGATTAATCAACAAAAGAAAGCAGCAAGCCAAACAGACAGGTTCAATAATTCCAACCGAGAATGCTTAGAGCTTCAAGACATCACGAAAATGTAGAGAGCAAATCTCCAAAATGGTTTTTATGACCGTAAAATAAAGTTGATCCAGATAGCTAACACTCCGGATATATCAATGGTACATTTTGGATATATCGTTCATGAAAATTTGGGTATGCGAGTCTGGAGCTCTACTATTGTAATACAACTAATTTTTTTGCATCGATATGTGACAATGGGTAAACCCCGACATCGGTCGGCAGTCATCCGAGCGGCCTGCAGGCGATGAACCTGGTCAGCTGGCAAAGTTATTGATGTGTATGGAATAATTTTCATCGACTATTTTGAAAAGGGAAAACCATGAGCAGCGACTATTATATAGGGTTATTTGAACATCTGTTGGCGAAAGCCTTAAAAGAATAGTCACATTTGAAGAAGAAGAAAGGCTCAACAAAATAACGTGTCAAGAGTTAATGAAAACGATAGAAAATTTCATGAAAAATCGATGAAAAGTGGTCATCAAATTGCTGCTGCATCTACCATATTCTCCGCATCTGGCTCCAGCGATTTTTTCTTGTTCTAAGATCAGAAAAAATTTTGCGACGATGATGAGCGAATTTTCGATACTGCTTTATATTTGGAAGTAATAAGAAATAATAGTACAAAATTATAAGAAAAAGTTGCCATCTACGTTGAAAAATTAAATAAAATTCTTTCCTAAAATTCTCGATATGACCTTTTTTAGTTCGGAATCATTTTTTATGATTTCACTTGTACTCTAAATAATTTTTGAAAATTTCAGGATTGGCCATTCTCTTTAATTTTCTCGGACACGCATCAATTACCCAAAATTTACCTAATTTCATTACCAGAAAGTGGCAGTGATTATATTAAAGTTTCATTCTTAATCTGATTTGTGTATCGAGATTTGTTAAAAATTCTCAATTTATGGTAGTAATTATAGATATATGGAGTGGCTATACAAAAATACAATAAACTCGTGTATGGGCAAAACTAAATCATTTAATTCAATTACAAAGAATAACTAGTTGAGCCGACCTAATTACGCTACCGTTTGAAATATTTCTGTTTTTTGTCATGAAGTAGCTGCTACTTCCTTTATAACTGTGTATTTTTGTTTTTATCGATACTTTTCACATAAAATACTCACGCTTTTTATTAGATTTTAATGAAGCTCGATCGCGTCAATTTGCGCGACACTTAATTCAATCGGCAGCTACGAATGCGATAAGCAGGAAAACACCGTTACACATGTATGAATATGTGGCGCATTTGTGGCGTGTGCAAGGGGAATGAGTTCACAATCGATATCGATTACAAGTCAATGGCAAACACTACCGATGCAATCAAGAAAACCAATTGCGCGTGCGCATTCAACAGCAACGACTTCCTGCTTGCAACACTTATTAGAAATACTAACTGCTTGCGTAAATAATTTGGCGGCTTCCTCGTTTTGCATAAATTTTGGCTTAATATGCATTGGAGTGTCGCAAATATTGTGAAATTAATCGAATCATTGCTTTGTAATGCAAAATGGAGCGTTTGATGAAGTGAAGTGCTTCGCTTTTGACGTTGTTGTAGAAGTTGTTGTTATTTTCAATATGTATATATATGTGCGTGGCACACTTCTCCGAGATGCCAATTTCCTGTTTATTTTGCCTTGGATTTTTTTTTTGTTTTTTTACTTTTTCTAAGCAAACGTGTGCTACTGCTGTATTTTTATAATTTTTTGTGTTTATATGGCAAGAAAACATTTTTTTTTTAATTTTTTTAATTAAAAAAAAATTTTATTTTTCTCATTTTTATTATTATTTCTTTGTTGCGAAAATGATGCGGAAAAATTCGTTTTGACAGCTCTGCGACAGCGCCAAACACTTCGTGCAACATTTCGCATTAAACGCATATTATATTCACATACATACTAACACACACAAACACATACACATTTATTGCCACTTTAACGCCCTGCAATATGCCACTCAACGGCATTGCAGGAAATTTTACCAACCAACATTAACACCGTAGCATATGTATATATATATATGTGTGTGTGTGTATGCGCGTTTTATGTGAGGCGTTAACGATTTTAGCCTGAATTTCACTTTTCATTGTCTAACTGTCGCTTATTGCTCATATCATAGCTGGCTGGCCGACTGCAACCAATATAAATAAACACACACACGCGCATGCGCAGCGCAACACCAAGTATTTTACATTTGTGTGTAGCTGTGCATTTTGATCGATTACTGCCGCTCGCGTCTCTTCTGCTATGCAACACACTCATTGGCTTTGCTGCTTCTGCTTTGGCCTTTCTTCTCGTCGCTTAGCCACGCTTAGCTGCTGATGCGCTGACTGCTAGAGAGTGTGTATGTGTTTTGAGTGCCGTTCCGCAGTCGTGGCGCCTCTACCAATTTAGGCCACTTCGGTGGCACAGCTGACTGTGATAGATGGCCGGCCAGGCGGTGTTGGCATGTTGTAGAAATGCGATACGAGGGCGTTGCGGCAAGTTACGTCAGCAATATAAACACTTACGCACACATGCATAAATATATACAGATGTATGCTTGTGATTTATATATAAATATGGCAGCTTCCAAGCTTTTGTGACATACTGTGCCGGTGAATTTATTCGCTTGTGCCCTCATTGTTGGCGCTTATTACTTTTGCCTTGAGGTAGGTCCTGTCTGTGCAGGAAATTAATTGTGTCAGATACTCTACTTTCTACCCACACACACAGTCTGTCTGTATGTATGTTTATGTTTATTGGATGCATGCAATGCCTTTGAGTGCGCGTTATTGCTATCTCAATATATAAATCCATGTATTTACATACATATATTCGTATCTGTTTATATATTTGTTAACAAGAGTGAGTGACTGTGTGGAAATTAATATAACAATAAGTCTTTACAATATTGCTTCATAACTTTGGACAAACAACACTTTAAATTGAAAAATTCCTATACTATTCATAGAAAATAAGTTATTTCTTTGAAAGCTGCAAGTAGGGCGCAACATATTGCGCAGAGTAACGGAGTATTACACAATATACAAAGATTTGCTCGGCTGACGGTAATTTGCAACAATATCTGCGATACGAGTAAAAAACAGAGTTGACATTTTAGTTAGGGGCGCTTTGCTACTTGCTTTTTGAAAAAAGTTTTGAATACGCGTTTCTCCGGGTAAACGGAAACGTGCTCAAGCCACTTCTTCGTATTCTAACTACTTTTAACTGAAAGTGATAACTACATAACCCAAAAAGACCCATTTTTCTTTAATAAACTCTCGTCCCTCTTAAATCACAAGAAAAATAACTGCTGCATCAAAGTTTTTAGATACATATATCCCTATTAGTATCGAGTTCGTATCGAATATAGGTCTTTTTTTATTTTGGACATAAGAGGTGTTAAAAAATCAAAACCCCTGAGTAACAGTTGCTATACTTTTGTACCGCTAAAAAGGTCTTAAGCAAAAAATAACATGCCTCAAGAAGTACTAAGAGGTGAAAGTAAGTCTTAAACTTGCCTTCTAACATCTGACGATGGTCGTGACGAGACGTGTGGGTTGATGACATGACTAATGTCATGTCACTTGTCACTCTCACATGTAATGTTATAAGTAAATGATTCTTAAGCAATTCTATCATGAAAATTTTCAGCACAAAAGCGCTCAGATCAATGCGGAGGCGGCTCAAAAGGTTTAGCACAACAAAATATAATTAAAACTTCGATGAAATCAACTTCAAATAATAATTTCTTCTATTTCTAAGAAGTAGATAGTATTACGATTAAAATGTGCCAACTTTTTTCGAACAAAGTTATCCGATCCTTTAGTAAAGTCATCCTCGTAATCGCGAAAATTTCATGCAATTACTGGCCATCTTTAACAAAACTGAACCAAAATATAAAAAAAAATTTTATTTGGGTTATACATTAGGACTACTGTTTCTTCGTTTGAAATTACTAAATATTCTTCATCAATAGGTATAGTCAAAAATTATAGTCTTGGCTTCATAGACATTTTAGAGAGCTTATTGATACTAAAATTATAGAACAACGTTAGAAATAGTGCATGAAAGTAAGAAGCAACCAGCCACGAAAAAAATCGGGCATAACTAACGGAATGGACAAAAATTTTAACCGTCTTAAGACATGAGTTCAAAAAAAATATTTCTCAGAACTATTTGTGGAATGTTTGTAGTTATTACAGCAACATTTGAAAAGAATATTTGCAAAATTTTTACTAGAAAACTTTGCATTATTCTCTCACTTTTTGGTTTTACTTTCAAGAAACATTAATCACAGGCACCAAAGTTCGAATTGACCGCCACCGAAAACCACTCGCTTTCACTGATTTCACATTTCAGGAGCTTAACAAAATATTGTACATTCCAGCAACGGTACCACGGTACAGCATTTTATAATTGAAATATTTATTATGTCCGAAAGTATTAAGAAATATTAGTGAAATTAAGAAAAAGTAATAATGCTTACGAACGAGCAATTATGAGAAATCGAAATCGAAATGACATTAGAAATCGAAAACGCACAAAACGAAATCGAAACTGAAACTGAAACTGAAACCTGAGAAAGAGGTTGACCGACAGTCTGCAAATGCCAAATGTCATGTACGATTACTTCACTTCGAATCGGTTAATTGAAAGTCGACTGACCCACCAACTGACGGATGGACAAACGCCGGCTGGTGGACTTGTCGGCGGGCAGTACGCTTGAGTGATCGCAGCCGCACCATTCATTCACTTAGCGTTATTAGTAATGATTTCGATGAGCATACAACGGCCACAACCACGTCTGCCACCACTGCGAAATCATTAGCTGCCACAAGCACAGCAACAACAACAAAGACAAAATATCAATAAATACAAGCGAATACAAACGAATATAACAAATATAACAACTTAAGAGCCGCCAATCACAGGGAAACGTAGCTAAAGCGTTGCAACTGAAAGTGCCAATGACAATGTTGGCCGACAACGATGAAAGCCGCAACAACGGCGTCTCAACGATCGCGCCAATTATTTGACTCATTCAAATGGACACACTAAAATACACATAAATAAATAGTTGTGGACATGAACATGCATCCATGCGACGAGCACTTTTACTTTCACATGTGAGAATGTTGCAAGCTAATAGTTAGTATGCATATTTTAGTGCTAGCATAAGCGCCGCTTGGTATGTGGCAACAATATATGCGATCGCCAGACAATTTATATTGTTAGATTGCATGTGTGTGTGTGTGTGTGTGTGTGTGTGACTCTGTCTGCCGGCATAGAAAGTCCAAGTCCATTCGCCGCACAGTCAATAAAGGTCAAATCAAGCGGTCCTCTTGTTGTTGCCCGGTATGCCTGCGCGCTCTGTCCGTCCGTCTAGCCGTTGTTGGTTCAGTTGAAGTTTATCAGCTGCACGTTCGTGCTGTATGATCACCTAAGTGGCGGGTTAATGATGTGTTGCAACAACAAAAGCATCAGCATTTGGTTTCGGGGTCAAGACTTAGGCAGTCGCTGATGCCATCAAGAATGTCTGGTAATTAATCACTTGCGAATTGTAATGTATTTACTTTGTTATTGTTGTTATTCGAAGTTTGTTTTTTTTTTTGGGAATGCTAGAATTGTTAAGTCAGTCCATTTTTAAGTTACGTGCTGGGGAAAAATTGAAAATGAAAGTGGTTAATGAGCACACAAAGCGTGGGGGAATAGAAATATTTGGAAATTTTATTTAAATTTTTAAAATGCTTTTAGTAGAGATACCGATTAGGGGAAAATAACTTCTTACCAACATTTTTGTTGTTAATGAAGCTTATATGCGCTGTATTGGATGGGGAATTGGTGAAATAGAGTAAGCTTAGGTCGACGTTAGCAGGGAAAGACGAGGCCAATGTTTAGTATAAACAAAATTTTAATATAATTAGGTCCAAGCTAAGACCCAGCAGTGTTCAAGGACTATTATCTCTTTGTGCAACAATTTTCAGTCACCTAATGGCTAGCATTGATAACATTAAGATTTTCATGCAGTATTTTAGTCAAAACTAAGAAAAATATGAAAGCAACTTGAACCTGGGAAGTCCAGAGCTACTAAATTTCAGCATAACACAACTTGAATAAAAATAAAAAGGACAGGTGAATTTGGGTATAAAATTAAAGTAACTTTGTTCGAGATTAGATCGATCAATCTGACTTCTGCATAGACTCGATTTAATCACACTATAAATGATCTGGTATTGTTAACACAGAGAATTTTGTGGAGTCTCACTTTAATATGCTAGTTATTTCAGGAAAATATATGAAAAAAGTTTTAGGGGTCTAAATTTTACTATTTTTCTAAACTGAAAGATAGTTATATAATAAAAATTATCTACTTCTATTTGCTGTGTAATATGTTTTACGTTCCATTGAAATTATAAGTATATATCATCCGCATTAGTGTTCATGTTGATCTATCAGGTCCTTCAATAGACTTCGTTTTGAATACTGTAAGAAGTGATGACCGACATTGACAACTGGGAAAGCTTATTCATTCAAGTGCTTTCACTGCTCTTTCGCTCGCACTATGAAAACGGATAACGGACTTCGTTGTTTGTTTGTCAGATAAGAAAAACATTAATGGCTTCAGTTAGACACTGACTCTCGCGCAAAGGAAATTTAAATTTTATATATAGACCCACGGCATTCTCTTGAGACATTAATTGTCTGTGTACTCTAAAACTCTGTGTGAAATTTTTTATGTATATTCGATTTTTAGTTTTATTAGCGAACCACTTTATCAGTTTTTATTCATCATCTATAGTCACTTTCCAGTACAGAACTTGGTAGAAGAAAACTGGATAGAGTTCAATTAAAATGTTGGCCGTCTCGAAACACACTACCGACGCGCTAGATGGCGCACTGGTCGCTATAGTTAGAAATTGATGTTCGTATAAAGCCTTGAAAAGATTTGGAATATTTTTTAGTACAAAACGTCCTAGCGAGTTAACCGAAAATAATACATGGACATAACGTGAAATATGTACATATGTATAAGTGGCAATCAAGAGTATAACATTCTAAACCGAAAATTTCTAAATTTTAATACATTATATATGTATATGCATATAGTAAAGTCACTAAAAAATAGTCTTCCGATCACATACATATCCATATGCATACATGCTTGCTATTTGCACCTTTGCATTTCCAAGAATTAATAAGCCGCTCCCTAGAGTTCCAACGCTAATAACTCAATTATATGTCTCTGCATTTCAACGACTTCAGCTGCACTTGTACTACATATTAGACACGTGGCCACACATACCCTGCTCATTGAAGGGAAAATTCCAATGAAATGACACATTCTGCATTCTTACTTTGAATAAATACACTATGAGCTGAGGCATCATATTTCACATATAAATAAACATATGCATGAATTGGAGTAATGTGCTTGACCAGCACAGCTGCGCATTATGCGATGCAAGCAACACATCTTCGACTCCCTCCCCCCCTCGCAGTATGCACAAATGCCGCTAAAATTGTTAATTATTTCAATAAATATTTTCTCTGCTGACTACAATAAATTTGCATATTTTCTATGTGCAGTTAGTTGCATTCACAAGTTGTCCACTCGCAAAACAACAACAACAACAACAACAACAACAACAATAGCAATAACTGAGCAGTGACTGAGACCTTCAACATTGCAATAGTTCAACAGTTAAGTTCAATTGCATTGATGCGCCTCAGGCATTTACAATGTTTGCACACAACTGTTTGAGTGTATGTGTGTGTGTATGTGCGGCCACATTTGTTTGCCTCTCATGGAAAATGAGCCAATTAACCGCAAGCCAAGTTGTGGTCATACTACCAGCAAGCGCAGAAGAAGCTGCTTTATTTAGGTGCGATAGTGTATGTAGATATATGTGTGTATGTGTGTATGTGTGTGTGTGTGAATGTGTTTACCAAGAAAAGTGATAACTTAATACCACTAACCGTTAATAAGTAACTTAAATATTTGCGTATTATTAACAAACAGTACACAGAGTCCGCAAGTAAGGTAATAAAGTGTTTAAACTTTGAAGTAAAAGATCAGCAGAGCAACTGTGGGTCTGGCTTAAGGCTAGTGAAAACATCTGCAATAAAATAAACTGATGTTCGATAATATGTGGATATAGATAGCATTATTTTACAACAACATGCATACTTATGTTTGCTCGATTATGCCTTCAATGCAGCAAGCGCTGTGACTTACCTAGAAAGAGAGGAATGAAGAGGAAATTATTAGTAAAATTATTTAGTATATATTAGTTTAACTAAGTAAAAACAGCAAATTCAAGTTATGTAAATTCATTTTGCAACATAGGGCTTAAACTTAAGAAAATCACATCCACATACAATTCTTTAACGGTAATGAAGTAAATTTTAACCCTTATAATATCAACTTTTTTTCTAAGTCTAGGCAGATATGGCCATGAATGGCTTAATTGTTTTCGAAGTGATTTTATTGATAATGAAAATTATAATTTCAGATTTTATTATGTTAATTAGGTTAGTTCAAAAAATCACTCAGATAAATTAAAGAAAGTTCGAATGATGAAGTTTTCGATACTCACTTCACGGTCCGCTAACTACTTAGTCTACAAAAGAACGAAAATTTGCCCATTTGCAGTAGTCCATGTATTGTAGATCACCCCTTGCGAGTTCCAGAAAATGGTGGCTATCACCTTTCCGGCCAAGAGGACAATCTTCGCTTTCTGTGGGGCAGTTTCGCCGGATGAAGACCACTGTTTCGACTGTTCCTTGGTCTCTAGCTTGTTCCAGTTGATCCAATCCCTGTTATGAAGTGATCTCACGGATGTGTTTGTTGTTCGGACTGAGCAAACGCGCCACCCATTCCAGTCTTTTGCGGTTCCTACTCTCTCAGCCATCTCGCGTACCTTTAGAGGGCGACCAGCTATTACAAGATCGTGAACTTTTAACACGTTATCCTCGGTGGTGATCGTTTTCGGGGCAACTGGGTGTGGCCCATCCAAAACCGACGTGCAATCACGTTGAAATTTGTTAAACCAATCTTTAATGCGAGTTTCGAAGCAGAGGAGTGTGCGTGTACATTATACGACAGTTCTTTATTTTACTATTTTACAAGAAAACAAGGACGAGTCTGTTCCGGCTGAAATTTTGACAGCAGCCGTCTAATAGAATATACTACAAATAAGTCCATCAAACGGCTATGAACTTATCGGACCACCCTCGTATTTAGTACTGTAAAGATGGTGAACCACGGTCGAAACCCTGTACATTTTCACGTCACATCAAGAATAACCAACATATATCGACTTGGAAATGATATTGAATTGCGGTAAAGCCATGAATAGTGCTATAACTCTGTACTTCTCAAAATATAACTCGCTAAATAGCACAGATCCAACATGTACCCAAACACCATACAACACATTTATATTAATAGAAATCGTGGATTCGACTAAATAGAGAAGTCTACTTAGATCCAACTGAAATGCTGGAGGAATAATATAAGACTTTAACTTTTTTTGCTTTGGGAGCTCCAATTACATTTACTTCTAATACTTTTCGAAGGACTTACATTTAGCATACCTAAATGAATTCACACCATTTTAATTAACACGGAGCACGTTAAAGGAAGCACTTAAGATAGTTGAATCACTGCTGTAACGTGCGCGTCTCGCTTACCACAATAAGATAAACGGATAGCAGCAACACGTTTTGGGGCCACATTATAGCTGAGGTGGCACTATGCTGACAACGGCAAGGATGATGCCACAAAATAAGATTCAACGTAGTAGAAAAGTTTCAGCACAAATGTGTTGACATTTTTTGCAATAAAATAACAGTAAAAATAACAAAAATCGTATCGACGAAGCTTGCAACACCTTGTTGCACACTGCTGTTGGGCCCGGAAGTGCAGCAAATTAGAAGGAGATAAGTTCTACACTAAGCAAGAGTAAAAATAAAAAGACGATTGTTAAGAAATATAAGTAAGGCGCTGTGCAAACGGATGCATTTCTACACGAGTAGCCAATAGAAGTGGCAAACAAATATGGCAGGAGCGGCAATTGCAAAAATAGACAAACAAATGCAAGTACATGCATTCGCCACAGTGGTTGCCACTGCCAATGCTTGTTTGGTTTGTAGAAAAATCATAAATTTGTCCAACAACTTGTGGTCAGCGAGATGCCAAAGCACAACGACTTGCCACAAAACACCAAGTGCTACCTACCTACCTGCCTGCCTGCCTGCCTGCCTGCCTGCCTGCCTGCCTGCCTGCCTGCCTGCCTGCCTGCCTGCCTGCCTGCCTGCCTGCCTGCCTGCCTGCCTGCCTGCCTGCCTGCCTGCCTGCCTGCCTGCCTGCCTGCCTGCCTGCCTGCCTGCCTGCCTGCCTGCCTGCCTGCCTGCCTATCTATGATGTTGCTATTAAATTAAAGGCACAACATTAAAGGAGTTGCACTTAAATGGTGCACATGCCAAGCTGTGCGCAAAACAAAAGTGAACAAACAATAGCAGCAGGAATAAGTGGTATTTAGGTGTACTTGCAACATGGCGAAGGAACTATAAAAGGGCAGTTTTTCTGCTAACAGAGGGGGTTATGGATACACTTTGGTACAGTGGTAGTGGTATGCAGTTGCTTGTGCCATGCTTAAAGTTAATTGCACGTGCAACAACGCCAACAACGCCAACAACGCCAACAACGCCAACGACGTCAACTACGATGAAGACGACGAAGACGATGACTTGAACAATGATGTTGCAGCGGTCATTGTCATCAGCAGTGCCGGCAGTCGCAGCAGCATCGACGGTAGAAAATCCAAGCAACGTCAAAATTAATGTTGCAAGAGCAAGCGACGATAACGTGATTGCCACTTGCCAGAACAACGACAGCAAACACCAAGGTGCTACTTGCCACACTCTAACTGGTGTGTGGAAATGCAAAATGATGCTGGTGACGGTGATTTATTTTAATTATTGAAAAGTGCCACACCATGGTGATGACATGCAAAAGCGGGCAAATGTTGCCAGCGGCGATAAAAATTTTTAAATAATATGGAAGAAAAGAAACTCTATCAAATATAAGTGGCAAAGCTACAACAGAAATAGCAGCAACAAGCAACTGTATGGTAAAGGCTTGTAGGGCCAAATGAATATACCGACGTCGGCTGCTGCAGAATATGATGCAGAAAAACGTGCAATTAGCAAATTACATGCAACTCACTAACTTTACTTTTGCATTTCACCCCTTTTGCGTTTTAGTTTCTTCTTGTTGTTGTTTTTTTTTATTTTTGTGGTGCATAAATTGAGCGTTTGGCATGCAGCATTGTTTAACATGTGATTGTTAGCCCCTACTGTATTTGCCACTGTGCGCATACGCACTACCTTGTTACTTCTTTATTGTTGCTGTTAACTGACAACTTGCTGTAGTTTACATATGCAACATGCGCTTCAACAAGAAAAATCAATTTTCATAAATTGCTCAAACAGAAATTATAAACAAGCCAAGCAATCATTGTTGCCAAGCGAATAGGTATGGTTTAAGTTGTTGCTCTTCTTCTTCTTTTGTTATGGAAAGTTTTTGGTCAGAAGCAGAGGCATCTAAAATTAACTATATGCCCTTTGCGATATGAGTAGGTTGTGAGTTATATAAAGTTATTGGTCAAAATTGCGCTTAGTCAAATCAAGTACCGGACTACACCCCCCTAGTTAGCTTACGTACAGACTCAGTCAGAGACCTGTTGTGTTTTTACTTATACTAATTTGGGTTTCAAGACACATTACTGTCCCTTTGACTTTGCAGAGCCTTGACTAGAGGTGGAAACTAAGAATAGTCCTCCTCTCACTGCAAGATAGATGAGCGAATTCTGAAGGGGGACTTAAGATCTGTTCCTAGAAGAAGAAGAGCTGACGGTTTTCTCATTTCGAGAAATGTGGAAAGTTGAGGGATTATCAAAGCTATAAGCAACGGTTGTGTCAAAAGTGTGCTCCTGAGTTTCTCAAACTAGTCAAATTCGAATATTTAGCATTAAAAGGCGGCTGTCTGATGACAGAAGATTCCATATTTATTAATTTATTATTTTAATTATTTTATTATTATTAATTATTAAAAATATGAGATCTAAATTAAACTCAATTACCCGCCAATTGGCAACACTTTGTACAACACTATCGCTCGATTTTTATGTTTCAAAAAATGTTGTGTTCTAGTTGAACAACAAAGCGGTTTCTTCTGTACATCTATTGTATGAATTGAGGAGCTAGGCCATCGTTTTAAACGCTTCCTGTAATATAATAATCTAACATAACCTAATTTTGTGTCAATCAAACTAGGAGTTAGAGCATATAAAGAGGAATTGATAAAATTCTCGCGCACCGAAAATAATTTCCACTTCCAGTTCGTTCAGTACCGAAATCATTATACTTGTTCTGCTTATTGAAATCTCCCATCAAAAATTACTTTATCTCTATAACTGTATGTTTCCCAAAAAATAGTAACAATTCTCTCACTGGATTTTACGCAACTCTCCATATGTTCACTGTAAGACTAAATTAGGTTTCTTCATTTCAGATGCTTCACAAGGTAGATTAGCGGATGTTCTTGAGCAGCGCCGTGTACTAGTTGCACTTTTCGCTCATTGCCAAACCCGGACACGCAATCAGGCACGTCTTCACTTAAACGACTCAACATACATTGTATGACCAAATATCACAAAAGTCACTTCAACTCGCTGACAATTGAACGCTAGATCAGTCAGTGTGCTAGACAAACTGTCATAAATCATGTGACAGCCGAAGCGGATGGTGAAGAGTTATGTGACTCTAATAAATTTGACGACATTCCAAAGAATTGTCAACGACTTAAATTTTATCGCCGCCACATATGCGACACCTCTGGGGAGCGACTTTCAACTCCCCAAACAAATAAATAATACACTATGAGCCCGAGTGGACGAAGAGGTATAAAAGTGAACAACGAAATCTCGTTCACGGCTTACTTTCAATAACAGCAAACAGCAGCAGCAGTAACAACAACAACTTGTGCCTTGCAAATACTAAAGAAGCTTTCTGTCAGCCAAAGTAGAAGAAGAGATTGAGTGGTGCTTACTTTTTCTGAAAAGGTATACATGTCGATGCAAACCTGTTGCATGCTGTAGAATATAAAGAGCGAGCAACAACAAATATCGAGTACTTTTCAATGACCACTTATGTACATACAACGGGCGGCAAGTAGCGTCTTGGGACCACCAACGAAGCAACATACTAAGTGAAGTATATGTTTGTATGTATGTATATATGTAAAGTAAAATCAGCGAAGGAGCAAAATTGCAAGTAATTGCATCTGCCAATGCGCTGTCAATTGCTGATTTGCACTGCCAACGGAAACGAGAAATTCCGCAGAACCAATGAAATGAAATGAAACGGACCATGCGCGAAGGAGTAGTGTCAGTGACTCTAAAAAATTGTACATCTAAATTTCAGTAGATTTAAATATAATACTTAAAAATTGAAAATATCTAGAAATATGTAGAAATATTTACGACCTCATATTCTCTTAAAAAATAAACTTGCGAAACATCTTGTTGTAATTACTATTTTTGTTTTTTATGAATGAGGAAATTAGAGTTGCATAAATATCCCTCATTGCGAAGCCGCACGCTACAAATTAAAGCAGATTAAGTGTATGTTGTCACACAGAATTAGATTTTACGATACTTCGTCTGTTTCATTGTGCTTTCTTTTATCGTCCTCATTCTACGGTCAATTTATGGGCGACAAAAATTTTCACTTCTTTATTCTTAGATCTCTTTTACATTTTTACGAATGTGTGTGTTTCAGTTGTATTACACAAGTTGAATCTTTGCGGGCGATACTTGGCCATTAGCGTCACATTCATTCTAGAGTATATTTGTACATATGTGTTAGGATTTCGAAAATAAATAAATTTTTACATGAAAGCTCTAAGCTTCCTCAGTATTCTTTAGAGGATTAACATGACAATAAAAACAACTTGTTTACTGCCAAATTATTAGGGGTATTGCATTAGAGAACACATAAGAACATACGTTTGGATTACTCAACACTTTGGCGCGTGGATTTTGTCATTTATAAAAACTAATTAATTAAGAAAATTAATTAATAACGAAACGTAATAAGATGTTGTTGTAATAATCTCTCCATACAAAATAATGCCTACATATTTTCTCAGAACTTGGCTTAAAAACCCAGAACGGATTTGAATTTTAACAACATGGTATGCCAAATGAGTCGCTATGTGGCGTTGTGTCGCAATATTTCAAATTATCATATTTATAAATCTATTCTATTCAAATTCTAGTCAAACTTAATAATGAGATTTATAAGTGGATTTATGCCTGGAACCAATAACGATAAACTGACGACTATTTCTTCTCAACTCTATCTTTATCTCTCTCTCTCTTCCCTTTCGTTTTCCTTCACTCTCCGTCTCTCACTCTCTTTTTCTTTCTCTCTCACTTTCTCACACTCGCTTTTGCTTTTTTGTTCTCTTTCCCCCGTTCCCTTTAAGTTATAAGTGTACGTGAGTACAATAGGTGATACCTTTGGTTTTTTTTTTTCTTAAGAAGATCTAGTAATCGTGCAAATTGCAATTTCGAAGGACTTTTCGCTCAACCGCAAGTTCTTTTCAACAATAAAACAATAAAATATTATGCATAAAGCATCGAGAACTGAAAAATACGGACATATCCGAGAATAATCGCACTGATCTGTAAAAACAATTTGAGCTTTATTGGAATCGTCTATGCAAAGAGCTTACCTTTTTTCCATAAATAAATTATAATCAATAATTACTAAAGCGAATCGAAAAGCTTCAAATATTCTAAGATAATACACAAACCCAGGTAGACCACACCGACACATTACAATTCGATTTTTTTAACTATTTAACTCCCATACCCTCAACCTCTGCGAAGTCTAAACTCGTTTCCACCATTCCTGCTCTTTAATTCCCTGTGTCCAGCCTTCAACAACACTTAAGTAATTAACGAATTTATCATCTTTAACTATGGCCAATAATTTCCACACAAACCTCACGTAACTAAGTGGCATGTGGCATGGCATGGCAGGCGCTAAATATTCACATTTCAACAAATGTGAAGGCGCTTCCGACAACCGTTCAACGCTAATTACACGCAACTAGCAACCTGAATAAAAAACGGACCAAGAAGAGGGTGCATTTTTGACGAAGTAAAAAAAAGAAGAAGAAATTCTTAAAAAATATGGCTAGCAACATTTAATAATGCAACAACTAGCTAGCTGCAAGACAACCAACCAACCAAACGATGTGTGGACATTTGCAATTAATAAATTTCAGTGGAAACTTGAAAAATGCAGTTACAGCAAAAGGATAAGCAGAGATGACTCCACAGCGCAGGCGCCAACTTCTAACGCCAGCCGTGGAAGTCCACGCAAACATTTGGCCGTGCTGACGTGCTGGAGCTGGATGAGTTGGGTGAAGGTGCCGCAATAGCACAATAATGAAGTGAAGGTAAGAAATTGAAGCCAAAGGCGAAAGGCTTTGTAGAAACAGGAATCGTTGCAAGGCAGAAAGCCAGACGGGCACATTTCATGCTTAATTATAGACGCCAGGCGATGCGATTGAAATGCGGGAATGAAAAAAGTAAGAAATAATAAAATATGAAAATAAAATATGGAATTTCATAAATAATAAGTAAAAGAGCTAACCGAGCGGGAGCCGAGCCGTGGAGCATACAGAATCAAGCGGCTGGAGGCCAGAAAAGTCTAAGCCTAAAACTGAAAGAACTGTCGTCTGCCCATACCGCATGTGAGATGTAGAGCGCGGCGCGGCTGCATTTTGCAGAAATATGAAAGCGAAAAATTTATGCTAGATTTACGTGGGCAGTTGTTAGATAGAAAGGCATGTGTATGGGCATAAATTCGGTGCTTTCGTTGCGCGAACCGCTTTTCCTCGTTGCTCTAAACATTATTGCTAAGGTGGAGTGCCACAACAGTGCAATTGCCGTGCGGCAAATAATCATAGGGTCTGACGACGTTCTTGTTGTACTCGATAATATTGTTGTTGGGCAAGTTGACGGATATTGGCAAGCGTTTAAACAAGCGTTCAGCGTTTAAAATCGGCTATTGCTGTGTGGAAAATTGTTATTTTGGCAGCCAAGAATAAAAGTTCGGCGGATTTTCTTTATTAATGGTCGCAGTAAAACGGAACTTTAATAGCCGTAGCCACACAAACACGAAGCTGAAAACCGGTTATGATTTTCTATAGAAAAGTTTTACTTAATACCATCTCCCAAACGAGTCCAGCTACAATTTCATCTAATTGTCCTGTATCCTTAATATATTTATTATTATTAACACATTTATTTTAATATCCTGGTGGACCTGTCATTCTTATTTTTAATTAGTTGGAGATACCAAGAGATGAACAACAATATTTATTATTCCTGTTATTATTTTTCTTGGTAATTTTTATCTCCCGAAGAATATCTTTACAGTTACTATAATTATAGCGGAAAAAATAGCATATAACTCCAAGAAGAATACGATTTTTTGGTATTTTTTCTATCTCTGCATGTAAATTTTTACCCTAAACCTTCAATGGTGGAAATTCAGTTTGGACTGTGGTATATGTCGCTTGTTAATCCAAACCCCAAAGTTTCCTTTGCAACGCTGCTACAGTAAAACCTCGATATAAGGATCGATATTCAAAATCTCGTTATTAAAATATTTTAATACACTATAATATTATACTGTACTATACTAAACTATATACTATAAAGTATAAAATATATAGGAGGTATCAATTGCTCTAACAGTTTTTCCAGGAAAGCATTCTATTGCGGCTTATATACAGGGTGTTAGAGGTAATGAATTGAGATAGATAGCTGTCATACTACTTATAAAAGTAAATAATACATATGTTTGACATTTATGTTCAGTAAATCTTTAACATTGCAACAAGACCTACTGCGCATGATACGACCACTTTATTCGGATATGCCCTAGAGGACTGAGTCATATCAATAAATGAGCTTGTTAATTGACCACATCGTAAGACAACTTTTTTTCAAGTTTTACACTACTTTTGTAGAAGTCTATAGTTCAGTCAGATGGAGACTAATATTTTGTTGAATTGTTGGCAAGATAAGAACGGCTATGAACGGAAAAGTTAGCAAACTTTAACAGACAAGATATTTTTCATAATCATGCTGATTATATGTTAAATTTCACAAATACTAAATGCTATAAAATTTACGAGCTAACAGACTCAAAATGTTCCTAATTTCATTAATTTATCTTTGTTTTATTTACAATTGCAGTTCTACACCGCTAAAAAACACCGTTTATATTAGTGCAGCGATTTTGTATACCAAAATCGGGCACTACATAGCGAACTGCAAACGAACTACCCTAATACTAACGGGACAGTAAGAAGAATGTACGGTATGCTTGTAAAATCGCACATAAATTTGAGTGCTCAAAAATTTTATGCGCATTTTTAATGTTTATTCAATCCAAATGTTTTCTGCTTTTTTTTAGCTAAACACATATACAACAAGAATTTTCTATTTGCTACAGCAGAGTGTCTACCCTAGATGCGTGGAAATATTCCGGCTGCCCACATATGGGTACGCTAAGATGGAAAAGTCTTAAAATATTATAGCAACATGTTGCAAGCAGTACGGTGAGGATCCACCACCTACCACCAATGCTTAACCCTTTTATTACCTCTACCTCTACCTACACATTTCCAAGAATTCTTCACACAACACAGCTGCAGCATGCGGAACGTGCCACAGGAATACCTATTTGTTGGCGGCGTGTCTAACAGGCGCCGACATTAATTTCAACATCGGCTAGGCAACAATAATCCAGCCTATTTGCAAGCGGCAACATTGCAGCAGCATTGAAAATGCATCAAACGTGAATTGGCAGTAATAAAAGGGCAGCCAGGCAGCTAGGCAGCCAGGCAGCTAGGCAGCGGCAGAGGTGAATGAAACAACTTCGTGGTTACAACGGAAGAACGTGGCAAAATGTGGCAGCATCATTCAACAAATACAACTTGTGTGTGTATGTGTGTGTGTGTGTGTATGCTACAGAGATGCGGATGAAGGTTAAAAATTGCACGTAGAACAAATAACAACAAAACCGCTGAGTGCAACATGCCAGCCCAACATAATTCATATGCAATTAATAATTGGCGGTTACAAGCCAATGTTGTTGCGCATGTGCAACAACACAAAACCAATGCGCACATCAACACTTGCCCCATTTGCAACACCACGCTGCGCCGTGCACTTTGGCGAAGTGTGTGCGCGCACACCAAGCATTTATATAGCGATTTGTTATGCGCATGCGCGGCAACATTCTCGATTTTCCTGTTGTTGCTGTGCTATTTTTAAACACCATGCTGCCATGCTGGGCCATGACAGCGGCAGCGGCAGCGGCAACGGCAACGGCAACGGCAACGGCAACGGCAACGGCAACCAAATTGCATTAGAATTTACAACACTTGCAAGTGGCAACTTTTGCCAACTTTTCATATGCAATCGGGAAAGTTGCAACATTCCTGGCACACAGTCGCCAATGGCACTCACTTGAAGGAACGCGTCTGTCGAATGCCACGGGTATGCCAATGCTGCTGATGGGCGATGACTTTGATCGACTGTGTCACTAATTGTTTGCCATGGGCCGTCATCAATGCTGTCAGTGCTTACACTCAAACACATACATATATACATATGTATGTTGCAAGTATGCACATAAAATGGATGTGAGCCTTTGTCTGGCTTTTTATTGCAGCCTGATTGGCAAGTCTCTCCGCTGAGTGCAGCCGAACGGCTTTGCTGTTGTTCTTGTTCTTGTTCTTGTTGTTCTTATTGTTGTGCAGAATGTAAATTAATGGATTCGCTGCCGACACGTTTTTGCACTCATTGCAAGGAGGCTATTAAATAAACATCTAACGATAGAGAAAAATGGCTAAATGCCATGCATAACCATTAAAAGTTATAGCATATTTGCAATAAAAAATAAACCTATTTTTATTATTGAACACGATTTTTTAAATTAAATTAGAATTGCAGCTTAAGCAAATAAATGAGGTTTCAAGCGCAGCCTTACAAAATTTATATCCTGTTTATATGGCTTCCTGAGCGATCTTGTATGATTTTGATTAAGTAAAATTATTTCAGCATGAGTTAATCAATTTTTAGTATATTAATTCTATAAAACGAGGTTCTAAGATTTTATTAAAATACTTTAAAAAAAGGCTTAGTAGCCAACATTTGTACAGTTTTACATATTAACTCTTAAAGTTGTACGTTTGAAAAGGCGTAGACTATAGCGCTTTATACTAGCAGCACATATAATCTATTGGGCAATCTTCGAACAGAGTGTCGTAGTACCATAGACACTGCTAGCAACATAGATCTGCTGGTGTGCGATGATCTGTTCTTTATAACTTCTTCTAAATACCCTTTTCGGTTTCAAATTCATATTAAATTTGCCTTAGAACTCACACACATAGTAGACTGAAAAGTTCGTATGATATCAACATAGTTACAATTTGTCTTTTGCTTCGTAATAAGTCTAGATCTCGGTATTTACTCTCCATTGCCACTATACTTTGGTTTTTCTTTGGGGGTGGGGAGTTGCCGTCCGTAATATACAACATATATATATGCCTCCTGTAGATTAGATCTAACTACGAAACATAAGGATTAAGTTCTCGTGGGGACCTTCTTTGATACGAACTTTTCACCCTCTGTAGTAGTATGCCCCACGGTCTCATACATTTCTTAACATCTCCTTAAGCCTCCCAACGATACTGTAATTTGTAAGTATGCTTGTATCTATACGCAATCTTATCATAACCCCATTTTATTTAAGAGCAATGAGACAACTTAGAACCCTCAACAACATAACTATACTTATCTCATTACACCATTAATGTTGATCTGTCTTGATCTGTGAATCTGTGAATCTGTTGCTTGTCAATGTCCATCATGTGCCAATATAAAATATGAGTTCTCGTATATTGATATAGACGCAAAACGAGAGTCCAACAAAATGAAAGTTCTCCATGAGAATTGCTTCTAACACTTTCAGACTAGAGATAAAAAAAAAATGGCTAAGTAGCGACACGTTCAAAGTTTTGACTAGAAGCGAAGCCTTATATTCATTAGTCAAAGCTACGCAGTGAAATAAATATGTCAGCTTTCCTAAAACACTCCTTATAAATTGGGATACCCTTATGGAACTGTATTCGTTTAAGTTTACAATTAATACCTTAACCAGGAAACCACTTAAAGTTCAACTCTGACAGTAATCCGTCCCTTAACGCAACTTTCTCTAGGTCGATACAAATCTTAAAGCAGACAGTGAGTTTCACGGCCTTAACGCCAAAAAATAACCGCTCAACAATCATAAATGCAAGTTTCCTAATGGCTGTACTGATACAAATCTGTCTAAACTTTCTAGACATAAGTCCTTAATTAGATCAACCATGATCAATTTAAATCATATTGATGATTCTAATGAATTTTAATTCCCCTGTCCCTTACTAAACCTAGAATATCCCTTACTAGATCTCAAAAAGACATAGGCATCTCATATATATCTTATCTTAATTAATCTTTTGGAACAAATTTCCACAATTTTTGAATATAATTGACTGCACACAAAACAAGGAAAGGAAAATTACGCTATAGCAGTTATTATAAACTTGCAAACAAGTTTAATAATTTCTAATTATGTAATCGACACTTCCGTTGTTTTAATGCTACTTGTTTCGCTCTACAAACACCCAGGCCGCAAGACTTCGACCCCAATTAAAACGCTAATATATTCAACCCCTGAACTGTGGGAAGACGTAAGCGAAACATAAACACTTTCCATGTGTTGAAATGTAATTAGCATGAGCCTCATAAACGTGGATAACAATTAATTAAGTAAGACTTGCAAAATTTTAAGAAAAAATATAAATAATAAAAAACATAAAAAACAAAACAGCCGAACTGTTATGGGCAGATAAACGAATTGAAATAACAAAAATTAAAAAAAAAAAAAACACAACAAAAACTAGATAAAAAAAATAGTATGGGTCCACACCGAGGTGACCTTTTTAACTAATCGCTTAATTGACTGAATGCAAAATGGGTGCGCACTCATTTGACTGTAAAGTGCGAGAAAATAATAACAAGCATTTCATTACAAAAACAAAAAAAAAACAAAAAAAAACAAAAAAAAAAACAAAAAAACAAAAAAAAAAACAGAAAAAATTGTGCAAATATAGACAAGCTAGCAATACAACAATAATAATTGCATGTGGACAGCTGTTAATGTGTTGGAGCGCATAAATTTAGCAACAAAGGAAGGAAATGCAATAAAGTGGGGCGAGTTGCAAAAATAGCGTCATCAGCGTTACTGCCACACCAAATTAAGTTCACATTGTGTACAAATGGGTAACCGTGGCATGCTGCATGCACCTAGGAGTGTGAGATCAGGTGTTAAACTCGTAAATTATGCGACACCACGACAATGTGACTTCTACTTTTTTTGAGCTTTACTTAGCGGTAGTTGAGTATGAAGTAATACGTGACGGTATATTATGTAAAGTAATTAGTTTTTTTTACTGTTATAACTGCGATAAAAATAATTTAGTCTCATAATCTGATTATTTCTGCAGTTATTTAACGTTCCACATTTTGCTCACTACTTCACTTCACTTCACTTATGTCTTCATTGTTGTGTTTATTTTTTGTTTACACTTTTCCATAAATTTATTTTATTCAACGTGTAAGAATCAATATTTATGATATATGAGGTGTTATCGCTATGCGTTTTTAGACCGCCAACAGACAGACCTTTTATATTTTATATATAAATTATTCTAATATTTATTGCCTTGAAGTACTTCCTCGTGCTTTGCATTACTAATAATTTCAGTGGTAACGAAAAAAAACGTGTGTGTAAGTTTTCAATACATATTTGTATATAACAAATGTATATTTGACGATTGATTTCATGGGGTTTTTGGTTTTTAAGGCTTTCCTGTATATTACATTCAATTCACGTGGTTCTGAGAGTACTTATATGAGCCAGAGAGTGACTAAGACAACATAATTCCAAGTTCACTTGAAAATGAGCGGTAATAGAATATTCGCTATTAATTTTATGAAAAAATTTTCATTGCAGATATATATTCAGTATATTATTGTTGTTATTGTAGCGACAGAAAACATGCCGCAAATAATTTTGGGTTACGTAGATCCATCTGTGGAGGGACCGGTGAACATTCAGGACATTTTCGTTGCTTCTCGAGGGGCGATCGCCTTTAGAAGAAAATGCATGCTGTTCTAAAGCGTAATGAAACTCAATGTCCAGTGGTAAAGGCGCGTCTATAACTACTAAGCCATTGCATCACCTTTCATACACTTATATATTAATTGAAAAGTTTATATTATTTGCAAAATTGTTATAGAAAAGTGGTAATAAAACTAAATAAAAAATATTGTAATTAAATAGATAGATATCGTAGATATCCCGACAAAAAATGTATAAATCCTTTCTACTAAACGCTCTATCACATTTGAGAGGAGCATAGAGAGAATCTAATTTGTCAAAGAAACATTTAAAATTTCATAGTTTAATAGACAGTATTACAAAACACAAATACTCCTCAGTTAAAAAATACCGACTTCAAGTATTGCTCTCTTAACTCAAATTGAAATTCAATTTTTCCTGTAGCACAGAATACATTTTTTTTTCGTTCTGTTCTTATATTATGTGGCTGTAAATATGTATAACGGTAACTTACGGCTATTTATAACCGTCTAACAGTTCACTGACCGGCCGACTTTCCGACCACAGCTGTTGCGCTGCTGCTCACTGCTGACTTCTGTCTGTTTAATTCATTAAATTTTATGGCTTTCAGTCACTTTTGTGTTAAACTGCAGTTTAAAATTTTATTTATTACCCTTTTTGTGCATTTTGCCCTGACTTCCTCTTTGTGGTTGCTCTCAGCAGTTTATGCGCGCGCTTCTTGCAACACTCATCCGCTCAAGCGTCAATGCACCGTTGCACTCTCTGACACACACTGGCAACTCTATCATTAAATTGTTTTTCATATTTTTGTAATTTATTTTCAACAATTTTCATTTTTTTTTTCGTTTCATATTTTTTGCTGCCAATTTTCTATGCAAATTTGCAACAGCAACAAACACTCTGCGCTTTTTCTCTTTTCTTTTTTTTTTTTTTAGTTTTTGTTTTTGTTTTTTGTTTTCTTACATTTCCCAGACGAACGGTACGTGTTGAATTTCCAACGTTTTAATGTGAACGCGTCGTCGAGACATTCACACCTCGCTGACTGGCTAGCGCGTTGACCGTGTGACTGACTCATACACCAATTGACGGATATATGCACGAGGGTATATGTGGTGAGTTCTTTCTGTGCAGTCGGCTGCGCATGCGCCGTTCAGACTATTTGCCGGCCGGCCGGCCGGCTAAGTTGCAATTTTAAATGAGGTTTATCGCTTCTCGGAAAGAATGCAAACGTAATTAAAATGCACAAAATTCGAAAGGTTCTTCGTTCTTCATCGTTCTTCGCTTACATTGTATTATTGTTGTACTCAATAGCAACAATAATAAAAGTCGCTCATAGCAACAAATCGGTTAGTAAATTTGTAATTTGCACAAAGTGCAGTTAGGTAATATTTTTTGTTGCCACCAACAGCTGCCGCTAACTCTCTTCAGTCGTAGTTAAAAATGTTTGTGTGTGTGTGTGTGTGTGTAACATTCTTATTTTAGGTGAAAGAACTGTTTGTGGCACAACTCAGCAGTTAAGCAGTTATGCACAAATGTTTGCATAAAATGCTGTAAAATGTGTCTTTATGATTCTTTTCAACTTGTTGCAAGTCTGCAGCCAACACTGGGAGAGGTGTTGTGGCATGCAAACTAGCAGTGAATGAACTGCTGATTGACTCATTCAACGCAGAAGGCGCTTGGCTAAATGCAATTAGATAATTTTGATTGGCGTTTGAAAACTATTGCCAAGTCATTAAATGCTGAGTTGGGTAAAGCGTTATGCAATTCTCATGTGCTAATAGTGCTTCTTTTAATTAACTTGTGGTGATTTATTTTTCACTTATGCGCATTTTTGTTGCATATTTCTTTTTGAAGCCTCTTATCGAAATTTCATCAATAAGGAAACAATTTCTTTGCATATTTTAGGCTTATACATCTTAATTAATTGATTTAATAATTGCATTTTGAATTTTTTCCTAAAAAATATGTAATAAGTAAAAGTTTTAATGAATTTATTACTACTAACCTCTTTATGTTTATTGGAAATAATTATTAATAATGATTTCCTTGAATTTTTTTTCCTTTTTGGTTTCTTTTTAGGATGCTTGCGAAATTGAAATCTAAGGCAGTCTTTCCAAAGAACAGGGTGCTTCATATTTTATATATAATATATAAATATTGAATATTTTCCACCTCTAATAACCGATTGAATTGGTTAGAAATTACTTGGAAGCCAAAATTCTAACCATGAATGCCTTAACACCGAAACAACGCGTCGAAATACTAATGCTTTCCACGAAAAATAGTTCTACAAATGTGTTTACCCAGCTTTCCTTTTAACTCGAGACCCATGAAACGCCATTGCATGGATAAAAAATCCCTAAAACACTGACGGAAATCGACTTTGATGGACGATGGCTACTTAAATCAGCCCCAAAATGGGTAAAAAAGTCTTAATAGTTGCTGATAACAACGTGGCCCCTGTAGATTTCCAGATTTTTCGTTTGGTTATATGAAAAGCAAAGTAATCGCTAATAATTGTTAAACCATAGATGAGCTAAGGGAAAGCATTTGCTTAGAAATCATCGCTCTACCACCCGAGATGCTCGAAAAGGTAATGGAAAAAGGAACCCTTTTGCTTTTATTAGCTTTTAGCATGTGAAAAATAACTCTAAAGCCTGAGATAAGTATCGAATCAGATCTCTCCGTGTTACAGACAATTCGAAGAATATCATAGGTAATTATTATTGAAGGGAAATTTTTTTTTTATGATTTAATTAAATGGAAATTCATAAATTAATATGATTGTTATGAATATTGGCTAAAGTGACGTCAGCAAACTGAGCGAAGTTCATGAGATTCTGCTTGAAAAACTACCAAAAGGTTATGAGGTGGCTTTAGTGGAACAACCTCACTTCTTTAGGCAATGGAACTCCTTTTCAAAATTCATAAATTATAAACTAGCAGGGGGTCTATGCAAATAGGCTAGGTAGTGACGTCAATAACCTACTCTAGAATCAATAAAATGAAATGAGTACTATTTAGATCTATTTTTCAGAATTGTGTTTTTGAAAAATCAGCCTTCTATTCTACTCAAACCGAATATATATTTTTACTAAATATATAATTCTTTGCCAGTTACATTTTCACCTATATTTCTATATATGTACATATATCAAATATCGGTACATAATACACACTCATATCTACTCTTATACATATGCATATGTACATACATACGTATGTATGTATTTCAGTGTTGTGACGTATGTTTAACGCCTACATCAACAGATCTAATTTATTTGATCTCTTCATAGTTTAAAATAAACAATGTTTGTGGATTCTATTTCGAAATTTCTCTTCAAAGAAAACACTTGAGATCTAAATACATCAAAAAAAAAAAAATTGCCACACAAATTTCTATTATTGAAATGGTTTTTCAGTCTCTGTTTCAGTTGGTAAACAAACCACGGAACTACTTTCATAAGTTTTACAAGTAAACCCAGCAGAGAAACGACTCTAGTACTTGAAAAGATCTAATAAATTCTAGAATCAGAACTTAGTCAGAACTCACGCTCACTCTTAGGTGCTAACTTCTAAAGTGGAGCAAAAGTAAAATGAATTATAGACGCCAGTGAAGAGCAGTAATGTTATACTCATGGGGTTATTTCAGTAAGAGAGTGTTTTAATGGTCTGGCTTTAGGACTTTTTTGGCTAAAAACTACTACCGTTACACTAGTGTACAAACATATATGTATGTAATGAGTAAGATCACAGCTCGTTGAAACTATGAGTTCAAATGCCAACTGAGACAAATTGTAAAAGTTGCCTGAGTAGTTTTTTAAATCTTTGACTTTATTTCCTTTGTGATTCAACAAGAAAAAGCTTCTCATCAAAATATGATACGATATGAAAGTTCATACCACAAGTAGGGGGAAGAAGATCAGTCAAGCATATCGTAGAGTTGTGGATTTCTATTTAATTAAAGGCGTACTGTACATGCATACTAATCTGTGATTTCTTTTCTAAGGCAAAAATAAAGTTAAGTTCTTTTCTAATGCAATAAAAATGTTTAACTTCCAGGTACCCAAATCCTTAGCAAATACGCTGCTACTTGCCGGTATATAAATCTATGCGCAAGAGTAAATATGTATGCGTGAATGCATGCAATAAATAACAATGTCTGCAATATAGATTCAGTTACATTTTGTGATAATCCAACTTTGAGAGCCTTTGAGAGGCATTTACAACCCACTAAATACTGGCGTGTACCAAAGCATTTTAAATGCGACTTTCCAAAAGAAAACTTTTCACTCGACCATAAAGGCATGCAACAAGCGACAACTACGCACATAAGCGTACACCATAACAGCAACAACAAGCACCATACAATAGTCTTTATATGTAGATATGTATGCACTTGAATGTAATTATAGTTATTAAGTTAATTAAATAGTTGTTGATGGGAGCAGACAGCAATGCCACACAGGTACACGCACACACACGTACACACAAACATACACATATGCATAGTGGGCAGGCTGGTGATTTCTTCGAGTGATTTTAACGGTGCAGCGTTGATAAGCGCACCTCAACTTGCCGCCACTTAACTAATGCGGCATGCATTTTTAAACAATTAAATGCGTAAAAATGCCAACAAAGTGGACATTTTATGCAAATTTAATTCAATTAGTTGAGCCATCAGCGTCACATTCAAGCATTTATGAGCACATCAACAACGAAATGTCTAGGAAATCATTACGTTCACGCCTGTGTCGCCTTTTTGGCAGGCACAGAGACAGTGGCAGTGGCAGTGGCATGCAAAGTGGCGCCACCATGCAATATGCAACCACACACTAACACCGGTACAAGCGTGTGTGTCGGTGTGTAAGCGCTAAAAGAAAAAAAGTGGCTGCTCACCTAAACAAAGTGACGGCTCTTAATGGCAACCAAGTAACTGCCAAGTTGCAAGAGGCAAAAACTAGGCATTTGCAACCACCTCCACCTTACAAACATATATGCATGTATATTTGTACGTGTGACACTAGCATTGGTTAGCTCCGTCTTGTAGTAGGTGGCAGGTGGCGATATGCAAATTGACATTCCTTGCGCTGGTGGGCACACTTGTGGCAATGCTTGTCGGGGAGTGGCGCTTCCGTACCAAAGTTGCATTTTATTTTTCAATTTATTGAGAAATTTTGTCACAACATTGAGTGTCTTTTTCGTCTATTTTCTCTGCTTATTTTTTTTTTTTTTTTGTTCATTGGGACATGGTGTATTATGAGCACTTTAATTTAAACACATCTTTTCCCATTTTCGGACCTCTCAGTTGTCCACAACGAATTGCGGTGACAAGTTCGTGAGGTCGTTAGGTTATTTAGTGTATAAATTGTTTGTGAAAAGTGAGTTTGTAAAGTTGAATAATGATTATTGCTTTGGAAAGGCTAATTATTTTACATAACTATTGAAGAAACCAATTTTATGGCAAGAGCGAATATATTTCTAGTAGACAATAAGGAAGTAAAATACTAATAAAATAATAACAGCAACATTTTAATGACTTTTTAGACTCAAGTACTAATATTATTGCTCGTTAAACATAATTTAATTTATACATTTCTTAGAATATTACCTTAGCTTTCATTTTGCTTGGCAGTTTAATCTATTAGTGCACTAGAGTTGTCATAAAACACAAGAAAATAATTATATATCATATTTCTTGAGTATTATCTCGACGAAAAACAGTTTTCTTCTTCTTCAGATGGGTCCGTTATACGCGATTTCATTCTTTTGAAAGTCTCCCCTCTTTTCAAGATAGTCGATGAAAATCATTCCATCCTTTCATGCTTTGGATTCGGTTCATCGTGTGCAGGGCACTCGAATATCTACCGATCCGAAACGGAGTGAATTGATGGCTCAGTGTTTCATTCACAGTTATATTTCGTTTCAAAAATTCCGTCCTATCACCATTCCTTCAATTTGTTATTGCTTCTGGTCGATTCTGAACCCACACCCACTTTACTCACAACTTTCTTATACCGAAATATTCATAAACCATATGCCCCACATGTTGTTTTATTGTCTTTAGAGTGTTAGCAATCTCCAATAATATTCATTTCACTGATCCCAAAAATAAGTTTGTGTATTTTTTTGATGTTTCGCATGTAAAAAGGTTCTGTGACGCGCGTTGTAGTTGTAGTCTTTGGTGTTCAGATGGGTTGCTTCGGTTAGTGGAGAGCATAGAAAAGACCCTTCATGCCATTTTTTTGTATCAGCAGCATAATTTTGTTCAACAAAATAGTGTTTCATTAGTCCTTTTTATCCACTTTTTCTCAAAATACCAAAACTAACGCCATTCAAAATGTTATGTCTCACAAACTAATTGCCCAATAGCTGTAAAATGTCCTTTGAGGTTAGGTCTAACTATGAAACACAAAGAATGAATTATAGAATAGACACCCTATAGAAAGGATTTGAGCTTTCGCGTTCCCTGTTATGACTGTATATAACTTGTTTCTTTTCTTCTTTCGAATATTACTTAGAATTATCGAGCCAATAGACCGGTAGAAAAACAGATCATCAAAGATATACATGGGTAAAGCTACATAAATGGATGTCATCACTTACATACATGATTTTTATAAGAGTGTACCTATCTGGAATTTTTCTAGTATAAAATTTATGAAATAACTTTTCGTCTTTCCGCAAAAAAAAATTGAAATCCCACACTCAAACTAAGCCAATTTGCAGTATAAAAATGCTATAACTGTCGCTACCGGCGTTTTATAAGCCATATTATCTTTGTTAATTTTTTATACACACAAACAAACATATATATTTACATACATACATGGTGCCACACCACCAACACCAATTACATCTGACATGCGCGCAGTCATGTTCGGCAATTTTTCATTTCCTTCTGAGCATGCGCAACACAGCGCTGCACGACAAACGGCGACGTCGAAGATGTAACCAGAGTGATAAAATAGTTGTACACCATTTGGTGGCATACAACGGTCGATGGCATGCATGTCGCGTATCGATGCACTGTGGCAGTGTCGCTGCTATTGCTGCTGCTGCTGCTGCTGCTACTTATTGTTGCTGGTGAATGCGTCGCCGGTAGCCAAGAAACCTTGATCGGCATCCCACATATGAGGCACAACAATACAGCAACAACTGTCAAGCAACATTGTTGCAGTAGCAAACGAAAAGTATTCGAACGCTTGACAGCAGGTTGCACTTGCTGCCACATTAAAGCAAGCCAAAACAAAACAAAAACGAAAAACAAAAAACACCAAAACAAAAGCGCTCGCGGCAGTGATGGCAGCAACAACCCTGGCATATTTCCAACTGCAGCGCGGTGATGATGGCTATTTTTTTTTGTTTGTTTTCTTTCATTCCCCCATTATTGTTATTATTGTTGTTGGAGTTGATTTTTAAACGCGCATTACTACCGGCCACAAACCGCCAGCCGATTGTAACTGGTTGCTTTTGTTGTTGTTTGTTGTTTGTTGTTTGTTGTTTGTTGTTTGTCGTTTGTCGTTTGCTTGCCACCATTAACATTAACGCCTTATCAGCGAGCATGGCATCGCGCAACCAAGTGCCTCAACAACCACAGCAACAACGCAACGCCGTGCATACATATTAAGCCATATTTTTTGTGGTTTTCGAAAAATTTCAAAACAATATTACGCGCCACTTTCGGCTATTAGATGGCGCTTCGTGTCATAGCGTGTGAGTTCACCGCAATGTTGGTATATGTTGGTGTGGCGTGCAGCCTGCGTGACTGTGCTCTGTTGCACGTTGCACAAAATGCAACATTGCAACAATAACGCCATTTCAGCTTTATATTTATTTAATATTTTTATAGCGTTTTTTTTTTTTGTTTCTTGACGAAAATCCTAATCTTTTGGCAGTCAACAATGCGTGACGCCATGCAACATGCGCTGGTGAATGTGTTGTGGTGTAAGCATGTGCAATCTGGAAATGCATTTATTTTTTGTAGCAGTTGTGGCATGGGTGTGTTGGCGCCGACAGGTGAAACTACGCAACGCCAAGTTGATCGCAATCTGTGCAAGAGTAAATGTGTTAGGAAATAAGAAGAAAATGCTTTTAGAAGAGGACGTGCCAAAAATATATATACTCTCCCGGATATGGAAAATATTTGGTATTGTTGTTGCTGTGGCAGTTTTCCAACAATTCGACTTATAGGTGCATTTATTTATTATGGCCGAGGTCATGAAGGGAAACAGGTGTTTCGAAAGGTCGGTGGAAAGCAATGAGGCTTCAGATTGGTGCACTTGAGGAGTTCTGGGAAACCGTAGTTTACTCCCGAAATAAATGCATAGTAAAATATTCCACACAAATAAATAAGTGGAATAAGTTGTTCAGTTGTAGGTCCTAGAGCAGATAAAAATTCGAGCCCGTTTCAGTTATGTACACTCGACTGTTGTGAGAACCGTGGAGCTCTACATCTACAACTTGGAGTTACTTGACAACAATGATAGTGACAATGATGTCCTTGAACCATACCGTGCGTATAATGATTGGTGTAGGTACTACTGCATGTGGTTCGATATATTTCTCCCAGTGTCGTTGAAAGTTGTCGTTGGTTTTGCGTTTGAGGACCCTCATCGAGTCGGCCACTCGATTGGTGTAATCCCAAAAGCTTTCGCTCTCAATTTCACAACGTCTTAAGTCACATTTAATAGGGAAAACATTGGTTATTGGCAACAAAGAAGCACTAGAAATTACGGAGGTGTCCATTTATTGTCGAACTTAAGTACTATAAGCACCATAACCACTCTCGGGCACTAATATCATAGGCAGTCTCCGTTCATCGTAGACGGAGCTTCGAGCTGTGGACTATATATATATATATATATTTACATGCCATTCGAGTTTACATAGTGAAAGGGCTAGCATTTATCGTACTAATCTGCTTTGTAGGTAACGGACTGACCTTGCGTGGCCTATCAATAGAGTTACAGACAATGTCAAGTGTTCAGGGGGTGCAATCAATGCACTAGGGACATTTTGGTGTGTCTTAAAACATTGTGAGCGATCCAAAATGCTCCATTAAAGCTTTTGAGGTTTCGATTCTATGGTCTAGAGAAAGTCAAGAGTCGGCCCACAAAGGAAATATCATGTAAATAATAGTCCAACTGCTCTCAGACTAAATAACTCCCACAGCTTTGGACAGAACAAAGATAATGGATGTAGGTCTTTGGTCATGGCCTGAACTTATAGACAGTTGAGGTGCGCTGAGAAAGTAAAGAATGCGCCGTTCTTTGCTAACGGCATCATTTGAATGAAAGCGTACTAATAGTCCTTGTGCGGCCTGTGAGTGGTTGCCTTCTATTAGTCCGTGGTGGGCTCACGTTACGGTTACTCCGGATGATAGAAGGATTGCTGTGTTTAATAGGGGGATTTGAAAGGGGTTGAATGGCTGAATCCCTGTGGGAGGTCAAGTTGCTCCTAGTTCAATGCCTGGAGAGAGTCTTCTATGGAAGAAGGCCCAGAAAAAAGAAACGAAAAATAATAGTTCCGATAAGATGAAGAGGATTATGCATCAGCGTAATTTTTTTGGAGAGTTCGTATCGATAAAAAAGTTTGCGACCTCGATGTGTGATTAAGAGATACTTTTAGGTGCAGCTGCTTAAATGTTAAGTCTGTTCGACTTTTAAATTCTTACTATGGAGAATGCAAAAAGCTGATTATGGAACTATTAGAAATTAACGAACAACTTTTATTCGGTGCACCGAGTTCCAAAAAAGCTTAGTTCTTGCTAGTTAACCCTAGTCCTCATATATAATGTTGGATGAGACTTTGAAGTTTGAGGAGCTCGTATTTCCGTTACCATAGTTCAAACGGTCGAGAAATGCAACTTATTTGGTTAAATACTAAATAAATCTTAAACCAATATATTCATTGATATATATTATCTATTCAGAGATAAATAAATACATTTTTGGTATGCATTGAGACAGTAAAGCTTTAAAGCAACCAAACGTGACCCACTATGCAAAGCAAATGGAAAAACATTTATGAAAAGTTAATGCAAAGATAAACAGTCCCAGTTGTGCAGTGGCATCCTCAAGCGTTGCAATGCATAACTATACACATACAAATAGTAAATGTATCGGGCAAATGATAAATCGCAGCATGAGAACTCAAGTGAACACACGGGCATATTGCCACATAGCTTGCCCCATTGCAGCAGCGTCAAGGGGTCCCAGCGGCAAGCAGACAAAGTCATTACATTAAAAATGCACTGAGCGATTATAAAAGTATAAACGCCGAGAGTGAAAAACACTAAACGCTATAAACGCGTTCCACAAACTGGAGCGCTGTTGTAACTGCGTAGGGACCGACCGCAAATAGATAGCCAAAAGATAGCTGTGTGTCATGTTGCATGATGCGCCGCCGCGCATACAAATCTACACACGTTGCAGTCGAAGCGCGTACTTCTTCAGCTCCGCATCTCTGAATCTCAACGCGGCTGCTTATGCAAATTGTGGTAAATTGAATTTGTCTGATTAAGTTTTTATGCTGGGTTGGCAAAAGGCAAAGGGAGTGCAAGCGGGAACAAACTATCAAGTGAACGGAGGAAGAACAAATGCATACGTCCCTTCGCCTGTACGTCCGTCGATTCGTCGTTCACTTAGCTGCATGGCTGGTTGGTCGACTGGCTGGCTGGCTGGATGAATGGTTGGTTGGTTGGTTGGTTGGGCGTTTGACTGATTTGTTGAACTTTTGGTTGCTTGATTGGCTGACTGAATGGTTGATGCACTCATGCATTGATATACATACAGAAGAGGCAACAAACAAACAGCGAAAGAAGCAGAAATGCAAAAATTGCGCCGCGCAGCTGCGTTGCTCATTTCATTTCCATCCGCAGGGAGATAAGCGCACAAATATGACAGCTCGTATCAGCGGGCCAACTTACTTACTGCTGATAAATATATACTACTATATACTCCACTTATGTACACACATATGTATGTGTAGGCAAATATGTGTTTACACTTGGCATATTCTCGTCTACTATCTTCGTTCTTCGCTTCGTTCGGCGCTCTTGCCTTTGGGTAATTGAATTTTATTTATAGGCGCGTTTAGTAATGATGGCTCTCCAGTTGCTGCTTGCAAATTAAATGTAAATAAAAAATCACCATCACCTTATCTAAGCGATGTGCAATCAGCGTTCCGAAGAATTGTCGGAAGTGTTGTGTGCGCCGCCGGGAGCAGCTTGATCAATTTCAATGTTAATATTTGCCCTGAACTAGATTGGCGCCGCGTCCGTTGAGGTGAGTAGTTGGGTAAATATTTTTTCTGAGGAATAATTGATAAAATTGTATGTTCGATTTACAAGCTGGAAGATGAAATATCTTTCGTATGATCTTTAAAAGGACACATCATTTTTTTTTTTACTTTTTTACACTTCTTCTTTGTGTCCGTTGATCTAATTTAAACGAGTTGACGTGAATCTCGAAAAGTACTTAGCTAGCTATGCGCAAGTGCCAAGGAAACCGTTACCACGGGGGATAACGTGGCAGAAGACAACGATCTTGTATTGGCAGAGCGCTATTTCAAAAGACTACGTGGATCATATCCCATATCCCGAGATACGAATGCTGTCCCGATAGAACGAGAATGCTGTTGACTCAATGGGTGTCCCGTTTGTTCACCCCGGACAACAAGTGCACCCAGAAGGCCACTTAACTGGCACTGATACACACCGTAGATCAAAGGAAAGTCGAACAGCGGACTTCATCCAGCGAAACAGCTCCGAAGAAAGCAATGATAGCTGATCTGTTGACAGGAAGGCTGATGGACACTTTTTTCTGGGATTAGTGAGGTGTTATCTGCGTAAACAATTTGTAGATGAGCAAAATGGTCACAGGGCTTTACCATGTCTAATTATTGGCCTATATCGACACCTAATTGCAGAAAAACGGCCCTATTTAGCAAAGAAAAGTACTTTTCCAGCATGAAAACGCATCGGTTCACACCTCCGCCGTCACCATGGCGAACTTGGTCGAATTAGGTTACGAACGTGCTACTTCTTGTTGTTTCCAGAAAGTCGCAAGTTTACGAAGTCACTCGTCCGGCAAAAATTTGAGTTGAATGAGCAAGTTATCGCTATGGAGCCCTACTTTCAGAAGGCCCGCTTTTTCGAGACGGGTTGAAGAAGTTAGAGCATCGCTTTGCCAAGTGTATTGAGCCAAGAAGAGACTATGTTGAATCTGCTACCGAGGACAAATTTTGCAAAATCGCTTACTTATATAATTAGGATTTAATAGACACTTGGCTGAATATGTTCCCTTTCTAGCATACATCTTGATGCAAATCGTCCGTAGGATTCATCTTTAGATTTCAGTCGGTGTCAAGCGGCTGAAGCCTTTTTCGAAAAGTCCTCCATTTCAGGGCATTTGCCAACGTCTGTTGAGGAACGACCGATATGTCTGTCTTAAGATTATCCATATAGTATAGTTTAGATCACAAAAACACCGAACTCAATAACATGAGACTTGCCCATTCGAAGAGATGTCATTATTGATACCGAATACCACAAATTGCAACAAAAACAAAGAAACAAATCTAAAAGAAGAAAAATTACACAGAAAAAAAATAATTGGCCTACAGCGGTAAATTATTTTTGCTATCAACTAAATGGTATGCGACCCGCAATGCAACGCGTCTCGACATGCGACCAGAACCAATTCTACGTCATCGACGTTGGTTCAGGGTCAAAGCGATGAAAAATTACGCGAACAAACCCGCACGTCTAGCTTCGAATGTGTGGTGTATGTGCATCGATGCGTGCCACCAACGCTGCACCCACGTAGTGGCAATAAGAAAACGCGGTAGCCGTCAGCAACGTAAGAGCTCATGCTGCATATGTACATGCAACGGTGCAACAGGCACATTGTGGCATAAAGTGTACGCATTGCGAAGTCTCGGACAATCAAAATCTTAACGGTTGCAGGCGCAGACAGGCGTTGTGGTGCGTCGCTAGACAATTTCCAACAATAAATACAATTGTTGTAGTCATGCACACATGCTGCTGTTGTTGTTAGTATTGTTGCTTGTCGCATTTGTTGCGTTTTAGGTTACAGCGAAAATTTGTACGAACTTGACTGCTACAACGACTACCAGTACTGCCACTTGCAGCGATCGCTACCGCCACCGCTGCGACGGCCGGCGCTTTTATGACTTTTATTGTTGGCCGAACTGCCAGCACATTGTTGCAGCGATAACTAGCGGTTAGCTAGCTACTTGTAATAATGTCAATTCAATTAATCTTCAAAGCGCGCTTTTTTTATTTCGATCGTTTGTTCACTTAAGCACACACACACACGCACATACGCACATGCGCATGACAGTCACATTCGAATGCATATTGTGTGTGTCAAAGGTGAATGAGTGGTATGCGCATGCGCAGCAAATGCTACTTGCATTGAAATGGATATGAGTGCTACATACAGTCTGCATGTATATATATATATATATATATTTGTGAATTTTTATGCGGCAGCTGCGTTTTTAGCCAGTTTCTCATTGCATTCTTTTTCAATAAAATATTGAAGTTATTAAAATGACTGATTATGTCTTGCTTTGTTGTTTATCTGTTGCTATTTTTGCATACCATTTTGTTGCGAAAACTATGTCGAGGAAGATATACATAAGCATTTTATCAAGCTACTGAGTTTGAGAGTTGCACAAAATTAATTGTGAATATTTCTCATGAGAAAATGAATGCCGACAACAATTGATATTGGGAAATCGAAGATTTTGCTTAACAAATACTCGTCCTAAATAATTTTGCTTTGCATGTCAATGTATTATGTTTGCCACTTGATTTGTTGAATTCTTCAATAAACTTGAGAGATTGTAGATGCAAATTTAAACCAACATTAAATTGCTTTTAAGAACGATTGTGGAGAAACCATGATGAGTTGGGGTTCACACTTCGATAGCAAAAACCCGGTAATGACTACTAATGAATTACAACAGTTACGCAAGGCAAATATCACCCGAAACAGAGAGGGCGCTCTCAACAACTCATATCCACTTCAAAACGTGAAATGAAAACGCGAAATGAAAAGAAAGCATATAGCGGTTGTGACATTAAAAGATCTATGTCTTTAAAATTCGTTGCAAGCTAAATATAATTGAAGACCATTTTTTAAAATCTAGCTAACTATTCCTCAGGCTTTCCATGATTAAACATTGATTCCATCAAATTTGTCATCAGCTTCATAACAGCACTATTTTTGGCAATAATTCGACCGTGGCGCCATCTAACGTTTATTACTTTTGATATATATCTATATATTTCGAATATATTCGGCATCTAACCATATAACTAACGAACATTCCTCCATGCACTAAAAATATATATATAATTTCCTTTAACTCCTGTTCGAGCGTAGGGTACTATAAAGGGTACTTTCCTGAAAAGTTTAGCAAAATGGTTAAGTGGTTGCATGTCTATAAGACGCATACGTCATTCCATATTGGGATGCCTAAATTACGCATACTATATTCTTAAAAGCATAGATTATCTAGTGGACAGCGTAATAAAAGATAAGTTGGAAGACCTTCAACTAACTCTACACTAGGTATGAATTCCGTATCTGCTATGTAGTGTGACGCCGATCATGCGAATGTTCTTTGCAACGAGACTTTCGATTCTTTGGCTAAAACCAGCAGTGGTCAGGTAGTTGAGTTCCTCATTCAATGAGACCTTGACAGTCTCATAATACCATCAAATTCAGATAATCCAGCTGTTCTTCTTTTGAGGTTGAAAAAAGTTGTCAGATTATGACTCATGATGAGCAAAATATATTATATAATTTGTGTCTGGATGTTTCTGAATTGAAAGTGTTTGTTTCTAACTTTTCGTTGATTTGGAGGCCGGCGGCTGGCAAATGGAGGGTATTTGTTGGATAACAAGTAGGCCGAATTGTTACAAAACTGGAATAAAATTTGTTAAATTCTGAAGGTCTTAAATTACACATACGTATAACTCACTATATGAATACATACAGCATTATATAAGAACATATAGCAACATTATAAATTTTAATTAAAACCTTTCACAGGTTCTCATCCGCCATTCTC
This sequence comes from Bactrocera minax, assembly GCA_021498325.1. Lineage (NCBI taxonomy): Eukaryota > Metazoa > Arthropoda > Insecta > Diptera > Tephritidae > Bactrocera > Bactrocera minax. The sequence goes on from JAKEEE010000004.1 coordinate 5,632,647, forward strand.
CTTTTCATCTGCCGAAAGGCCATAATATGCACTCAAACTCCCTTACAATGCGCGCAGTAAATTAAATTTTAATATATATATATACATTTATACTCTTATTTTGCGCATAATAAAATAACATTTAAATTACTTTACTTCGCTGGCAGCGACTACAACAAATGGAAATAAATGAGGCCCGTCAGGAAGGCATACTCCCACAGAGGAATAGAGAATAGTGAAAAATATGCTGCTGCTGCTGCTGCTACTGCCAGCCGCCTTTGCTAAATATTATTATTTAATTTCTGCATTTTATTTTAGCGCGCTGCGAGAACTATGCGCAAATTAATATTCCGCCTTTAAGACTAACACAACCCGAGTTGTCTGTGCCGCCGCGAGTCCTGCCACAGCAGGCGCTGACTCATAGCGCAGGTAAATGCCTGAGATATGAACAGAGTGGAAAAGAAAAAGTCAACAATTTCCTGCTCAGAAATTCTTGACTGCTGACTGCCACTGCCACAGCCACAGTCACAGTCAGAGCAACAATCGCCACGCCAACGCCAACGCCCAGCCTGAAACCGTGCTTACCGAATGACTGAGTAGTTCATTTGTTGCACCGCCCTGCAGCCCTTTTGTGTTGTTCTTGCCCTGTCGCCGCTTTTGACAGATTTTTGCTTTAAACAACAATGCGCAGGCGCAGGCGCAGGCGCACAAGCGCACAGCACCCACAATCAATTTCAATTTGCAAAGGTTGCAGCCCAAACACGGTGTTGCACGTTTGCGACTTTCATTTTTTGTTTATTCTTGTTGTTGTTTTTATTAGACTTTTGTTTCACTTCACTGTCGTTTTGACAGTCATTTGTTTGCGAGTTATGCGCATGCCCAGCGGCGATGACTCATCCTCGCAACGTTCTAAGCAACATTCCGCGGCGTGAATAAGCTGCGCGCGTGCGCCATTAGGAGAGGGCATGACGGAGGTATGGCAGGTCACTCTGAGCGACTGATTTTTGCAGCATTTCAATGCCATGGCCTTCTGTGCACAGTTGGCCGCTTACTTTGGCGCACTGATTTGGTCTGCATTTTTACTTTCCCTGCAAGGCGCTTCTGGGCCTTCGCTTCATTCACTTCCTCCTACATGCATATATATTTACATAGTTAACAATCTCAGCCTCATAGCAGAGCTGATTGAAATCCCAAAAGAAAAAAATCGATATATATTGAAAAATAAAATCTCATCACAACGGGCTTTTACAACATGCCTCTAAGCTGCCTGTGCGCTCATGTTGAACTTAACAATTCGTTGCGGTTACGCATTGCCAGGCCAATGCATCGCTGATTTTTGCTATAAATAAAAATTCAGTTACAATATTGTCTTACTGATCGGTTGCCATACATATATATCTCCCAACACCCATACACACATAACATGCTTGCCTGTGCACCTTTTTTATTGCTGTTGTTGTGTTTATCGTTTGTGGTTTTTTTGGTGAAGCGCACCAGCTCAGATTTCCGTTCTCATAAATATTTATTTAGGCCGCCGGTGTTGCCTTTAACTCATCTTCGTGCAAACGGATACATCCGCACCCACAAACACACAGATAAATGTATATTGATTTTTGTGCTGTATTGGCTATATGACTTTAATACATAGCTATGCATATGAATATTTACACAAATAGACTCTATGTTTTTATGCACAACTCATATTTGCGTCACATACATTCGAGGGTTATGATATTTCAAATACAAAGTCGTAGCTTAGATACATTAGGGTTGTACTTAGGAAAGTATTAATTGAAAAAAAAGTTAAAAAATATGTTGAAGCAGAAGGTGAAGAAGAAGGTGAACAAAATATGTTGAAGCAATAATATGGATAAGTTCTGAATCACTTTTTAGGAACATTAGGGGTGTACTTAAGATAGTACCATTCGAAAAAAATATTTCAAAATTTTCTTGAATGAAACATGTTGTAGTCGTAAAATCTTTAAATAAAAAAATTTTGTAATCACTTTTTAGGAGCACTAGGGGTATCTATTCGATTAAATAGAACGGGCGTTCTATCACTTTGCTACTGTTTTATATAATAACATACTACATAAGTATGTAGTATGTATATGCTAACTATATAGTACTACAATATATAAATATATACTACAACTAATTTCATAAAAGTTTAACAAAATTTTATTGATATTCTAAAAAATCAAATATTTAAAGAGTTCAATAAATGATTTTCATATAAATATAATACAATGTGAAACATATATAAATTATATATATATCATAAAATGATTAGAGATATGCTCAAACAAAAGAAAAAGTGATTGAGACATAAAGTTACTGGATTATTTTCCAAAAATTTTGTAAAAATTAAAACATTCAAATATATTAGATTAATCTTCACATATAAATATGTATTGCAAAACCGACTTAAAACTGTAAAGTTTGCGATAAACCACAGAACTTTAAAAAAGAAGAAAATAAAAGAACATCCCTAGTATACAACGCTTTTTTCAACGTTTGTGTCAGTTTTTGTTTTGTTCGCTGAAATTTTCATTGTATTTTATTTGCTTAGCTTTTCGAAACGTGAGAAAGGATCGTCTTCAAATCCAACATACTCATTCATAGCTACAAACACATATGCACTCCCATAAAAGAAATCATAAATTTCTTTTTATTCGCTTTTTAATACTGTTTGCTTCAGTAAACTTTAGTAGCGTGAGAGTCCACACACACAGAGGATTTGTTTTGAATATCAAATTATTTTTGATATTGCATGTGACATTAAAATTAAGTCATGAAAAAAAAGAACAAAATATGTCTATACCAAAAAGAAAATTCGAATGAAATTTTATACTGGGTGATTTTTGTCATATTTGGTACACATCAACTTCCCTATCGAAGGCGTGTTCGATTTGCCACTTCTTTACTTGTTGGGTTTAAGCTACTCTACTCTCTTCTCACTTAAAATTTAAATGTGTAAACAACAAAACAGTTAAATTGTTGAATTCAGTACAAGAAAGTCCCCTTAAAATTTTATAATCGCTTGTTATATTATCCATAATTTTTTATACCAGTCTATTGTATTTATACTGGTTGTTTGTTTGTTTCATTTCTTTCAAATTGGTTCTTGTTTGGGAAATCACAAAAGATCACAAAAAAATTTTCAACTGTGGTTAATCAGTAGTAAGTAAATTTCCATTTGAAGAAAATGTTGTATACAATTCCAAGCAAAGTATTGAAAATGACTTAAATTAACCATTTTTTGACTTTTGCATATATTCGACTGATCAAAAATCTGGATTCGAAGTTTTGAAATGCTCGCCACGATCCAGATATAATTCCTGATGTGTTCGTACATATTTTCTTGCAGTAATTTTTTAGATCTCATCTTTTAGAATCCGAGAAACCTGTGCAAATAAATGGTGTTTTTAAGATGCTAAAATAGCCTAATTCTCTAAGGAATTGTAAAAATTCGGCCTTCCGACACGGTCTGTTTTTGATAATGGGCTAAATAGTGAGTTTATTAGTAGCTGAGAACGGTTAACTTAAACTTGAGGTTTACTTATAAAGTGAAGTTATACAGATAAGGGTTTCAGAATATATAACATTAAATATAGATTTGAAGTTTTTAATTATCTTTTTTTATACAAAATATACCTCTACTTGGAACATAATAATGTGAAACTTAAGTATGTGAAATTTTTCTTCAAAAAGAGTAGGTAGGTTTTGGAAGACAATATAAATTTGTATCCTTAAGGCAATATGAAGTATAACTTAGGTAATTGAAGAGCAAAAGATTAGAAAAGGGACAGACATATAGACCAAGGCGATTTTGAATTTCGATTTCGGTTGGTTTTCAAACTCGAATGAGCTTGATCTTTCATTCCCAACAGGCAAATACTTTGAAAATTACATTCAGACATTATTTTGAAAGCGAATGCCAATTGAATTGCATCGTTTTAGTTTTCGAACTTAATAATTTAAATAACGACCCGAAAAGTGAGAGTTTCTTCATGTAATTCAAAAATGTACATATTTTTTAAAGCTGGAGTACTATTAGATTCAACTTTTATTTTACTTTTTTATTTTTGTTTTTATTATTTTTCGATTTTACTTTTATTTTTCAAGCAATTTCTCTAGTATTGCGTTCAATTAGCAATCATTGCAATATAATCAACTAACCTCAACTGCTTTGAAATTTCACTCTCTCACTTCCTAGCTGCGTGTTTAAGCGTGTTCGAAATCGCAAACAGCTGATAAGAGCAGCAAGAAATCGCCACAAGCTGTGACGCTTTTACTTTCGAAATAAAAATTAAGCGAGTCAATGAATTGGGTGCCTACATCACCTACTCCGTTTACATCAATTCGCAATTTGCCATTTAGTACTATGGAGGAGTTTGCGTGCAACAAACACGAATTCGAATTCACAACGCCACATTTCCTCAATACATTTAATTTTTATTTCTATCGATTGTTTAATTTCTTTCCTTAATATTCATAGCATTGCCTGATTTTCAATATATTTTATTTCTACTTTTTTTTTTATCATAATTTTCTTTTCTTTTTTTGTTTTTAAGTACACATTTTCCTTTTTGCCGCGGCATCATATGGCGCGCGGCATAAAGTTTCGCCTGCATAACAATTTGTAGATAAACACAAATAAAATTGTATCACACGCTGGCGATCAACAGCGGACAATGAGCGAGAAGTCACGCTATTTTGCGGAATTTTTTTTCCCTTTTCGTGGACAAAAATTAAGTTGTAAGCAAATTGGTGAAAATTGAGCGCGAAAAATGCAAGCAAAATGTGTGACCAATCATACATATATGTATATAGTATGTATGTATATATTGTAGAAAGCATAAATATGTAAAAAGTGTAAAGTGACGCTTAGAAAGATAAGCTCAGGGGTGAAATGCTGCTTGGTGGTTTGACCACTGAGGCTTTGGCGGTACATTTCGATAAGAGAAAATATTTTGCAATAAAATTATCGAAAATTTTGTGAAAATGAGTGCAAAATTTGAGACTTTTTCAACTTTTTATTTTTGTTTGTATGCTTTTCATAAATGGTTGCCGCTAGCGCCTTGCATCGGATTTGACGCAACAGTTTGTTAACATTTAACCTTATGTTGCCGGTAGGGGATTCATTATGCTTCACGAATAAGACTACTAGAATATTTACCCCATTGAATAAAGAAAAACGTTAGAGTGACGAATTTCATAGAAAAAAGAAAGGAAGATCTCGAAAAAAAAAATAAATAAATTTAACACAATAATTTGCTCCCAAGAAGCAAGTGCAACCAAACTTGCCGCAAAAACCCAAAACGATGCATTTCTGCCATTATTTTCAAATACCCAAAAACTGAAACAAAAAAAATAAAAAATAATAGCAATAATCCTAAAATTAAAACAATTACAAGGCATAAAATTAATCGCTGATAAAATGCAATTAAGCGCAAATGCATGCGGTTGCTGCGCATGTGCGCAAGCCTTGCCGTAACGGCCGTTCGTCAGGCGCCGCCAACGCACTTAGACGCAACTAACGGCCTGTAGCACACTGTACGCTCACTTTCGATTTCATTTTATGATTTCCTAATGTTTTTTTTCCGACTTTAATTTCAATTGAAATGCTACGTCGCCATATTTGGGGCAACTGTGCACTATTACTTGCCACAACTGCCCACCACCTAGAGGAAAATTTATACGCATTTCACGAAATTTTACAATCGTCGCTTTTTTATGGACACTAGGCAATGCAGACAGCAATTAAATTAATTTTGTTACTGTCACCGCATTGACTACTGTTACATGCCACATGTCGCACATGTCGCACATGCCGTTATGCCACGTACTTATGAATGTTACGCACATACGCACACTTTTAATGCGTGTTGGCAGGTTGTTGCATTCAACTTCCAGCAACTCGATAATTAAAATTCAATGGTTTTTATCATCCATAAGCTTATTTATGAAAATTGCTCTGAGCAGCTCCGAGTTAATAAGAAAAATCATCCCAAAGCGCTTTATTGTCGCTACAATTTCAAATATTGTAGTTGAGTGAATGTTTGTTTGTGGCATCTTTCTTGTGTGGCATCGTAAAATTATTGATATTTTAATAAAGACAGTCAAGGAATGTCGGAGAGAGTAAGTGGAAAAAGTAAAATTTTTTTGTGCTTTTTGAGCTTTTATAATTTCAATTCGCTCAATAAAATGTTTATGCAAAAATATTGTCAATAAAAATGTTGTTTGATAAGATGAGGCAATCATTTTGGTATATAATTACGTATTTAGTATCAAAATGGCTAAATCTTTGTTTAATTAAACGAATATCCTTTTTAATGCATTTTGAATGGATGAAGCCAACATACTCGTATTATTGCTGGTAGTTAAACAGGCTAAAATTTACTAAGTTCAAAGATAGACATTTCTATATATGAGTGTAATATATTAAGTGTAGTACAAAGAAATCCATTATTTTTCCTATAGATGGCTTTAGCGATCTGTATCTCTCGTAAGTACGCTCGGGTTACGCTGTGTGGCACTAGAAAGATGAGATTTCGTTCTAAAAAACTTCTCAGATACTTTTGTGATTGCTCGACTCAGTATTGCTTGAGCGTCAAATACACCATATTTTATATATTTTCTTCGTTAAAGGCGAAGAGACAAGCCGATTCATTTCGGAAGTGGATAGTTATTGCTGATGAAAAGTGGGTCACTTACAACAACGTCAAGCGAAAACGGAAAGGAAGATTTTGTTATGTGTTTGGTGGGTATGGCAGGAAATCATTCAGACCTGTACAGTCAGCAATTGAACCAGCGGCCAGCTTTGGCCAATAGGAAAGGGCAAACCAGGGTGTTCCATCAGGGCAAAACCAAGTCATACATATCAATAGTGACTCGCCAGAAGTTCCAGGAACCGGCATCCACATTACAGTTCGGTCCTGACACCAAGGGATTCCTGTCCATGGCGAAGGATTTCGCTGATGAAAAATTCGATTCCAGAGAAACTTGTGAAAATCGACTGTCCCAGCTTGTTGCCAATAGGGGCGGGAGTTTCTGAGAAAATTATGAAATTACCTTCAAAATCAGATAATTCTAACTATGCTAAATAAAGCCCTCAATTTAATGCAAAAATGCTTCCTTCAACGTTGACTAAAAAGTATTACGGAATTTTAGGCAATCCCAATTTAGTTCTTCAATATTAAAAATATTGCTGGATAGGTAGGTAGGTGGGATATTTTGTCATGTCATCGGTCATGGCAGACTCTACTCTTCAACCGTTTAAAGTAAGGACCATAACAGATTTTCACATTAGGTGACTTACTATTGGGATGTTTTCGCTATCAATACTTGGTAATAAACATGAAATGGTAAATGTGCCCAAATATCGAAAAATTCAGTAAATATTTGAAATATTATTTTTAATTAATAACAACAAATACCTGTTTGAATCCCGTTTCCAACAACTATCAGCTGTTTCTTAATTAATAATTTAAAGTTTTATGAGGGAATACATACCTGGAAATAGAAAATGATAAACTAATTAATAAAACACAAAAAATAAAGTTACTCTTTATTTCAATAAAAAAATTTTTAAGATAAATGTTCTTAATAATAAAGAGTATGAAAAAAAGGCAAAGAAAATATTTGATACTTAAGAGAAGTCAGCTATTTTCTGAAACTGCACACAACTATTCCGAACTTATGTTGACCGCCAAAATTAATAATGAGGCTCAGAATGCGAACGACTCCTCTCCCATATGTAGCTTACAGCATAATAGATAAATCATTGCGTAGTCTCGCATCCAGGTGGTATGTTTGAGATGAAAAGGGGGTGTGGTGAGATTTTTGGGGTGGTCGAATTCGCATAGCAGAACAACAAGAGTGCTCAAGAGCGATACGAGAGAGAGAGTGATACGACTCCAAATTAAGCCAAAGCCCCTTAATATACTTCCTGTTTCCACTCTGAGAACTTTTAACTACTGGTTAACTGAAATTGATTGCCGCTTGCAGTTTAGCAACATTTTTATCCGCCCTTTTCAACCACAACCAGCTAGCTGAATTTAAAAATTAAATTTTTCCGTTATTAAGGCCAGGAACCACAGGAATCTCAGGAGGTAAAACATGGAGCTAACTGCATACTGCGTAGAAGATAGGTCCCACCATTCAATCATGTCATGTTTTCATCTTGTCAGAAAATGTGGGAGGGGGGGGGGGGAAATAATGAATAAGATTAGACAAACAACAGATTTGTTCTGAAAAGAAAGTACACATACCAGCAAGTTGGACATAACACGTCAATGAGTGCTATAAAAATGAGTTTGGGTTTCTAAAAAATATAGTAGGAAGGAATACAACCAATGTACTAGATGATATTGAATATTTAAATAAAATATCCAAGAGCAACAAAAATACATTTCCCCGAAGACAATTGCACAGCTATTAAAATTGTAATTCATAAAAAAGGAAGCAAAAAGAGGCGAAAATAACTTTGGAAGTCCCAAACGGAGCATAAGTCTCAACATCCGCTCGACCCGGAAGAGCAAATGCATAAAACATGATAATAATAAGAACTTCCAAAGAAATATTGAATGAGTGCAACAACCTGCGCGATGTTGCATGTTGCACTTTGTATGCCAAAGAGCAAATAAAGACAATCAAAAGCGAATGTCTGACGGGAAGTGCAAACAAATGCAAGCAAACTTCGAAATTTCAAGCAAAATGGAATACGCAAAATTTATGACAACGGAAATGCAGGCTTTCGAAAAATTTGAGCACACAGCAACAAGCCTAAATACATATTTACATATTTACATATTTACTTATTTTACATGCAATAAAATACAGCAACAAAACATTGCAAAGTACATGCTGCGTGTGTAGCATAAGCGAATATGTTTAAAGGATATCAAGCAAATAACAAAAACAAAAGCACAGAGTCAACGCACTGGAGCATGATGAGTAAATCAAGCGGCAGCGGAAGATGAGTGATTGACGTGACTGCAAGTGACAACTGACAAGCAGCGGCGAAACAAAACGGAAGGATCGTAGGAGGATTGTTAATGCTAGGAATTATAAATAACAGATATAAACAACACAATATAACCCTGAGAGTTTAATGACATGCCGACTTGTAATCAATTTTTAATTCTAAAGAAGATTGAATGGTCATTTTTATAGAAAGTTTCAACCCGAAAGGTTTTATGTTAAAAAATTGCATTTGTTTCGTTCGAGTACATTATGCCAATGGTTCTTCTGTCAATTTAGCGAAAACTTCAACCACTTTGTTTAGCCTGTACTCACACCCACTTATTCCAACTCTCTTAAGACTGCCACAAATCAGCTAAATGCATACATAATACAATAACAAAATAGTACGCCCACATGCATATCAACTCTACTACCTACAACTCATCATGCAACCAACAACAAAATACGAACCACCTTTATTACAAACAACATCTTCACATCCTGTCTTTACGCGCCCACAAAACACAAAGGATACTTTTAAATCTCAGCATTTATGCGCCTTATGTCAACATATAGCTTTTTGATAATGCCGTTTCTCAACGTAACCTTCCACATGCAATGCATACGGCAGAAAATTGCATTCATTCTTGTAAGCTTTATACATTCTTATACTATTTCAATTCTTTGTTGACCGTTCCATTGCAATTTTTTTTTTTTTTTGTAGATTTCACGCTTTTCTAGTAAACATATTTTTCGGTTGCATTTCAGCGTTGTCAGCTTCTTATGTTGCTCATGTCGCTGGTAATTAATGTTGCTGACAGATTGCATGTGGCAGTTGCAACGCACGAAACATAGTAAGTGAATACCGGTACTTGTATTCAATGGAAGTTTATAACTGTAACAAAGCACAGATTTTGTGATCAAAACTGTCATAAAGCTGTGGTCTTACGACACTGCATGCAACAACTGACCGTTTGTCATGTACTTAGAGAGCAGAGCAGCTTTCATATGTGATTCTTTAAAGAGTTGTCATCTCAACACGACTGACATGTCACATTTATCTTAATTAATGTTACACCATGCAGAAACTACTGTTATACGATTGCCGTTGTTGTGGTGTATTGCATTAATGAAGGTGTTGATGTGTGTGGAGCTTAATTTTTGTTATAGTATAAATATTATATATTCAACAATTGAAGAAGTCTACTGGCTAAGAATAGGTTTACTGAACGCTAATGATGTCCTCTCGCATGTGGCACTCTTTTTTTTTTGAGAGATGCCTATTTATTTATGGATGAGTTTGTGGAATGGCGAAAAATAAGTATTCCTGGCATCCACACATTATTGAGTACAATAAAAATTTACAATAAAATACAAATTCAAAAAAATTTTATTATATTTGAGTTTAAAAATAAATTAATTTATTTTTTTGCTAACCTCCTAGTTTATAAGATCTTATATTATTCTGTTTACATATCTTATATATACAATGAAAACTTTCCTTCCACTTACTGAATACCGTTTTTTACAAATGTAAATCTTAAGTCGATTGCAAATCATACATAAAATCTCTTAAAAAGCGAAATGAGTACGAATTTGTTAAACAAAAAATACATTTCCGTCTTTGAATTCGTGCTAATCCAATACAGTAGACTACAACGGAGATAGTAACATTAAGTTCTATATAATAGCACTTTGCTGGATCTTTCTGACTACGAGAAGAATATAAAGAAGATTTGTTGAAAGGTTGTTGAAAGATTAAACAATGACTGTGGTGAAACAACTTGAGATGAAAAAGAATTGTTCTCTCCGAACAAAAGGAATCTCCCTCGAACTAAGCTAATAGAATGGTATTAAGCGCCAACAGAAGCATAAAACTTGGCCTTACTATTGTACTGACAGTTCGAATGGGTGCTAAAGAATCTTTCTGCACAGAATTCATATCAAAATTAGGATTAAAAAGTGTTATAAAAATTAATACGAGCTCAATTTAAGAGTTAAATGCGACAGAAAATAATGTCTGCTATAAACAGAACCGTTGGACTATATCTGGTTATTAATATTTGATATAATCATGGAGAATTCAAGATCTTTTTAAGTTAAAATTAAAATTCATAACTGTAATGTAGTAGAATCATACCTAGGTCAGCGTGATCTGTAAAACATGATCTGTGGTAGAAGCAGTAACTCTTAATTATCTGGAGGTATTCAGCATTATTCACAGAAAATAGAAGAAAGCACATTTTGAAGACTATTTTCTGATTGTTTTTAGTCAATAAAAGCGCGCCTATGTATTTTTCTCTCCTTTTCAATTTCAATTTCTGTCAAGAATGTCAAAATAATAAAGAAATTTTGTATTTGACACAAAAATACATCGGTTCGTGACGTCATTAATGAAAGAGGAGGAAGACTTTGTAGACAATTACTATAGAAGTTTGGCAGTTCGTTTCATTTATTATGATGCGCGTCGCATTTTATCCCTAATTCTCCTCGCTTCTGTCAAACCAGCGGATTTAAATGCTCAAAACTACTGTCTGTCAGAGGTAATGATTATTTTTATTTTTCCAGATTAACTCAGCGTGTGTGTCTCGACCACAAGCCGTCATTCCACATTGCCTAATCTCTCGGGTCATTATTGGTCGAAATATTAGCGGCTAATTATAATTATATTGATTAAAATGTATTAATTAGAGTCGTTTCTAATGTTAGTCCACTTTTTTTTTATCTCTTTTGTTTCGTCAGCGATTTCTTCATGCCACTCGGTTTTGTGAACTCCTTCCCGCCAAAGGCAAAAATAATTACATAATCAAATATTTTCACGGTATTTCGTATTTTTTGTGCCACAATTAACCTTGACTTAAATGTTGAATATTACCTTTTACAACTCCACAAAAATGCAGTAACCCATAAATTTTTACTTTTTTAATTTGTAAACGGTAAGTAAAAGCGCTACTTTAATGCGTACTGCCGTGGGGAGTTATTGCCTGCGCGCATTCCATTCATGCTGATATTCAATTAATTCACCACAAAGAGCAATAATATCGTAATGACAGCAACAGAAATCGAAGTAGGGCCGAAAGAAATATATGTAGAAATCATAAAAATATATTGCAAACTAAATAGTCTGCCTGACTGAAAAACAATCTGACTGAATAGGAGTTGCCTACTATTTGCTCTGAAATGTAGCAATTTTTTTTTTTTGTTTTTGCTAAGTCACACTGGCAACTTTATAACCGCAAACTGGAGTCGAGCGTAAAGCACTACACTTTAGTATCGCATTGGTGTGGCATGTAGCATATTGCATGTGTATGTATGTAAATATCACATATAAGTTGCACGAGTTTAATGCACACATAATCCAATAAAATGACTTAAGTACTCGCATAAGAAGCGCTTTGTAGACTCTATACGCCTAGAAGCAGAGCGTCCGGCGGCCGTTGCAACTAAAATTAGTTCAAGTGGCATTCGTTGGGAAGAGCACATTAACTAGGTGGGGGGGTGGCGGTTACTATTCTGCCGAGCAGTGCCGAGTCCACTGCCGAGTCAGTGGAAATTTAAGTAAAATAGCGCTGGATTACACTTCCAAGTGCAAATAAATGCATACACATACTCATACATATTTATATATATAGCTGCATACAACAAATCAGTTATTTGTACTGTCTACATGCCACAAACATGACCAGCTATTGCTAGCTGCCGCGCCAGACACACATACATACATACCAATGAACAGGGGGTACTTGTAAGGCGTGAGCGACAGTGGTGGGGTAAATAAATATTGTATGTATTAATCAAAGCCAATCACAAAACAACAATAACAACAACAACAATAAGCATGATTGCACATAATAGTCATAAATTAAAATTTATTCGCGTTTTATTGTAGATTTGTTTGTCGTTGAGTTGTTGCTGTTGCTGTTGCTGTTGCAGCATGAAGGTGGCTGAAGATACGAAGACGACGCCGCGAAATATATGGCTCTAAATGATTTATGACTTTTTAAGGTTACAGCATTACATTACAGAATGTGCAATGATAAGAGAATGTTTCAATGGAAAACGCAAATATTAAAAAAAAGGAAAAATATTTTATATAAAGGTAATAATAGTCTTTTGAGAAAAACTCGGAGTAAATAGTTTTAATTTTAGAAGCTGTCGTGTTCGGTTTGCATTCCATTCAGCCTGGTCATGGTCTTTTTAAGCATATAAATACATATATAATAGCTGTATTTGAAGCATTAAGTCAAGACTAAATTATAAGCACCAGAGTAATAAATCACAAATAAATTGTTAATAATTTTTACCCGAAGTTAGTCAACTCGCTCAATACATTACAACTGCACAACTTGAGGCAAATATATAAAGTGGAACTGTTTCTGTAAACGAGTGGCAAAAGAACACTCAATTCATGGAGAATATCCGTGCAGGTATTTAGCAATATTGGCAATATGTCAGCTGTCAAACATATACTCAATTTCAAGTTTTTTCGTTTTGGTCTTTGAGAAATCTCAAGTCTTGTTAGGTCCCAAGTACACGTTTCCTCAAGCAGCCATATTTCAAGTGAAGTTATTTATTTACTTTTAAATAATTTCAGAGATCGAGTAAAAATTGTGAAGTTACTTTACTCTCTCCTCGGGATATTGCAGCGAGGAATATGTATATTTATTCTTCACAAAATGTATATTTATAGGATTTGTGAAGAATTTTACAGTTTCAAAATATAAAAAATAGCAAATAATAATTTTTCTAATATACTATAGGAATAACTTGAATGGACTAGATTATTAAGACTTACTTAATGCTTCACAATCGGTTTAACGACATGATTTTCATCGGTTTCACGATGTCTTCAGACATGCCTTACATAGTACATGGTTATATTAATTCGTTAGGAGCCAAAAGCCTCACAATATGTGACCCAACATACCAAAAAGTAATGTTTTATGGTAACTGATAATGAAAAGCGAGATTGAAATTCTACAATATGTGTCTCCCAAATTTAATACCACCCCTAGAATTTTTTTTCACAAGGACGTCTTGAAATCTCACGTCAGGATTGGTCATTGTTTCTTGTCATGACAAATTTGGTTTTATGAAATTAGAATCGACCACGGGCTGATTCTGAACTCTCCATTTTACTATTTTATTACGTTCACCGAATCAGTTGAGAGTATATATAGAAGACTTCCAGTTCCTACCAATTATTTTATAGATTTCTTATCAAAATACGGATTTAATATATATATATACAAATATCTATATTCGAAATTTTAATTTTTCAATGCAACATTTGTCCATCACTATATAGAAAATGATTTTCGAAACCGAAAACGCTGGAAAACATTAAGCGTATTATAAAAATAGCTGCGAAATATCTTGAAACAAATTTAAACCAAAAATTTTAGGATTTCATTGTCGAAATTCAGCTTCAAGTAAACGAAAGAACAATTCAATATATGAGGGTATCTTCGAAATTTATCCTGTATTTACTTTATAATAAGATAAATCAGAAAATCTAATGACAGGGACAGGGACAGGGACCTCTTCTAATCTGTCAAAGCATTGACTCTGTCAACTAACATGTGTCTAACATAACATGCCACTAACTGTGGGCGTGGAGACCTAAGACAATTTGGATTTATCAAAGTCGCGAAGCATAGCTATTTAAAATCAAAATGAACAGAGCTGAAAGCTTGCGGTACCTAAGAGCTATTTTGGCTAGATAAAATTGCGAATATAGATATGAATGTGTATATAAATTTTACTATCGAACTTTGGAAAATTTGTGTACTACTACATATTAAACTTACTTGATCAAATAATTATCAGCAGAGGCCTTAGGACAGCTGCGATCGCCAATAGCGCTCAGTTGATGTTAGAGAAAAATGTCCCAATAAATTCTTAATCTGCTAATGTGAATGGTGGTGTTCAATATATTTACATTTCCGGCTTCACTTTGGGCGTGGGTACAAAGTAAACTTTTTTCTACATTCTTTCTCGATTCAAAATATATTTCTTTAAATTGTGTTATTTTTGCTAATTTACATTTCTTTGTTTCCAGTTATGCAATTTATTTTTAAACACCACTGTCGGTCGTATGCCACTTAGTTCATTTACCTACGAGATAATTTCTCTATACCTGCAACATTAACAGGTCAATACAACCGTACATTGCTAAGACATGCTCAACCCTGATAGTATCTATCTATCTATCTGTAACACATCTTATCGCCCATTGTGGGAATGTGGGAGAACTTACAATTTAGTTACAACAAACTACTCATATCTGAAGTTGCCGCTTGCCACATTTTCCGTAGGTCGTATGCGTTGACCTCATTATGCCGCAATAAACAAAACCAAACACACAAATGCAATCAAATAGAACAACAATAACAATATCGAAGCACTAAAGACCCACTAAACGAAGCGTAAAACTTGAAACGGAAAACAAATAAACACACGCGTGCACGCCTTGACTTTGGCCGTACCTACAGGAGGGTGGTTGCTTTTCCGGGAAAACTGTTTTGCTGCGCGTCGCGTCGCGTTTGAACGACCCCACACCCTGGAAAACTCATGGAGGAAAACAAAACGCCGCTCTACTGGAACGCTACGCGGAACACGCCCATATTTCTGGTATACATTTCAGTTTTTTCAGTGCAACTAAAATTTTCGAACAGTTTATTTTTTTAACTTCACAGCAACACGTACAGGAAACGGAAGAAAATTCTATAAACACGCGTCTTCACGTTCAACTCAAAAGCCACTGCAGCTCATTCGCGCAGATTCAAGCGCGTTGCACCGTTCATAGCTCCAGCGCTCGGACATGTGAAACACCCGCGCTATCAGAAACAACTGAGCATTCCAAAATCCAAAATCCAAGCGGCATACCATATGCAGCAAAGTCAACCTGGCGGCGTCGACTGCGTTCGACCGCTTGCCGCTAGCCGCTCTCTCCCCGCCGGTTTAGCTCACACAACGTATTGCTCGTTCAACGTTCACTCTTCACTCTCCGCACTCAACACAACATTCAACAAATTCGAGTAAAACAGACCCAAGCAAAGCGGCATTGCAGCCCCGCACGGCAGATAGCCACAGTTGCTGCGCACATAATAAAAACAAACAAACACTTGCGGCGCGCATGTCGAAATAGGCACACACACAAACACACATGCTGAGTCTGAGTACGTTTATAAATACGGAAAGTAAATAAAAATATCAAAAACAGTGGCGGTTTTATTTTCGGCTAATATACACATGTGTTTTCGCTGTTGTTATTGTTGCTGCTGCTGTTGCTGCCGCTTTCGTCACCACTGAGTAGGTGCATAAGTGTATGGTTAGTTGGTTAGTTGGTTTGTTGTTGCTACTGCTGACACTGTGCACTGGCTGCTAGCTGCTGCTAGCTGCAGCAATCGCTTACTCTCAGCGTTGGCGCAGTGGCATGTTTGTGTTGGTGGTCGTGGTGGCGTTACAAAAGTGCAGCCAAGTGTGGCCGACACGAAGCAGCAACAGAAATATGTACATATGTACATAGCGCTATAGCACAGAACAATAGCAACAAAATGTCACCAGTGCATAGGTTGTGTGTGGTGCCAGTAGGAAATTGTTACCGCAATTTTATGTTGGTATTTATAAGCAGTTGTAAATTCTCACATATTTTTAAAAGACTATATCTATCGTTTAATTGATGGTTATGATGACGATGGCACCACATTCTACCATTCCAAAGTAATAGGAAAACATTGAGAAATGTAATATACTATGTACAAATATACAAATTGAGAATAAAAAATTATTACTAAGAGAGAGGAGAAAATTAAAAAAGTTTGCGAAATAATTTTTCTGGCTTTATTAAAAATTTTATTTTAACATTCACTCGTTGTCACTGAGCCAGTCTATATAATGTTTTTAATGTTATGTTATATATGATATATATATATAATGTTTTTAGGCTCCTAATGTGTAGTTTAAGCCAAAAAGATTATAGATTTTTGAAAATCGTTGTTTGGCCTAACCCTATAATAGCACCAAAATTGAGACCAAATCCCAAATTTTTATAAAGATTACTAAAGAAGGGAAAGAAGATTGTTATATTTAAGGCTCGATTCTGCCACTCATACTGGGTTCAGGCCAATATCATCGAAAAAAAATCGAAGCTATCACTAATTAATTTAAAAAAATATAGTTGATTTAACAAGCTCGGAGTATTCAACCGCAGAAAGGCACATATATGCATATATTGAATGAGCTCGTATTTTTCGTATTATTACTTTTACTTCATGTTATTCTTATTTGAAATTTATTTTTAATTGTTTCCATAAACTTTGTTAGAAAAAACCGAGTGCATGTTTTTATTTCTTTGCTTTCAAGGTGGCTGTACTATAAAAACTACAAATATATGCACATCTTCCAAAAATTGTAAAAAAAAATGCAATTTCATATGAAAATTTTTAAAAATGTTGGTGCATTTTTTTTTCGGGTTTAAATAAGGGTGAACTATTACTCATTTTCGACACAGTGACTAATCAAAAACTTATCGCAAACCTTTAATAGCGCAGATTTCTTGTGGATGACATTAAATTTCAGGATAATTTCCTACACGCCATTTATCCACTTGGCTAAAGCTAGATAACGAACGTAATGTAAACAAATAGAAAAGAGCAATGCAACGAACCGTGACAAAGTAGCAGTAAACTGCAGGAAACTCTTCGAGCGCAATAAAGAAGTGAGAGCGTAACAAAGCAGAGCAGAGCAGAGAAGAGCAGTAATTGGGGCGAAAATTGCATTCACATGTTCAGCTGCTGCGTTGAAGGATGCGACGCCAAAGTCAAGGAAGTCAAGGGAACGCGAGCAAGGATTCTAATCACAGCGAAAACTGCACAAATTTCGAGGGTTGAATGAGAAGGACGATGTCCAGTGCTAGGCGAGGTTGAGTAGGTGGATGCTGATTACAAAGTATACAGTGCCTGCAATCGCAACAATTTATTGAGAGCGGCAGAATTCTAATCGTCACATAAGCAGAGAGAGAGCGAGAAGAAGAGAAACCGATTGCATTTAGTGCACTCTCTTGGTGCGCTTGTAAACTTTATGCAGCTGATAAGGATATTTCGCAAGTGTTGAAAATTGTCATAGTCGGGAAATGCACACAAATTAGGGCGGTAGATTAGAAATTGTATGTCTTTATGGTATTATGGCTGGAAGTGTAGTTGCGCGTAAATTTTAGCTCTGCTGAAGAAGTAATGGAAAGTGATAAACGTTCATGTGAAAGTGGTACTATTTTCCAAATTTGCTGTTCTCAAAAGGTTTTTTCATTGTTTGAATTTGTTTTCTACTTTTCGAAGATATTTAGTTAGTTTTTTAAATAATGCGAATAGGTTTTCGAAATCCAAAATTAGACAATCGTTCGATTGATTCCAATCTATCTTGCACTTCACTTAGAGGACCGCTATGTATCCCTAAAGGAAATTAAAACTGCTAATGCAGCCATTCCACCTACAATCCTTTAAAGCAGTTATGACAAAAGAAATCGAAAATGATTTTGAATCTGGTAAGGAATGAAATGATATTCGAAGATAGGTTTGATCAGCTTTGAAATCGCTGATTGTTTTAAATCCAATTTTATAGAGAATACTACAATACTGAGTTAGAGCATGCTACTATGAATCTACCATATATATTTTTTAAATATGTAGAGTCCAAACAAGTTATAAAATATAGAAGAATATTAGGAAAAACCTTTATTTTGGTTCTGCAATTGCAGACTCCCAATTCTCTTTCAATCTTCTTCAACTCTTCTTCTTCATTATCTTTCAGAATTCCATTCTCCTTTCCAGGCCGTTTAGATGAAATTTTGGTCCGACTTTCTTTCTTTTTAGAAACGCGGGAAAGCATGGAATCCTCGTAATAATAAAATAATAAGAGACTCAGTTATGGGTTTCCAGGTAGGTGATCATCTTAAGAAGGTAAACGACGATAGCTTACGATCAGACGGCTCTTGGTGTGTTCAATTGAAGCAAGCTTACGAAGATTTTCGATTGACACATGCTGTCTATTGGACGCAGCTAGTGGATAAGAAATGGATTTTACTTGATATTTCGAGTTAACATGCCTACGTAGATGAAAATATCGCTCTTATGGAACTACACGTTTGTCCGATAAGGTCAAGTGTACTTTGCTTTGGGTGACTAACTCGAGGCACCAAAATATTTCCAATGTTATTATAAAACACCTCAATCAAATGCATATTTTAAGCAGCACCATGTACAAGTTTCGGATGGTGTAGATCAATCTATTAAAATGACAACAAATGTTTGCCTAATTTTTGGTTTAAGTATTCCATTTTAAAATATGCAACAAACTCAACTTTCTCCACTTGAAGTTACTAGATTTTATTTCTTCAAGAAAAACAACCGTAATAATCAACGTTATTGACTTTTAATGAACTCTCCATTCTTTATTTAATTAGAATTCTTAATTCTCCCACAGGACACAGTCGAGACAGTGTCTCTACTACCGCTGCGTGATTGTTGCTTCCCTTCGCACATTTACAACGACAACGTAATCAACAGCTTAATCGTTTTCTTAGCTGCTCAAGACGAATGCGGGAGGAGTTGAAGGGAGCATGACATGCAACTTCGGGGAGGCGAATCCTTAATCGGCTTCAATCGAATTTAAATATGTGATTAATATATTTTCTACAAGTAAATTGAAAAATGTATGGCACTATATAATAGTATATGCGATGCCGGTGCGATTTTCCCAGCCGGTTTAAGAAACCGAAATCCCCTAATCTTTAGTCAACATACGAAGCCTTCATATTACAGCGCCATCAGTGCGAACAGCAAGGGTTGGATTTGGAAACCTCGGCGCAAATGAAGTGTAGAAAAGGCAGAAAGGAAAATTCAGTTTTAATGACGCAGTTTATTCAACCCAACAAGTAAGCGCAATCGAGCATGTCGGCGAGCAAGCACACTGCATTGCAATGATTGTATAGCACATTTGTGGCATGCAACGTATTAGCACGTCTCAAGTACGGCAAGTAGCCGTAGCCACCCCCAACACACTAAAGAGGGCTGTATGTTAAAGCAAAAGGGAAGTATTTAAAATAAAAACAAATACAAAGAATGTATATAATACAAATGCGAATGCATACATAAGTAGGCGAGCAGACATGCAGACGCTGCAGGTTTCTTTGCGTGCATCGTGAATGACCGACGACACAAAGCGTTCCTTTCGTGCGAATGAAGTGTAAAAAATTAAGTGGCAATGCTTTTAGATATGCACACAGAAAAGCATACAATTGACAGCTTTGTTATTGCTACGCACACAAATGCAATAAATGCACACACATATACACATACATATGAATGACACGTGGTTGGCATAGAAATTGCGCCAAGCGTGCCAACTATTTGAGGTAAATTGCTATTTAGATGCTTGTAGATGTGCGTACAGATAAAGAAGCTGTTGCATGCTTTTAGGCGTCGAGGCATGAAAACCAGCAAAAGTACTTTGTATGCCACAAGTAAGGGTAGATAAGCCAAAGCAAAAAAAAATAAATAAATAAAAAATTTAAGTTAGGCATTTTATGTGTGGGTGTGTCTGCATGGTGTCAAATACGCATAAGAATCTCATGAATATAAAGTTTAAGGCGCGTTAATTGCATGTTCGAGTGTCAAGCGGCCATAAAAGCGTCACATTTCCACCATTTCCACACATTTTAAAGTCATTTAAAGCTGGTTACAATGGGATATAAAACAATGTGAAGGCGTACAACAATACAGCCTGGTAATGCTTCACTTTCGAAAGGGGTGTGTTCAAGTTGACAGCAATAAAATTTGTTTTCGTTTTTATTGTGACGCTGCTAATGAGTGAATACTCGTTGCACAGCATGCAAATTCACACACATGTGTTATGCTAGGTGCATGCCGGGCATGTAAGTGTGCGCTGAAGTATGTTTATGCTGAAGAGATTGTGAGAAAGGAGTTTAGTGTTATAGCAAGAAATATTAGAAATTAAGACACAGCAAGTAAGAAGACAACTGACTTCAAAAGAAATTTTAAATATTATTTGAATATTTCTTCAATTTAACAGTCTTCAGTTAAAGTTTTATTATTTTGAAATTTCGCCATTGAAATATCTTGTTTTCGAGGCTTAGCGCGTGAAAGACCTTTTCCGACTGATAAAGATTTTCTGGAATCTTTTGAAAGAAATGAGTTCTCGATTGATGAAAAATTGTAAAGAGTTTTTATTCTAAGATATACTAAAATATGATCGAATACATAATCGAATGTGAACATTCTAGTAATATATTGGGTAGCTGACTACTCTTTATAATTCATGGCTCCGAAACATGATAAAACAGAACATAAAATTTTGGAAATAAGCATTTCTAATCAAAAACGGGTGATTGAAACCGATAGATGCGAAAAAAGACAAAAATAAAAATAAAAAAATAAAACAACAACAAACAGCTTGCTTGGACTGACTTTCGAAAACCACACAGTTGACTGGAACCAAAGCTCTACTGCTAGTTAATTTGGTTAGTTGCTAGTAATATTGATACCATTCATTCGTGTACTGAAACATACGAAAAATACAGCAATAGTTCGGTTTTGTTAGCGGGAAATATCAAGTCACTAGAATTGGATACTTTTAGCATTCTATATTTAGACTAAAAGAGCAAAAAACAAAAATGAAAGAGCAGAAGAGGTGAAGAGGGAGTAAGAAGACTGAAATACATCTAGCAGATAACTGTACTCATTTATCTAGAACACACAATAACTACCACTCATAATCACTATTGAAATATAGCCCATTCTATAAAGAGATTGACAGAGCCATCTCGATTTGTTTTGTCACCATTGTCTCGAGTCTTCTTGATCAAATTGGAAGCCTATATGAGGATAAATGTTCCATGAAGACCTTGCACTGAATGAATTCGACAATTAGACTTTCTGTAGCTTTAATAAACTTATATGAAATAGTTAAACTATACCAATTTCTAGCACTTGATCATATAACCTCACTAGATCATGAACAAATTAAAATCCAAACATTACAAATAGCTGATGAACAAATAATATCAGCTAAAGAAATAACTTAATTAACTTGAACGACTACTGTTATGTGTGATGGAGTTCGTGCCTTAAGCGATTTAAATGCATTGATCGTCAATCCACTATGATTGGCTAGAGATACATTCCAAGAGGTCTAGTGAGTTGTTCGCCCTAAATGAAAGCAGATTTGTGAAGGGTTCAACTTCAAGACTTTTCTAGCTACACAAAGGACTGTCTTTAGCAGACCAAGTGTGTTCATCATCTTGAGGATCTTGAGACTATGGAACCTGACCTAGTCTAACTTACCACCCAATATGTCGGACACCTACCACAGCATAAAGTTGAGAGTTCCAACAAAATGTTTTTCTCATCCAATATGAGAAACAGAGATATCAAAAGAGACCACTGACATGCATTGTAAATATATAAGCGAAGAGAGACCTATGGTTTTTCAAATGGCTAGATGTCCTACCACTCGTCTATAGGCCAAAATAGTGAGGAATCATGGAAAGTATATATTCAGCTGTGTTTAGTGCTAGTTATATACTTAACACTTTTAAGGTCTAACTTTTAACAGAAGAGAGAAAAGAAAAGATACAAAAAAACTTACAAAAAACAATACACCACTTCATAAACACCAACACGAAACTCTTTCTTCGCGGTCTAATGTAGGCGAGACACCATAGTGTCTATCTCGAAACTCATGAAAAGTGCTTACCAACTAACGAAGTGTGGCACGTCTAATTAAATGAGTCGCGAGGCAGTAATTACCGTTGTAATTAAATTAAAAAGGCGAGAGAAATTTCGCCAGTCCCGTTAACTGACGCGTGGCAACTACTTATTAAACACAGAGATACGTTTGTATAAGTATTTAGATGCGAGAAGAAAACGAAAAGCGGCAAGTGAAATCGAAAAATGGAAGAAACAAAAATAGATGCACCGTGACACCAAATAAGGAAGTTATTGAGAGTGCAAAAAATTGTGGCAAATAAAATCGAATTTTCTAAGCGTACAACAAGTGCCACACACAACTTATTTATTAACACCGGTAACAACTAAAACAGCGGATAGCAAATAGACAACAATAAAATGTGCCACATTAATATGCAGCGCATGTTGCAACAACATAATTTGAATCGTGCATTAACGAAATTTGCGCGACAACGACACAACTTGCTTGTCTCTGGGAAAATGGCAACAAGCTCCATTCAAATAACAACAATAAATTGCAACAACAACAACAATGCACACACACACACAAAAACTAACTGGCCAACAAATAATAACAGCAAATCACACAATAAGCAACGATCAGTAACACATTTGCGGCGTATTATGCAAATGTTGCAAGTGGCGCTCGAAATGTTTGCCGTCGTTGCAACAAACGAAGTCACTGCATACCATTTAATTGAATGTGGCAACCATAAATGGTGTTGCCAATTATCTATGCAACAAACACAAGTATACATGCACGCACACACACAAATTCGTTACTTGTGTATGGTTTTGTCACTGTGCGCGCAGCTGTTATTTACCGTTACACTGTTGCAACAAACAAACAACAACACCAAGAGTGCCTGCATGTAACAATTGTTTTGCCGCGTAGACGCATTTACTTGTTGCTTGCGCGCCTGTCAATTATTTGGCGCACCATGTTGCAACACACGCACGCGCACACACGCTGCCGGCTATGGCGTGGCGGCAGTGGTGGCAGTGGCGGTGGCGCATGCGCATACGCAGTCACAGCCGCACAGTAGTGGCAGCCGTTCAATGGATTGGCCATTCAATTCGATATTCGGACACCTGTGGGTAGTGAGCGCTGACAACAACATGCCCCAGTCCGGCATGCAACGGTGCGTGCTTGCCGGTGCGTTGCTATGAGTGCGGCGCGTAGGCAGCAGCTTGCTGCCCGTAATGCGTGGGTGGGTCACTGGTGGCCGTAGGCAGCCAACAACCGGACAATATTTTCGTGTGCAAATATATATTATATATATATGTATGTATATATACATATGTATATGTATTATTTTGTTTAAAACAATTTTTTGCAAATAAATATATTTATTTTTGCTTAGCGAAATTGGAAAAGGCGACACATGAACATGTTGAAAGTGAAAATTGT
Source organism: Bactrocera minax (assembly GCA_021498325.1). Taxonomy (NCBI): domain Eukaryota; kingdom Metazoa; phylum Arthropoda; class Insecta; order Diptera; family Tephritidae; genus Bactrocera; species Bactrocera minax. Next base: position 5,656,773 of record JAKEEE010000004.1, read on the forward strand.
TTTTCACAGAGGCGTTGACAACAACACGTAAAAATGTGTGAAAATTTTAATGAATTTTATTACGAAGGAAAGCTTTGCTGACGCAAAACTTATATTAACTGCAAAATTGAATTGAAATGAATAAAATGAAAATGCTACTTTAGAGTTACAAGCTGACGTAATTTGAGCTGATAAAAGCGTTTATATAATAAAAATTAATGTTTAGTGGATATTTATGACGAAATCGAAGGTATTTGAGTCTCATGTGTCAAGTAAAATCGAAATTTTTTCAATAATTCGTATGCAAATTTCAATAAATTTCGGGGTGAAGATGCACATTAATAATTATTTCGCTAATTTTTTCATAAAAACAAATATGTTGAGGCTTAAAATAAATCCTTTTGTTCTATTCAGATCACCTACGCTTTGCATGCCCTTAGCGATTTCTTTGTTGAAAATAATTAGTGAGAACCCAACCTTTTTAACAGCTGCTTCAATTATCATCAGATATTGTTAGCTGTTGCACTTCGCTCCGGACTACGCTCCTATTGGTCGCGTTCCATTCGCCACTTCACTATTATTTTTATCCAAGCACTGCTTTTATGACAAAAAAATGCATGTGAAAGTAACAATTAAAATATATAGGTGAATTCATTATAATAGAGAGAGTAAGTAGGCACCACATTAAAGCGGTATACTTTTTTTTTATTCTATATCTAATTAGTTTATACCAATTCTTTATTTGACTCTCCATACTCCAAGTTTCGTCAAATCACACACAGTCGTAATCGTAACACAATCATAGCATTAGTGGATATCTCGTAAAAAGTACGTATGCTTGCACAGTCTGTCAAATCTTAAGTTCACCGAGAAAAAAATGCCGACAAAAAACGACTACTCTTGACTTGTCCTGAAGCTCAGTATGTTTCGGTTTCAGGCTTGGCTGATTCACGAGCCCAGTAATCAAGAATAGGGATTTCATAAGCACCAATAGAGCATGTCATATAGAGTAACTCAAGTCAGATTGCTCGTGGCAAATGCTTGAACTATTATTTTTGTTTGTGTTTCGCTTGCAAATATTTCTTTCGCCTTTATTTTGGGCTGATTTTCATACATAAAATGTAATTACTATTATTATGGCAGATTTGACTGGAAGATCGACATGAGAAAAAATTTCTAAGATTCCACAAAACAAAATACAGAAATCTTTACGTCACTCAAAAATTTCGTATCCGATAAAACCTCCAAAACACTTGTGCAACATTTCTAGTGATTCTTTACTGAAAATACGAAATTTCAAACGATAAACTTTTGTTTAAGAGCATCAATCTCAGATTACTTGTACAACGAAAGTAAAAAGCTTATAAAAAGCTTTAAAAAATAAATATTACCTATTATCGGGAATATCGGACCAGTCAGAATATTTCGCGCTCATTTGTAAACCTTGAAATAACCATAGCTCTGTAACCATAATACAGCTCTGGCAGAAAAGAACTCACCAGAGCCTCTTCAGAAAGCAAATAACAGACAGAAGTAAAAGTTTTTCCAAAAGAAAAGAAATGAAATGTAATTATTATAATTTCTCAGAATAATCTACTGAACTATTCAATATTATTTTGCAGCACTAAAAAGTAAAGACACACATATAAGCCATTTAAGTTTTAACATACACAAAATTTTAAGCATTTCTCAGCATTTAGGTGTGTGTCTTTACTATGTTAAAAGTGATAAATAGGTGTTTGTCCTTGATACTTTTTTTTAAATAATTATTCGATTGTGTATAAAATTATAAACCAATGTTGCCACTTATGATGAAAGTAGGCATCAAAAGCCAACGGTTAACGATCGTGACGAAAAACCTCAATTAGTGCAGCTGTGATGTATATATACACGAAGTTCAAATCCAAAAAGGAAATCAGTCGAATTAAAGAATTCGTGCATATTCCTCAATCTTATTCCAATTTGGCTATTAAGCATATATGTAAATGTTAAGAATGGATTCTAAAAGTAGTCCATTGGGAGTTAAATAAATTTCATTCAGCATTTTTTTTGCTTTTCAATCCTGGTTCATTCAATGCACACTTGAGGCAGAAAGGATAGTCCATAATAACGCCACCGGCACACCTCTGCGGCCTTTAATGCTTTAACCCAGATATAAATATATATAAGATTTTGAATACAAAAAAAAAAAACATTGCTCAATATTCCCATTAGCATGCGCCCGTAAAAGTCAGCAGTGAGTAAATATACGAGCACTTTCCCATGTCTTCGCACATAAAACGCATTTACTTCCTTTATTGACTTTCTTTACACAAAACTAAATTACCAAAGCGAATGATGCATGCATGCAGACATATGTAGACATATGCAGACATATGCAGTTATGTCCACCCATTAATAGTTATAAGTGCAGTGCATTCTTTTTCGAATGTGTGTCTTTGGGGCAGTTAAGTGCATCCATCACTGCATGTCTCGTTGTGTAGAAATTATTTTGCTTTTCTTAATTTCTGTTATTTATTTCGTTGCCATGCGACGGGAGGGGTGTGTGTAGAGTGCCTAATGTGCTGACTTGGCTGTTTGACTCAGACTCCGACTCAGACTCAGACTCAGACTCAGACCCAGACTATTTGCGCTACCCATGACCTAGTTTGCGGGGCTAAAGCACTGTGCAGCGCTGTTTGCACTGCCGCTATGGTGGCATATATCGCATGCATGCCAACAGTGCTATTACATTTCGGATGTGAATATGAATGGCAGCAGCAGCGGACAACAGGTTCTCAATTCGTTTGTGAGCATTGTTGAGATTTTCGACAAAGTGATGAGTTTGAAAGGGAAGCGTTCAGATGCGTAGCGCTATAATTAACGGATGAAGTAGTAGAGAGAGATGAAACAGGAGGAGAGAGAGAGAGAGAGAGAGAGAGAGAGTGAGATAGAGATAGAAGGAGCTGGGATGTGAGATTTGAAGTAGAAAGGTGAAAATATGGAATTAAGTTCTACAATACTTCACTATATTTTCCAACTTTTACTGTTAATTGTATGTTGTTTGCGTTAGCTCCAACTTGCCACACCCCTACAAATACAATAATTTAGCTAATATTCTTGTTGTGTTCTTGGTGCAAACAAAAATCTGTCAAAAGCAGCTTTCTGCGTATCTAGCACTCCGATAACGGCGACATTCCACACACACACCCGGCAACGCACTCCGCTGCGCTGCCGCAACCTTGTTGCCTTCACTTTTGACGCACGCACATCGATCACTCAATTGGTGAATGAGTTTGTGACCGCTAGCATGGCTATGCAGTTGTTGTTTTTGTTTGTTTTTGTTGTTTTTGTTGTTTTTACACTTTTCTGGTACGCCGGCGATAATCAGCGCTGGCCATTAATCACTTACTGTATTGTGCGATTTGTTGCAATATTTGTTGTTGTTGCTGTTTGTTTCACATCGCAAATTGCAGTTGTTGCATTCATTAAATTTATGTGTTGGCAATTTATTTCACATGGCAACTCGAAATTCTTTTCAAGTGTGTGGGTGTGTGTGTGTGTGTGTGCGAGTGTTGTTGTTGGCATTTTATTTTAATCTCTGCTGCATTGTACTTGTTGTTGTCATTACATTACAGTTGCTTTTGCTTTTGTTTCTTTATAATTGTATAATTTCGCCTGTTCGCTGCATACTTTTCGCAAACGAATTTAATGAGGAAGTGATTGTCAGCAGCCGGTGCAACAACAAAAACAGAAACTCATACGCACACACACGAACACACACACAAGCACACGCACTTGGACACAAACAGTCACTTGGCAATATTCTCATGCATGGCAACATCCTCATTGCCGACACGCTCGTGACAGTGACAAGTGCATTTTTTGCATGCCATCACGCGCGGCGACACCACTCAGCGCGACAAAAGGATCGATCAATCAATTCAATTGAATTTGCATGTTGCTCCCATTTCCAACACAAATACAAGAACAACAAAAAAAAAAAATGTATATATATGCAAATAATGGCAACAGATTTTTTTCATTGAAAAACTTTTCGCTGGTTTCAACGCGCGTGTTGCATGTGCAAAGCGAGTAGCAGCGCGAACTTCATTTAAATATATTCACATATATATATATATATATTTTTTTAAATTTTTTCCAAGCGCACTCAATTCGCACAATGCTAATTGAAAGATTGAAATCTTGCTTGTTTGCAAGCCATATATTGCACTCAATACAACAACAAGAGTATGTAAAATGCGGCGAGTCATGCAACATTAAGCATTGCATACAAGCGAAAAGTGAAAAAATGACGCGCAATATTGAAAGCTTGGCATATGCCTGCTAATAGTGGGGTGTTTTCAAGCATCTTTCTATATGTAAATATGTATGCATGGAAATTTGCATGTGTTAATAACATGATTTTCAAATGCGGCTAGATTTCATTAGACAATTTTACATGTGGAAATCGTCAGCTCATTTACTATTTGTGTTTAGAAGTTAAACAGAGCTTGTCACTAGCATAATAACACAATTTGTTGCGGCCAGTTGTTGCAAAAAAGTCCATATGCTCCCTTGAAGAAAGCATAGAACTCCACGAAAGTGGAGTAAACACTTTTAAGGCACTCATAGTGTTACACTAGTAACGGAAGTTTTTGTTTTAGCGGCAGAAAACATTTCCGAAATAAATTTGAGAAATGCTGAAGAGTTGTCCGCCTTGGCCAGATAAAATTCGGGTCCGTTCCGGTTACATAGATCAGGCTATCGTCGAAACGGTAATAGCCGAGTACAGACTTCAGCTATCATTTGTAGAATCAATGCCGGTCGAAGTGAAACTTATAGCATCTTAAATAAAGCCGTACCTTTCCTAAATAAATAAAATTCATTTAGAAATTCCGGAGATTTGGATGATGGACTATCTCTTCATAAAACTATTGCCTTTTCAGCAGTAATTAAGACAGGTATTTACACAATTGAATACCGGTTTCTGCTAGTCTCAAAATACCTGCGTCTATTTGAGTATGCTTAAAACAAAAATAAGTTTACTTTCAAGCTGATTCATGATACAGAGTATAGATTTGAAAACCTTCAATGAAGCCAACATGGATATTAATTCAATCTTAAGTTCAGAAGTTCCTGTTACTGTTCCTGTAGGGTGATTTTTACCTCCAACTCCGCTAGTTAAAGTCTTCGTTTGGGAAATGGATGGTAAATGTGGCGCTTTTTCAAAATTCTATATATTCGAATCTCTGATCCAATGGAAGTCCAATGAAGATCCAATGGAGTCATGTACAAACTTCTATATCGGTTGAATGGATAAATAATAAGTTCAGACTTTTATTTATATTCTTTTAGTCTTAAAAAATGAATCAAATCTGAGGATTCCAATTGAGGGCTAGAACACGCTTATTATAAGGTTGCCCTAAACCATGGTTAGAGGCGGGTGATTGCAAGATTAAAACAATACAAGTGGTGCCATAAGCAACAAAAGCAATATGAAGGAGAAACATATATATTGATATATATATTTATATATTGACTTCTAATGGTACATATGGCTAAAAAGCTAAAAGTTATGGGCTATCAGAATCGAGTTACCGTAATAAAAACCATATTTAACAAGACGTTTCTAAGTTCCTCATTCTATGAATCACACCCACAAAAAGTCGTTAAACTAAAAATAATTCCGGACGGGAGGCATAATCAAATCTGTCGAAATAAAGAAATTATTTCAAATGCAACAGCTCTGAAGCCTCCCTACCAACACATCAACACATTTAGAGAATTTTAAACCAAATTTGACGCAAATATTTTGAAATTCCACTTCCAGAGCTGTATTAACTGTCAAATTCAAACAGCTGTTATTATACAACAAATATATATACCACATATTAAACTCGGAGTATGATTTCATACAAATGCTTGCGGAAATGCCCCTAAATGATTGCAAGTGCAAACATAAACTCTCCACACACAAACAAACATTTCGCCGTATGAGTTTCGACTTGCTACGACTTCATGGATTGCCCTCCACCATCTACCTGCTTGCCAAAATGTTGTTTTATGAAATACGATCCTTTCCTCGATGCGGACATGACAAATTTGCGCAACTAAATGGTATTTATATATTAAAATGTATGAATATACATATAGACATATATTGGTGTGTTTATTATTTACTATTGTGCGTGGGAAGTCGTGCAAATGACAAGCAAATATTATGTTGCAAGACACACAAGTTATGTACATACATATAATAAATACAGAAATACTTCCCTAGTTGCAGCTTAACATTTAATTCATATTTTTTACACAATATTTTAATTTTATATTTCAGTTTATTTAAGTTCGAATTCGCCTTCAAGCTCTGCTCCGAAAAGTAGGCAATGTTATAGAAATGTTAAGAAAATATTATAGTTAATTATATGCAATATTCCAAAGAGCCCTCAAAACAAATTTGGATGGAGATAACAAAGATACCCATTCGTGTTATATTTCCAATTACATATTTGCTGAACCTGAGCATAACTAAGTTGTTGTCTTTCACGAGGAACCTCCCTTGAAACAAGAAGGGAGCGTTTCTTGAAAAGCGCTTGTTTTTTGACCAAGATTATTGTATTCCAAAAAAAGCTATTTAGTTGTAAACGATTTGATCCAAAGGTAATCTCAATTAAAAACTTATTTATGTAAAATACTTTCAAGTACAATTTTCCAATTTATAAAATGCCTCAAACATTTGGTTCATGTGAAAATCTTTTCGGTTTATTAATAAAATATATGCATTACTTTGTAGATTATAGAAATAAATGTTTTGCATTGGAAGAGCAATATGAGCTGCCGTCAATTTGATAGTACTGGGAGAATGGCGAATCGAACTATCAACTGGTATAAATACAATCAGCATGCATAAACAATTAGATATAGAAAATCCTCCTTACAAACTCACTAATACTATCATATGATATAAGGAATTCTACAAAATAATGTTGTTGATGTTTTACTTTTGATTGATTGAATTGAATTGATTGAAAGGTGGTGTATCGAAGAAACAACTGGTATAAATGAAATAAACTGCTATAATTCGATGCCGCAAGCAGTGCAAGCGTTTACTCTTAAGCATTTCTTAACCAGATAAATTTCTTTTTTACAAAAGAGCGAGAGTAGCGATTTGAAGAAGGAATGTATGTATGTATATAATTCAAAATTATTTTTTTCCGGAAACATAACTTCTACATTAGTTGAAATGAAATATACCCTAGAGACATCCATTAAACGGCTGCATATCATGACAAAAAAAAAACAGATAAACTAAAATTTCAAAAGGCATGCCGCTTCCTGTCATACATATGTATGTATACATATGTATACATATAATTTGAAATAGTTTAATTTGTTGCAAGAATTTGACGAACTGGATGCATCAATGCCGCTAGTGAAAACCTCCGAGGCAGACCACATTAATATGAGTCCAAATGATATTCTCATGCATATATACATATGTACATGCATTCATTAATATGTAAAAAGCATGTGTTATGTATTTAAATATTCCAGTTACTATTCACTTTATGTAGCACAACAGCAATTGCATGCAACTGACCGAACATGTGTTACTCATTTCATTTCTTTTGTTTCAATCACTGCCATAAAAGTACAAAACGATGTCAAATTACAAATGGCACATCTATATATACATATGTATATACATATATGTTCACTAAAGCAGTGATTTTTATGCAAGCAGAACTGAATGTGGTATGTATGTGTGTGGTACGTGGCGCAAATGCAAATGCGTTAATCTCGTCATATGCTGCAACGCATGTGTTCTTTATGAGCCCAATTGTATTTTATACATATGTACATCTGCGTTTGCATTTTCATGTTCATGCTCATCATGCAGGCGCCACTCTGCCGCTCTTTGTGTGTGTCACGGCTCTTGTTGCATGCTCAGCCAGCCTACTTTTGCGGTTTTTATGCACTAACACATACTTAAATATATACTTAAATATCGCTGTTTAATTTTTTGACATTTTGTTGTTGGTGTTTTTCGTTTTTCGAATATTCAATTCTCATTGTCATTTCAGGGTTTTTAGCAAATTATGAAACTCACAACTTATGCATGTGGCAATGTCAATTTGAGTTCAATGTACATATATAATATTTGAAGCTAAGTAAGTTGCAAGAGAAATATGCGTTTAAGAAACATACTCTTACACCAACTGAGTCTAAAATGCACAGTTATATTTAAAAATAACCTAAGTTGACGCAAGCAAAAGTGTGTATTTTGATTTGTAGGCAACATTCTGACCTATTATTCATTACAGTTTAAACATAAGTTGAAGTTTCAGGTCCCGAGCTATACTTTCGAGTTAAAAACCAGCGTAGTTTCTCTGATAAATTAGTTAGAAGAACACAATGTGTTTGCATTAATTTAAGTCGACTTAAGCTTTTCTTACATTTTGCTTGAGAAATAATAAATTACCTTAAATAGACTTATTTAAATGACAATTAGCTTATTTTCTCCGACAAAAAGCGTTACATACCTGAAAGAAGAAGAAAAAGAAAATTTATTAGCTAAATGAATATTTTCGTTTTAACTTTTTCTTACAAAAAAAACAGATAAATTATAATAAATATTAAATATTAAACCTTAGTGCTTAATATATCATTTATATAAATATATTATATATGTGAGAATAGTAAAAATTCTGTATTAAAACTTTGTAAGTGAGTCCATTAGTTCACTTCCGTGTATTTTCCTCCACCTCACCTATATTCCAGTTAAGCACCTCATAAAATATCGCACACCAATTAAATTTGTATTATTAACACCACTTATTGATATTTCCTCTACAACATCATGCCACAAAAGTTCATTGCCACTCAACAGAAACGAGGCAAAATTGATTCGTGCAATAAAAAGTTCAAATATTAAAGCACTTAAGCTGGTAAATTGGCTGCATTCTGTTCTCACTGCGCCATTGACCTGAAACCAATGAACTTTTTATGCCGTCACAAAATTACAGTTAATACATAAATCCATCAAATTCAATTTATAAGCATGCCATAGAACACGCACACGCACACGCACACGCACATACACACACATGTGTGCTTGTATGTATATATGTTGCGCTCTCCCGTTTTATCCCCATACTACTTTGCTGCTGCTCTTCCGCCTTTTCCATACGCTGTAGTTCATTCTGTCGGCTACTCCCCAGACCAATCTACAAAACCAGCCCTCTTAAAGTTTTTAATAGCCATTGTGCGGCACAACAATTAAGCCATTCATTCAGCTAGCTTTCGTACGCATTCCTGCATTGCTGCCGTTGCAGCTGCACAATCAATGATTAACACATAAAGCCTTTATTGTTTGCATGGTGGTTAACTTAAAAAGGCCAGTCGGGAGCTGCAATGGAATACGTAGGGAAGACACCAAACCAAACACCAATTTATGGTGTATGCTTATAGCGCTTATAATAAAAAGAATGAAAAATCCCATTTTGAATGCATTGAAGACTCTGAAGAATCTTTAGTTATTGGCGATTGGTCCCAGTACAAAAAATTCACTAGAGCGACTAGAATCGTTAAAATACTTAAAAGTTTGCTTGCTTTTAATGGCATAGTGAAGAGTAATTGCTGCAAATTGTAAAAATTCATACTAGCTAGAGTATATGGTCATTCCATTTAATGTAGTTTATCATATCGAATTAATTGGTTAAAAAAGAGTTTTCCTTTTTCATCGGTTAACTAAGATTTTTTAGTACAATCAGCTGAATGTATTAGAGGTTCGTACTGTTTTCCGCTTAAATTTTTTTATTTTTTTCTTAATATTAATTGACTTGACATGATCTTCCTTGAGAATTAGAATTTTTTATGTTAGCTATCTTCGATTCGCCATTTCTCTGCTCGTTAACTTTGAGCGCTACTTTCTTACCAAAAATTTTAAATGTGAAAGCAACAACAAAGTTAGCGAGTTGAATTGCATTCAAGAGAGTATACACCCATTATATATATATACCCCATTAAAGTGGCATAACCGCTTACGCCGTAGCTGCTGTATTTTGTTTTACAGATTTTGGACCAGCTTTACTATTGTGAATGGACTAAATGACAGTACAGAGGCTTTTTTTATTGATTTCGAAAGCTTAAGCTTTCAAATAAAATATAATAGCTTATAGAAAACGTACAGCATGGGCGCTATGCGAAACCATGGAGGTTCTAAAATATTATCTGGCAGGAAAATAAGCATTTCTCCAACCAAGAAAGAGGCGCAACTCGGACATCAGCGAATGCTGCAAGTGCTACCAATACGTTTGAGCAGCTGTTATAATTTGTTCGATTCGCTACTCTCTAACACTTGGTGAAACAGTTTAGATGCCACATTTTGATATTGGAGCCATATTAAAACAATCTATACTTTTTATAAGAAAGAAGCATGAGCTTGAAGCGAGCTAATTTGTATTTCGAAAGGTTATACAAAAACCTTAGGAATTTCAATATCGATGATTTCAAGTCAAAAGCATTGAATTAATGAATAGAATCCTTTACAAAAAATAACAATTACTAATTTTTGTTTTAAAGAATTTATTCTCTATGTAATCTGCTGCCATTTGATTTCCTCAGAGTTGTTTTAAGCTTCTCATATTTGACAGTCTTAGGGAGATTAGGCTATTATATAATTTGTTTGGTTAAACTACTTGATCGTGTCAATTCAAGTTCACGTTTTCGGTTCACGAGTTATATAAGCTACCGCATGGTTTACGCCAAGATTTTACCACTCACTCTAGCACATTTCATATATCTGATTCGCTTTTTTGCACTAAAAATGCAATACTTTCTTCTTTCAAGAAAGTTTATGATCAACTGATGAGTTCAGTTCGGTAGCCGAGTATTTCTAAATCGTGTTTCGTTGCCGAAACTTATATATATATATTCCTTAAGTTGTGTGGACTACACCCTGCCTCCCTGTAGATAGGTGGGTCATAGCAACGGTTGGGAATAAGAATATATGGATTTGAAATTGTTGAGTAAAAAATTCATGGGCGTATGTGATGATTCACTCCGTCTCACGCACACATCTCAGTGGGTATGCTGATTTTACAGAGCGACTTTCATTCGAATATCTTCCATACCACCTAAAAGGACCTCTTGCCTTGTGCAGCGCTAGAACAAAGACAACTGAAGTCAGAGGATCTCGTAGCGGATTGAAAGTAAATAATTTTACTTCGCTTTCCATTTAATTTACATGCCGTTCATGTAGAATTTTCCACTTATTTAAAACATTTTCTATGAATGCGGAAATTGCACGTGAGTTAAACTGTCGCATCGAACAAGCAGACACAGCTCATCGAGAATGAAATTGTGGGGGAAACTAAGCTAAGTGAAGGCCAAGAATAGCAAAAATGAAAGCAGTCTGTCCGACTGTGGGATAAATGAATTTATGGAGCCATTTAGACTTGGATCCCAACAATTTTACTTATACATACACATATGTATATGTACATATAGACAGTGTGTGTTTGGTGTCAGTGTAGCAAGCGCGCGCACGCGTCTTGTCTGTACCCTTGATTTACGATGTGTGTGCCTGTCGCGCCGCAAGCCCCACGAACGAGCATGCCGTTGTTGGCCATTAATGATGACCGTTTTTGTTGCCACACCGAAATGTGCTAACGACGGCCACCAGTGTGAATGCGAGCACTTTGCGTATTCGCATGTACATTTGTATATATATATGTGTGTGTTGCAAATATGTATGCAGCTAATGGAGCGCTAACCACATCTGTTTTCGTATTTTTTCTCAGCCTATAGTTTCCCCTTTCACTGCAACACAAGCCAATTTTTGGACTCTACAAACTTGCCGACAAACCTATTGAACTTTTCCATGCCACAATTTTCATAAACACACACACACACACACACACACACACACACACATGTACAAGCATGTTTAGCACCGTCGTTGCGACCGGCGAATTTGTTGTGACATCTGTGACCGACATTCATCTCGCCGGCACATTCACCGCGCACGTACTTGCAACACAACAGAAATGTATGATGCACGTATGTATGCAACCATGTTTTCTTGAAAGTTATGCGCATGTGTGTATGTGTGCATGTGTGGCATGCAGATGCGTTTCGCTTTCGTTTATTACCTTTCATACTGTTACTTTTATTTCATAAATTTTCAATTGAATTTCGCTTACAGCCAAAGTAGGGGGGCCTTCAGAGTGGAGATCGACAGCCTTCGAGCGTCAACGGTCGAGCTTCATGCAGCAAACAATACATATGTACATATAGATGTGTGTATGTGCATGTGCCTGCACATTTGTCGATTCAAAGCGCGCTGATTTGAATTGAAGTTTGGTTGGTTTGCATTGATTTGTGTTGGCTGCTGCCCGAATGTGGGTCAACTGCGCCCACCGTCTGGAGATGCTCTCTCGTATGTGCACATGTATGCATGTATGTGGTGTGGTGGCTTCTTGATTCCTTGATTCTTTTGCATTCTACACTTTTATTGCACTTCAAAAACGCTTTTGCCAAGTCAGCAAACAAACCGAAAAATTCACCGAAAAAGTGAAAACCATCAGCTGAAGCAAATAGGCAAATAAAGTAGTCAAGCGCACAATCATGTTCGCTTTTGTTGTGGCATCTGGCAGAGAACATGAACGTAAAATTAGCTCTGATTGCTACCAGTTTTGTATTGGTTACACTTGCAAGAATATCTAGGCACATGTATATACATATGTATACCATACACATAAGTGGATTTGTAGATGTAGATGTGTACATGAATTTAATTGACCTCACTAATTAACCGCATTCGTCTTTGGTTTACAGTTCATGTTGCAAGTATAGCGAAAAATTAATTTAGATACATATTAGCTTGCACTCGGATCGGATTCTAAGAACCTTTCAAGAACACTATAAATCGAGTTTCTATAAAAAAATTTTCCGACTTTCAAAATATAGCGCCATCAATCGTAGTCCATTACCATTGCACCATAAATGCTAGCATTTCGAAAAATAAGCACATATATTGGTTGAGAATTATGAGCGTCGGCAGAAAACTAAAGCGCTTTCTGAACTTTAACATATAATCCCCAACCACTGTATTTGCCATATTTGCCTTCCAGCGACTATTTCCTCTTTCCCACACTCAAAAAGTGACTCAACAGTAAAAGGCTTCATTTAAATGGAAACCCATTCAAAGATGAAAACTCAGCTTAGACTATAGAACCCGATATCGAAAATGTTTGAGCACAGCTCCTAAAAAACACATTACTCTAGATAGAAACTATTTGGAGAAATTAAGCCAAATTTCCATTAAAAAGAGAGGTTTTTCATTCTTAAGAATTAGCATTGATTAAGAAAACTGGTCTTATCTACTAACTCTAAGTGGACCTTAAAACAAATCTTGAAACTTTAAAGCTAATAAACTAGCTTAGATTAGATTAAATTAGATTAGAAACAAATTGAAAACAATAAATGAAGATAAAAGTGGTTCTCTCTAGAGCTTGTTTTGTAAGGCCAAGAAAATTAATGGACCTGCGGGCGCACTATGAACAAATTATTCCAAGTATTGAATTGAAACAACTTTTGGTTATATATCATGGGTGAAACCACCTTGCTCGAAACAACTGCATTCTGAAGTACCGTTCCCATGACAACGCTCGTTGTGTTTTACGTGGGAACGTGCCGTGTTAACAGCATAACCTCACGGTGTTCAAAACCGCAGCGAATCAAAACAATGCGTTGATCAAATTGCACCGACAAATACTTAGCATTTGCTATAAACACCTATTGGTACCGATTGGCATTGTGGAATGGATACACTAACCACCTTGGTAGAGTTCCAGGCCCAGCCAACACCTAACAGAAACGACTAGATTTTATATCACACCAGAAATTATTTCTCAAGAATGGAAGTTTTACAAGAATGGTTACTAGAGATTTCGCTTTGATTTCAAATTACTTCTGCCCCTTATTTTTTACGAGGCCTACACAAGGTATGAGCAAACCACGTCGCATTTTTGCAATTTTTCGCATCTCAAATTTCCATGTTTCAAAATAAACAGTTAGGACAATGGAGTTAGCGCAAACATTCCAAACAAGATGTTTAGATTCATGAGGACACACAGTCTTTTCTAAAGCTACAAATCTGTTCGGTTCGGTTCTGAAACAGATATAGAGTATATAGTATTTTCGGTGGGTAAATCTATGTCACAAGCCCTTGTATCCCAGAGATTACTGAGAGACGTCAGAGACGTCAGAGAGAACAGAGAGTTGTTGGCAGCAAGTACACAGCTCAATAAAAATCCAAAAAGATTGGTAAGAAGGACTGAAAAAAAGCTAACAAAAAACCAAATTTAATTTACATATAAAGAATATAGCAGTTCAATACTTTTTTGAAGTCTGAATATTTTGAATTATTCGGAAAGAGTTGACAGCTTACAAAAAACAGAAAAGAAAGAAAAATCCACATTTGGCAAGATTGACTTATATGCAAACATACGAATTAATTTGGCAAATTTCAACACATTTCACATGGCTGCCAGTTGTGGCAGCGGCACGTCGACCACCCACTTAGTGTGGGGCCAAATGCGACACAGAAAACGTGATTGCAAAGCCAATTGCCAATCGAAAATAGTAAAAATCTGGTCAACTACGACAGATATAAAGCACACGGCGAGCAAATGTGCAGATATCGCGCAACGCTTTGAACTCAGCCGACATGGCAACAACAACATGCCAAACAAAAACAACAACAACTAGTGAAAATAAAAATAGTGAAAAAGAGAAACACTTTGAATCACAAGCGCTGAGCGAAAAGCGCAAAAATGTTTAGCAAATTGTTTTGCGACTTGCAACATGTGGCAATTACTTGCACAACAAGTTGGCAATGTGAAAGAGATACTCAGTCAGTTTGCAAGTAAATAAATGTGTATGTGAGTATAGGAGCGCTTTGTGTCGCATAATGGCATATACTATGCGCTCTGCACTACGTTTACAACAACAAATGACAACAACAAAATCAAAACGGTAACAACACATTTGCGTCACTATAATATTACAGTTTAATTAAACATTAAATTGCAACACCGCATAGTCGAAATTACATGTTGTGCGCTGTGCAACGCCGGTAATAACATTGTCGTGGCATGCAACAAATGCGCTATTTTTGATAAAACAAGCGTGCCGTTACACCTATCGCCTGAATTGCTGGGAATGCCGTTGTGACGTGTGGCGTCTCACACACCACATGCCATAAAATGTGCCAATGTGTGCGTGTGCGTGTGTGTTGCTGTTGCATGTTGTGCTCGGAACTGCTCAGTGCAATTTCCAAGCCAATTATTTACATCAACATTATGTCGCTGAATGTCAGCAACATTGTTGAGGTAGCAAATACATATTTCAAATGTTGCATGTTCATCTGGCGCGGGGGGCACGTTGTTGTTGTTTATTTAATTTTTTTCTTTTCGGTATTGCAACAAGCATATGTGGCAATGCTGTTCTACATGTTTGTTGCTGTTGCATGCTGTTACATGATTGATCAAATGTGTGCACACACACACACACACTCATATGTGCACATATCACAATTTGTTGCATGTGTGTGGTCAGCGAGCAGCATTGTTGTTGCCTGTTGCACATTTCGCTTGACAAATGAATGCCCCCCAGTTGGGGTGGCGCGCAATACGGTTTCGGTTTCCAGCGTGCGTCAGAGACAAATGAGCGGATATGCTTGACGTGCCACACATCAAATACAACAACAAATAAATGCATTTAATCTTTTTTTTCGTTACTTGCAACGCTTGCGGTTATTTGAAATAGAAGAAATTATAAGTGGTGCAACAGTGCATCGTCCCAGGAGGCCTTTGTCCGCCTTTGTTTTCGTTGTTGTTTTTTTGTTGTTGTTGTCGTCGCTGTCGTTGTACGCATCCCCTGTGGCTGCTGCGAATGAAAATCGCAGCTGTCCATTGGCGTGCGACTGGTCATCTTCCTGGTTGGACACGCATAGTTTGTTGAGTGATTACTCCGATTTCACTTTCATTTGCATGTCTACGAATGTGTCCGCTGGGCATTGCCAGAGAAATTTCAATTTTGAAGAAAATCTCATTACATTTATATACAAATCGGTGTATACCCGATATGTATGTACTCGCACAAACATAGAAGCATTAATCACGAAACTGTAATTATTAATGGAAACTCTATTTACAGTGACGTGCTGGCAAATTGAGGGAAACTTAAAGCATTCACAATTTCCTTCTTCGATTGCTATTAAAAAGGTGAGGTTATCAATATAAACATTATTAATAAAATTGGGAAACGCAAATTGATCACCATGTCTATTATGCATGTGATGATTAGGCAGTTATCGACTCTAATATACTTAAATAGTTATAAAATAGACTTCAATGTAAATCACAGAGGAGTTAGGCTTATCAGGGATGATATACTTGTGAGTCCATATAGAATAATATGAAAAATAAATATGTTCACAAACTATTCTTAGTAATACCAAATATATATGTTTAATGAACAACAATATTCGAACTAGAATCAATCTGTCTTCGGGTGGTGCTGAGGTCGACATATCTTAAAAACTATATTTATGTATAAATATATTAAAAAAATATATATAATTTATATTTATAGGTTGATCTGTATTAGAAATACCTATTTCATAAATGTTTATATCATCTATTACATGGAGGTATTAGACTAATGCGCGATTTTCATTATGTCAAAATTTATAACATTAAACTGACAATAATAAAATTTCTATGAAACCTCATACGAATATGATTGTAAAGATCAATTTACTTTTGCTTTCGTCAGATTGCAAATTTGGCTTGAAAGTTACCACAGTTTGCTATAGAAATTAAATGACACCCATTTTCACAGGTATGGCTACGATTGTCATTAAATTTGACATAGTGACAATCGCACATAATAAACGAACTGTAGCCAAGGAAGCAATTCTCTGTTGAATTCAAAATTTTAGATAACACAAGTTTAAATATGACATATGGCACCTTCCTAAAGCATGTTTTTGAAGAGGTGGAGAATTTTACAAAATAATGACATGTTTGCGATAAATTGCCAGATCTTTCTAAAACAGCCAGTTAAACAAATCTTAATTAAAACTTCTGAAATCAATATCGAATTTGGCAAAAATTTTGTGGTTCAAAATCTTCGACTTCTTACAACGCTAAAGAACTATTAACAAACGAGTTTCGAAATAGGATAATTCTAACCATTGACACTGTAACGACACGAAAAAAAATTCACGCTACACTGGCATAACTAAAGTATTTGTTGAAAGGTCTTTAAAAATAAAGCCACCGTATAAATGAGCTTTTGTGCTTTTAAATTTCGCAGGAGAAAATTTTTGTTCTGGAAATCAAACACATCTATGTGGTACTGGGACCCACCACATCGCAAAAAACGAAGTATTTCGATGAACAGGCATTTTTTATTTCATTAGATCACTTAAGTGGGCAACCAATGTGCAAAAAATTTAAATATTTATGTATAATAATTTTTACTTTTGATATGCGATATTGCCAAAGACGCCACAGGGTGCCACTGAAAGCAAGACAAGTTTGTTATGTGCAAACTATCAAATATCCCGTCAAAACGATGACAATCGCACGCGCAAATGTGTGGCAAGGCGAGTCTCTGTTGAGCCGTCAAAAAGCTGGAAATACGAAACGTTGGGTGGTCCCGCTCGCAGAAAATAGCGCCAGATGCCACATAAAAATACAATGCATATTAACAACGGAACATTTTGCATAAAAAAATAAATAAATAAAAATTATAAATGCAAAAATCAAAAAGCAAAAAGCTAAAAGCGTCTTAAGCAGAAGAGTATTGTGGACTCTTGCCTCATGCCCTGCTAGAAAGGGGCGAGAAGGCCACACAGGCATACTTTCGCTGCAGCGGCATATTACTCTTTCCTTAGCGCGCTTGCAGCAACATGCCGAAGAGCTTCCGCTATGCTCACCCACATACACACGCACATGTACACATGTATGTAGTCATAGTTGCCTGAGAAGGAAAGCGAAAGCTCATATCCGCGCGATCCATTCAATGCGGCGGCCGACGGCATGTCCGCTTGACTCCCGCAATTAACCTAACATTAGTTTAACTTAAAACCAACTGCCTCTTGAGACTTGTAAAGCAAATATGCAACATGCCACCGGCCACTGGTGTCTACTACAACAAACCAACCGACCAATGTACAGCAAAGATATGTCAGCGAGTCCCAATGCGCCGATAACTGCGAAATCACGCAAATCAGCTGCGCGTTAGCTTCCACATCTGATGACTGTGCGGACAACAACGTCAACGAAACCTATCTAACTGCACACATGCCAAGTAGATATGTATGTAAGTGCACGTATGTTAGAAGCAGAAGGCGGCGGCGCGGCAGTCGCGGCAGTCGCGGCACAGCTGGAGTGAAGCCAAAGTTCAGCAGCTGCTGTCGCGCCGCTTAGTTGCGCTTGCAGCGGACCGGCATGAGTAGCCTCGCGATCAATCATTGCGGCGCATGCGCACGCCGAAAACTCAATTGAACTCAACACCCAACTGCTATATTGCTTGGCTGCAGAGCTTCGCGCCATGCTATCGAAATGTTTTTCCCCCGCCATTGCGCGCCGTATATGAAAAATTATCCACGAAGAAGCGGCAGAACCTGGTGAGCGCCGAAACGTATATCGTATTGTTATTGCTGTTGTTGCTATTTGACAAATTAACAAGTGACCCAATTGGCATCCACTGGTGCGGTTGACAGCTGAAACACGCCAACGGCATTTGTTGTACCGTTATGAAACGGGATGGCTGCGCGATTTGTGCAAAATACAAGGAAAATCAATCAAGTTAACGGGTCACAAGATACGAAGATGCTCACAGATGCCAGCAGCCGCGTGGGCAACGCCTGAACACAAGTGTGCATAGTAAATTCATTTTTGTATGCAAATAATTTTGTGACGCAACTTTATGACGCTATAAGGTGAACATCAAGGAAATGTTGTATATACGTATGTACATATATTTTTAGGAATAATACACATAAATATGTTTGTTGTTATATAAACCTGTATTGAATATTATATTAAGAAACAACTTTTGAAAAGAAAATCCTCTTATGAGGTCACTAAGAGATCTTCTGATATCGACTCTGTGATATTACCGTAGTATACGTCCTTGGACCAGTCAGGTCAGTATATTCGTACAAAGTCTGTCATTGATCTCATCTTCTCTTATTGAGATATCGCTTACCGTAAACTCTTAGTAGAAGGCGTTGTTCCATGAAGAAATTCAAAAATCTGGCAGAGTAAGATAGATCTTACTTAAATCTTCACAAAAAATATTTGCGCTCAGTAAAAAGTTTGACTCTCTTCCAAACTCGAGTTTCAGAAAAGAGCTTGAAACAAGTAAGACGTGATAGCTTTGGGAAAAGCTCTCTTTCGTTTCTCGAATTGAATGCTTTTTCGATGTTGAGATTACCGTAATCGTAGGATCTCTATCAAATGGCCATATCTACAAGCCACGGAATGAACAAAAAGTTATTCATAGCAGAAATCGATTAGGACTAAGCTAAATAGGGTTCGGCAATGCCATCTGAAAACTGATCTTCAGTCTTTGGCTTCCGAGTATTCCCTTGCGTTACCTACCTAGAAGTTGGAACCCACCTAGAGGTTGTTGTAGAAGCCATGGGATCTATTAGAGGGGGTTTAAACCTTCGCCTCTTCTAATAATCAATAAAGCACCACATAAAGATTGATAAGGCTGAACAGACTTAGTTGGTCCGAACTACGTTCCGGTGTTGATTATTAGAGGCATAGAATTCCGAACATCGATTTATAGCTTACAAATAACCTTCACTGGTATTCACGAAAACCAGAAGGCTGGTGTAGAAATATAGCTCAAGAAAATGACTTTCTGACAATTAGTCTTTGGAAAAATTTATTACATTAATTCCACGGAGAATATATATATTTGTATGTGCATCTACGTTGATCTATAATCGTAAATATTTTCATGTGTCTACTTGCAACCTGCTACTTAATTACGTTTTGATCAGCGGCCAGTAGAGTCGGCAATGTAAAAGACAATTTCTGCGTGTCATTTTGCGCACAAACACCACCATTGGGTATTAATTTCAGTAGGTAGTCGTTAAACAGCGGCAATTGCTTGCCACCAAAAAATTGCTAAATGATGCCCAACCAAGAAGGAGTCGAAGTAATCACGCCAATGGTGGAATTGAAAATAAATGCATACAAGTACCGCAATGTCGCGCTGCATTCCACTCACAAAATATTGCACAATAATTGATGCCTTTTTATGGACGCGTCAGGCCAACCCTAACACATTTTTCACGAAACGGTTCAGATGCAGCCCTTTAATTTCAACGGAGAGGCGAGCACTTAATGGATTGTGGAATTTTTTTTTTGATTTTTTTTTTTGATATTCGCCAGTTGGAATTTTTTAGTAATTTATTCATATTATTGTTTTTTTTTCTGTTTCTTTTGTTCCACTAAAATATTGCGCACGTGTTGCAGGTCAACGCTCGAAAACATTGTTTGCCCATTTTTAGTCACATCGGCATAATGCCGCTTCATCAAAGTGCCATTGGTGTTGGCGGTGAAGGTGATTCGTCGGTTGATCTGACTATCTGGTTGGTCACCCACTTCAGCCAAAAACCGCAACGGCGACAGAATCACCGCCTCGAAGGTGGGTAGGTGTTGCGGCAAATGGCAAACATTTGTCACTTTGTCAGTTCGTGCAACAAGTAAATGGCAAATGGTGGGCAAACACTCAAGCACGCTGCACCGGCACACATTTCCACTTTCGTAGCAAGTTCGTTGCTGAAATTTGGTTGTTAGCGTGCAGAAGTGGTTTGCTTAGATGGTCACGAGACGTGCGGAAGGTTCGTGAGTTGAGCTTTGTACTCGATACTAACTTCAGCGAAATTCCAGCTGAGTTTATGCGAGTTTGTTGCGCACGCGCTCAATTTTTACGGCAACTTTATTTTCGTAAATTAATTGAATTGCACTTGAATATTGAAATGTAGCGGTCGTCAGCTCCATTTATGGTGACAACAATCACGCCAACACTATGCTATGGGCATGCTGCTGCGATTGAGTCCTCATTGTGGTGGGGCGGTCATTATGTGAACTATAGAAATGCATATATATTTGCGATACTGGTCGAATATATGGACTTAATAGAGTCACTAATCAAATTAAAGACAAGCAAAGTTTAAATCAAAACAAAAACGCCAGTGAAATATATATTTTATAAGGGGAAAGGTGCAAGCTTTTTATATAACACATACTTGGTATCAGAGTACACAATACTAAGTGAGATATCTCACTCGTTACTCGATATATCCGGTTTAATATCAATCATAGGGGTGGAAATCGTTATTTTGGATATATGAAGATATTACGTATATTGAAACTAGGGGAAGACCTAGGATCTAGACCTGTTCCATCTATTTTCGCCATTAAACTAGAATAAGCTTGAGAACACATCCTCATTGAATCTCATTAAAATATTTTACATATTGACCAAGGAGTAAGGCGTAAGATCAACCGGAAGTAGAAAACCATTATATTGGGTGTATAGGGGCTAATGGTACTACACTCATTCAGAAAAAATGCTTACTTAAATTCGTTCAGATATTTTACTTATTGACCGACGCGTGCAGTATAAATTCAATTCAAGTCTACAATCATTACATCGGGTACATGAGAGCTGTATGAAGGTCTGGACCTATTTCACCTATTTTGGCATTAAACTAAATTATACTCAAGAAAACACATCCAGTCAATACCATTAAGATAGTTCACATATTTACCGATATATAGATGTAAAGTCAAGCAGAATTATGAAGATATTTATATCGGGTATATGGGACCTATGAGGTCTCAACCGATTATCTATTTTAGGCACCAAACCACAATATGCTCGAAGAAACAAAATCAAATGATTCTAATAAGATATCTCATATATTGGCCGTTATATGCAGTATATAGTCAACTGGAAGCACGGTGAGCTCTATATTCGGTATAAGGGGGGCCGGGGAAGGTATAAACAGATATCGAATATTTTTTGAAATAGAGCTCTCACATTTCAGGTGCACTATTTGTGCAAAAGTTTCTTGCGATAAATGTATTAATGCAAGGATCGAAATAAGAAATGTGAACATAATTCGAATTTTGCTCATTTTCAAACTGTATCAACCTCGTCTGCGACCCAATAGTATAAATTTAAATATGAATTAAATAATTAAATTAAATTAGTATACTTCAAGTATATTTATAAAATTTAAGTCAGATGATTTAAGAAGCTTAAACTGTTCAAATATATATTCCTAATGCTGGCCACACCTCTAAAACATGCACCACTCTCTTCTGACGATTCGTAAGCTTTAACAGTTCAAATACCATGCTTTTAGTAATTTTATGGAAAATGCATGCATTTAATCGGATCAAATCAATCAATTGGCCATTTAAATGCTTTACATGAAGACTACGAGAGACAAACGACTACGATCGTCAACAATTCATTTCATATATTCAACCCGGATGACTACTTTAAAGATCGCCACTTTGAAGATCATTTGCAATATGCAATTTTCAATTAAAATGCGGCGGACAACACACAAACAATGCGTAAAGTAGTTGATAAACCGAACGACGGTCGAGCAATAATAATAATTACAACTTGGCGTCTTGGTTGCAACAGTAATCGACGCACAGCAGCGATGACGATCGACGATCAGCGGTTGGCAATGGCTGCAAACTGCAGCAAAAACAACAAGCAAGTGCGCGCGCTCCACTTTGAGACGCCAGGCTGCAAGCATGCACTGACAAGGTTTCGCTTTCAATGAACGCATTTTTTATACCAACTGCTCGTACTTTTGTTGCTTACTTGTTGGCGCTTGCCGGCGTTTCACTTTCATCTGTTATGCCGCCGTTAGTTACGCAGCCGCGGCAACAACAATTACTATTATTGTTGCAAATCGCCGTGGCGCACTGGCCTCTGCCGCATATTTCCTGTTATAACTATTAATTTCATATATTGTGCATTGTTTGGCGAATTGGCGCATCTTCAGCGCAGCGCCTTGCCACAAATGGATATGCCACATTTGCATTTGCCAGCAAACATGGCATAAAAATCAGAAGGAAGATGGCAAATAAATAAATGCAAAACAGCTGTATTTTAGTAAGAGTTAACCAAGAAGTCCATTCATAATGCTAAGGCGCCCGGTCACTCGCGGTTTGCAATTGCGGTGACGGCGGTGGCGGCCAGAGCGCTCATGAATGGCGCTCGCACATGCTGTTTTCATTTCGATTCGCCGCAAAACAAATTGCCAACAATTTTCGTCATTGCTTTCTTTCTTTTTATGATCTTACGCTTTATAGTCGTCGTCGTTGTCGTCGTTGGCGGCGTTGGCAGCGTTAGCGCTGGTTTTCGGTTGCTTTCTTTGTTGCACTTTGTGAATTGTTTATGTGTGCGCGAGTGGCTAGCGAACAGAATATAGCTTTGTTTGATTCGTTCGATGCATTTGCCATTACCAAGTATATTTTACAGGCAATTTATTATTGTTGTTGGTGTTTGTTGTTGTTGGTCGGTGTTCCCTCGTGTTTAAGCAAATTTGTAGTCGTGTTTGGCAAATGTGCAACATTGGAAATTACTTAAGCGCCAATCGCGGAAAGTGCGCTTTTTTGCCGCTTTGCATTATGTAATGAATTCGCCTAACGGTTGTGCTCATTTCTTTTATCTTTTATGCGCGCCGTGAGTGTATATTTATATCGATGTATGCATGTATGTGTGGGTGGTTGTAGCGCTGTTCGTAAGCGCGTATTCGTACAAAATAAGGAAGTCATTTTTTGGTTTTGCAGCGTGAAAAATGCGACTGATTGCGTTTTGCACTCGGAGTTTGCGGCTGCGCGTCCAAAGTTCAACGCTTAACAGCATTTATTACACAACATGCCTTTATAGCTGTGACTTATTGCACTTGTTTTTTTTTGGAACTTATTGAAAGTAAATGATAACATAAGTATGTATATAAGTATACAGGTGTTTCATTATAAAAATTACTTTTTCATGTCTATCTGGTAGTAATAATGCCTTCAAATTATAGATGCATGTTGAACAGAAGTTATTGGGAATTTAGGAATGTTAGTTCGGCATGTATGTTTGCATTTCTTGTGATTGCAATTTTCTGGAAACGAAACCGCTTGAATTGAGCTTCAAAATTATTCTATATTCTAAAGTTATTCCTAGTAGTATCAGCTTCCGTATCAAGGTCATCGACATCAACATCAAGAACATCAATTCATACGGATTGATACGAACGACTCATTTAATCGAACGTTACTTTATATCCATTGATTGATAACAAAAAACGCACAACTTGGGTGCTGAAACCTCAAGGCTATGGAAACATCTTGCCTAAAACACTAATTTGTTCTTAATATATATAGTTTTCAAAACCATAGACACCAGTTTGAAGATTTTGTCATAATGAATAAGTAGCACGTAAATTTGTTAAAACAGCTTAAGTCGACTTAACATATACGCTCCTTAAGTTGTGATTTATTACAAAGAATAATTTAAAATCGGGTGATAAAAGATTTGTTTAGATTACTGAGTGTAAGTATTATTATGATTGTTGATCATTATCAAGCTGGATTAGATCCTCAATGCACATTTGGTACAGATTCAAGATTTCTAAGACTGCGAAATTTTTTCTCAATTCTAATTAACTTTATTTTAACTAAAACTATGCCATTTTAACAAAACCGTCCGAACACTTTTCGACTGACTTTTAAGCCGCGCTTACCCTCTCGGGTATTAACATATATGGCACTCGCAACCCAAGCGCCACGTGTCAATCGTTTGTAAAACAGCAAAAGTAATGAATTTTCATTGATTGGCAAATTTGCTTTCTACTTTATTTACTCAGCTGCAGGCGCCAATTTTATTTGTGCATTGTTTCACCCATTACTCGTATTTCGCACTCACTTGGCCATTAGAGTGGTCTTTCATCTTTCTTTGGAGCGCGCTAGCTGGAGGTGGAGGTGGAGGGTGGAGGTGGAGGTGGAGGGTGGAGGTGACACGATGCAGGTAAACGAAAATCTTACGGAAAGCAAAAGTTAAATGCGTTTTCTAACGGCAGCTGCCAGTGTTGGTGGCACGAAGTGATACAAAACAAGAAGTACTTGCAACGGTGAGTTGTTACAGTTGCAAGTTGATGGCCTGTAGTGTATTGCAATGTAGCCTGCTGCTGCCAATTGGATGTCTTTCTCCGCGCTTTCGCATGTGCGTGGGCGGTGTTGGAATAACGGTTACAAATCTAAATTGTAATTTAGATTGTGATAAAGACGATGAGGGTGCCGGCGTTGGTCGTTGGCGCATGCGCATGCGACACCATCAATTCGCCACCGTCGATCTTTCGATGCGGAGCTAGACTACAACAACATCGTAGACCGGTGACAATGCAATTCCGACTTTTTATTTTATTTTATAAGCGAGCAGCGCTTGTTGCAGTTGTTGCCGTTGCCTGCATGGCTTTGTTGTGTTTTTTTTTCCCCCCCATTTTCCGCAAAGAAGAAAAGGAGAAAGTGGCTGTTTGTTAATTTTTGGCAGGTTCATTTGACAATCGGGGCGAGCGCCGGCGACAGCGTACAACTACGTACAACAAATATACATGTAGCGCAGCAAGATATGGCAACATTGGTAGCAACATAAGCAACCTACCAAAAGGTTGCTAACAAACGCCCTCTACGTGCCACCATTTTAATAACACTTTTGTGCGCGCGTTGGTGCGCTCGTTGGCGCTGGAAAGTGTAGCATAATTTATGGCGTCAAAGCAACACTAAAATTCATTTTACATTTTTATTAACAACAATTTGGCATTTGATGTTTCATTCCCTTTTCTCTGTTTTCAATTTGTCCATTGCATTGCTGCTATCATTTGGTTTGACTTTCGTTGCTTTGGCGTCAAACTTTTCATCAACATAATGTTGCGGTCGCTGCGCATGCGTGCTGTTACATCGCGCGCATGTTTGTTGTATTTGGAAATGTGCACGCGCGCATTACTCAAATTGTAATCTTAGCGGAATTGAGTCGTAAATTGTGTAATTTTTGCACCAAACGTAAATAAGAGAAAATAAACTCAATAAAAAATTACACCACTTCAACGGCAACAACAATTTAAATCAGCGCTCATCGTATAATATTAATAATACACATATACCACATATATACATATGGAATTGGAATCAGTGTTGCATGCGCAACAAACTGTTGTTTCCATTGCGCTTTGTTGTAAACTTGTAGTTGCACTTTTTATTGTGTTGTGAAAACATCGCTGATTAAACAAGTTCAATAAATATTTTAAATAACAACAACATTATCTGTGAAAACTCCCAGCCCGGTGGTAAGGAAGTGAGGCGCGCTTTTGCGTAACTCTTCACATGTATCTTTCTGTTTCCAAGTTTTTTTTGCGCTCATATTTCTTTGGCAGGAAGCTGTGTTGTCGCAAAGAGTTTGACATTTAATTTAAATTCGCTCAATAAATATATTCGTTGACAATAAGGTGGGCAGTTACAAAATTTTATGTGTACATTTCATTCGAATAACGTGCCTCATTCAATCAACTTCATATTCAAATTGATATTAGCAAATAAAACTGGTGTTGTTGGATTTTTGATGACGATTTCGCAGCAGAAAAAATATTTGAAGGGAGTATGCGATTTAAATTCACTTAGTCATTGAGAAAGCAGTAAAAATGTTGGTATTACTCAGCTTCATTCCAGTGACTACAGAAATTCTAAATCCATAATTGATTTTTTTTTTTTCGTCTTACTTTCAACTTTATTTATGTTGCGTCTAAGTGTCCAAAATGATATTCACGGCGAGGTATTGCCAACTCCATCTCAGGATGAGCATCGCATTACTTTAGGTTGACTCTCAATATCCCTCGTTAATACTGCGTACAGATCTCTCATACCCTCATAGGAACTTAGCCGACCCGAATAAGAAGATAACACTCACGGCGACGAAACGTTTCAGAGGGAAGTATTCTTAATTCCACATTCCCGTTGTAGGTACAAGAAGTGCTTAGCACAAGTTCACATATGATGTAGTAGAATACACCAAAATCTTTCTCACCTATTTCCATAGCCAAGCCATGTGGTCTCCTTTCAGCTTGATATACAAGACCCAGTGAAGCGAATAAATTTTTTAACCCATCGGAAAAATACGTTTTCTGGTGGTCTGCAAAATAATCTTCCGTAGCGGCAATGATCTCTTCATTCGAATCAAAACTCTGCCCGGCGAGTGATTTTTTTTCAAGTTCAAAAACAAAGAGAAGTCGTACGAACCCAGATTTGGAAGAATACGATTGATGTGGCAGCAGTTCGTAGCATAATTCGCCCAATTCGGAGGTGTGAACCCGCGGGTTGTTATGGTGAAAGAAAAATTCCTTCTTTGATAATGAGACCGTTGTTTCTGCACTTCGGCTTCGAATCACCCCAATTATTCGGTTTAAGAGAATCGTTTAGCGCTTTTGTTCTCTGCAGGTGGTCGATCTTGATCACACCTTGCGAGTTCCAGAAAACCATAGCCTTCATATTTTGTCTTCTACGGAGCAGGACCGCCGGGTTAAACTCATTGTATCGCTTATTCCTTAGTCTTTGTACCAGCTCACCATTCTTAGGGTCGATGGTCACGAAAGGATAGAGAAATTTCTTGGGCTGATGATATAAGAATCATCAAACACTGCGATGAAGTGGTTCAATTGGCATGGAAATTATTTATTGCGAAAAGACTGAACTGAAGTGCTTCAGTATCTTCCACTTATTGACGCGAACGCTATGTGCAGTGAATTCCAATGTCGTCTCGAACAAATTAGAGTAATGTGCGAAAGTACTTGCAACAGCGTACACAATCATCCATTAAACCACGAGAGCCATACAAATACTTTCTATATCCACAGACCCCTGCTCTAGCCTACTGAGAAAACTTTCTCAACTCAAGCGTGTGTGCACCGCTACTCTGATTCTTTCCATTAACCTTACATAGAACACTGGAAAAAGTGGAGTAAATGGAAATTGTTGTCATGCAACAAATCAATGACTTTAGCATGGCCAACTTTAGAGTAATACTCCATAAATTGTGGCAAGATGATTCTAAGTGTTTCGACTAGCGGTTGAATGGAGTGGCGATAAAAAAAAAAAGTTGGCAAAAAGCGTTTGCATTAAAAGTGCTTAAAATAGCAACGGGAAAACGAGGTAAGAAAGTCAAAGTGTCCGATTGCGTCGAAAGCGAGGCGAAGCAATGCTGTGCATTGTACCAAATCGACCAGCCAACCTGTTTCTAATTGGGCTAAGCAACATGCGCGGTTGCAATGTTGATTTTGGCATTTTTGGTGTAGCTACTGGTCGTTTGGAGGCCGCCACATGTGGGAGCATTTTGTTGGTGGAGGGAAGCAGGTGTCTAAATCGCTGGTGCTTACCGTCTATATTGCGCTTTGCTGCGCTGAGTTGGTGTGGCCATGTGTGTTGGTCGTGTTGTTGGCCGCCATGGGGCAGGTTACGGGTTGTCTGCATATTCGGCCAAAAAACATTTCTCAGAATTTTATATGCACCAGAGGCGGTTATTGACTGCTGTCGTTTGTCTGCTACTGCATTTGGTTACAAGCCTATGAACCTGTTAGCTGGTATGCAGCAGTGTGCATATGTGTGTGTGTGTCTCCGAGTGTGCATGTGCTTTATTTTTACGGCTTTATTCCAATTTTTATGAGATTCTGTGTCGCAATGAATGCCAAACATGATTTATGAGTTTGTGACGCGCCTTCGTGCGCTGCTGCGCATGCGCTTGCGTTCTCAACATATGAGCGCGAGTACGTATATAAAATATACATATATACAAGTTGCATGCTGCTTGTCGTCACTGACCGCATTTGTGCTGCAGTAGCACAACGCTTAGCCATTAGTCGCCGCCACCGCCGCCACCGCCGCCACTGTCACCGCTCATGGTTCATTTGCACCAACAATCTCGGCGCGTATATATATATATATGTATGTGTGTGTATGTCTGTGCGTGTGTAAAAGTCTTAGCCAAATATGAAATAGCTGCACGATTATACTTAGCACTCCTAAGCGTCACCAGCGCTACATCCTGCCACATTTGGGCCGCGTGGTAAGCTGAGATTGGCGCATGCACCTTAAGAACAGCACTAAACTGCATATTTGTGACAGGCTTGCGTGCACTTACAAACATCTCAGTGTGTGTGCGTGTGTGTGTGTGTGTGTGCGTGTGTGTGTGTGTGATGAGCATGCAATGAATGCAGTTTTTAGCAATTCATGCTCAACGCTACTCAGCGCTATGTGGCTGGCGGCGATGTACTGGCTATTTTTAGCTTTGCTGCGCATCACACTCACACACACGCGCCCGCACTTACACAAACGCGAAAAGTGTTGCTGTGCAGCTGTCTAGCCAGATTCTCACTTCGCTTGCTTGCAACATATGCGCATAAATGTAGCATTCGAGCATGCCATTTGATTGTTGTTACACTTGTTGTTGTTGTTTGTATTTTTTTCATATTTATTTTTGTTATTTTTGTTGTGCACAGTTGCAGTCATCAATTAAGGTCATTAAGGCGTCACGCCGTTCACATTCGCATGCCAATGGCTATGCCATAACAACAACAAAAACAACACCAATGCCAACAAGACTAATAATAACAACAACAACAATAAATAGTTTCGAATTATTGAGTTTAGCAAAGTAAATAATATTTGAATTGAAATGAAAGCTCAGCATGCAACACTAAGTGGCACTTGTTGTTTATGTTTTTGTCTATGGTGTATCGATCACGGGGAATGTGCAGTCTCCTCCTCTTTTCGTTTTATTGCACAGCGCTCATTAAGTTGACCTAATGTGTTGAATTCTTTGCTTAAGATTGGCTTTGATTTCAAGTGAATTTTGAACTAATTATTATTATTATTATTATTATTATTATTATTATTATTATTATTATTATTATTATTATTATTATTATTATTATTATTATTATTATTATTATTATTATTATTATTATTATTATTATTATTATTATTATTATTATTATTATTATTATTATTATTATTATTATTATTATTATTATTATTGTTATTATTATTATTATTATTATTATTATTATTATTATTATTATTGTTCCTATTATTATCTTTTATTCTTGCTTGCAGGATTTTCCCTTATATTTTGATCACATAATAATAGAATATATTATAATATCTATATAATTATATATATTATGTATATTATATATATATATATATTTATACATATAATTAATTAATAAATAATAAATAAAAAATTAAAAATAAATAAAAAAAATATAAACAAAAAATCAAAAATAAATAAAAAAATAAATAAATAAAAAATAAAAAAATATAAGTATATAATTAAAAAAAAAATAATATTGTAGCTTTTTACAAGCAATTTTTTCAAACTCAAAAAATTCGAACCGCTTAACTTCGTGTAGGTTCTTATTATCATTTTTTAATTTTAACCAAAACCATTTGTGAGTATCAATTGCAGAAGCAGTAAAAAATTTTGTAACAAATTTTGAATTTTTGCTTTAGGCCCCTGTAATGTTTATCTACAATTTAACAGTTGCTAAATGCTTTAAATAACTTGTTTTGAGCTTGATAAGCTTCGGGTTTGTTCGTTATTTCAACAAATATGTCTAATGTTAGACACATAGTTTACAGGGAATTATAAAAATAAGATTTATGGTTAAACTGAAATTGTGAGATATGTTAAAAATTTAGCAGAAAGTTCAAAGTAATTATTTCTTGAATATTTTTGTTTTTTAAAAATTTGCAAGCAATACCCCTTCATGCGGTTTCTTTCTTTATGTTCGCATTAAATTAAATGTTTGAAGAAAAAATGTGAGTAATTTCTCAAGAGCATGCATGAAACGGAACTGAATCAATTTCAAAATAATATGCATAGTATTTAAATTTACACACGCATATTTCTTCCAAGTTATTTGAACTTATTTTAACATTTGTAAATTTATTAGAAAAATGGGTATATATCAAAATTATTACAGGGAACAATTTACTAGGCCTCTCTCAAAAACTTATTCTGACAACTTTTTTGAAGATGTGTAAAATTGGTTTGAAACTTCGCTAGATGGTTAAAACTTTGAGGAAATTGATTTCGTTAAAGTCCTTCTCGAAGAAAAGGTTCTTCAGATAAAAAGTAATACTTTAACTATGATCTATTTGTTTATATAACCTAATTGTTTATTTTAACGTAATCGCTAATAAACCGAGTTTATCAAAGAAACCTAAATAGGTCACTGTCTAATAGGTAACCATTGGCTTAGCATAAAATCTTACCAGATGCGTACTATTGTGTTGGTAGAATGATCTCGACACTACCATTTTGACAATCAGGTGTTTGCGAGAATAATATTGAAACAATTTCGATCTCACTTGTTAGCCTTTCGCTATATGGACAAAGAGCTTAGCAGATTTCTGAAGAGTTCAAAATATTTAGTCTATACCAGATAGTTCATTTAAATATTTGGAGTTTTTGCTACCACAAAGGAATTGTTCGCAACTGTCCAAGTGTGTTCTCCATCGCGGAGTTCCTCATCCAGGATCAGTGTGTACGAACACCAGCTTTAATTTTGTATCCAAAATAATTCCCAGTTATCTCGAAAAGTGGTCTAAAGCACTAAGAGAAAGTGACAACGAAGCCGAACGATTGAGATCAGTCGGATATTTAATTAAATGATGTCCGGATGGAGTTCACGAGCTCGTAATCTACAAGAATTTTAATAGCAGGGCAATTATATGCAGAAATTTATCGTAAACATGATTATTGGAAGTCGGTGCTCATATTATATCAGTATCCTCGACACTTATTACTTATTTTCAAGAATAACAATAGAAAATATGGGAGTGCTCGCAATATGATTTATGAGGCATAAAAAAAGCATATGAAAAGCATTTGGAAATCTTTCAATTTCTATTTTATAGCGTCTAATAATTTATGGCGCTAAAACTTTTATACTAAAAAGCTGTTAATTAAATTTCCATTTATCTATTCATTTCATGACACAGTTATTGCATTCTCATGGTTATGAAGATGTCACAATTCGAGGCTGGGATTAAACCCAAATAAGAATATAATAATAATTAAAAGCTCACAAAGGCTTGACACGCGATAAGAGCGCTTGAATTGATTTCAAATGCCTACTTTTTTTTTGTTTTTGTAAGCACTACTCCAATGTTAGTGCACTGCTGAGGCAACGGAAAGGTAATAACGCCGCTGGTGGTATGCGGCAAGAGCGCTGGAATGCTCGATGGCGTGGCGGTGACATAGAATTAAGCGATTAGCCGAAAGATGCTTTGGCAGCCGACGCGAGGCGATTGTAGAAAGCAAACGCTAGACTCTGGAGTGAGTGCTAATGTTTGGTGGGAGGAACCGAATGTGTGCTAGGCACATGTAAAGTGCTTGTATGTGTGTGTAGGTGAGTGGCTGTGCGCCCAAAAAGCTGCTTGAATGCATGCTTTATGGCTCACAATACTCCCTGTGGCGTGGCACAGCCGTTTTGTGTGGCTAATGTATGCTCGGCAGTGACGTTGTGTGCGCTTGTGGCGGTAAGTGGCAGCTGTAAGATGTATGTGCCGCTCGAGTCGCAGCCTTATCGAAGGAAAGTGTGCCGTTGTCACCAGCAACGTCAATGCCGCGATAAGGCTGCCACACGTGCGCTCATACATACATATCTGCATGTAGATGCATTTGCAGAGTGCAGCGGCAATGAAAGCGCAGCAGAGCCGGTAGCATGCCACAGCCTTCGCTTGACAGCGGTTTCTTGAGCGCGCCTCTCAAGGCGGAAATGGAAAAAAAATGAAAAATTAGCTGCGACTATCTGAGGCGCATATCGGAAGACTCCCACTTTGCCGCGACCTAGTTACAGACATAGAACGACAACTAAAATAGCAACAACAAAAAACCACAGCAGAGCAAACGAGATGTCGAAAAAGCGGGAAATAAACCAACAAGTTTATTAAAAACACAGTCGAAAAGATAGGAAAATTATATTTATGGATTATCGCTAACGCCAAACGCCAAACGCCAAACACCAAATGCCGAAGTGAAGGCGACACCGCGAAGGTGTTGCCGTATGCTGATAATTTTTTCTATTTTTTCCCCCCTAAATTGAGATATTCATTTAGAGATTAGAAATTAATTCAGCGTGTTCGAGAATTCACGTTGGCGTTGGATTAACGGCAAACGGCTATAAATGACAAAGGAAAATAAATTAATATGAAAGAACAACAACAACAACACATCGTTGGATTTGCCGGTGTTTGCGCACGCCACTCGAATACGCCAACGATCGAAGCAGCAAAGTCGCGTTAGAAAATCAATTTAATGCGGGTTAATAAAAGTAATTTACAGCTATTTTCACTCGGCATTTTCCGGTTACAATATTTTTATTTCAATTCTAGTTTTTATTTTATTTTTCTTGTTTTCATTGGCGCTCACCGCAAAATGCATTGCTTTAAATTCAAACTCACAACACATTGTTAGTTTTTCCTTTGCTTATTTCACATTTATTTTAATTTCTTTATTTTTCGTTTCTATCTACTAAATTCACGGCGCCAAATACTTGAAATTTCACACCGACCGCGGGTGTGGCGTCTAGAGCCACAGCCTCCGGCTAGAAACTTGTGCCCTCAGCAGCGCGCAAAGTAAAACTGCGCACAAATCAACATAGCTATGGCGCAAACTTGGCTGACTGTTATATATAAATAAGTAAGTATGAGTGTATATTTATAACAGCGTTGCTTTTAAATATCTGTTAAAGCGTGTCAAGTAACGCTTTGGGGTGTTGAAATTGGACAATGGTGGTTTTGTGATCTTTGTGTAAATTATAGCCTGCAAACTTAATATTTATCAAATAGTTTTTAATATTCAGGTTAATTAGCACAGTTAATCCCGAAATTTCGGGATTTTTAATTTTAAATCACGAAAAGTTTTCGGGATTTTTGTATAATAATACTGCGAAATGCAAAACATTACTTAATAAAAATGCTTACTCTACGGCTGGACAAGCTGGTTGTGTTATGACAAAAGATGTATATGCGACCTTATTTACTTGGGAGCCCGACGTTGCTGTCGGATTTGTCGTGCGGGTCTTCCGTAAGGCCGGTAATTTACTCTTGTAAATAGGCGTATTGGTGTCCACCGAGAATTTTATTCATTCGCCGCTGAAATTGACTATACGCAATATCTCGATCTAAATATCGAGAATATCGAGATCTCGTTCTTGGTATTCGAAACGAAATCGGTTCAATCGCTTCCGTTAAAACGAACAAGTTTGCCTTTTTAACTTAAAGAGTGCCGCTTATGTATAGCATCTTTCATAGCATAGTCTTTCTTTGGAATTATGGCCATTATGGCTATTGGTTCAAATCGATTTAAAAAATATTATCTTGGTTGGTCGAGAAAAACGTTGACTCCTTCTAAAGAAGTATCCAATGTCTGGGGTAGTTATACATATTAATTTTAGGCTGATTTTTGAATGGATCAGTGATGTTGCTAGTAAAAGAATTCACGAACCTTCGGTGTTAGATGTGTTTTCATCCACGGTCACTCAGTAAATAATTTAGTTAATTTCCTCGCTTCGGAATTCCAGAGAATGTGCCGAAATATAGCTACACTTTGAATATCGAAAACATATTAGAACGAAATATTAGATTTCTCAAGCTATCTGTTTATTACGAACTCAAAATGAGAGAAGCTGAGCTCAGTGAAAGACTTCTTAAACATATAAATAGTTGGCATTTATAACTCTGTAGAAAGCTTTGTCGAACTTCTCTCGGGTGTTATACGATAAATAGAGTCACCTACAAGATTTTAGCGCACCTCGAACGGTCATTTGATTTCATCTACCATTTCCATTGTCTGCGGTAGGACAGTTGGTGACTGCAAGAGACTATACTCTCTCACTCTTTAGTGAGAGTGAGACTCTTTACTCACTCAGCTTTTTTTTTCGAACATTTCATAGGAAGAAGGATGGTATGGTTTTTACTTTACGCATTCTTCAATATTTCTAGTTCATGGCACAATACCCTTAGGGGACAATATCTCCTATGAATCGATTATTTATCGATCGACCTAT
The DNA here is from genome assembly GCA_021498325.1 of Bactrocera minax. NCBI lineage: Eukaryota > Metazoa > Arthropoda > Insecta > Diptera > Tephritidae > Bactrocera > Bactrocera minax. Next base: position 5,691,979 of record JAKEEE010000004.1, read on the forward strand.
TATAGATACAATTCCGATAATTACTAAGTTTCTAACATAAACTGGTGCTGACAGTTCACCTACAGGTCCAATCTAATATAATCCAATCTAATTTGTATTAACCTTAAGCACAGAAAGCGTGTCTCCGTGTCATCAAGTGCATAAAAGTGTCTAATTTCGCTTTGTTTTGCGATTTGGAAAGTTTATTGCAATCGATTTCGTTCGACTTTTACTCTAAACAAACATTTGAGTTAAACTGCTCAGTAGTTTTGCGTTTTTATTGCATTACGATTGCCATTATTTACACCATGCCCGCAGGTGTTATCTCTCTAATTTAGGAGCACAGTGCCACTTCGGCAACAATCAAATGTTAATTGAAAAGAAAGTTTGAGAGACATTTACCCGCTTGCCGCGCAATGGCAAAGGCAATCGTATAATTAATTGCCGAAATCAAAACATCAAAACTTCAAAGCTCGTGAAAACGCCACGCTAATCTCATTTATCCGGTGAACTATGCGCACCCGCGGCTACTTAAATGTACACACGTAGTCGAGCGCATGGTTTACGACTGTTCAGACGTGCACTTGACAGCATATTTGGGGCATGCGGTCAACACTTACCTAAAAACAAAAAAAGAGAACAAGCAAGAGAAGAAAAATCAAATTAGATAAAAAGAAAATAAAAAATAAATAAATGTGCAATGCTTTGTACAATTTAATTAAGTGAGTAAAAGATTTTGAAAAAAATCACACAACACATGTGTATAAATAGCGGTAAATTGTAAGCATATTGTATGTATTTGCATATGTAAGCAATATATGTATGTATCTATGTAGACAGCTGATATGCTTTAAACAAGTCAGGAACGAAGATTTCGCCACTCTTCCGCTTGCTTAGCACCAAACACTAACAACAACTTATCGCACGAATTTACATTTCAATCAGATTACCGCAACAACACCAACAACACCAACAACACCAACAGCACGTTGAAGAAAGTGCCACGATAAGGCGGCAAGTGTTGTGAAGAGGGTGCGGCAGAAGAATTGCTGCTTCGTTACAGCCTTTTGGGTGATTGTGAGCTTTTACTGTCATTACCGTTAGATACGCATACAAGCGACGGATAGCGGGTTGGACCACTGGCATGCACAGATTTTTACACGCGCATGTCAGTGTGTGGTTGTTGTTAGCGCATGTATTTGTTGCATTTCGCTGTTAGGTGGCAGCGCTTAATGATGATCAATTTAATTGCTTCATTTGCACTTAATCAAAATTCGCTGTGGCAATCTTATTTGTTGCTGTTGCTGCTGCTGTTGCTGTCACTATTGTTGTTGTTGTTGTTGTTGTTGTTGTTGCATAGCCGCTTTCCTTTGCCGGTTAAACAGCATTGTTGCAACAATTTTATTTATGTTGCCCCACTGCTTTATGTTATGCAATTTGTTATGTTTGTTGGTGTAATCAATTCAACCGTTATGTTGCACTTGAATTTCGGTTTCAGGTTACCCAGTCGCCTCAGCTGATCGCCGCCGCCGATCGGCAATTTGATAATGCGCTTGATTGGCGCCGATGGTGTACGATAAAATTGCTGTTACCTTTGCTGCTGATATAAAGCAACACTTATTTGCGGGCACATACTAAATCGCAGCGCAATGCAATAGCAATTTTATGCAATTTCGATGTTATCGCGCACTGTTGATTTATAATACATTTTTCATTGCCATTACAAAATATGTGAAAAATTGCTGGAATTTTTCAAGTGAAGCACATTTGTATTGACTCGTATGTGTGCGCGAAGGAATGTCTATTGCTAATGGCAAAGGGAAAACAACGGCAGCTTGATTTTGAAATTTATTGAGATTGCTGGCGGTAAGTGGTGGGCGATGTATAACCAATTGGTGAACAATTTAGAGGTTTGTAGTTTTTAATATAATATATTAAGATACCCATGTGAAGGTACACATATTTATATATTATGTTTATATATATATATGTTAAAGAAGAAGGCACGCGAGTATATCTGATCAGTACTTTGTCTTTTATATATTTTTATTTTTTTTTTTCATTTTATTTCTTTAGTCAAATGTGAAGTGTTGTGGATGCCAAAGACCACAATTATACGCCCGGAATTGATTCAACGTTGCTACAATAAAACAGGCAGATAGTACTCTAATATTGGCCGAATATTTTCAACAATAAGGCCAAAAAAAACCATAATCTTTTTATCAATTTATTTTATAGCCCTTATATATAGTGGTAAACCTCATAAATATCAGATCACATTCATGCTCTTCTAAATTTCTGATAGACTATAGCCACTAGATATACAGGGGAGAGTTTTCTTTTTGCAAACAAATTATGTTTTGAAAAATGAAATAAAACAATTTGTTCTTTAATTAGTTCGTCATTGCAAAATATTTCTATCTTTGGTATTATCATTAACTCTACAGTCATTTATGCCCTCTTTTTTCTATATAATTTTATTTTTAACTAACTTCGCTAACCAAACTTACTCTTTTAATACGAATACTAAAATCTACTCTCAAAGCGTGAGAATACTGCTCACTAATAGTTAAAACACTTTATGGGTTAAAGGCGACATTCGAGGTCTGTTCCAAAAATATTTATTTATTCGTTTACACTAATGTTGTTGCCTTCAAAATTGTCTCCATTCGGGAGACATTCCAATCCCCGAAACATTTCTCAAACTCGATTTTTGGGTTAACCTTCAGCTTTTTCAGCGATGCGCTTTTAATGTCCTCTATACTTGTAAAATGACGGCCCTTTAAGGTCCACTTTATTTTCGGAAATAGGAAAAAGTCACACGGAGCCTTGTCTGGCGAATATGTAGGCTGGGGTATCGTTACAGAATTGTTTTTGGCGATAGACTATGACTGTTGTCGTTGCTAGCGGCAGTAACAATAGACGATGTATAATGATCTTATATCAAATATTCGCGGATTATTTAAATCAAGTTTGAATCAGTCAATCAATCAAATCATCTATCAATTAAAAAAATATTTTTTTCTTGAAAATTAATAATTTTGTTCTCAATAAAATCAGACTTTTAAGTGAAAAATCGCAGAAAGCAAGTTCAACGCAGTCTTCAAGGCCATTTATGATTTATGTCGTTGGTTTTTACAGATTTGAGCCCCATATATTTTCATTTATTATAACTCTCTCACAGTAAAAATTAACGACCCAGTAATTTTTTAAGCTTGTTCACTATTTTTGACGCTTTCGATATAGCTATTGAGGACTTTCATGTAGTTATTTCCAAATTTAACAGGCTATACAACTTTAGCTGAATTGAGTAGTAGCCAGTCCACCAAATGTTTCTGTCGGTTCCAATGACTTAAGTTGATAGAGCACACAAAATGACAAAAATTTAAGAAGAATACAATTAGTGCCGCGATAATATGGACGTACTCACAAAATTTATCATTATTGTTATTATTATAACAACATTAAACATTTATCTAATAGTTTTGTGGGACGGCGTACTTAGGCATAATAGGTATAAAGTTGGAACCGACCTAGATCAAATTTGCCATGTAAACGCTTTATAAGATCGGTACCGCACTTCGCACAATGTTTAACCGCCTATTTTTTTCCATTTGTGAACATTATTTGTTAAATGGAGATAGCTAAAATTTTAAGCAGCCTTTAAGTTTTAAGCAGATTGCTCATGGGATTACTTGAAGTGAACATAAACCCGTTAGAATTGAAGGTTCCAGGAAATTCCAGGTACTTTTATATATTATTGGAAATCGAAAATATTTTATTCGACCGGAAGTATGGAAAAATATGCCAATATATAACTAAATGCATTTGCCTGAGATGAGTGTATATAAATAATAGCAACAAAAAAGGAGAATTATTCATATAAATCAAGTAGTTAACCACTAAACTACTGAACCCGAATGTAATAGGATTGGCACACATGGTACATCATTCTGCTACACGAAGTGAAAGAGGCTTGGCAAGTGTTAAAACACACACACAGATTTCCATCACCGAAACACGAAGACACAATCCGGGAGCGAACAAGATTTGTTGATATTAGATACTTTATTACTTAACAGTTAACAAAATAAGAGGAGCAGTTGGTGAGATAAAGATTAGGCAATCAAGCAGGCTAACAGGCACTTGAAAGTAAATATGCACATTATGTATATATGTTTGTTAATTTGTGCGACTTTCCTGTTGAACGCGCAGACGCGCACGCTGACACATGACGAATGACTACAAGTTCGGCGTGTTGGGGCACATTATTTTAGTGAACGCGTGTATGCGGTTATAAAATGTAAAAATTGAAAGTATACGTAAATAAATTGAATTAGTTTGGAAATGATAAAACAAAACAGTAAAAGGCAATATAAGTGTAAATAAATCAAACACGCATGCGCAGGCGTGGCAGCAACACTCGACTTATTTACTACACTTATTTTTAGTTTTCAGTTTTTTCCTTTAGTTTTTGAATTTTTTATTTTTATTTTTAACTTTTTTTGAATTTGTGGTTTTTAACCTGCTTTTTGAGCTATTACAGCATTATCAGGGCATTGCGTAAAAAATGTTTGAGAAAGAGAGATTAGTGCTGTGGGAAGGTACATCGATTTCACTAATTTCTACCATCCAACTACAATGTATTTAAGATTATACGTTAATTTAATTTTGCTAAGACATTTTATATATTGACCTTTATAGACAGAGTTTTGAAAATTCTAATATTAGGTATATGGGGGTTAAAGGAAGTACTATTCCGATCTTATACATTTTTGCACCAGGATACATTATTATCAGAAAAAGACTTCACCTGAATTTAATTCAGATATCTCGCAGATTGACCAAAATATACGGTAGGAAGACAACAGGAGGTTCGAAAAATTTTATTTTAGATATATGGAAGCTAAGCTCAATACTTCCGAGGCGATTTTACCCATTTTCGGCACAAGGGCACTTTATTATGAACTTCACTAATATATCTAACAGAGTGTACGATATTTTCGGTAATACTGTGCTTTAAAAATGAAAAACAGTGAAAAAATTAGATTTCCATTTTCGAAGACAATGGCCTCTTTGTTTACATTTAGCGGAGTTCACCACCTTTCCCGCGGTCAATGACCTCTTTGTTTACTTTTAGCGAGCTTCACCACCATTCTCGACAAGATTCTCACCACGCTGTTTGATTTATATACTTTAAAGTTATACTTTATAGGTTTTCGATTAACAGCCTTTTTTGGACGTGGCAGTAGTGCGATTACGCCCATCTACAATACCAAACTTCTTATGGTGACAAAGAACACGTGTACCAAGTTTCAACAAGATATTTTAATTTTTACTCAATTTATCGTTTGCACGAACGGACGGACAGACGGACTGACAACCGTTAGATGAACAAAACTAATATACTCTGTTGCAACATGTTGCGAGAGTATAACAAAAAAAATATTCATAACAAGCTGGTGATAACGAAAAACCACAGTGACATAATTTGAAGCAAAAAAAAAAACAAAATGAAATGCTGTATGTTTGCTTGTGTTTAACTCAGTCAATTAGCGCCACAGCTAATTAAGGTACGCACACGCATGCGTGGGCCGGAATACCGCGACTCCACCAGTTGCCTACCTTTCCACCAAAATTTGTTTCTCTCATCGCTTAAAATCCAATTTCACTATTGTTGTTGCCTTTGTTTTTTATAGTTACTGCACAGACTTATGCAGTGCTGGCCCATCTCACCTGCTGCTACGCATGCGCAGTTTATTGATTAGTGACGGTTGGTAATTAGCATTCGGTTTCTGGTTCGTTTATTGACTCTTCGGTTTGCATTCCGTTTTTTTTTTCTCTTTAAATTTCTTTCTCACAGCATTTGCAGCTGAAGCTGTTAAAAGTCATACGACCGTACAATATTTGTGCTTCGTTGTTGTATTGTGGCACTAATTGCTTAGCGGGCGAATACAAATAGCGGTACATGGCTAACTATATGCATTTACACGTACCAATGTAAATTTACATATGTATGTATGTCTATAAAAAGCATCAAAGTATTGCCTGATTGTGTGAAAGTGCAGCTTGCCTCACTACTAGGTTGGAAAAAAAAACAAAAAAACAAAAATAAAATAAAAAAAATTTTAAAGCATTATGCAAACATTAAAAATTAATACTGTTTTGTTTGGAAAGTTATTATGTAACGAAATAAGTTGGGTGTTTTACGCTGAATTCGAAATGCTCTTAAGCAAATTTATTTTGTATTAAGTAACTTTCAATGTGGAAAACAAGTATTACTTGAAATATGTCAATATATATTAATTATCAATTATTACGAAATGACAATAACCGCATACAAGTAAGGTACCTCCTTAGTAGGTAGTGCACTCGCTTCGTTTCAGTAATATCGAACAAATCGGGTTATGCGAATTTCACTGCAAACCCCACAAAATATCCCTTTAGTTCGGTTTCTAGCGAAAAACTTGTTCCACCCGGGAGTAGGAAGGGTCCAGCATTTGCCATCAATTTTTTTTATATAAAATTAGCTATAGAACACTTCAATCACGTATTAGAAATAGAAGTAATGTATTTTCATTCTCATTAATCTAAAAGAAGGACTCTTCGGATTTTTCCTGGGGTTTGACTACGTAGTAAAAATCGTTCGAAATCCCATATATATATAGCCTATAGAGCACAGACCGGTAAAGTATCAACTGATTTTTTGTTCCTGATGTTGCACTATGAAACATTCCCCAACTAGCAATAATGCAGTGATAATCCGATATATATTTAGGACTATTCTGGTTACATAGACCAGTAAGAATGGACCTTGTGAGTTTCAACCTTTAAAATATGAGCAGCTACAACTTTTAAATGGTGCACCATAATACTGTTGTTGTTCTGCATTACCGAATATAAATCTGGTTCCGTGCCAGTAGTCGTAATGACTCCGCTATTGGGGAAAACGAGCTGGAGCCGAACTTGTGTTGGTTTAATGCTCAAACTTGGTAATTCCCCATTGTAGGTTCGGTACAGACTTTAGTCCAACTTTAGAATTTTAGAAAACTTATGGGTCGACAACTCTTTCTGGTCTTCGGTACTATTATTATTGCTCAAATAATCGTACACAAGAAAGGGACAAGATCACGTGTTCTAACCTCACATTTTTGGTCCGTAAAGATAGTGCTCCATATGGCTTTTTGTGGACAACATAAATTTATAGATTCTTCGCCAAACTAATATTATAAAATTCTCGGGAAAAATAGCAAATGTCTAGCACATAACGGTAAAAACGAAAAGCGGAAAGTGTGACATACGAAGGCCACATGTATTTGGTGCCAGAAATGGATTGTTTAGATGAATAAAGGTAGAAGCGTCGGATATCAAGTATATATATATTTATTTTTTATAGCTACATAGAGTCATATATGTACTCGTGTTTTCGCGAAGTATTTTGTAACGCTTGGTGACCAATTTTAAAAATAGAGACTATTATTTCTATTTCTTTTTTCAATTGATTCAACTAGTGGACTCGTAGATATGTACATCTTTTGGTAATGTTTTGCCTTTGTCATTGTGTAATTACCGCGAAGCAGAATGAAAATTTAATGAATTGTAGTAAAATCACACAGTTCTGTTAAGTGTCATGTAAAGTTCAACGTACCGTTGCAACAACTCGTAGTCGTTAAACGAGTGGACCATGAAGTGAAATCTACGATTTGAAAGTACCTACTTCCGTAAGTAAATGTAATTATAAAAGCTATAGATAATTTCTTGGACTGAATGTGTTCAAAGCTTCTTTGTTGTAACTGTGCAACAATGTTAATGAACGGTAATGCACAAAATAATGCTAAACTTTATTGTAATTACTTTACAGCAAACAAAAGTCTAAACAATATACATATATGACCTCGGCAGGCAAAGTCTCAACTGAAAAAGAGTGGTATATTACCCAGGAAGGAGTTCAAAAGCCAGTATACATTAGAGCTTCGCTTAACAGAAATCAATTGTTTGGCATATATACCGAGATCTACAATATATATTCTAGTCGGCAGTATAATTTCAGTACAGCCTAATACAATTTTATTTACCATTTTATGAAAAACACATACACATCTTCGACTAATAACAATCATTTAAAACATGGAATAAGATGATACAAGCAATTAAGAAATTTTGTAGAACATACAAAAAGCGCCTGCGCATAGTCACTGCAATGTGCTAAATGCCGGTGCGTGGTCTCATAATTAATAAATTGCCATACACTATCAACAAAAGCGCAATGATTGCGCAATACAAAAGAAAAACAACAAAATATATGTTGAAAAACTAACATGTTGCCAGCTGACGATGGAACCCGACATGGCGCGGCATGACGCTGCAACGCTAAACGCATCAAACTAATCATAAGCGCATACAGTTGGGTAAAAAAAAAGTATGTATGCAACACTGCATATGCATATGTAAGCTCTTAGCACTAGCTCCGAGCCGTATTTATAAAGGAAAATTGTTGTTCCTAGCTTTTTTCTTCCAAGTTTTTGTTGTAGTCAATGGATATTAGAATGCGCACTTGTTGCGCTCGTACGGCGAACAGGTTATGTTTTCTCGGCGCGACCTGCAAACACTTGTAGCCACTTGAGATTTGTGGTAGGCACATCCGCCGCAGCCACAAGCACCCGTTAACAGCTCGAACTACAATACACACATACACAGACACACACACACGCTATAGAAGTGCATAAGTGAGTATCAGCCGTGATCATGATCAGCACATTAGTGTCCCGTGATCGTCGATCATGCCGTCGGCTGTTGTGAGTGGAAAAGCATTCTAGCGTTCATTACTAAACAGTGGTTATGCAGTAAGAAACTGCAGTTGAACAAATATGCGGGTCGTGACAATGGATGACATTTCTAAATAGAACCAGAAATGTCAAATCGACAACAATCAGTTCATTTCGACATTTCCATGAAAGGAAGTATCGTTTACTTTCGTTTTATCATCTTAGCCATTTATCGATTTATGACCGGAGCTTGGTCCATTTGGTTATTTGGCCAGTTTGGCTAGTAAGGCACCGTGGTAAGTCAAAGCAGAACGGTAACACATGAAGTTTGTAGGTTACGCACCTCGAACTCGAAAAGATCTAAGCTTAAAGAAACTTTTAAATATATGTTATGACCGCAGCTTGGGAGATTTTGATCTTTAGTGCCACTAAGACAATTTGAAATAGAATAGAATTTCCCCTAAATACATGAAGTTTGTGGGTCATACGACACGGAGCTCGACAAAATCCAGTTCCGAAGAAGTTAGTGAGGGTGAGCTTAGAGATTGGGTTATCCTAAGCCTAGCGCAGACAATGCGAATGGATCTATGCAATTATATACTCCGGCCTCTCGTTAAATTCTTATTCTATACTACTAGCAAACTAACTTCTTTGACTCGAAATATTCGAAAGGGAATAAAACTATTGGCCGAGTCATTCGAAATAAATCCATTTCAAACTTTTTTCTTCCATCCCAATCTAGTCACCCTATAATGTATATTCAAAGTGTATTTAGAAGTTGAAAATATTTAGTTTTTCCAGACACCGCACCACTGTATGTTGCATTGTTGCAACATCAACCGATTGGTGGCCAACGATTCAACATGCTAGTTGAGGCCTTATCAATAGCGCAGTTTAGTGTTATTTTGCACATATTTCTTAACTTTATTATTATTATGATTATGAGTTTTTTTACTTCGCGGTGCACAATAGCCATTGAACACATTCAAAATGCAATCAAGACGCCACGGCAACGCAACTGCAACCGAACAGCTGAAACGCACATGCATGTATGGGAAAATAACAAAAAAAAATAAAAATTAAAAATAAAAAATAGTGAAAAATATTTAGAAAGATTTGCATGCGACCGTAGAAGGCGCGTCCGATGTGTTGCAAGTCGTTTGTTGCGCATAAATTTTGCCAACACTTCAACAAAACCGGCGCGCCGATAGACAGGATTCACATATGCACCGTTATGTACAAACATTTGCTTTGTTGTTGTTGTTGTTATTGTTGTTGTTTTGAGTGGTGGCAACAGGTGCCTCGCAGTGTTGTTGTCGCTGTGATGCGAATTGTTCCTGTTGTCGTTGCCGATTATCAACGCGCTGCTGCCAACAGTTTGGATGAGGGGTTCGCCGGTTGCTGTTCCTGTCGCTGTAGTTGTTGTTTTTGTCTCTATGCAATCGCAATGTGTATGCAAATTCGCTTTGCACAAAAAAAAAAATTGATTTTATTTGCATGTGGCAGCCGGTTGTTGCCATATTTTTGTTGCTGCTGTTGTCGTTGTTGTTGCTGTTGATTGGCTTGCCGATTTTTATGTATGTATTTGTATATGCGCACATAAATGGCCATTAAACGGTTGTCCATTTTTAAGTGTTAGTGTCTTCATTGTATATTTGCGCATCCACAAACACACACACACACACACACATTTACTGATTTTAATATCATTTATGTATTGAGCTGTATGTATGTGTGCATACAACCGTTATAATTGAAATTCTGCTATGTGGCTTCTTCGTTGTCGTTTTTACATCCTCAACTCTGAGGATTGCAATTCTGAGGCGACACAGCAACAGCTTGAGGCAATCTTCGGAACTTCAGTGGCAGACATGCCATGCAACCATTTGTGTATATGTAACAAGCGTCTGGCGACAGGAACACTGTTGCCGTAATGGTACCAGATACGTGCATTAGCATATTCTTTGGCTTACATATTATATGGAATTCTCACTAAAATATTACTCACTCTCCAGAGAGCCACCTTCTCTTGGTAAGTAAGAAGTAAGCTTCAAAATGCTCTTATTAAAAGTAAACCGTTATTTACCACTCTTTATTAGTTTTTAAACTCTTTACTAACTGTAAATCTGGTTTGATTTAGCTAACGTATCACGAGGATGATCTCTGCGCACGTTTAATTTTTGAGTTAAAAATATTTTTGGTATTATATTAGGTCATATACTAGGTCAAGTTCCTGCACACCAAACTAGAGGTTTTCTTAAGAAACACAAGCAAGACTTTAGTTCAGTGGCAAAACCTACTTTCGAACAAAATATCTTACGGTAATTACTTTTATATTACAAATGTTACCAAATGTCACTATTTTGACATTATCTTGATATTAAATGCACTCGAAGAGATTCATACATCACTCAAGGTTACTTAATAATTCGAAAGCTCATACGTTTTGAGATAGAAAAAACCCAATCACCGCGTTAAAGTGATCTCACGATTGCGCTTGATATTGAACTTGATACCTGATATTGAATTGGTTAGCAAATACATATAGGTCAGCTTGGTCAGATCTCACAACTCATGAGGCCTCAGGTAAGCCATGCAATAATATTAATCAAAACGATGTAAACTACGATCTTTTGGTGGAGTTGACGATTCGATTAAATTTCAGAAATTGCTTAAGATTACCGAAAGATCACTTATGACCAACAAGTAGATCAGTCTCAGTTGGCGCCTTTCAGATGGAACATTATATAATTTCTCAAATAAATAGAAAATTGTGAAAAAGTAAGGGCAGGTTATATTTGGTTAGAATATTAAATACTTTCGCAAATAAATAATGATATCCTATACGGGTTCTAGGGGAAGCAAGTTTCCACTGGTCAGGGACAGTTTCGTGATGCACTGTATCAAATGACTACTTTATATCTGAATTTGTTACAGAATTATAAAGCTTTATGAAATTTTAAATATTTTGCAACTGTAAGGATGGTTCCATATCAACCAATTGAATTACTGGCTTCCGTAAAAGTTACCAAGTTACCAAGTTACCACCACAAAATTGCAATTTTACTTAAGTCATCACTTTCTCGTCTTGTTGCAACTATAAAATTTTATAGTATTGCAGCTGAAACTAATTTTAATGCTAATACGATTTTTAGAAACTATTTTCGACAACTTCTCCCTACAACTTTATTGCATTAACGGTAAGTGTTCAAACCCCGCATACATTTTATTACATAAAAACGTAATAAAAACCCAAAGTATATTGCACTTGCAGCAAATTGGATACGCTCATAGAACTTACAACCTCCTACATGGTGTATTAGATAGCGCATAGGCGCACAAGCGCATAAGGCTATCTAAGGGCGGTCGAACGGCAACTGAAGCCAGTGAGGCAAATAAAATCTTCGTAAGTTCCTGAATACTCACACCGCAGCGACAATGAACTCGCCGCCGATCAGATTTGTAAACGAAAATCGCCTTGGGCAAGCATACAAGCAATCTCGCCATCATTCTGCAACAGCAATTTACCACAGACTCATGCTTATTATATACCAACTGCAGTATAGATAGAGAGAGTGCAGATGAAAAATAAAAACAAAAATAAAAATTAAAAGATTGCTATAACAACATAAAATGTGGCAGATAAACGATGATGTGCTCTTGTGGCAGCACACGGCAGAACCAATGCCCCCAGCAACCAGCAAGGAAAGTAACTTGAAAGGAAATTGCTTGTTCTCAAAAGCACTGTTAGATGATTGGCAGCAAGGAACCATATGCTACACGCGCATGCAACGGCGTTGCAACAATCAGCGTTGACTTTTGCAGTTAAGGTGAATGCACCCGAAAGCGAAAGAATTTAGTAAAGCAAGAGAGGAATAAGAAATATATCCAAAATGCGTGTATGTGTGTGTGTGTGTTGTTGGTAGAAAAAAGGCAGAAGAGGCTAAAAATAATGACAGATATTTTCAGATTTTCTGCAATTGCTTTTGAAGTTTACAAGCCGCAAATCAGCCAAAAAGTGAAACTGGTTCTGGCTGCTGCAACATTTCAATTATGCTTCGACGCTGATTGCCGGTGCGGCCTCATGCCCACTCAACCCACTTGTACGACTTTAGTTGCTCCTACATTTCAGTTTCCCTACTAATTTAGTCAGCGCAAGTGCCGAATGTGTTGCTTTCGAATACGAATGTTAATATATATGTACATATCGTATATATATACTTTATGATATGCGTTGTTTGTCAGTTGAAAGAAGGAACAGGGTTTTTTATACATATGTTTGCATGTAAATGTTATAACCGCATATTGCCATTACTCACACAATCGGAAATGAAAAGTGAGTCCAGTTAATGCTATCATCGTCAGTCAAAAATGGCCATTGATCAATTGATTTAGCGTTTGGCAAGTGAAAACGGACAGTGATGGAGTGATGCTATGATGTGCATATTTCTAGTATTATGCACAGATATCGACATAGTTATATATGCATATATATAATCAAAAGTGGGCATGCTGTACTATTACTACAAATATATGTAGTTGTGAAGAAAACGTGAAGGAATGTAGGCTTATAGGAAGCGAAAAATATATGAATGGTGGAGAACGTCTTGGGAAGAATTCTATGAGAATTTACTCACGATGCTGATATAGATACTTAAGAATAGTTGATCAGTTCCACAGTGCTGCTACCTTTCATATTCTTGATAAGTTTGGCACATTAGGCGGTTAGGCCAGTCCGTGACTTTCCAAAATCAATTATATTTCTATTTGGCTTAAAATACACTTCAGTGGTCTAAACACATTATTCAATTGGTAAAAGAGTGGGAAAAAATATCACTATCTATTCCGCTGTAGTACAGAGATACTGGTCACTTAGCTTCATCACTTTAAACTTTAAATGTATTTGAAAAGTCCTTGGCCAGTTATCAATCAAGCTATATACCGGTTACAAAAACTGGTGTCCTATTTGAATCCTGGAAAAGTTGTCACTCAATATGAATTCGAAGTAAAACAGCTTAAGATTATATCCCGAACGAACAAAAATTTGTGTGTGTCTGAGTAATTGAGCCTTCCGCGAGTGTTACATTTACGTTTTACGATTAACAAAAACTATAGAACATTGGAAAGAATAGCTGAAATTTGTGAGGCAATTAGAAACGATATTCGATTCATCACTCGCTCTGAAACGCGAGTTCTATTTCCCTTTTATGCTAACCTATGCGATTTATACCAGCTGCTTGTTCGTTTCGCTACCTTCTAGGGCTTGACGAATCGGGCATAGTTTCAAAATCAATATTCAACCAAAACTTCGGACAAAAACACACAAATAATTTAACAGAAATAATGTAAAGTTGCTTCAGATGTCACAGATCTAAAACCTTTTAAGAAATCCAATCAGGATATGAAGCGTCTGAGAGCAGATTGGTCGATATGGAAGATTTCTAGAATTATATATGTCTATAAATAATTGAGTTTTTATATAATTACTTGATCTTATATAGCGAACAAAAAACAGAAGTTCAAATTAATAAAAATAAACTACAAATTGTATTATTGTATATTTAATGTTCAACCTGCTGGAGTAGAAGAAACATCAAAAAGCGTACACTCGGCGGCTACAAAGCCTGTTGTTGCACTTAAATTCTACTTTATTACACAATCAATTATTTAGGTATGTAAAACAGTGGCAATGGAAGTATGAAACAAAGCAAATGCGAAAACGAAAATGAAAATGAAATAAAAAAGCGCAAACAAGCTAAGCTAGGAAGAATTGAGAAGTTTGAAAGATGTCATTGCCTTTGAACCGCAACGTGTACGCAGCAGAATGAGTAAATAAAACAATTTAAAGAAAGCAAGAAACTACAAGCAATAAAATGTATGCGCAACTAACCTAACAAACAATACAAACAAAAACAACACACAGTGGGCCACCACAGACGTTGGAAGCGAGTTGTAAAAGCTTGCCTAGAAGATGTTGAACCATGAGAGTAGGAGGCGACTCTGCGAGCACCAATGCACATGCTTATACGCAGTTATCTAAATTTGATGTGTGTGTGCGTGTGTGTGTGTTTATAATGCACTTTATGTAAAAAGGAGTGTTTTGTTGCAGCAACTTGTGTGTGTGTGGGCAAATGACAGGCGTCAATTGATTTTATTGCATCCAATGTTTATGTGTTTTAATGATGAGTTGATACTAATATAATGAAAAACGGCCGTACTGACTACAAAAACGACTGGCACGATGTGACTAACCAACAAGTGAAGACTCAGTGTTGACCGAAATTCAAATTCACACCTCGTCTATGGTCAAAAAGTTTCATCCGCTTGAGTTTGAGCAGGTGGCAGTGCAACATATTGTAAACATACACATTTAAATACATACATACATATGTAGTGGCATTTGTGTGTGTGTGTGTGTTTGTAGGTATATATATATATATATATAATATAAACTTGATTGTACAAATCAATCCGCTTAGAGTGTAAATTACCTTTTATGCGCACATTTTTTCGGCGCTTAGTTACCTATTGTGCCTCTGATCGCCCTATTATTGCCACTTTCCAAATAACTCTTCAAAATTATGTGCATTAATTTGTCTGGCGTCAGCTCAGATCGTAAAGAGCTATTATAGTTAAATTAGTTGAGGTAAGTTGGCATTTCTTCATGGCAAAGGGGAAGCGCTTAGCGCCAAGTCAATAAGTTTCGCCGAAAAGCTGCTTAGCAAAGAAGAAGCATAATGCAGTACAAACAAAAACATAACTGGAGCTATAAATATAAAACAAGAAATTTGTCAAATAATCGATTGCATAATTCAGCGGAAAACTGTGCCATATGGATATTAAAATCGATCAAATTACAAATGTGGCAACCAAAGAGGTCTCTGCACAAATTAGCGTTCAAAAGCTGTTTATGGCACATGATTTGCTGTTATATAGCTCAAAATATTTTACGGCTTATAAATTATGAAATAATATATATATTTTATTATGCGCTATACCGATATTTGCTAATATTTTATTTTGTGCGTATTTTCGAAATAATATTCATATTTCTTTTATTTATAACAAACTTATTAAAAATGATTACAAGGACGTGGTACTTCAGGTAAAATCAATTTATCGATGTTTACGACAAATATAAGAACAAATATGGAGCATTTATAGCCAAACATAACGATTGCCTTGAATTGATTGAGAATGCTTGATACAATCGGAGTACCTCGTAGTTATCTGCCCTACAGACGATCCTAATGTTCTCTCATCACACATCAACAGTCCGATCCTGAATATAGAGAAAGCTCTTGAGGCTCACTTAGTATGGAGAAAAAGACTCACTGTTAATCCGGAGGAATCAGAAAGCTCCCCTTTCACTATAATGACAATTCAACGCCTCTTTTCAACGAATAAAACTGTAGCACCCCCAAGCAAATTAAAACAGCCTGGTAAAAGCCAAGCTTAAAAGTTAAGATAAACATATTGAATGCCAATATTTCAAAGTTATTCGATTATCTCACAGCGGTTGCTAGATTGGCAATGAGACAGAGTAATTAAAACTACTGTCCAAGTGACAAACACTTATTCCCTTCCAAACAGATACCAAAAAGGAAATTTTGTCAATCCCTTCGGTCAAAATGAAGTCTGACTGCATGAGAACATAGAAAAGGCACTGAATATATTTTTCTGGAAGAACTTAGTCAACAATATTTCAGTCTGCGATCATATAAAGAGTAAGGAGAGTGAAGGACGGCACACCCCTTCAAATTCATATTAAGTAAAGAAGATGGGGAATATCTTAAGTCGTAGAAAACCACCAATTCAGGGACTAGCACCATTACTTTGATATATAGAGATAAAAGAAAAGGCTGGTCGATATCGTGATAGGGGCAATATAGGGGATATACGCTGAGGATTACGAAGCGTTGGGGTATTACGTTTACGAGTGTCTAGCTTTTAATTAACTGGGGAAAAATATCGTTCAAAGTATCCAGTGTTGAAAAGTGAAAACATTGGGCTGCTATTTTGGATGACGTTCAAGAAAATTCATGCAAAATTCTAATCCAGCAAGTAATGTTTCCAGTGGTTGAGCCTCACTAGGGGGGCAATAAAAGAAGCTAATTAGAGCCAAATCCCTTTCAAATTTTTCCTTCAACCAATACAACATTTATAATGTAATAAAATAAAGAGCAAATAGTCTAATGTAGTTTTCAAACCATGCAAACCATGAAGGCGTTTAAAATTTTAAATTAAAGTCTCAGTATAAAGCTACAATGGTACCAGGCATAATCGAAATAGAGATTGCGCCAATTTCGTACAGTTACTTTTTTGGCGGTTATAAACAAAAGGAGTAGCAGCAAGAGAAGACTTTATTCACAAATACTTTGAAAGTTTGGACAGTTCATTGCATTGCGTTTATGACGTTGCATGTTGCAATGTTGCACATCATTCTTAATTAGTACTCAATTAATGAGCTAACATTTTTTCGATTGGAGGAATATTATGGTCCATTATAGTTGAGAACGCTATCTTCATTTATTGCTTCTCGAATGGTTCTTTTATACTAGAGACTACTATAGCTTTCAATCATTCTCGAATTGATAACTGACATCGGTATTTGCTGGGTAATAAACAACTCGTATAAAGCTTATTTGCGTTCGGCTTCAAATTTCAAAGAAGCAGAATATGTGGAGGAGGTCAACCTACAGGGTGCAGGTATGCATATATAATTGCACATATATTCGTGCATGTATGACATACTAATTTTATATTTTCAAATTTTTTTCCAAGCAATGAAGTTAAGCTACCTCCTATAATCCTAACCATTTATGCATGAGCATATTTTGATTTTGATTTTGATTTTGCTTTTGGATAATTAAGCACTTTATTATTCGTTATGAAGATTATGGCATAAAATACATTGCATGATCCCTTTATGGTTTAAAAATTTATAAATACTTTATGGCTTCTTATTCAATTAAAGTTTTAGTGTTTTACAGTATTTCTACTCAACGCAAGATTGCTGAGTTAGTAACTTGTCCTTTCACGCTTCTAGCATGTAATTAAATGTAAATATTTGTTGTCGTGAAATCACACCAAAGTGGATTCGCTAAAAAACACGCCATTAAATAGGAGTTTTCTAAAAATGGTGTTTACTTAATCAATAAGTTTTAAGTATTTTAATGTACCACAGAGTATGTCAAGGATTCTTATTTTAGTAATTAGAAAATGTTGTTTACGAGATTTATGAGGATTTGTGTGCTAATATGTTAAATATTGACAAAAGTTGTGTTATTATAATTATGAATTAGGTAATAATAATTTTGCATTATTTTGGTGTAGTTGGGCTAAAACCATATCCAAATATATATCTGATTGAGCGATTAAAATTCTTTTTGCAATTTAAACCCTTATTGTTCTCTATTTCAGTATCACAATATCAACTAATTAGTTAGTACTCAGTTAGTATTAAATTGTCAAAAATGTATGCAGAATCCTCTATTAAACCCTATGACATGTATTCCGAAGCCCAATTGAGTAAGAGATACTCCCACTTGAGGTGAGATAATTTTCGTAATTTAAACCCTACTTATTCTCAATTTAAAATTCAATGCGGTAATTAACGTATTACTCTATTAATATTTAATTGCCAATCAATTAAACCATATGAAGTGTGTTAAGCAGACTCTTAATTGAACAGTTAACGTAATTTTCGAAATTGTATACATAATTCTTCACACTTTAACGTACAATACCACAATTAACTTCTTGTTCAAAAAGTATCTAATTGACCATAAACTCAACCTTGCGAAGTGTGTTCAATAAGATGAAAAAAGCGTATGTTTAATAATAAAACGTATTTATATATACTAGTACTTATAAAAAAAACCATAGATTATAACAAAACCCAAAGCGTATTATAGGAACACATACCTTCTAAGACAAAAAAAAAATTTTTTCTAATTGTCAATTATCGTCTTAATGGTCGTCTCAGTTAATTGACCTGTCTAAACAAGGTATACGCAACTTTTTAATAACAAAAATTCATACTTTTTCGTACCAAAACACAGATATCTTCGAATTCAGAATTTGAATGTTCGGAAATGCCTATTTTGTTTATTCAGTTTGAATTGTGAAGTACTATTGTTAAACATCCAAACATATTTTTTAACCGAGTCACAGTGTTCTCTTGCGGCTAGGTTACATAAAAGTATGGTTTCAGGTTGTTTTTCTTTTTTTATACAACTTTGTACACATTTATGAAAAATAATAAGCACATATTCGTATATAAAAATAATATTTCCAATAAATTTACTAAAGAATACTTAATATGTATGTATGTTTAAAAAAAAAAATCATAAAAAATCTACCTTATTGAGAAGTATCATCTTGGCAAATATTTGCATTCAGAACATCATATAACGTTATCTGCCCCCAAATCAACCACAAAATGCACAAAATAACGGCTTAAGAAAAATCAAGATCCATACCTGCACAAATGTATTTAAAAAAAAGACACTTGAAGGTTAACACAAATCTACACTATAGTTAAATAATAATACTATATAGCAGGAATTTCGTAATTCGCGCACGCATTTATCGAATACAACAACAAAGGCAAACACGTAATTAGTAAGAATTTCAAATTAGTTAGCCACTACTGGTCAAATCATATGCTTGCTGTAATACAGACTGAGCTGGGCTTTTGCTGACGCTTAATAGCGGGTAAGATACAAAATACAAATTTGCGTAATTTGGCCAAAAAATAATTTTCAGCCAGTCATGCTTACATATATATATATACACATACACATACGTACACACGTTTACAAACGCATGAAAAGTTTAGTATTCTGACCGAATTAAATGCCAAACGAGTTGCAAACTAAATATAAATTTTTTCGTTGCAAATAAAGAATGAAAACCCGAACCCGAAACCGTTAATTTTATTTCATATCAAATAACGTCGTTGAAGAACGCGTGCAAACGACACCGTAACAAAGGTAGTACTGAGATGAGAAAAACAAGTGCTGCAACACAAGTAAATTAAGCTAAGCTTGAGCAAAAGTCGCTGTCGCAGAGCAAACGAGAGGAAAAGGGAAGTAGCGACAAAGTGTGTGCTTTTTGTTGTTGCTTTGCTTAGCTTAGCTTGTTTGCATTGTCTCGGAGTGGCTTGCTGGGGTTGCTCTAACGAGTTTTTTGTGCTTTACTTAAAACAAACAAAGTATATATATATATAAAATTATATAAATATATTCAAACACACATAGATAACTGTGTATGTATGTAAATAAATGTATGCAATTCCATACGGAGGCTGTCAAGCAAGACAAGTGGGATTCTCGTACATTTTTAACGCCTTTGCTCCGAATGTTTAACTTCTTTCTTACTTTATTTTGGGCATTTTTTTTTTATAATTTTCAACTTTGTTTTTGAATGTTGTAATTATCTCCTTCTTTGTACAGCAGAAAACAACTACTTTTTTTCAGGTTTCGCGTGTTTCATTTACTTCAAGAAGTTTGAATTTAACGATGCTGTTCTTGATTATTATTATTTTTTTGTTGGCATTTTTATATGAGTAAATATGCCGTTTTCAATCATCAATGGATTGGATGGAATAATAAAAGATTATGTGGGAACTCGTGAATCGAAATCAGATTCAACGTAAATGCATAAGGATTTAATGGATATATATATATACATATATTTTTTTACAGTAAAAAATTTTTATATATCGATTTTTATGTATCGATAATGAATTAGTTAAATATTGATGTTTTGTTTCCACGTACTTACTAATGAGTAATAAATATTGTATTTAATAAAATATTGGCACGCATAAATAAATATCGAGCATCGATAAATTCGATATTTCGCAAAAAAATTTGAAAAATATCGATTAATATTGATTAATACATTTTTTTTCTATATATTATATATATTTTCATACCTCATATTTGCTATTTTCATAATACATATGCTTCGATATTTTTTATTTGGAAATATGCACTTTATCGGTTCTCGATATTTACTCATGTGTATCTATTTTGATTAAAGTCGGTATTTATGTCAAATTTCAATTAAAAAAATACAAAATACAAACTACAAATAATCGATGTTTAAAAAAATCGATATCATAAAAAAAATTTTATTTTCCCAAATATAATATAGATGCGTCGATATTTTTGATAGCAAGATATCAATACTCTATATTTACTTACACATATCAATTTTGTCTCAAATTCAATGTTATATACTAAAACACTTATTTTATAAACAAATTCAACTAATTGTCTTGAGATAAAAGTAAGGTTATATTTAAATAAATTTATTTGTTGCTCAACATATGTCAATATTGACAAATCTATTGATATATAATCGATATATTTCTTTTGTTCTTGTTTTTTCCCGTCTCTGAAATAAAAAGTAACAATATTTTAATTAATTAGTAAAAGTAAATTTTAGCTGTGAATGATTTCAGAAAAAAACTATGAAAGCTAAACCAAAATCGGAATAAAACTCTTACTTATTATTACTAAATATACCCCGCAATTTTATTGGGACAATAACAAAAACAATAACAATATATTACTTCAGGGATTAAGCTACAGATTTTCAGAACGGTGATTAATTTGCCGCAGATTCCAATTACCAAAAATTTCTAGTTGACTTCAAATTAATTTGGAAGTAAAATATTCTACCAACGGAACAAACACAGCAGCCTATAAGTAATCGTCAGTGTTTTATAAGATTCCAGAAAGCTAAGACAATGACCAAATCGAATAATACTGATCTTGGAGTGATCAAGCGTTGATGGACCGACTAGACGTAAACTCACTAGGTCTGCATATATTTTATGTGATTGCTATTGTAGTTGGATCTGAACAGTGGTCGTTCTGTTTTTTTTTCGTGTGGACCCAGGAGTCTTTAATGCGTTAACAATTGGTGATAGCAGAAAGACTCGCGCCTCACTAAATGGTCACTTCGAATTGATGGCTATTAAAAGGGTAAAGAAAAGAGTGGTGTTATGTGTAGGACTCAGCCAGAGTTGTTAAGGAAATCAAAAAGTAAGTAAATGTGCACATCAGGAGTGGAAACAAGGCGCAGTGTCGAATTTCGGATGCACATATATCAAAAGACATTCGCGAAAAATCGTTGAATATCTGCGATTATTCCTGTAACTGTGAAAGCTCTTACGCACACGATATCAAACATCAGTCGCCAGAAGAGCAAACATGGCAGACATGGCAGACATGGCAGACGACAGCTGTCACATTCAAAAGTCAACAGTGCCCACACCGACATACCTACTCACACACACACATAAGTTTATGCAATCGTCGTGCATATGTAACAATTGCGGTTGACAACATTTAGGCCACATTTATGTAAAATATACGTTTTCTGTCGCAACGCCAATTTTAACACGCACGTACCCACCTAATAGCCAGAATGAGTGCTAAGCGCTTGCGTTGGCGTACATCAAGCAAAGCTATGATTTAAGATTGCCACAAATTACGCAATTGAAGAGAAGCAAATAATTCAACAAATATATCAAATAACCACAAAAAAAAAGCATAAAAAAAAATTGTAATAATTCACTTTAGAGCAAAGACAATTTGAATGGGAAAAACACATTTACAACAGTCATTTGCAGGCGCTTCAAGGTCAGTGTCGTAGAGCGCCCGTTACCTTAGAGCACTTGACTGTAATTATTTCCGACTATAGTGTGCAGCACGCATAGAGCTTTTCGAAAAAGTCATCAGCCCACAGTACACCTAAGCAACCGAGCTGGAGCTGTAAGCGGCAGCAGTGACAACAAAGCGAGCGCGAGCGCGAGCGCGACCACTTGCCTATCGACGTGTCGGAACAGTAAGCGAGTGTTTTTTAGCCGTCAATTATCTACACTTATTACAAACAGCCGCTGAGAGGTTGTTGACTGTGCGACAAAATTTTTGCTTTTATATATTACAGTTTGTAAGCCAAGGTACAAACATATATATATATATTTGTTTTCGATATATCTGTTGCATCCCATGGCTGACTTGATTGTTTTGCATAACCTTTCTGGAAGTTCAATATCCAGTCGTATGTGAGTTGTAGACATATTTATGAGGTAATGAAGTCAAGCGCAGTCACATCAAGTACTTTCAAAAGTTAATAAATTTAAGTGTCAAAATGGTTGTACAAATAAGCCTATTACATATTTGAATGTTATCTGGGATTGGAAATTATGTTTCCGAAGCTTATGTGTGTATGTGTGTATGTCTGCATGTGTCTTTATCCTAAGCTTGTTCAAAAGTAATTGGGTCAAGCTACTTATTTGACAAACACATATGCTACTTCCTAATTTTATTACTTTACGCTTCTATTTAAAAATATAACGAACGTAATAGAAATTGAGCGTCTTAGGAAATTGAGTGTCTTAAGAAATTGTATTATATCGTAACGAAAACGTAGTAGTCTCTTGAACTAGCTTTTTATATTATAGACTATACCAAAGTACCTGGCTATATCTTAACTTAAAAAGCGGAGAATCATTCTTTTCGCGTTTACCTTAGATCTTTCAGGTCCTAGCATAGAACCTGTGGTGAAAATTGTTCATGAAATTCATACAAGCATACTTCACCGTACAAAGAAAGCTGGACATTCGAATAGCTATCATTGAAACAAGAAGCCATCAATTTCGCTACCCGACTTTAATTTTTGCTCTCTTGGAATAAAGTTCAATAAGTTATGGTACGAAAATAATCGGGGATGGCGATTCACTATCTCTTTATCGACGTCAGTGAACCCGAAAGAACATCTGCTACACCAAGGAATGCTGCAGAAAGAAAAAAAGCTGCTACGCGACGAATGAACTATCTACGAGTCTTAAGAAAATGTTACATAGAGTTGAAAAGAGAGGAAAGACATTTTGAATAAATGTAAAATATAGTGAAGAGTCCGAAATGTGTGACTGCGATGAATTAAAGCGACTGAGAGTACCTCCTGTCTTATGGAAACATAAAATACCGTTATGAAGTTCTGTAACGACCTGGGTATACTAAAATTGAGAAGCTCCCACGTTTAAAATCAGCTAAACGAAAACAGCGGTGTAATATCTAGAGAATGAAATAAACTCAAATAGTCACTTGATAAATGTTTGTAACAAAGTTGGCGATGAATCATGAGTTGAAATATAACAACTTAGTAGCGAGAAGTTGATAGTGTGTTTTTATCAGTTCTTAAGCAAAATAAAGAAAATGAATGCTCTCTAATGCTTTGCTGCGCCACTTATCGTCAACAGCTCTCCAGCACTCTCTCTCTCTCTCTCTCTCTTTCGCGATTATTTCTTCCATGTTATTTTCTTTGCATTTGACAATGATATAAACCATGCTATTTATACCAGTTGTTTGTTCGATTCGCCACCATTCAAGTTTAGTTATTGTTTTCAAAATCGAAGGTTTGGTCAATCGAAAACAGCTGCTAATATTTCACCTTGCTTTTATTTTCACCTGTTTCTCCACTATCACATATTTCTATAAAATGCATGTATGTGTTTAGAAAAAAATACAAATTTTTAATAACACATTATTCGCTTAATCGAGTCAATCATTTTTACAGCATTAAAGAAAAAGTCGTTCGAACCATTTTTGTGGCGCCAACTGCACCTAAATGGGGCAAATGATTCTGCTGCTTCAAGGCTAGGTGGTACAAAGAAAAAAACCACTTTTCTATAAAAAATTTAAATATTTATTATTTCTCAAACATAGTACGCAATTAATAGCTTGTATTGGATTGTAAGCGCTGTTTTGTTGTTGCCTTGTTGAAAGCACGACACAAATATGGAAACGCGTGCCTTTTATTGATACAACAAATATCCAGTGCCAAACACAATGCTACAAAATGTGGGCGAACGCAAATTAAATAAACAACAAAAACCAACAATAACAAGAATTGGTGCTTCATCATTATGCAATAAATTTATATGGAGAATAAAAAGCTTTAGAAAGCTTATAATACAAAGTGATCTGCTCGTAACACAAATTGTGGCACAAACGCGCGCCAAAGTGCCGATTGTAAATTTCAAAATATTAAACAAACAATACATAATACTTGTACAAATCAGCATTTATTGTTATGAGTACTGAGGCGTTGAGGCGTTGAGGCGTGTTGCCCCTTTTAAATTCTCAAAAATCTTTGCAGTTAAGGTGAGTCTAGCAAACGTAGAAAAAAGCGCATTATTATTAGTCTGTGCGGCAGCTTTGTGCCCGACCGCCGACTGTTATTTAACGAATGATTGTGTTATTGATGGGCTAGGCCATCGTTACGATTCCATTCTATTCTATTCTCAAGCCAATTGGCATTCAATATCAATACTCAGAGGCATAGTGAAGCATGGAAGGGGCCGGCAGTATTGTTTCGCGGCATTTCCATTGTTTCGCCAACGATTGTCGGTTAACAGGTGTTCTCTCGCGCCAATTTC
The DNA here is from genome assembly GCA_021498325.1 of Bactrocera minax. NCBI lineage: Eukaryota > Metazoa > Arthropoda > Insecta > Diptera > Tephritidae > Bactrocera > Bactrocera minax. The sequence goes on from JAKEEE010000004.1 coordinate 5,717,185, forward strand.
CCAACATGATATATGATATTTTCATGCCTGAATGTTATTCAGCGCCTATACATATAAATATCTTAAAGAAAATATTCATATATACATATGTGTAAATTTATGTGAGCATATGCATTACAATTATATTAAATGTCGAGCGCTAATGTAAAGCAATAATTATAAATTTATGTAAATATATTGACAATATTAAATTTTATTGCTCATAAATTAGGTATTGCTAAGTTGATATTTTTTTTAACATGGTCATTTATGTAATTAATGTTGTACATGTTGCTTAGTAAAATAAAGGTAATAAAATTCAGCAATTTTATATTTGATAGAAGAGTGGATGTGTGATACAACTTGTATATTTGGGGAAGCAATGGGTTAAATATTGGTTACAGTAGTGTTCTAGAAATACTAGACCTACACACGTACAATTTTTTTTATTAAAAAGTAATAAAGAAGCAGCTGCAAAGGTAAAACTTTAATAGGATCCAACAGAACTTGCTATAAGGTAGATTTAAAACTCCCTGAGTTGCTGATAAAGTTCTTCAATGGTTCCACGAACAAACCCTTAGATGTTCCTGGATGAGCTGATTCCAAAAAGCGGCTGACTGGGAAGTAAACAAATGGGTCGTAATATAACAAATCCTCTATTGAAATTGGACTTCCAAGAGTCTGCAGTTTCGGAAAAAAGTTGGTGCTTGCTAAGAAAACGTAGTACACGCACAACTTTCAAAATTTCGCACAAAATTTTTTGTTTTGGAACGTAATTGTTTTGGTTCAAAAACTACTCGCTCAAAACCAACTATATACATATGATATTTAAGTGTCTCCAAAAAGTGATTATGTCGTGGATTTGGCGCTGATGATGGAACAGCTGTTGCAGACTACCCTGATTTAGCTTTGTTGCCAGCCCGAAGCACGAGTTCAGAGTACGCAAGAGAGCTTTGAAGATCGGACAGAGTTTTTAGGCAGAAAAAGTTCAAACTATTGGCTTAATATAACAATAAGCACTTTGAAAAAGAATCACCAAATATTTGTGTATAGTTTCGATAACTGAAGAAATAATTGTCCAAGCATTTGGTAAGGACTTTTGCGACTGATCAAGAACTTGTTGGTATTGTGGCAGGCAAAGCGTTTAATTAGAAAATATTTGTTAAATTGTATGTCAATCAAATTAATCAAGCGAGAGTAATGATCGAAGAGTTCAAGTATTATACACATTATATATTATATATAGGCATGCCTAAGTTATATTGCATCGCCCAATACCTAGATATACATGAAATTATGCTGCAATCCGCTAATTATGCCAGTCATAAAGCGTAGACATGCATAATTAGTACGATCAATGAAAATGCCCATAAGTAACCGATAAGCATTTACCACTCTCGAAGTTACTGAAACTTAAGTAATTTTTAATTAAAATGGCCTAAACACGACGTAGCAATGGTAAATGGTAACTTAATGTGCGCGCCGCCAGCAAACTCGAAATATATGTAGTTAATTTGCCTAATTGCATATCGGCTGTGACTATGCAATCGGTGTGGTGTGAACGGCTGATTGCCAAAGTTTTTTGTTGTGTATTTGTTGTTGGTTAGAGCAGACTGGTGGTATAGTCTGGTGGTCGTTCCACTGCAGAAAAGCAAACGCCAGCTCGCGCGCCCTATACTAGAGTATGTGTGAACGTGCGATTAAAATATATTTTATTGCATATAGTTCAAATACTAGCAATTATGTGTATGTATATATGTAAGTGAGCGTGTTTGCTGCACTTTTCGTCATTCATGCTGCAACCTACTTACCTAGTGGCGAGTGTAGGCTGTTAAATGTTGCATGTTGATTGCTTGCCGCAACAACTTGCCACTCAAAGTCGAGGAAATAGAATGCTGTACGCACGCATGCGCAGTAGATAATGCACACAAGCACATACAATCGCCTTTTATGCAACCAAGCTGCTTTTGCAGTGCTGTGCGTGCGCAGTGCGGAAAATGCAAGCGCGCGGAATGACAATTCGCCTGCGTTTCCAACGTCAAATCAACGGAGACATACTGAAATGGTTGGGCATTATGCGCGTACACATGCACGTGTGTGGGTGGCTGCAGAAGGTCGTGCTGTTGACTTTCGATGCCTTTTATTCAAAAATAAAAGCGCGCGCTCACCTCTTGCCTTCGTGCGCAATGAGTTCGAAAAAAAATGCGTCGGCAATGTGTGTGTGTGCGGCGCATGAATGAATGAATTTCAGTTTTAGATGCAGATTTAGCAGATAGAGCCACACCGAAGCGAAGCACAAAAATGAAAAAAAAATGAACCAAATAAATTTCGAGATAAGGCACGCTAGCTAAGTACTTCGGCAAGTATGAATGAGCGCAGCGAAATTTCATAAATGATTTCTACGCAGTGACGGTGGTAATTTTTCTGGAGTCTCGATTGACTCTTTACACAAACTTTAACTTGCGCACTGTACCCACACAGAAAAGCCTAGTAAAGTACTTTTCGGTTCAGTTCTTTTCTTTTGCTTTTCTGGCGCGATTTATGCCTTCCGCCGGCGCGTAGTTTGGCACTTCGCGAGGTACAAATAGAATCGAGTGCTTTTCACGGAAATAAAAAAAAAAAAAGTGCTGCTAGAATAATACTACTCAGCAGACAGCATACACACGCACATGTATAGTTATGTAGCTGTGTGTGTGTATGTGTGTGTGTACACTTGGATGTGCATTAATTTGCACTTTGAAGTGCTCATCAAAGCGCCTTTGCATGGGCGTTTCTGCAGTTGTCCTCCTGCCACATGCATTCATGCGCCACCTAAGCCTAACTGCCTACAAATATATATATATTTGTGTGTGTTTGTACTTTTTATAACTCATTGCATTCGCAGACGTCATTATTTCCGCTTTAATAGCAACTTAAGTTGCGTAGCAAAAGCGGACTTAAAATATGCACAAATTGTTTAGTGTATGGTAGATTTTGACATTTGAATGGTGTAAAGGCAAACAGTATAAACAGTGATACGTATTTATGCGCATTTAAGCAACGCCGCCGCGACAGCTCGCAGCAACGCGCCCATAAAAAATACGTTATTAGCAAATGGGATAGAGAAGTTTTCGCCACAATCTCGGAAATTGTGCAGCAAATGCGAAAATCATCGCTCTTAGAAGTTGTGCATTTTTATAGTTTTCAGATTTCGCGCACTAATCAACGCCAGTGGGAGATATAAGCAAATAAGTAGGTGTTAGAAAAATATAAAATTATATGAAGATGTTCTTCAAATTTTTATAGAAAATCATAAAATAATGTGTGCTTTATGAAAGCTCTTTTATATTTTTGCACTTGTAGATTTCTAATAATTCTGAATGGTGGAGTATAAAAATTGTGATAAGGCTAAGTACATAGTGAACTCAGACATAAAACTGTAATGTAACGAATTTGGTATGCTCTCGTAAAAATTTGTTTCCCTTGTTCGGTATAGCCTACCTTAACATTCGTGTGATATTTTAGCGAATTTTGAATATTGGTTTGTGTTCGGCATATATTTTTAGAGCACATAAAAATTTGGTCGTGCGATTTTTACCTTGAAAAATAGGTTTGATTCGCCCTAATTATCACCTCAAATTTGTATAGCCAATTGTTTTTGTTTTTTAGACATGGCAGTAGCCGCAGACGAATGCTTTCAATGGATGAATATCGCTCGGTGAGGTCGATATCGGTGCAATCAAATATATTTAGGTTGAGATAGCATTAAAAAATATTAAAGATAAAGATGGTTTACAGTTTACCCTCGATGAAAGTGCCTTTATGACATGAAAAAGCTTTCCATAAAGTCCATCAGATGATAACAGACAGTAAGTAAAGAATTTACAGTGAAAGTAAGGACAGTGAGGTGAAGTATTCACAAGTATTTCAGTCCATAGTAGTAGTTGGGCTTTCAAAAAACGAAGGCCATGATCAGAGAATTTTTCTTTTAAAGCCTTCACTTATGTAAGTTGAATAGTCAACAATGAATGTTATTAATATCGGCTTCGCACTTCAATTATCTCCTCTAACTTTCTTGTTCTACATACTTCACTTCACTACTTACTTCACTTTGTTTCTATGCTAGACCATCTTAGACTGTAGCACAACACTGGCAGACGAAAAACGATTCCTTGTGGAAACTCGGTATCAAATATACAATGCACCAAAAGACGACAAATTGTTCAAGGTGAAATACCAAACAATCTTAGACTATAATCTACAAATAATGACCGCTAGTTATATATGCCGAAATTTTTCGAAAAATTGAAAAATCGTTTTTAACATTGTCTGTATTATTTTTTGTTTCAGCTTAACCGCTGACATGCCGCAACTATTTTTTATTAAATAATTAGACAAGTCTAGGATTTTCAAAAAAAAATTTTTGTGGTTTAAAACGTACTTTAGAGTCTAATAATGATTAGTAATTAAGTAATTAGTAATGATTAGTAATGAGTAATGATTTTAGATTATTCAATTGGTAGAATAGTGAAAAAAAATTCCCTAACGACTTTAGTGCCGAAGCGTTCGGCTCAGTCAGTCGATTTTTTTTGTTATTATAAAAAATTTACAGCTAATTTTTTCGGTAAGAAAATTAAAATTTATTTTCCTCGCTCTATGTTGTTTCAGATAAACCGAGTTCCTAGAAAACGTAATTCCTTTTTCCTTACACTCTAATAAATTGTCAAAGTTAGGTTGTTTTAATTGGCTCAAGACTAGACGAAGTTGATACGGTCATGGGGAGAACATTCTTTGTCCGTCACTATTAACTGTGTAAATGAAAGACACATTCTCCCACAAACAAATAAACGACAGTAATTTTCAAATATATCGACAAGAAGTTTCGGTTATTTGCAGCTAAATAAATTTTGATTGCGGTCATGAGTGTTGCCATGTCGACCTGCATTTAAATAGAAATTACTACAAATAATTTCTGGTGACTTTTAAAATCATACCTCAAACCCGCATAATTGTATACTCGACAAAAAAAAAAAATTAAATATTCAAAATTTTCTAGAAAATTGGTAAATTTCCTTAGCTCAGCATACACGCCATATCCGGTTAAAAGTTGTCGCTTACCACAAATTAAAAAGCTAATATTACATGTAACTTTTAGTTTCGTTCACGGCAATGCCGTTTTCAATTTCATTTTCATTTTCATTATTATTATTATTAATTTTCTGAAAGCAAATTGCCACAGCGGTATTAAAAGCAGAAAAGAAAAACAAGACAAAGGAAAAAACACGGTATTACATGTAAAGTTGTTGTAATCTGCGTGTACACATGCATGACTCACAGTAGCTAACGGTGTGACGGTAGCCTCAACTGACGTCTGCTGTTTCTACTGTTGTTCCTCAACGCTGCGCAGCCATGCATACGGCGACAGCGTGCAGCGTGGCCGTTGTCATCTGCTTTCTGCCGCTGCGCGTGTCCGCCTTGTAAACACCGCGGCCGCATTCCGTTGCAGCTTGTTGACTTTCTTGCAGCACATCGTTTACGATTTTCTTATTACATGCATAATGCCGCTCATTGTTGTTGTGCTTTTATCAGCGCAATTGCCTGCTGACGTCGGTCCATCCGTCGATTCGTCCGTCCGCTGTAGTGAACGTCCATATATCCATATGTCCATATGTCTATATGGCTGGCTGGCTGTCTGTCCGTCTGAGCTCAGCTAAGGTTTCAATTTCTAGTGAAAGTTTTTTGTGCGCGCACAGCTCTTGACGCAGCATTGGGGGCTGGCGTGTATGTTTGTATGCATGTTGCTGCATCATGTTGCAATCCGTTAAACATACAAACATATGTACTTAGCAAAACTTAACGCGCTGTATTTTAAGGTTTTTTATTTATACTTTTTTAAATTTTTTATTTTATTTTTTTTTTTTGTTTTTTGTACTTCAACTTTTTCTCCACTGACTTATCAGAACTCTCACTTCATTTCCGATTTCTCACTTTGGAAAAAAAGTAAAAATGACCAATAAAATTTATTGTTTATGATTTTTTATTTGGCGTTTTATCTCTCACTTCCTTTGTTCGCCTGTGATTTACGATGAGTTGACATATTTCCCTTTCTTCATTAAGTTTCTTCTTTCACTATTCTACTTGGTTTGAGTAATTGTTGTTCAGCCTAAAGGTGTTATTGGCGATTTTGTATTTATTTTTATTTCAATTCTCCTCTCTTTTAATAAATATTCATGATAAGTAATCTTTTTCGTTAAGATTACTCGATTCGATAAGTAATCTTTTTGGCAGTGAATCAGTTATTTGATTATTATTGTTAATTGCTTGATAGTTTGATAGTTTGTTTTGATTTTGAGTGAGCTTATTAACTGTAAACGAAAGTCAGGTTGTATGAAATATTACCAGAACGTTTAGGTTATAGTTAGAGTATTGGAGAATCCATTTAAAACAGAAGACTACAATTCGTTTAAGTATTTCTAGAAATAATATTAGAGGAAATCTCTGTACAAAGAGTAGAAAGTTTAGAGCCTCATACATTTAGAATTCGGCCAGATTTGTAGAATTCCTGAGAAAAACGGAATCAGAAGTTTTTTTATTGAGAAGCTTCACTGCAAACTGAAACTTCGAACAGAATGTCACAAAAGACTTTCCACTGAAGATTAATTCTTCTAAGCTTAACTTTCATTCAAAAGTCTTTGTCCATCCGATTATCTTCCCTTTTCCAGAGCCACCAGACACCACTTTTAAAATTACGCAGTTTTGTAAATAATCATACGACAACACTCAGCAAATTTATTAGCTCTCAGCTCAAATGTATTAGATTCCATTTCTCGACATCATTTTCATTGAGAACAAGAAACTCTCATTTATTCTCCAGCGTAACTGTTTTCCAAAAGAAATATTTCGGTTTCTCATTAAAATTCTTTGGTGCAATTAATTGATGCCCGAAGCTATCAAGTCTATAGTTTGTTGGGTTCTAATTTATTTGCCCTTGGGTAGCTTAAAAGGAAGTCCCAACCATTTATTTGGGGCCTCAACTTCTCAAAACCCACTGAGCCAGCAAAATTTCCAAGAAATATATTTGAATTGTGGATTGAATACAGTTATCTTTCAGTCTACAATTATCACTCAGCATAACAAAAAAAAAACATAATATATTTCTCTCAATTTCCCTCTCTCAAAAATAGCAAAGTTCTAGAATAAAGTAGTGAATATTGCATTCAGGCAACGAAAGTCTCTTACCATCACGCTCCATCCATACCATCTTTATCACTAAGTTTTCAACATTTATCGCCGACAGAAAATGTGGAGAGATGCTGCAAAGTTCTTTCGTTGGTTCATGATCACTTTGAAAGGCTGTTTTGTTGAAACCGAAGGGATATATCCAGAATGCTTGATAATAAATCTTGATAAATTCGTTGTCAAAGTACAAAGGCCACCTAAAAACGGTGAATTAGCTCTCCAGCTCCCCTGTTCGAGAGATGATGCTAACAGAGCCAGTAATTTTTCTCTGCCGAAGTAACGCTCACAAACAAAACACTCGACTCGATTTTCTTCAGTGGACCACTTCTACCTACACTTCATTCTCTGATGTCAAAATGAGTCTTATAAAGGGTTTTTGGATATAACACAGGGTGAATATACGTTTGGACTTGGACTTCATAAAAGATTTTCAGTATCACTCAGCTGCTTGAATATATATTGACGTCATTATATACAAGAAATCAAAAAGTGTATTTATTGTCATTCAATTGATCTTCTTCGAAATAAAAATGGAAGCAGTAATCTAGAAGTCAATAATTCTTAAGCTTCTTCTTCGCTAAAATTACCTAATTAAAATTTTTTTTTTTTTTAGAAAAGGAATAAGTTGCTGGATTCATGTTCTCTTAGGAGAACATTTTCGATGTCTTCATGATTTTATTAGATCAAAATAAATATTTTTCTGAATAATAATCAAACCGCAAATTTGAATTAAAGAAATTTCGGAACTTTGAGGTTAAGAATTATAATACCAAAATAATCGCTAAAATAATTCTAAGCTTTTAAAGCATAATTTGAAGATTTCGAAAGAGAAGAAATCCACTATGGAACCTCATAGGCATCATATCATAAGAGTTCAACTCAAAATTAGCTCAATGCATCTGCTCTAAATCCGACAATAGGGCAAAAGTGGTGCAATCGCAAGAATTCTACACAAAGAGAAATTTCATAAAGACTACTCATAAAATTTAATTCAATTAAAAGTGCAGAGTTGAGTGCATAAAAGCAACAACAAAACTCACAATTGAATGGAGACGCATATGACCAACGACAACAACAACAACAGCAACAACAATAATATACATCATATTAGTCACCCATGGGCAATGAATTTACAGCAAAATAAAAAAAACAAACACACACACACACACACCTACATAAATTCTCAACTCTACGGGCAATTTGTATCTTTTAGATAAGAGCGAATAGAACTAAACACAAGAAATAAAACTGTCGCCAGCGCTTATCAGTTTTAAGTAAGTGAGTAACTTAACTAAATTGCAATTCGTTGCGCCACTTACACGCACACATGCGCACGATTAAATATGGCATTTATGTAAATTTTATCTAAAGCAAGGAACAAAGGTAAAGCGATTAAAAATAAAACAATTTTGAATTCAATGAAGAAAGATTTTGAAAAGAAAGAAGGTGAAGTGTCCACTGTTATTGTTGTTGTACTAGAATGTTGTACCATTAAAAGATTAAAATCAAGTGGAAAAAATAGATGCTGCATGCCCTGGATGTAACTTGCCACAAGCCGCTGGCCGTAGCCAAGCAAACAAATTATATGTGTGTGTGTATATTGTTGTTGTGTAACATTGTGACACAAGTTGAGGTCAATGGCGGAGGCAAGTAGAAGGCACATACATATATACATACATACATACATACATACATACATATACAGAAGAAATATACACGAGGTCCAAATAAACTTAAAAAGCAATTGCAGCGATATTGAGTGCTATGAGCGAGTATTTTTTTTCTTGTTTGTTTAATTTTTTGTTGGTTTTTTTTTTTTTTTTAATTTGTATGTATGACGTTGACCATTGGCCCTATGAGTAAACAGACGAACAAGCAAATACAAGTAGGCACACATTATATATAGGAACTTTAACGGCTTATTGAGAGCGAAAATATGATGTGGTGTCAAACAAGACGCACACGAGCTACACTCATACATATACAGAGTTCATGTCCTATTCGTTTGTATATTGTATTTGAATAAATATGTATGCAGATTGAAGCAGGGAAGGAAATCAAAAAATTAAAGGCAACCGAAATCACGAGTTACCGAATGAAATGACCGAAGTGAAAATGAGTTACTTCAAATATCTTGTCACAATTATTTTAATTTAATTTGTTTAATAAACAATTGTAAAATATTGTACGCAAGTAATATTTTCAAGTTTGTACAAAATTGTATTTTTTGCAAATTTTTAAATAAAATAAGTAACTGTAGTAATGCAAAGCCACTTGAATAAATTGTAAAATATCAAAGGGTGGCCAATTATTTGCTTTTTTAATTTTTTTTATTTTAACAAATAATTTTTTTTTTCATACGAAATTTGTTGCTAGCAATAATAATATAAACATAAAAATAAAAAGTTAAAGTGAATATTACATTTAAGCTACTCAAATAAATCAAATAATAATTTTTGCGAGTTGCCAAATGGTTTTTATTTTGAAAACATATTCTTAGTGCACATATAGCACAATTTTTTAATAGCAATTTTTAGTTTTCGAGTAAAAATGTGTATAAAATATGTTCCAAGAGTTGCCAAATACATACATATTTTTTTTTTAATAAATATTTTTTAGAACGTATTTATATGTACAAAGCCATATCACAATTTCAGAATTTCTTTAATCTTTCAAGTAAAGTGGGTGCAGAGTAATTTTTAACAGTTACCAAATATTTTTATTTTGAGATTTCTTTTTTTTTTTTTTGAGATATTGAGATTTTTTTTTTTTATTACGAGGGCGGGTCAATAAGTCCGTGACTTTTTGGATTTCTTTTTATTTATTTTTTTCTTTATTCTTAAATATTTCTTTATTTTATTTTTTATTCCAAAAGTCACGTACTTATTGAGCCGCCCTCGTATTTTGAGATATTTGGTGTTTGAGAATAGCAATAATTTCAAATTTCCAAGTTCATATTATAAAAGGTACAAATTACAAAATTCACCATTTTTAAGCTTTTAAGTATTTTTTATTGAAATTTCTATTAAAATACGTGTGTACGTAATCATCTATTTTCTATTTTTAATTTTTAAATTAGCAAAGGCTTCTATTTTCTGTAATTATGTTCATTTCTTATGATAAAAAATAGCTTTGAATTAGGTTTACCGGAGTTTTCGAACAAAAATTATTCATAAGAGTTGCCAAACATTTTTTTTTCTTTTTGGAAATTTTATATATATACATATGTTTAGCAAGCAATATTTTAAAACTACTAATTTCAAGTCCGAAACTCCAAATCATTCCCGAGCTTTACATATTCTGTAACTTTGTGTTTTTGGGTTTCTTCTAGTTTTGGTGACCCTCGTTTTTCACAATTAAATATAATTTAAATATTTTCATATTTTTCTGAGAATTTAATCTGCGCTCTTTAATTTTGAAAACAATTTTTTTATATTATTATCCCACTTTTACGTTAAAAATTTTACCGTTTCCTATTTTTGTGCTCTAGTGCATTGTATGGCATACATATATAGAGCATATATACGACCACGACCTAAGAGAATTTAAACACACATTGCTCAAACCATTTTCTAAACATTTTTATATTTATTTGCGGATGTTTGAGGCTATGAATATTTAAAAAAAAGTTTCTAATTCCTTCCTCTTCACATTTGACTTGTTTCTAGTATCTCTTTTTGTTGCTAATGCAAGTCACCACCAAAAAAAAAAAAAAACATTCATGAAATGTATTGACATTTATTGTTTGACTTACTTAATTGATTTCTGACTACACACACAGTGTGACACACTACAAATGTACTTATATGCATGCAACCTGTCAAAAGAACTTTTCCAAATGCTGCTGACAGTTGCTATGTCATTATGATTGAATCGCTGTCGATTTATGTCACATATTCTATATAAACATAGGTGCATATATGTATGTATATACACTCATATACCAAACTAATTGTATTGACAACACAAACACTACTTTTACTTCAATATTTAGACTTTTGTTGCAACTTCTTGATGTATCGACCACAAGTGCTTGACTTACTGCCTTTTATTATTATTATTATTATTTTGTTTTTTCGCTGGCACTTTTATCTGCTGCTCCCCACTTGTATAGTGTTTTTATTATACTTAAAATATTCTAGTTTTACTTTTTGCTGCTTTCTTCTTGTTCGTTTCATCACTCGCTTCATCACTCGCTTCACTTGTGTCCATTTAATGGTCATTGATAACGCGAGAGCACCAATACACACAAACAAAAAATTACATTTGCTCACAAGTGCATGCATGCATACATACATACACATGCACATGTTTATATCAATTTCACGCCCCACTTCTATTCTATAGCACAAGTGAATTGTTGAGCATTTCTTGACTTTGTTTTACTTTATGAAGAAATAATCAAAAACAATATGAAAGAAATTTGATTTTTAAAATGAAAGCACTGCGTAAACACTTATGTTTGCATGTATGTATGTATGTATGTATGTATGTATCAGTATCACATTTCTCTTCATTTCCACTTTCCTTCGCCTTATCAGCGCTTATCAACGTCCGCTTTCTAGTCCAAGGGTCGTTTTATTTGCTTTTTTAATGAGACATGCATGAAATTCGATATCTTTTGTAAATAGTTTTTGAAATTAAGTAAATGCCATTTAACTTTCATTTACTTTATATGACTTACATATTTGTACGTATTTGGATAAATAACGACAATGCAAAGCTGAAGGTTTACTTTTTAAGGTTGAATGATACTTGACTTATAGGCAAACATAGTTCTTTACGGTAGAGTAACCGACAAAATATTTATAATTTTTAAATGAATTTAATATAAAATTTACAAAACTAAAAAATTTTTTTTTAAATAAAATTTTGGTGCACTAAACAAATATGTATAAACAGAAAATATAAAAAAATACGAAATTAAAAAAACATCCGGAACAACATTTACGAAAAATTTTTTTTTAAAAAATAAGAATTTGGTACACTGATAAAGGCATAACTAATTAAAAAGATTAAAAGAAAGCTCATAACGAAACAAAAATTAAAAAAATAACAACAAAACAATAAAGCAAACAATTAAATACAGTTTACAAAAGCAGGCATATTATTTTTAATGTATTACAATTATTTTTAAAATTAATAAATAAAATTTTGATGTACTAAGAGATTAATAATAAATACGATAAAAATTGTATAACAAAAAAACTAAAAAAATAAAAAGCATATTAAGATAAAATAAAGTTTACGAAATCATAATAAATCTTTAAAATAAGTAAGACATAATAATAAAAAAAATTTTTTTGATAAAAAAAAAAAAAGTTTGCTAAAATATAAAATAATAAAAAATTATAGAAACAAATTTAATTTGATACACAAAAACCACATAAAACAGAACGAAAAACATGCAAAGTAAAATAAAGTTTACAAAAACAAAACATATTTTTAAACAAAAGTCTGGTTCACAAAAAAATTATAAAAATCAAAAGAAAAAAAAAACCAAAGAGGAAATTTCCTACGTCTAGCTTATTTCCCTGAAATGAGCACTCGAAGCATCTATCTCTGACCAAATCCACATGAAAGCACTTGAAAGGAAGCGAAAATCGAAGCAAATTCTAACAAGAGTAAAATATTTTCCAATATGTATGGGTGTTTGTACGCACCCATTTGTATTTGTAAAAACTCTTTCACATAAAGGCCAATTTTGGAACTCATCATTCCATTTATATTCAAAATCGTATATATGTATATATACGCACACACACACACACACATGTTTAAAGGCATATTTGTGTGAATGTTGCATGCAGATGGCGGCTGCCAAAAATATGTATGGCAGCAAGAATCATTAATAAAAGTTTGAAAACCAAGTAGCAATACAAATGTATGTATATACACATGTAGTACTTCTTTGCAATCAATTATATTAATGCCAATACAAGCGATCTGCCGGCTTTTTATTTGCCAATGAAGTGATCGGCATCTGTTTGTGGCCAAAATGACTCAATCGGCCGAGCATATAAGGAACTCATGCTTCTGAGCAAATTAATCGCGATAAACCTCATTACGGGAAGAATACATTGAATTAAAGCAAGCATGACAAAAAAAAAAATTAAATAAAAAATGAAAAGTAAGCAAGATAAAAGGTTCAACTTGATTGCGCTTCCAAGCGCTGTCAATATTCGTTAGCATATATATATACACATACAAGTATGTTTGTATGTGCTCTGCCAGCGAGATGACAAGCCTTTGGCTAAATCCATTAAGAAATGAATTAAATGGAAAAAAGTCTTAAAAGCGGCAAAGTATACAAGGAATTAACAGTTAGTTGCAACACAGCGTTAAACCCAGCCAAGCCAGGCTGAAATGGAAATGGCGGTGAGGCTCAGCGAGGCGGGTCGCGCACATGGCATGACGACAGCATAACACAAACACATACATACGTACATACATACATACAAACATATGTACATATGTACATGTGCCGCAAAGGGAAATGACCGCAAAAGCATGCGAAACTAAAATCAAAGCAGAATACTCACGCATACAATCAAAACCATTACAACAGCGAGCATGGCAACAACAATGCATGGCTGTTATAATGAAAACAACCAGCAATGGCGCAACAATCGCCGATGACAATAACCTTAAAAAACGACAAGCAACAACAACAATAAGTTGGCAACAACCGGCCTCCAGGCGCAGGGAGGCCCAACCGAGTGATTGTAGGCATGTGTGTGTGTGTGTGTGTGTGTGTACACAATTCTTCGTCTCCGCAATGCTATAATAAGAACATGCAATAAAAAAGAAAAAGAAAAAAAAAACAACAACAACAACAAAAAAAAAACAAATAGAGTGTATCTACAAAAACAAAAGCATCGCTGTAAAAATGCAAAGAACCTTATTAAGTGAACCAAAAGCGGATTTCGGCATAAATTTGCCGTTTGCCAAGCGCAGCATTCCTGCTTCCCGATAGCATGTAGCGCGTTGCGCATGCGCCATGCGCGCGCGTACGTTGCATGTGACTCAGAGTCGCAGCACGACACAGCTTGATGGTGTCGGTGATGTGCAAAACTGTGCAATATTTTCTGTTGCAAGCCATAAATTGCTGTTCAATGCAAGTGATTTTTAGAGTGCTTGGAATGTACTTACGCGCTTTTTGGAAACTTGTATTTCTTTTGAAATCACTGGAAGTGAGCTAAATATTTCTGAAAATGTTTACTTGTGATACGAAATTTTTTAAACTTGGTCCACTATTGGAAACACATAGCTGAGGAAGCTTCATAGGATACATAAGAAGAGGAGTATATTAATATCCGGTTACCAAACAAACTTGAAATCAAGAGCATTCTTTTAAAACATTAAAAAAAAACTTTTTAGAACATATCTATAACTTTCAAACGCCTCGACGAGGCTTCTGTAGCTCTACGCCTATCACTTTTTTTCACTAAGAGCGCTTTTTTTCTTTTTTTTTTCTCTTCTTTTCTCTTTTCAAAAACTTGGTAGAAGAGAGTATTGTGACCACATTTCACTCCGAGTACTGCCAAAGAAAACGTAGCAGAATTTTGAAAAAAAAAGGTTGACAAAAAATCGTTTCGACGAGATATGCCGCCCATCAGTAGGTCTAAGAAACGTCACCTATGCTGCTGGACTGCGATCGGTGGACTCTAAAGGAGCATTAATCATAGTTCAAAAAGTAAGAGAGATATCAGTTGGTCGAATCAAAGGATTAATTTGAATGTAATATTTGAAAAATTACAAATTACAAAATTACAATTACAAAAAAGAATGAAATAATTATTTTGCAGAAAGTGTGTTTTCTTAAAAAAAAAAAGATATAAAAAAAAACTCTTTATAAAAGGTTGACTCAGCTTTAAACAGAAGGTGTACCTAGTTGTACTTGACGCGAAAAAATATTAAACTACTTTTTTTTTTGCTTCAGAGTTTCTCTATAAAATCAATCTGCACAAAAAACAATATTCTCGATACCAAAACACACAAATTATTTTTCATGCGAAAAAATATTTGAGCAGCAGTGTGATAAATTTTCGAAAAATTACTAAAAAAAAAGTGTTGTTGTTTAGTCTTAGACGTTTTTTGATGTTTCAAATAAAGTTTTTTAAATTAATTAAATAAAATTAGCAAAGTTTTTGAGCATTTCAAAAATCAGTCGAAAAGAAAGACTATAAATATTATTTTTTAATAATTTTTATGATATTGCTAAATTAATTACTAAACTACCAGATAAGCATATAAGCATATAAGAATAAGAACACATAATTGTCAACATTCAACTGCAAACTCGTACAGATTCTATTTGATTAATACCTTTGCTGCATTTGCCAGAGTTCTCTGGGGAGCCACACCTAACCAACGCTAATTATTTTTGCGACAGCGCCCAGCATCTAAACAGCAGTAGCCACCTCGCTCCCCACCAACACTTGCAACATTCGATAGCAAACAGCCAGTGTGAACGCTAACATTTATGGTAAATGCGTAAAACGCCTTTGGCAATAATGGCAAATAAAAGCAAAAGAAAAAAAAAATAACACAAACAACAACAAAAGTGAAGATATACAAGTAGGAAGCAATGCTATGCGCTGACAATGCCATAGAGTGTGCATCTTCTGTGCATGATGAGTGTAGCTATACATACTTATATACATGTATATGTATGCATGTGTGTATGTAGGTGCAGACTTACCAAAAAAGTCCTCCCAACGTTCCGAGTCGTCTGATTCTATATCCATTTTGGTGTTGTGACTCAAACCGCTTGTCGCTGGCCGCTTACAAATTTAACGTGTTGAGAATTTAATGTTGTTATTGGTATTGTTGTTGTTGTACACAAAACACAATGTGCCTTAGTTTTATATCTGTATATATATATATATATTTTGTATTCACTGATTTGTGATTTGTTGGTTAGTGTGGAAATATTTTATGGAATACATTGACAGTAGCAGCTACTTTGCTGTGTTGCTTGCAATGTTATTTATTTATTTATTATGCTTTTTTGTGTTTTGCGCGTCTAACGATGCTTTATTTTTGCACTGGCGCGTTGTTGTTGTTACTTTTGAAACTTCTGCTATTTATTTGCTTATTTTCTAGTGCGATTTACAGCGCTGCACTGTTGTTGTTGTTCTTGCTGTTGCTGTTTTTGTTATTGTTTTTGTTTGTTTTACTGCAATGTACGTACTGCTGTTATTGTTATTGTTTTTATTAGTGTTGTTGCTTTTCTTGTTATTGTTGTTGTCGTTTGAAGCCTTATTTAGCCGCAATGATAGCTCAACATTTTCTAAGAAGAATTTGCGCCGCAACACTTTAAGCCCATTTGAAGTGATTTTCAATTATTTTCTCTTTCCCCTCTGCTTTCCTCTCTGGGTATGCTGCGCATATATATATATATATATAAAACTCAGTTGCCTATTCTTTTCGCACAGTCGCACACAGGCGCACACATTTGTAACCGTTCGAAATTATTATTGCGTGGACGAGTGCAGTTTGCCCAGCGTTTGCACATACACACACACACACACACACATGCGCACCGATATGAAGCTTAGAGCACGTTTATGGTCAAACAATGTGCCATCCACTTTTCTGCTGCTAGACGCTCGATATGTTAGTAGCTTGATCGCACTCTATAGTATGCAATTTAAGCGTTTCGTTTGCGACAATTCCCACAATTGGTAAGCGTTTGATGTACATATGTATGAAAGTATGTTCGTATGTATCTAAGTCGGCTTTAGAATATTAGAAACGCGCTATCAAATGCGTACTACTTTCAAATCCTCGCTTCATCGCTAGTATTTAGCAAGTTAGTTGGTCCACTAGGGCGTATACGCAATTACAAAAAAATATAAAAAGAAATTTTATTTCAAAATTTTTCGCAATTCTTCGTAAATTGGCGCCCGTGCGCCATTTCGGTTGATATTAACGATGATTGCTGGACTGCTGCACAACTTCAAGGGCAACTTGAACTGTTTGCGGAATTATAGGTATTTTACGACTTGACTAACAACTTGCAGGCGCTTCGCTTCGGTCGTGCCTCGTTTCACTTTGCCAATTAGTTCGCAACTTATTGCCTTATCGACAGTTTGCTTTTGTGCGAATTCAGTGCGAAGTGATAAGATAGCAAATAAGTGCTGGCACTTTAGGTTAGTTAGGTTAGGTTTTTAAGTTATTACTTGTGGTTATTACCTTTTTTTTTCGTTATCAATTTTTATTCGCATTTAAAGCACAATTTTTGTTGAATTTTAGTGTATGACTTGCTTTCGGTTTCTTTTTAGCAATAACTCGCACAAAGAAATTGCATGTAATTGTATTTCGTTGACGTGCGTTTAATTTGCACGCTCGATTTACACGCTTAAATGTATGTGCTAACGGTGTTTTATCTTATAGCCGACATGCACGGTCGAGCGAAGCAGGGGAGAAGCGGCGGTAGTGCTAATAATTGTTTTTTTTTTTGCGAATTACTTTTGTGCACAAACGTCTTACGCGCGTGTAGGTGCGCTAGCTAGCAGGGAAATGTGCACAATTTTGTTATTGTGACTTTGAAATGCTTACTTAGCTACTTATGTTCACTGGCTGTTCACCAAATGCAAATTTGTTCTCAATATTATAAGGAATTTTATTGCATTTAAATGTTTTCAACTCGAAAGCAATGCAATAAGCTGCAACCGCATACGCACACCTTTATCGGAAATTGTTGGCTTGGCCCGCCTTTACGCCCGCACACTTAACTGCTGCTGCGCTGCCACTCACAAGTTCTCTCTATCAGTCTGTCTGGGCGCTGTTCAGCTGTCGCGTTCACTTTTGATTATTATTATTCTGTGTAGTTGTTCTTGTTGTTGTATTTCTTAGTAGCGTCCGATGAGTAATTGCTTGCCGCCTTTGTTTCTGTCAACGCTTTGCTCGCTTCTGCACACACACTCGCACGCACACTCGCACGCACAGCGAATCTCTTTGTAATCACCACCGCACTGCCGTGCTGCCGATCTAGCGGCTAATTTAATTGCTAAACTGCGCGCACAACAACAATAAATAACGATAGTAAAATATCCGCTGCAAATGTTCACCGAGTTGTTTTGATTTTGTCGAAACGGCGCAGAAATGGTGCAAAACGAAATGGCAGCAACTGGAAATTTGTTTTTGTTTTTGACATATAAATTTAAACAATTGGAGCAAAGCTTGCGTGTAGTCACAAAAGTAACTGTAAGAGTTCAATGGCGGTTGGCAGCAGCGCACAATTTTGCAACTTTTTTGTTGTTTTTTCTTTCACGCATAAATTACATATATATATATATATATCTTAGATTGACATTTCCCTTTCATTAAAAAATTGTTGATTGTTTATAATTTTTACTTTTTTACTTTTGCTTTTCACATTCGCCAAAGACAGTGTTTCACCGATTTTCGCACAACTTGCAGTCACATTCTGTCAATGCAAATTATTCCATTGAAGTAAAGATGTAATTACATAACAATTACTTTCTCGTGAAATTCGCGCATTCACTAATATTTTATTATTTTATTATTATTATTATTAATTTACTATAAAAAATTTCCGCTTGCCTTACAAGCGTCATTAGTTGAGAAATTACCATTTAACCGCCGATCTGACTCATTTATGCGACGCTCGAAAGAAAACTGAATTCAATTTGAGCATTGTGCTCCCTTGAATGCCCCCAAACAAAGTTAACCACAAGCAGCCCACTAAGCAAGCCAGCAAGCAAGCCAGCAAGCAAGCAATCGAGCGAGACGCGCGTTCGATCGTGCCAAAGTATCTGGTATCTCATTTGGTACACTTTGACTCCAGCTAGCAATCACTTGACTGGAGTTAAGCTGAAATGTAACAAATTCATTGCAACATGTTCGCTCCGGCAGGTAAGCGCCAAAAGAGAGACAGAGAGACAGAGAGAGAGAGAGAGAGCGTGCGTGCGTGCACTTGTTTGTGTTCTTCTTTTTATCTTTTCGTTACGATTTTGTGTTAACTGATCTTATCAGCGTGCCTGCTATGTGTTTGGCAGTGTAGTGGTGTGAATGCGTCGAGCAATCGTTGGCAGCTCATCATCAATAATTAGTGTGATTTATTGTCCACTGATAAGCGTGTAAAAAAGGGCCTCTGAACGGAACGTGTTGTTATAAATTATTGCTAACAGAAAGAACTCGAAAGGTGTATTATATTAGTTGCTTCTTGGTAGTACTTGTCTTAATCGATGATCGTGTTGAAATAATTCGATTTCTGGTAGTTATTTTCTTATGAAATTGATTGCTGCTGCATGGTTTTTATTTTCCTCTTATCGAAGTTATATTCGTGTTACACAATACGAACTTTTTAGCCTGCCTTGCATAGTCACTATACCTTATTCTTTATTCACCTATTATCTTGTAGCTTTTCATGTTAATTAAAATATATTTTCCTTTCATTTAACTGTGCCGCACCATATTTATCCGCTTACATTGTGCAAGTTTTTCACGCTTATGCATTATGACTCAAATTGAATTCACAACAAAATTTCACTTTTCACATTGAAAAAGACAAAGAAAAAAAAAAAAAGAATCCATTTTACACCCTTCATTACAAATGCAGCGAAAAAACTCAGCGAAATGTCATTGCAACCTCAGTGGATGCCGCAAAGCGGGAAGTCAAAATTTCATCAATTAGCATCTCCCACAATATCTAAATATTTCAACTTCTCGTATATCCATACCATATGTATGTATGTAATTGCAATTGCATTACCGTGTTAATTGCGTTTTAATTTTGAAAAGCTTTTTGTACTTTTTGTGCCAGTTACATATTTATTTGTCTAAGTATGCGTGCATGTAAGCACGTTTGCATGCACCTAGAAAAGGTGCTAGGTTTTCTGAGAACTTTCTGAAAGTAAAACTTTTATGACGCCGCCTACGTATACACATATATACAGATGTACATAAGTCATAAGTCATAAGTAGTTACAAAGTACAAATTTATGCACCTCTGCTAAGAAGTTTCGCTTGACGGGAATATCGTGACGCTTAAATAAAAGAATTAGAAACGTATAACTTTCTCTTTTTGAACTATATCATGCATATATATTTATAAAGATCATTCGGAATTTCCAAGCAACAATTTAAGATGTGAATAGTGATAGCTAGATAACAACCTAAAGTAAGGAAGGTAAAAACAGTTAAAGCTTAGCTTAGTGCCGAGAGAGAAGACTCCATTTTGGAAATATAACTCACACAAAAAGCGGTTTACAGATATTTGGGAAGAACTGTGACTACTGCATTTAATTTTTAAATTGTTTTTAAATGTCTCTTGCAACACAATTAGAAAATTCTCGAGATATTTCACTTTTAAATGAATAGCTAAAGCTTAAGTTAATTGCATAGCTCAATTAAATTGAACACCGACATATACCACATATAAATCAGACCAAGCCCATATTCCCCGGACGCATGAAGCCGAACGCAGTCTTTGCCAAATCAAGTTCAATAGTAAATTGAATTAAGAATCCTTATTATAAGTCGCCAATTCTCAAATAAAACATTTTTGGGTTTCCATTTCACACACCGATATTTGAAAAAGGGCAAGAAAGTTGCGTCCTTAAAAATATGCTCTACTAAATTAAATGCTTAAAAATAATATCAAACTTCACAGACCTCTTACTATAATATTTCCCATTTTTTTCAATATTTTTGTAAAAACACTATTCCTTTATTCTTTTATTTATCAACTGCACCACAGAGGAACTCGCTGGCAACAAATATGAACGAAAGGCTTCAAGTAGAGTCAAAAACAGGAAGCGAAGACATTGAATGCCGAAGACATTGTTTTCCGTCTCACTGTTTTTTATATTCCACTTTAACGATCAACTCCTGGATCTGTTCTATTCTTCTATATATGGATTTTCAGAATTTTTCAATAAAAAAAGTTCACGCGTGTTTTCTGTACTTTTATAACACTATCGTTATAAAATTTAAATTTTTAATTAATTTGAAAACTTTTATACTTCAAGGCGTAAAAGCCGGTATTAAGCATCTTCACGAAGTCCGGATTCGACAGAACTCGAGATGATCTATTAAGCATACGTAAAACTTTTATCAAAATAACTCGATTATATTGTCTAATTATATGCTATTTAAACTGTACGCTGCATCAGTTTGCTAATAATGTGACAAGAGTTGAATAATTTTCAAAACTCTAAATTTCATAAACTTCACGAAAGCAATCGTCAATAATAAATGTAAGAAGCTTCCGAACTATCGAACGTTTAGAGATTGGTTCTGTTCTCTGTTGATCAATTGCCAGTGGTTCCTAAACTGTTTTGTAGCCCTAAAGTATGCAATGAAAAGCGAACCCTACAGTGTGGCCTTAAATATTGAAATAAAGCAGTAATTTAGAATTTTGAAATCATTTTAAATTAATAATAAAAATAGGCACAAAGCACAATAAAAGATCCCAAAAACAGAGACACTTGTCAACACTTGCCAAATGCCGACCGCTATTTGAAAAGCTTGAAAATTTTTTAATTTGGATCGTACTGATGTATGATCATGTAGGTAATACATACATCTAACCTCGGCGAAAAATTTCCGGCGAAACATTTTGCGGACTGGGTAACTGCTTGAAACCATCCTAAACTATAAGTTACAGTGGTGCCCAAAAAAATGAGACAGACTTTGGTAAATTCATGATTGGAACAGTCAATAAAACCAGAAAAGAGATTATACAAATCAATTTTTATCGAATTACGGTTTTACTGTTCTCAAACACAATAGACTTTGGCTTTTTTTATATATATAAGATATTTTAGATTTTCAACTTTTAATTGCGGAGTTGTGTATGAATTCGCTCTTTACAATACCTAACGTTTAAAGACGAGGTGTTGACTGTTCACTTAACACTATAATATATAGATGAAAGACAACTTGGAATAAAAGTTTAATTGAAAATTTAAAGCCGAGAGTTAACTTTGTGAATTGTTAAAAACCAACTGAATCATCTTCCAGCTTCAATCTTATAGTTGGCTAGCCTGAAGACATGTCGATACGTCTGTGAAAATTGAGCAGGGCTGTAGGTATTGTAACCTTGTTTCTATCGCAACTATTTTAACGAAAAAAAATTTTCAAATAATTCCCAAGCGACCACTGTAATAATTACTAGTCTCTAGCGCTAGAAAATATTTACTCCAACTTTTTTGCTATTAAATTTTGCTAAGCGTTCCAAGCAAGCAAAGTTTACTGTAAAGCAACTGCGAACCTGTATGCGAGTGCAAATGAAGTCATAAAAGCACAATAAATTTCTTGCTGCAACAACATGAAATTGTGCTGGTTCACTGAAGATCAGCTCAGCTAGCTGAGACACTTCGGCTGCATCCTTTGATTGCGACGATAAGAAGAAGTTGAAATTTTTGCTGTCCGCGACACTTACGAGGGTAATCGTCGGGGTCAGCGTGGGTATATATGTATGTGCACATTTGTCGCACAAAAAATATCCAAATAAAATTCTAAAACCATTGACCGATAAATTCATAAGAAATACTTTATCGGACCACAAATTGTGTCAAGGGCAGCACAGGCAAAGAGGCACTACAACACATATCATTCGAGTTGGTGTGTGTGTTTGTTTTAGAAATTTTTTGCGATCATTAAACAGACTGCAGATCTTTATCGCTGATATCCCAAATAAACAAACAAACATACTCGCCCATATGCTCGAGCAATTGTGAACTTGTGTGCAATTTGTGGACTTGCGGACTTGTGGACGTGTAATAAAGCTGTTGCTGTAGCTTTTGTTGACAATTAAAGCCCTTTATTGCAAGCTCAGCAAGCAAGGCAAGAGAGCTCTTTATTGGCGGTTTTGTGGTGTTGGCGGTACAAATTTTTCGGAACGACAAAAAAATGTCGTGTTTCTGGGAAATTAATTAAATTTTTTAATTTTTATTTTTTTTGGTTCGTGTTTACTTTATGTTTCATTCATTATCACTTGCTGTTGCGAAATAAAATTGAAGTCATAAAACACCCTCATTTCGGATATCGTTTTTATTCTAGGTACTTGGTTTTCAGACTGGGCGCGCCTTTAATAATTGAAATATAAATTTTTTAATACAATATTTACATATTGCATTGCATTACATATGAGGGGAAAAAGAAAATATAAACAAATTTTAATAGGTTTTTGGTTTGTCGGTTGTTTTGTGGAGACTATTGAACTTGTTGCATTTAAATTAGTTAGTAGGTGGCAAATTTCACATCGAAAAATAAATAAAGAAAAATGTTTGCGACTTTATGTGCTATTCAATGTCAAGGTCAATGATTTTTTCACAGTAGTTAATTTATTGAATTTTCACACCTACTGTCAGGTAAATATGAACACATCGACGAACCTTTTAATTATACTAACCAATAAATTGAGTTTAAGTATTGCTTGTTGAAAAAAATATATATATATAAATATATATATACCTATGCATACATATGCATACATATATACATATCTGTAACTTGCATTTATATTATATGTGCAATTATATGAGTATCTATAAACAGTTACGAGCACTTATTTTGAAAAAAAATAATATATACATATATATGTATATATAAATTATAGACTTTTTATTGCCTTCTGTTATGAAACGTTGCAAATTGATTTACTCGAAATTTAATTATTCATTATGTTGCACTAAAATACATTTGAGCTATTAGATATGCTTGGATGGATGGCGCTAAAGCGTTTCAGATAACTTTGAACACAAACAACCGTTCGCTCGCGTAAATAATTATTTGATTAATTGCTCCTCGTGTAAGTGTTTTGTTGAAAAAATGTTTGGAATTCTTTACTACAGTAATCGCTAAGCACCATAAAATTTAAACTAGAATTTTAAGGTCAAATCAGCGTAATGGAATAAAAATTAATAAAATGTGAAAAAAAGTATAATAAATTTCATTAAAACATTTATATGTAATAAAAATTAAACTATAAGAATATTTGTACGCACTTTGGAAAAAATTTGGAATTTGCCTTTCAATCTTAATAATATGAAATGTCAGACGTATATAGGACCTGCACTCAGCATATTTGGGCACGCAATAGAATCGGGCGATCAGTATTATCACATACTTTTTTTTGGAAATCTCTCAAGTCATTTGCACGAGGCTTGTAAACATCGCTCGAAATATTTAAAACCGTAGAAGAACATTCAGACACGTGATTAAAATATGGAGGGACAATGATACTGGAGCAAAAAGTTTTCAGCAACTAAATATCAATCCGTATTTCCGTCCACGTAACATTACCAGTATCGGTAGTATTCCAATCGGAAGCATAAGGCATTGAGAGCGCCGTGAAGCACTACTGAACCAAGTCTGGTGAGTGTAGAGAGCCATAAACTTTTCAGACAGCCGAGCTTTGCGGAATGCTCGATTTTGCTCGGTAGTTTCAGTTTCAAACCTCAGTAATCCACAGAATAGCCAAAAAGAATCAACGAATTGACTGAGGCTGAAGAATTCCCAAAAGTTCTGAAAACCTATTAAGTATATATTTCATGAGTCAAAAATAGCTGAATATTGCCATATAACAGAGTAAAAGGAAACCTTTTTTTAAGTTTTTCTACGAGCATCTACTCCAACGTGCATCGGACAAAATTCTAATAGAAACCTAATCTACACTTGCTCTGGGTGTGACCATTGCAATTCATTACCATTGATTAATTTTGTCAGCTGGAAATATAATCAAGGTCACATGCTAGTAAAAATAGAGACGAAAAGAGACAACCGATCAAACAAAAGGGTCGGATTTGTGATTTTCAAACAGAGAATACCCTGAGCTTCCACCGTTATAAAAATTCTGAAGAATACTTTCACTTACTTCTGTAAAATTTTAGTATTTCATAGATGAAATAAATACGTGGCGTAAAATAATAGTTTAGTACTGCCTAGGGATACTAAATTATGTGATATTCTACAAAAGAGTCCATAATATTAATAGGAGGTATGTAAAATCTTTCAATAAAAGGAGTTAACAAGCCGTGAAAATACATCTGCCACAGTCTAACCGACAATAAATATTTCTTAAATGCAAAAGTGACCATTGAAACTTAAGATTTCCGATAGACTCGATAGTTCTCTTGCATTATCCAAACTGTGCTGATATAATTCTTATGACAGATAATACATGACAAAAAATAAGCTTCCCTTTTTAGTAAAATAACTTAAAAAAATTAAATAAATAAGTACTTGAATTCTTTAAAATTGATAACGGTGAAACATAATCTTAGAAACGAAAGAGCAGAAACAAAAGAAGCCTAAAAAAAAATGCTTAGTTGGCGAAAATTTCACACATTTGCATTTCTAACCAACCTACAATCAAATTCATGTAAAACAACGAGTAAATGCGGTACAGTAGAGAGTGAAGTGTTCGCTGCTCTTTATTCTCCGAATGTGCTTCCGAGCATATTGAGCCGCAGAAGCCAATTTCAAACAGCAGTGCAGCTTAGATAGTAATTGTAGTAAAGTTAGAGTATAACAGAGTAGCAAATGAAAGCAAACCGAAAACTTGTCGAAATCGCAAATAACGGCATTAAACTTGTAGTTAAAAGAGTGTGAAGTTATTACCGAAAAATTATATATCAAACTATACAGGAACTTTAAAGTGCGAAGGTTTTATATGAAACCCCTATCCTATACCTAAAATGTATCGCATTTTAGATATACATATTCCCAGGAGGGCGAATGGTAGTCCAATGGTGCCCAATGCACCTGCCGATAGCATGTTATCTGCCCTATGATTTATTCCAACGTAAAAGCTCCACATCGGAACCAAGGGCTAAATTGGTGGAGTTATGGGTTTTTCAAAAGCATATGGCGCTTGCATAATTCTGAGATACTGGAACGAGTTTTGTCTATAATTGGTTGTATACCTCTTAGAACTCTACAAATATTAAGATAATATTAACGGTGCTTTTATGAGAAATTTGCGCGAACTACACACAACAAATTTATTTCGTTCGAGATTTTACTAGCATCATAGCTTCCAGCGATTGTTACGTTCGCACTAGGATAAACCGATTTTTATATAGGATCCAGGTAATTGAAAACTAATAGTTCTGTTGGCTGAAAGAACAAAATCGTTTCAAATTCGGCATCACTTCAACCTGGAAGAAAAAATTGACACTAAATCTCTCTTTCATCATAGTTAGTTCTTTAAAAATCGGTCTATAAATTAGCCCAATCCCTATATACTTTAGATAATGATTTTCCTTGTTCTAGTTCTAGTTGGCTTTATGCCGAAAATATCGGTCAAAGGATTTTAATTAAATGTCAAGACCTTAGTAGATAGAATAGATGCAAAGTTTTTCCTGTGATTTTCGACCTTCCGGTTGACTATATACTTATATATAGTTCAAAATGTGAGATATTTGAATGAAATAAAGTGGACTTGTTTTCCGGACCAGAATATGGTTTAGTGTCAAAAATTGTTTAAATCGCTTCTGCCCCCATATATGTTCGCAATATTTTATTATATGGCATTATATGACATTAAGTTAGCATGTTGTGAACATAATGTTTTCTTGGTGCTAAAAATTTAAGTTTCACAATCGATCCATAGCTTAGCACATGCATAGTCTTAGCACTTTCTTACTTGCTTCACAACAGCTTGAACAATTTGAACACTTAAGTAGTTGTGGCGTTCACACTTTTCATGTATATCTAACTAAGTAAATAAAATTCATGCATAACTGCAACTGAGACGATTGCAATGGCAACGGGAACGGCAATGCAGCCCCCACTGTGCGCTGTCGCGGCGGCTGTGCGCATTACCCACACAGCTACCTGTTGCCGCAAAACACGTGCGCTTGCTGCGCTGCAACGCGGATTTTCAGTCCGATCAGCGGTAAGCCGTCTAAGCAGCAAAGCAAATCAGTTGGATTTGTGGCTTAGCAGCAAACGGAGGAAGTGATTTTCAAGCACAAAAAGTGCAGTTATGAACGAATGAAGTTATATTTGTTGCAAGCAAATATACGAAAAACTAACTGCAAATTGAAAATACAGTTAAATTTTGAAAATTGTGCGGGTTTTATATTGAAAAGTGTGAACTGTGTGAATTCATGGTTAAAGTATTTTAGTGAATTACATCAAATACTAAAAAGTGTGCGAAAATTGTAAAATTAAGTAAGATTTAAAAACATCTATGCAATATTAATTTACAATTTGCAATAACGAATAAAGTGTTTCATTGTGCTGTTGCTGTGCCATATAGCCAACAACAAAACATTGTCCGCCTCAACAGTTGAATTGCCGCACTTTCTCAACGGTAAGTACAAATGTCAAAATATGAAGTCATTTGCATTACATGTGTGCGCATGTATATCTGTATGCATATATCTGCGCATAAGTGCATATAGCTGGGTATTCGCCACTTAAACGGCGACAATATTCACTCATTTATACAAGTGCATACGCAAGTAGTTCCCAGACTCGATAATGTTGCTGTTCGTCATTTAGTTGTTTTCTTCTATTTTATTGTTGTTATTGCTGCTTTTGTCTATCGCTCACAATGTCAACCCACGCAAATTTGTTTGCATTTGTCTATTGAATGCGCATTTCTCGCTTTGAAGGTAAACATGGAAATGTCATAAAATAAAAGTTACTTACGAACATTTCGTTATAAAAGTAAACACATATATACAGACATACATATATACAGACATACATACATACATGCATGCATACATACATAGATACATACATACATACATACATATATGGTATGAACATACACATCTATAGCTAAATTTCTATATCTTCACACATATATATGCCGTTGCCACCATATGCTATTTACCTTATTTGTTTGTGCATAAGCATGTAAGTTCGTATGTAATTGCGGTTACACTTGAGTATAATTCAACTTGCAGTACTTATGTGTATTGAATTACTCATACATTACATAATTAAAAGTAGAATATATAATTGATTTTCGAAATTTTGCAGCCGCTTTAAAAAGCCTCTACAATTTTACGGCAACATCGTACATAAATATGTTTGAATACTGTAATTTTTGTAATTTAAATTAGTAGTTAAGTATGTGAGCAACACCATCGAAGTTTTAATTTAACTTTAAGAAGTGAAGATTCACAAATAATAATGTGGAAAAACAACAGCAATTAAACAAAAATTCATTAAACAAAAATTAGCATTATTTAAACATGTTCAAATTAAGCACAAAAGTAACTACTTTTTTCTAATTGTAATATATTTTACATATTAAACGAAATTTGTTAAGTCAGTGGTTTCAAAATAATCGCATAGTTACTATACATGCAACACTCACTGCTCCTGTCATCTAGCAGTTGTTTTAAAATATTACTGTCAGATTAACTGTCAAAAGAAGCTAACATACGAACTACCAAACGTCGAATCAAGGTTTGTTCCAGTGATAAAGGGATGTACAACACTCCTGTCACTTAAAATCGAGCGAGTAAATCACCTACCCGACTTTGACAGTTGACTGGATCGGGTAGGAATGACATTTATCAACTAGAGAGACTGGAATGGCCAGACTGGAATCTTGCAAAAAAAAAAAATTCAACAGATATTTGTAACCGCCATTCAAGATCACAAATAGAAATGTTAAATAATAAAAAGAAAAAGAAACGCGACAGTTAAATGTAACTGAAGCAATCTTCTGTGATTAGCAAACTTAGGGATATTAATTTGCCATTGAAAATGATACGAACCGTGTATCAATTGGTAGTAGACAAGTTTAGTTTAGTTTTAAATTAATAATTTATTATTGGAAGCTTAAAGACACGTTGTTTTAATACACTATGAAATCACAAAAAATATATTCAAATATTTACTTTATACATTAAAAGGTCAGGTCAACATATAACAATTTTTGATCGTAATAACCAATGTTGGGTGTTTGAATTTAAATGCCCAAAAATTTGTATTTTATATTATCTGGTAACAATGCAAAATGTTAAAAAAAACGCTAACTTTTGAAACGCGCTCACACTGGAATAAGTTGGGTATCCCTTTATCACTGGTTTGATCTCTATTTCGAGCAACATTAAACATTTTTATTATTTTTAATAGCGTCAGCTACTCGACAGACAAAATCCGTTAGCTGTTCGGAGTTTGCTGAAAAGAGATTTGTCGGATAACATTAAGGCGTACAATACAAATGGAGGGAAAAGCTCGACCAAGTGCTCATTATAATAGCAAAATGATAAAGATAACTGCGTTTGATTTGCAAGAGAGCTATTTTTCGTAAAGAACCACCACCAGAGACGTACTAAGGTACAAAAATTTGCTCCAGAACGGGTTTTAAACCGACGTGTGTCTAAAAATTCAAGGAATAATACTGGCAAGGCATAAACATCATCGTAAAATATTTCGATAACTTTTGACCACGATTTTGATCACTCCTGAGACCAGTGAACAATTAGAAATAAACCGATCGACAACTCTTCTATTTATCTACTTTAAAGCCGATTTCGATATACTTATACGCCAAAATCAGAATTTTGTATGCCAAATGAGAGGTTAAACCATTTATAAGATAGTTTTTTCTTCGGGTTTTCTAAATTTGATAAAGAAAGGTATTAATCAGGAATGAGAAGGAAATAAAATATCTATAAAAAGTACGCAAGCCAAGATAATAGTCTTGAAACCAGCAAAATCAATCGCAATTTCAATCAACGTACAAAATGCTGAACATGTAGAGACTCTCGGTTGTGAGAAATTTTTGTCAAACAATGAAGTAATCTTGAAGACTCCATTAGCGTAAGTAAGGAAAATCGATTATACGAAACGCTTGAATAAAACCGTTTATAATTTATTTGAATAAATGTGTGTTTATGTAACAAGAGTACAGCATGACAGAACTTTGACAACATCTTATTGAAATATTACACAAAGCGAGAGTAGAACACCATATCTCATATTAAAGCACACAGAATTGCTTAGATCATAAAATTGTGACTGTTAGACAGGCACTAAAATAATTAAAAGGCTTTTATGAAACAAGAATAGCAATAATAATAAAAACCAATACGAAACAATTCTCCAAAGCTGTCATATTTTGCATTTCATTGGCTATTTATTTATATAGTCGTAATCGATAGCATTCCATGATTATTACTCTGATTTATTAATGTAATTACACGATTACTTTGCTACTATTTGCCATTTTTTTCCTCGTTGACGTTGTTGTATTTGCGGCTAACCGCAATATTGTCCGTGGCACATGTTGCCTTCAGAGCAGTTCAGCTACTTGAGTGCGCAGGTAATCAATTTGCGGAAGAAGAATTCGTACAACGATTGGGTAATCGAGATGTTGAAAAATGTTTATGAATTATGTATTGATCTTTAATATATGTCTGTTTGAACACACACAAATTGCAAAGTATTTGACAGCATAATTCACTTCTAGCTGATCTTATCTAAGTATAAGGATAAATGTTTGTTGGTTTGCGCGTTCGATTGGAATTTTTTACGCAATAATTACACCAGCTTCTGAAATATAGTATGTGCTTACTGAGGAGGTGCTTTCGAACAAAGCTAAAAGAAAAGAATCATATAATAGGGGTATATAATGGAAAATATTCGGAAAATCCTTAATATCGACAGTTTACAAAAGAGTTGCCTTGGAAATGGAAAAATGCCAAAGAAAAGGCTTTTAAGAAGACTTTCCGGAAAGTACTCGTGAATACTTAAATTGTAAATCGGTATAGTGTTGCCACTTTTTTACAAACGAGCATAATTGATAGCCATATAACTAAGCATAATGTTGCAAATTGACTGTGCTGAAAAGAAATGGTTTAAAAAGGTCTTCTGAAAATAATTCGAGAAAACCATAATTTGGGCATATTTTGGAAATATGTTGCCATCTTGGCAACGGTTATGGAAGTAAAACCAAGAAATATATTACAAAATATGCATAGTAAAATAAGTAAAGCGCTTACGAAAGTCTTTGAAAGTTCTTAATATAGACAAATTTCTTAATGACTATTTTGTATTGATTTGTTGGGTGACAAATCGAACAAGCAACTCGGTTTCGTTTTATATACTCCTTCCATATTTTTCATTAATCTCCATAACGAATATGATTATATAGGTTAATTATTTGCAAACAAATTAATTATTTCAAAATTCATAGACGATTTTTTGCCATTGTAAATAAAAACCTGGTTCGCAAATGAAACTCGCCACCGGTGGGGGTAACATTCATAATTGCTTGTTTGCGCGAATGAGGATAAATGTTCATGGAATTGTGCTGCGAGCAATAGAATTGGCCAATCAATCAATAAAGCACAAGCACCAAACAATTGGTGAACAAATTGCCAAGACATCCGCGACGAATAGGAGTACACAAAGGAGAAAACAAAAAACATAAATATTAAAATTCATATACTTTGTAAATCGGCTGTAAAAATGCACTAACAAAAAATATATGTAATAACAAGCAATCAAGAAAAATTCGAACAAACAAAGAATAACGACATTTTAATAAAGAATGTAAATTTATAAATATGTTATATGTTTGCCTGTCTATCCGTTTGCCCACTAACAGCTCGGCACCATCAATTTGCACTGCAGCCATTTGCATTTCCAGCTGTTAGAGCGCCAATGTCAGTGTCAAAGATTTGCAATTACCTAGAAAAGTATATTAAAAACAAATAAAATTTTCAATAAACACATACATATATATATATATATATATATGTGTGCATGTATGTAGCCGTTATATTTGCACACAATGCCATATAAGAGGAAGTCAAAGAATTTTACACAGATATGAACATAACAAATAATCGTAAAAATGTGGTTGCTACAATGGAAAAATAATTAAAGAAAAACACATGCATATGTACAAGCATAGCTGCTAGATGCTATTAGTTTGTGTGTTGCATGGAAAAAAATTAAACGTTGTAGTCTCAAGTTCAGGGTCACTGATGCAATAAATTTACAAGTGCATACGCAGCACTTCAAATGGTTAACAACAACAACAACAATACATTTGCTAATGCCAACAACTTAAGTTTTTTGTGGAATGAGCGTGTGCTGGCATAATGTAGAGATGTATGTATGTGGCTCAGGTGGTTGTAGGTGGTTAATTGCAAAGGCAAAACAACATCAATACAATACGAGCATGGTGACCATATTTGCGGTTGTACACTTACGCGTACCCCGAGAGTGTGGGTGCGAGAAATGAAATTAGAAATGTGTACTTGTGTGTGTAAATACATTCATATGTACATATTTTGGACCATATCAAGTACTTTTTGAAAGTTCGGTTACTCATATCTTCTATTAGATTGTTTGAATGAAAACTATTACAAATAAAGAACAACATATGCATATCTTAATACAGAAACGTATACATACCCATGTATATTTATATCTTTCTAAGAATTTTATTTGTATTTTTTATTTTTGAATTTCTGGTTTTTGTTTAATTAGTATAAAAATTACACAAGCTACAATTAATCTTCCGAAAATGCGAAACCTCTTCGAACCTTCTGATAATAAAACTAAAATCTTCAATATAATTCAATAATGCAGTTAAAAAGTTGTAGGAAAATTACACCTAAAACTGAAAATACTTAGGAAAATTAAGAAGTAAAAAAATATCAATAATTTGATGCGACAGAGTACTTGGGAATGTTTGTGCAAAAATTAGTGATAGGTTTCAACATAGACGCATATATATGTAGATGAAATATTAAATTACACATTACTACAAACAAAATGTTCAATATTTCGTACATAAATTGTACACACAACTCTTTTTCTTCTTATGTTAGTGGCATGTTCAAATTAATAGCGTTTTCATTTTCTCACACAAATGTTGCATTTATTCCGCCCTATGACAGCTCGGGCTGTCAAATTTGCGTGTTCCTTTCTCAACATTTTTTCAGTTCTTTTCTCAAAATGTTGCATTCTAACCCAAAAAAAGGTGCAACATTTTCTAGCCTTCCCAAAATGTAAGAGTGAGAACTCTCATTCTCTCTTCGGATATTTATTCATCGTTTTTGATAGCTATTTTTTAAATCAAATTTTTCTACTAAATAAAATGAATCGTCTAAGCTCAATAATGGAAATTGCGAATGAGTTGGTGGATTCATCCTCATCCTCATCTTAGAATGAAATTGGGATGTTAGTTCTTGAAAGAGATTCCCTACCTACAGTGAAAGGATTCGTAGGGGATTCGTTGTAAAAGTTTACTCAGAGTCAGAGGTAAAAGAAAAAATATTAAATGAGCAGCATGTTTTCTTAGTACATGTTTTATTAGTAAACTAAAGTTCTTCAATATTACCAGCAATTGTTTGCTCTTCTTTTCTATACAAATAATTTTCCTATATAAACAAACAATCGAACAGCTGATCCATGATAGGGTGGCATTTTCTTTTGTTATTTTTTGTTCTTTTTTCATGAGGCAACAATTTCATCGAGAAAAGAAAACGCTATAAGAAAATAATAAAATGTTTCCCAATTCACCCAATTTCGATACTTATTGACATGCGTATATATTATTTCATTATTTTTTTTTTTTATTCAGAATTAAAATTCAATCAATTATTCATTGCAAATCAACAAAAATCATTGTAAATTAATTACTTAAACTATGAAAATGAGCACGTACCTTCTTCTTGGCCGCCAGCAGTCGGCTTCCACCAATGAATTCAAAACACATTTCACTAATAACAAATTAGTTTTATCAATTCAAAATCTCAAATATATTTCATACATCACCCGATTCCGTAACTTTTATATAAATCACAACACTTAACATATAATATCGCATGTAAATTTAGCGACCGCACGCACAACTCGCTTGCGAATTCAACTAATTAAATTTGGCAGGTCAATACAGTTATTTACAACAGCTGATCTTTGGTAGGGCTGCATTAGCGGCTTTATGCATGGATGTTATGTATGAATGTTAGGGATGCAAAAATGAACCGGGTCAACAAGTGAATTAAATAATTCTCACATACATACATGTATTAACAATTTGAGTGTTTTGTTGTGCTTTTGATAGTATTGAACAGAAATAACTCACAGGTGGAATGATTTTTATATTTTTTGAAATGAATTTTATTTCCTTTATTAAATATAAGCGTTAGATTACTATTATTGTACTGAGCTTTTTAATTAAATGTTTGTTTATGGTGGTTATTATTACTTTTGAAAGACAGTTAACACTCTTAAATAAAGTTTCTCAAACAGAAAATTAAATAGAAAATAAATTTTTTCGATTTGCAATATATTAACTAAGTGGTAAGATATATAAGATATATTTTTACTTATTTCAAAAATACCTTGAAAATAATTATTTTTCAACATATTATTGGCACATCTGAAGAGTCAAATCCTCTTATTTTTGAAACAAGACTTAGTTTAAACATATTAATATGATATGAATGAGTTGTGGATACAGCTTATGGGTTTGAGGTAGAAACACTCCTTAAGTCTAAAAATCGAACTCCGGCGTAGTCGATTGACATTGGCTAGGCTGCAAAATATCGATTTTGGCGTGAACTATGTGGCATAACGTACTATCCTGCTAAAAATAAAGATGTTCCCAAACTTTTCAGGAACATATTTTTCATTTATTCTAAAGGAAGATGGATGATGATGCCACCACATGGCACATGGAAGATGCCACCACTTTAAAATAACCAGGAAAATCATAAATTTTGAAGACTTTTTGGGCAACGAATTTTAAAATCTCCAATTTTTTTTTAAATATT
This sequence comes from Bactrocera minax, assembly GCA_021498325.1. Lineage (NCBI taxonomy): Eukaryota > Metazoa > Arthropoda > Insecta > Diptera > Tephritidae > Bactrocera > Bactrocera minax. The sequence continues at coordinate 5,752,131 of JAKEEE010000004.1, forward strand.
TTGAAGGATTGCTGTCTAATAAAGCGACCACCCTTTTGCAAATTTAATTGAATTTTTTTTTTTAATGATGAAAATTAGAACAGATTTTTTTTTTAACTTAATTAACTGAGTTGAAAAAATTCATATTCAGAAAAATCACTAATATAAGTTATAAAGTGATTTAAACCGTTGATATTTAAGATTTTTCGCTAGAATGTAAAAGGTAAAATATTTTCCTAATTTTGTTCATTTGTTATAATTTTATTGAAAACAAAATTTTTTTATAAATTTTTTCTTAGATGCATTTTTAAAATATTCCTTAAGCTTACTTTAGACACACAGCCACTGAGTCAACCATGTTTTCCTCTAAATCGAGTGGGTGGGTGCCCATTTTTCTCAAATGCGCCAACGTTTTCAACAATCTCACACACTACAAATGCTGGCGCAGAAGTTCAAATTTATTCAGCTACCATCTACTCCTCCCACAAGTTCACATGTGTCGGAAAAATGATAGATAGATGATAAGTGAATGAATTTATTTTCTGGACTGCAAGCCAAACATTTGTTTTAAGATTTTTTCTTCCATTTCTCCAACTGCGCGCTAAGTACGTGGATACTGTCTTATCAAAGCGAATTCCATCAACGCTGCGCGGCATTCTGCTTTTCTAGCTTTTGGCAACACATTTAGCGGCAAGTACAAGTACAAGCGCTTAGCGTATTTTTCCTTTTTCCATTCCCATGTGTCTTGTCGATCTAGCAGCCGCAAATGCAAATTTTTAAGTGCCAGGCAGCCACGTTTTTCGCATTTTACTCGCTCCGCTCCGCATCGCTCACTGCTCTTGAACTTCCAGAGTCGAAAGAGTGAAAAATGGAATTTTGGTTTTACTTAACCCAGAAAATGAAATTGGCAACGGCTTTTCAATTTCCTGTGCGAAACTGCTGTGTGCCTCTGTATGGTTTCAGATAATCTTGTTTGCAGCATGTTGTTGTTGTTGTTGTTATTTTGATGTTTTGCTCATATAAGTCTACTATGCGCCCCAGCGTGTCCTTGGGGCAAATCGTGCACAATTGTTTACCAAAAATTTGTACAAAGCCATTACATATGCAAGGTAATTTATCAATGCAATGAGGTGAGGGAAAGTAGTCCAAGAGGAATGCGTTTAGCGACTAAGATAACTAAGTAAGCATAGGTTGTGGTTAATATTTTTTTTTTTTGTAGTTTCATGTAGTTAGTATTGTTGTTGTGTAAGATATTAATATTTTGCATTTTTCTCAAAGATATTTGAACCCTATACTTTTTTGTTTATATGTTATTACTTCAGTACAGTGAATTTTCGATAGATCCATTTTTTCGTTTCCTAATTAAATAGAGCTCGGATTCCAGTGGTCTCATGCTCAAAATGCATTCTTCATAAACATATAATATTATTGACTAGAAAATGTTGTTGTTCTGCAAAGCTTCGTTATATCGAGACTTAACTGTACTTTATTTAAAATTTACTAAACCGTTTCTGTGTTTCTTTCTTCGATAAATTCGAATAACAAATTATTTCTAAATAAAAATAAATTATTCGAATTACCTGCAATATTTCTTGTGACCACAAAATTTAGGATTGTTTCAGCTTAATCCCTGTCCACAACTTAGAAATTACGATTGTCTATGCTGAGCAGGATGTTTCTTCGTTCGACCCATAGAAGATGAGGCTTACCTCCATGTCAGGATTAGATTAAACTCATATTAGTCATTGTCAAGCAACGGCCTTAAAGTATTTGTTTTGGAGGTCTGTATGTATGTTGATACCGATCAGATGTCTTAAATAGTTTCCGGTATAAGTAATAAAGTCTAAGCTTTTCTAAAACATTTTCACCGTAAATCCTTTTAAATTTCTATAGACCCATATTGCATAAAGCAGTCTCTGACTTAAAATTTTTGCAAGGTGGCAACCCTCCTAAAAAAATATTTGTAATTGCCAGTTTTCTTAAATCTTTTTAGTTTTATACTCGTGCTTAAATGGAAAAATTTCACTATGACATTATTATAGACTTAAATTTTACAAATAGATGGTAACCTTATATTATTATCTTTCGAATCTTCCAGTACTACAATGCCTATTGGGAGCGTGATGCTGGTGAAGGCCAATCTCTATAATTTTTCTCAGTGTATTCCATACGCGCAAGCACGTCACTTTTTGATTTCATTAAAATTAAATCGACAATCAACTAATTAATATACAATAAACGGCGCAATTCAACTAATTTACATTTATCTTAATTTGATCGATCGAGCAATAATAATAACACATACTGACATATGTATATATAAACAACAACAGTGAACAAAATAAACATTCAGTTACCTTAAATGTTGATGCCAAAATTTGTTGTGTTCTATACAATTATATTCTAACAAGTAACTACATATTTGTATAAATGGAAAGATATGTATAATTAATTAATATAAATTTTTGAGCAAACCAGAAAAGTGTCGTCATCGATAAACAAAATTTACATAAATAATAACAATAAAAAAACATAAATTTAATTGGTGATGTTAATAATAACCTAAGGAATGACACTTGCTACTTATTATGTATATTAAGGCGGTCCATATAAAAGAAAAAATAAGGTGAACGTTTTTGTTAACCTCACCATTTGGGCTGGGAATACCGGAGGTCGAGAGAAATTAGGAAAATTTCTTTTAAAGGTACACATTTCTTCGCTGTAGCATGTTTAACCAGTCTTTGGCCAGTTGGTTCGCGCGATAAGATTTTTAAACCAGTTGCCGCATTTGTTTCGAAGAAAGCGACCTAGAATCATCTCAACTCTTTCCATCTTGAATGTTCCGTATTTGCCAGATTAAGATTGAAACACTTTCACTATCCATATGAATAATCTGGAATAGAAATAAATAGCCCAAAAATGTTTGCGGTGGATTTAAGGCACTTTGTCGATACATAAGATCCAATTTCAGTACTGTTCTATTATCTCAAAGAACTTGTCATTAGCCGCCCAAGTTTGATCCCAAGAATCAGTTATAGAACGTAACCCAATCTGTTGGCGACGGCTAAGTAATTTGTAATTGGACATATTTCAACCATCACTAACCGAAGACAAAATTTATGCAGATATGTTACATTCAGCCGTAGTAGTATCTGTTTAGAGGTAGAGATTTAGCAAATTTAATTTTAAAATAATATAAGGAACACCCCAATACACCAAATGAGTTGATATGTAACTATCTTCAAGGAATAGGTAATAGTTTCATAAGAATTAAGTGCTTAATTGCCAGTGGCGTTAGTTGGTAACTTGATCTTATAAAAATTATAAAGTCAGTTATTAAAACTAAAACAAGCTTCCAAAAAAACTTCAACTAAATATACAACATTCTAATTAACAAGATTCAGAACTGAAAAAGTTAGAACAAAAACAAGTAAGGAAGGACTAGGTTCGGGTGTAACCGAACATTTTATACTCTCGCAATTTGCAAGGCGCAAAGGTGGGGATATGCTTTCAGGTGCTGGCACAACTTTAATTAAAAAATGTTGCGGAAGAATTCAACTTTCATTATTCGACGAAATTGTCAATGGATTGCAATCACATTTGGTATCTTATTAACATATATTACAGGCCATAGACTCACGTACTTTTATTGCTATATTTTGTTTCGTGTCAGAGATATTTATATTAAAGTCTACCAAATTAACTTAAAAGTGATATATGCGATATAAACTCAACCAAATTGGTTTAATGAATATATTAGGTATATGAGGGAAAAGTCAACCGAGAAAAGGAAATCGTGTTATTAGGAATAAGGGGCTTAGACCATGGTCTAGTCCTATTTCATTCATATTTAGCGCCAAATCACATTGAGTTTAAGAAAACATATCCACTTAATTTCATTAAAATATCACACATTTTGACCAACATAAACGGTTTAAAGTGAACTGGAAAGTCAGGAATTCTTATATCGGGCATATTGGGGAAAGAGGAAGATGCACTGATCACATTAACTCTTTTCATTATTCAAGTATAGTAGGGAACATGTTTTCACGCAATTTTGGCGAAGGTAACTCATACAGTGACCGACATATTAGGCATAAAGTCTGCTCGAATAGCAAAAATCATTATATGTAGTATATGGGAGCTGGGATAATTCATTGACCGGTTTCACACATTTTCCACATTAAACTATGGTATATCCAATATTACACGTTAACCTGATTTTGCTAAGATATATTACATATTGATCGAAATATGTGGTATAAAATCTACCGGAAGGTTGAAAATCCTTACGTTTTTGACGTAAGATTTGATGTCGCCCATTTACGCCCACCTGCAATACCAATCATCTTACGATGACAAAGAACATATGTATCAAGTTTCATCTTAAATATCATTAAAATTTTCATTATAATTCAAGTATCTTAATTTTTACTCAAGTTATCGCTTACACGGTCGGACGGACGGACGGACGGACAGACAGTCACTCGGATTTCAACTCGTTTTTTTTTCTAACTCAATTAGTTTTAGGTGTTCCAAACAACCGTTAAGTGAACAAAACTAGTATACTCTCTAGCAAGATGTTGCGAGAGTATAACAAACAAGTTTTTATGGCGTTTCAAATACTGAAACTAGACCTTTTGGCTCATAGAATTCACTGTAACATCTGCTTATAAATGTCAGTGACCAACGCGGTAAATAAACAAGCACACGAATTAACTAGTACTTAAAATTCAGACACGTACTACCAAGGGTTGAGTGCTAAATTAGCCGTTAGCTAAGACAACTAGGCATGCGCAAGCAAAGCGGTAGAGTTGAAAGAACTTTTGCAAACACATACATACATACAGACATATGTACACACTGAGCTAACTTTAATTTTACCGTTTAAACACAATGTTTGGGTATACATAAATATTTTAATATGTGTACATATGTTGAGCTACCGGTCTTAGAGCACCATAAGCGCATATCGGTCGTTGCTATGATCATATACAACTCAACTAGCCAACTGTTAACGATTTGCATACTTAGTAAACAATATGATTTCATCTGTATGTACATATGTACACATTTATATTATCGAATAACCGTTTACATCATGCCGCAATTAATTTACGTCAAATTTGTTTTGTGTGAAAACCATGGAGATTATATACTTTGATCCCACATTTTATGACTAATTAATGCAATACGGAGCTGAATTATGTTTGCCATACTACATTTGCATATAAACAAAATAATACAAAAACAACATGGACCAAAGCATTGACTCACAAAATCCAATTATGTTGAAAAAATGTCACCTGTGCGCACGCCTGAGCTGCTTATGAACATTTATGCGGTGGCGCATGCGCACACGTCACTTTTGACGCCTGCTAAACATACATACAACTCACTTGTTTGCAAGTGGGTAGGGAATGCAATTATGCAAATTAGAATTCCATTGTATTTATTCAATGCCTGCATAACGGCGCATGAGTAAATCTGTCTGCTATTTGTCTGCCTAATCGTTAAGTTATTTACCTAACTGTGTTTTAAATACGTTTAACTAAGCTATATCAACCTGTGCACATGTAGCATGCATTTGCAGCTAGAAAATGTTTTACTAAAAGATATTAAATATAAAGTTTTTGTTGCTCATACATGCAGATATGCGGCTATATACTGAGGAATAAGGGGTATGACATTAAAATTACTTTTGTAACTTAACGTAAGTGTATGAAAAGTTATGCTGTAAGATATATGTAACAGGTGAACGGAATCGTATGTGTTTTTTGCAAAATTTCAAATTTATTATTCAAGGAAATTGGTGTCGATTGTAGCGATCTTTCAACTTTTCGATACCATTTTTATAGTATGATTTATCTCTTAATATAAATAGGTCTCAGCCTCAGCGATTACCTCTTCTATAGAGTTAAGAAATTATTTACTTTCATCTGCTGTAGATCCTGGACAACACTTATCAGGCCACTATTTTGCATCTTCAGCTTTTTTCATAAATAATTTAACAAGCGAAATTCTCCTTGATCCATTTTTGTTTTTTTCATCATCAAACTACCAAATCTTTAGTCATTCCGAATGCCATTATGTAGCATTTGATGATTTGAAGAGCTAATTTTCAGCCACTCTGGTACAAGAAAAGTAGCTTAATAGTAAAGTAGCTTAATTGTAAATTAATAATATTGGCAAAAAAGAGTTCTTTATCGGTTGGCTAAAAAAAAAAAGGATGAATTTAACAAAATGAAAATCTAATTTTTGGCTCAATCCAATTTGGAACAAAAATTAGGACAATATTTATATGTAAATTTTAGCGCAAAAAGTGTTCAAATTATCTGTAAAAACGAAAACGTTGCTGTAAAACTCCCAAAATAATACTTCATTGACTTCAATAGTTATCAGAATAATTATTCTAGGAAATATTGTCTACCAAAGCCAATATGCTATCTCCAATTGCAAAGTTGCCTATGAAAAAATTATCTATTTAACAAATATTGTCTGCATACAGTAAGTAAAGTAGAGGTTTACGTTATTCGATGCTAAATATAGTCGACTATCGTTTATAAATCGTTTACATATTTTACAATACTAATTATCGATGTCTATCGCGACTCTTTAACAGTAAAATATTTCTTTTGAAACACGAATGCTTTTCTGAAAATGAAATTTATGAAATCAAATGTAACTTCATAATCATAATTGCTTATTATTTCGTTACGATGAACAGTCATACCCCTAATATACAAATTATATATTTTAATATGCAATAAATACAATGTATCAACGTGACACAGTGCCGCTAGGACGCCATCAACCAATCTGCATGCAGTTACGCACATATTTAAATATACTCACATATACTTTGGAATTAATCGTTCATTAGCATAATCGCACCATTAAGGCGTTGACTCATCATCAAAATTTGTGCTATTCAGAAGTAAACAAATGAATAATGTATCATCAATGTTTAAATTTTGAAAATGTAGAAAATTCAAAAATGCATACTTATGAAAATAAATAAATAAAAAAAAAACATATTTTCCAGTGGAAAGCAATTTAAAAATATGAGAAAATCTTGTGAAAACATTTTTTAATAATCAAATTTTATTTGAAGAAATTCAATTTATGTTTCAATAGTCTTTTATGTTTGCAGATGATTTTTTCTTTTTCAACTCTCCTCCTCTCCAACCTTAAAATTATAAGTTAAACTAAAAAAAAACATTTTTTTATTTATGACACTGAATATTACAGATTTGGTTAAATATCTAAGCACACATAAATATGTATGTATGTTATTTGACTATACCTCCTTTACCACAAAATGTTGAGAACTAATAATTATTGGTTTCCTGCAATAAATTTATTGGGACAGTAGAACGACCCATTGAATCGCTAATGAAGTGAGTGTTCAAATCTAACCGTCAACAAATATGACTCATCTCGAAGAATAATATATTTCGCGAAGTTTTGCCAAGCACCAAAAATAGCAGAATATGTAATAAGAAATTCAAATCAAAATATTTTGATCAAACGTCATACCTTGGCGAGTGAGTAGTCAACAGCAAGCCAAACTTAGAGCTACTTAAAGCCAAATTGAGTATGACATAAGCGTTGTGGAAAGAAGTGCGGAAATGGAAAAGTATTCCAGCGAAAAAAGTTAACTGGAGCCAAAGAGACCGCAATCAGCTAAGCTTGTACAGGAACTAATTTACGTTAGATAAATAGTCTTATAAGCTGGGGTGTAAACAAATTGGCAACATTTAAACTTTTGATAAGCAAACAAGATTTCTGCTGGTTGCTTTTACCTTTGCTTATGCAGAGGTTAGTGACGTTATGACCCCCGAAATCGTATGTTTCCAATTTTATATGCTTCGCTTTTTTTGGGGGCTTTGTTTGTAAATATCTTTTCTTTTCATTTTTCTAACACATTTGTCAACAACTCTATTCACCCAATGGAGCTTTGTGCCAAATGACGTTAATACAATAAATAATAATAATAATAAGGCGAAAGAGGTAAGAAGAAACCTAAAAAAATGACAAGCGAAAAATATCTTGCAACAACAAATAAACACATTGTTGTTAAATATTAAAAAAATATATATATTTTAAAGTTAATTTGTATGAGTGACAACAGCAAACGATTTAAAAACTATAAATCATACTACGTCGATGCTTTTGGTATGTCTATCTATCTGGCATATGGTATATCTGGTATGTCTGTCTATGACTATTTGGTTTCTGAACAAGAAGAAAGTCTTTTCTATGAAAGGTTTATATTGACTTGTATTGGAAACATAGAAATATCGTTAACGAAATAAATATGCCAACAATTACTCGAAGCTTCCATATAACTAGATGGCAACGGGCTTCAACAAATTTCCTTTTTTATAACCAACCATCTCATGGTAGGTTCACAGGTGTTGATGTTTGAATTTTGGTAGTAGGAGATTGTCACAGAAACCGAAATTTGTCTTTGAAATTGGCTGAATGATGAGTTTCCCTCAAAGGTTCTCTATTGTGACCTTATTTTCATTCTCGATAGCTTCGTATCTTAGACAATAAATATTGTCGTGTCGACTCATAACACACTAACACGATGATTATTGTCGTAAAGAGTCGTATATTATCATATAATATTCCTCTCTGAACGCTTTATTCAGATGTAGGAGGTAAGAGGAAAGAGGTGAATGTTCTTTCATTCAGGAACTTACGTTCTCTATAAAGAAGGCTCCACAAGATACTTTTCAAATATTTCTTTGCAACTTCAACTGGTCCCGAACTAATATCAACATATTTTTATAATATAAAAGCACAATTTTTTAACAATATCTCTTATATATGTTACGATTTCAGTTATGTGAACATTGGGTTTGTATGATTAAATATGTATGTGAACCCAGCTTTGCCTTCACCGATTAATTTTTGAGCGCGTTATCGTGCGAGCTTGTGTAGAGAGATGGATGGAGCGAGAGGTATATAGCTTATTAATATAACTTTTGTAGCATTTCTCAGCTAGGGAGCGATGAAAGCTTATAAAGTGTTTGTTCCAATCATCGAAAAAGGATTTTACCTGAAAAATACTACTTAATTTGTACAAATTTCTAAAACGATAGTTATTAAAATATTTTCAGTTGGTAGCAAAATTCTGACTTCTAAAGATCTTAGAGAATAACACTCTCCCCTGTTACGTCACGATCCCAGGGCCTACGTATGCAGAAGGCGTTATTAGGAAATTTTACTATATGGAGGCAAAGAAAACTAAAACTCTTTTCAGTAACTTAAAGAATTGATATTATATAGATTTATAAACTATTTTGGAGTTTTTTTTTCTTTGGTAGACGGAAAACCCTAAAGTCTAAATTCATTTGAAGATATCAAGAAGAAGAATGTAAAGAGAATTAACATCTGCATAATATAGAAATATTAAAAAAGATAATAATTAATAATTAAACTATAATATAATAAATAAACTAACAAATGTTCATTTTTGAAAACTTGACAAGTGCAATTTTCAGTAGTGATCACATCCCATTCATGCAAAAACGTTTACACTAACAATTTATGGTATGAATCTCCTTGCATAATTTACAAAAAACATTATTAATTATAATAGAAATAATAAACGGTTTTGGAGATACATACATAAATTACCCTTTGGGGCATTTAATTGAGCCAAGGTTGGGTGTGACCATTGCCATTTTAAACGAGCATATCGCACCAAGATGTTTGTGCTTCATTTAGATTTGCAATAGGATTTGCAATAAGTTTTATCTCTTGCTCTTTTTTAATTTGCAACACATCATTTAGTTGCTTCAACACACAAATCTGTTGACCGCTGAGTGTTAATGAAATGCCATGAAAGCGATTGAAACCAGTAATGTTATGATTTTATGACCGCAAGCGTAATTGCACACATATGTAAATAGTATATGTAAACATGTATGTGTATGGACGTATAGATCGCATTTTGCGAAAAATATGTTTCTATCTACACATGGGTACATTAATATTCATAATCCCCCTGGCTTTGCTAAAAAAAAAAGAAAACACGAAAGTTCAAATAGATTATACTAACAATATAGAATCCTAGTTCCTAATATAAAATCCTAGAGTCTTAGTTAATCCTAAGAAATACTCCACTGAAAAAGCTCTTCTATTTATCCTTTCCATCTAATAGTTTAATAATTGAGAGCATTGTTTAATTCAGCTCAGGTTGAATACTCTCGAGAATCGAAGAGAGCCCAGACTACGAGCTCTGACCGGAGGCTTTAATCTGGTACCACGGGAAGCAGGGGTCCGTTGGAGTTTGCAGAACACTCCAACCTGCTCATTGTGGTAGACCCTTTGGGGAGTATCGTAGTGGCTGTGGTTTAATACCTGAATTCGGGTGGAGCTGTTGGGCGGTACAGCTCAATGTGGAGTTGCATTGCAACCGGCTGTCGGACCAAAAATACGGCAGAGCTTTTAAATGTGCATCGAGCCCTACCAAGGTGGTTATTGTGTCCATTTCCAGAATACCGATCGCTACCGTTGGTTTTAGCATAAAGCAATTACTGACGCGGCGCTGATCAACGCATTATATTGATCGGTTGTGTTTTTGAACACCGTGGAGTTAGGCTCTACAAACGGCAGGTACCCACGTAAAGCACATCGTTCCATGTCCGTCCATACGTATGTGTTTAAAGTGTGTTTTTTTTTAGATTAATGAATGCATGAGTTACAGAATATGAAGATAATGATGGGAGTCTTTCAAACATAGCTGTTCTTATCTTGCAAATAAGCGCCGAATGTTAGTTTCTAACTAGTCAATCTTAACTAACTCCTCCAAAATGTAGACCAATGGTGTCAAATCAAAAGTCTAATAGGCAAATTGACAGGTCCATTTCTTGATTATCAAAAGTTCGTTCCAATAAACTGATGGTTTAGGCAATGTATGGGTTTCAACATACTACTGGAACCAATAAGGACTTATGGGGTTGACGAAGAATTTCTGCGAACTTTCCTGTACCAGAAATATTGTTAACAATCGAGTAATCCCTATAAATGATCGCAATAAAGATTGAGATTACTCCACAAAAACTGCGATCAATACTTTCTTTTCTTATTTGGCGTATTCAACGAAGTAAAATTAGCAATTTAGCAAGCTTTCAATGTTTTTTAAATTTCAATTTAAAAGGTTTTGCTTTTTATGTAGCTTGAAACGCAAAGTGAATTCAAAATACAGATGTGATCATTCTAATTCAGCAGCTAACAACAATTTCAACATTCACGACTGGAGCGCTAATTTGAGCGCAAATTACATTGACATTGATTTTCTCAATTCTACAGTAAGAATCACAGAAATAGAGAATATGACAGTTTAGTGCCGTTACTTCTCTTGCATTTGACCGAAAAATACATTCGTTCGCAACATCATCGAACGAAAGGAGTGGAAGGATGTGAAAAGAGTTTGTTTACAATTACTTTGAATGTTTGACAGTTCGGCTCGTTTATGACGTTGTTTGTCAAGTACACTGATTACAAATTTTGCATTGCTATAAAATACTACTAGCTGTCGAGTTTTGAATGCTTGACTCTCAGCAGTAAAGCTTTTTGGAAGAACTCTTCCAAACACCATATTAAAAACCTAGCAATAAAATTGTTAAAAATATCATATAAATAATTTATTGAAAAGAATTTGCAATGTTTTTTACTATATCATTGCAAACCCAGTTTTTTTAAAAACTAATAATTACATGCAAGTTATTGTCCATCACTACACCAACAACCTGATTGAATATACTTGCAATTACACTCAATCACTAACCTAAACACGTTAAATCTCGCATGCAATCAATTAAATACAATTTAAAATCTAACACAATTCATCATCATTTGTCTGTGGCTTAATCGCGGTCAATCCATCAGCAAATTGCATTCGAGTCATAAAATTCGAGTGCAATGTCATTGTGAAGATGATATCACCCTCACTTTCATTCATGACATATGCGTGTATATATATATGCAGATGTATGTATGTATGTATGTATGTAAATATTGCAGTTTGAGCATCTAATTTGGTTGATTATTGAGTCCGGCTGTCAAAAGCGAAAGTATCTGGGCATCCATAAAAATAAGTTTGTATCTAGATATATACATATGTACATATATCGCACTGGCGAATGCGCACACAACTTTCTTGTTGTTTGCTAATTGATAAAAAATAGTGGCACGAGCCCCATAGCGCATTACATCAGAAGTTAAGTAATAGGTTTGTATAACTTTTTAATTTTTTTTTTTTTTATTCTAATTGCTTTTGTTCAATTTCACTTGCCACACAATTGCTTGTTGCATCACAAACACCCACGTTGAGTGCCATCGTTGAGGCTACATTGTGAGGCTTAAATAAATGACATAAAACATACATATGTGCATGTATAAATTTCTATTATGTCGGCACTTGTGTATTCATGTTCCATTGATTATGAGTGACTGTGACTTTGACCATGAGTACGAGTACGAATACGAGTACGTTATTACCGCAATTTGTGGCATAATGAATGTGCGGCTGGATTTGTCGCTTTATTAGCACTGGCGACGGCACTCGGTTATTTCTATGACAAAATGTGGCAGCTCTAATTAATTTGCATGTTGTTTATTTACAAAAAAAAAAAAAACAAAAAAAAAAAACAAAAACGAGAAAGAAACCCAACCAAAAGCTAGCCTCAAATAAACACTTGTATGCACTGGCGGCATTTTTAAATCATGTGTGGAAAAAAGTCAAAGTAAGTGAAAAACCGAAACAAAAGTCATCGCTTAAATCACATAATTTATGTCTTCTGTTTTATGTTTGCTCAACGGATCTCTGTTGCGGACAGTTAACTATTTGCGCGTCTCATTTAAAGTTCAAGTTCATGTAATGTCATTCGAAAAGCGAATAAAAGCCAAATGTGTATTTGCACAGGCAATAATTCACGCAAGCTGGTACTCATTACGTCACTGGTAAGCAAAGAAGAAATGCCGCTAGCAGAGTAAATATGTATGTATGTACAGTATATATATTCAACTGAGTGACACACTATACGCTTTATGATCAAATATCACACAAAAAATACATGACTGAGCCATGCATTATATTAATCAAAACACAAAGGTACTTAATAATCAATATTTATCAACAACACTATATAGACCTTTTTTCCACGAAATACAAACCAGTTATTAGAGATACCTCTATGTACATATGTAGATACAATATACAGTAGCACACGATGAATATGTTAGCTATAATTAGGTATATGTATATACATACATTTGTACTTTTTTAAGTCAATAAAATTGTCGAAATATTGCTTTGTTATCAATGCCTTTTTTATTGTTTTATTAAATATTTATTTCGAAACAATATATTATATTTTTACTGATTGATTTTCGAAGTATGCTCCCTTGGTGGTACTTGGTGGACCTAACGTCCGTTTACCTTGGATGGAGTGATAACGAAATGGAAGAGAAAATGAAAACTGGAGGTGACAGATTCAAAAATGTTTCAACCTGAATCTAAAACTTCAGGGTATTGCCGATATAGGTTATAGGGTATTATTTTTAAATGTGCAAAAATTAATCAACCTCAATAAGTTCGACTTAGATTTTCAAGGCATTGCGAAAACTTGGAGCGAATTTATTCTTACAAGACCTAAAATCTCGCTCCGGAATCAATCCAGCAACTTGACTGTGGCAGAACAACTTTAAAACGTATTATTTCAGTGGTTGCAATTAATATTTGTACCTTTAACAAAATGAGGCAACATTGGCTTCGTTGGAATATAACAAACTATCCAATCACGCTGGGATATCCAAAGTTTTTAAGTGACAATAATCGTCTACCTTTACGCACACCTCCGTCCAATGGTTATTATTTGGGGTAATTTGGAAGCAATATTTAAAACAGAGCGTTTATATCTCTTGAGCAAGCTGCAAGGGTGTAGGAATAATTTAACGAAACAAACATTAACGAAATAGTGCTTGAAATTGTCTGTTTCGTGTTGCAGCAAAGTCATAAAGTCGTAAGTTAAAGGTTAACTCAAAAAACCACAGAATTATCTAGCTACCCTCATATGATCGATCGATATTGATTGATATACATACATATGTGAGCACATTATTGACAGTACACTCCAGCCAGAAGCGATGACAACGTTATGTGATCGTGTAATGTATACATACATAAGTATGTATAGAAACATATATACATGTATGAATATGCAGTCCCATGTAAATATGTTTACTTCGCAAATATTGTACTAAACAATTTGAAGTTCACACCTCACACCTATTCGCAAATTAAGCGAGCAATTTCCAAACAAGCAAAGGCCGTTAGGCTAATTTACATTACAGAATAAGCAACAAACAATTGCCGTCAGTGGCGTTTCAGAAGGTAAAATATACTTATTTATTTGTAAGCCAGTATTTCAAACATTGAGAAGAACTTTTAATGTATTGTAGCTGGAATTCATGCTTAATTAAGAATAGTGATAAATAGAAATATAATGCACTTATCACACTTAAACCAAATTTGGTTTGACGGGTATAGGAACCTGCAGCCAACCTTTTGGTATTCGTATATTTAGTAACCTTTTGAGGTCTTTTAATTAGTCGGTTCAACAAACTTTAATGAATAATATTTTTTTTCAAATATTGTTGATGCATAATAATAATTCCTAATGATATGTTTGCATTAAATTTACCACGATTAAATTAAGCAGCTTCATTAGATCTTCGCTTGGTAATTGCATTAACCTGCTGATTCGGTTCTTTTGCTGCGCTAATTACACTTACGCAACAGCACTAATGGGTGTTGGCAATACAGCCCTATATCAGCTGTTACATGTAAACAATACCCGGAGTGACATGTCAAATAAAAATTATTTAAATTGTGTGCGCGGTCGTTAAATCTACAATTGAACTGAAAAGTTTATAATTTATGTGTTTCATATAAAATATGTGTAAAGATTGAAGTGAAATGATGAAAGCATTAGCGAGATGAAAGTAAAAAAGTTAATTGATATGTTTGTAATGTGAATTGTGTTGTGCAAATGCAGTGGAGCTGCACGCGTTTGGTCGGTTGTAGCAAATGAGATTAGCAAATAGTTTCTGTCTTAATCAGTTAATTTAGAATGTGTAGTAATGTTTTTTTATGAACTCTTTGAAATTTCATGAAAATTTCGCAACACCTAACATGTTCTAACATATTTTGCATCGGTGTATAAGAATAAGGTTATTTAGTTCCTTTAAGTAGGTTAGATTAGTTCCTTTCCAGTAGGTCAAATATGAACTATTGCTCAAGAAACAAAAAACGTTTCAGAGTAAATATCGGCTTTGATAATAAATATGAATTTCTTCTCTTAAGCTATGAATTTTTAAAATATCAAAGCATTTACAAATAGGCAATGACTACGAAGTTTCTTTCTTCACTGTTATATAATACAATAGCTTAGTAACAATTTCACGTAGAATCCCTGCTGTTTTCATGTGACGACAACAATAGACGCATGAAAAGTCATTAACATAAACAAACACATACATATGTACGTAATGGTACAGATGTAAATACATATGTATATATGTATGCATGTGTATTCGCATTGCTTTTGTAAAAGTGTCGATTTTCGCCTATATATGCAAACAACTTGCAAAATATATAGCTCAGTCAGAAACTGTTAACACCTCAGCTTTATCTTAATCTTTTTTGCATGGGTGTTATTATTTACGCACATGTGAGTATGCACATAGGTGCGTAGTGCCGGTTAAGTTGTGACGTAAACCGTTTGGTAAGAAAATATAAAAGTTTAAAATGTTTGAAATTGCAAATCAGCAAAGTGAATTCCTATGCAAAATTTCAAGCGATCAGATTTCAAATGTAGGTCAATCGAAATATGATTTAAAAGTAAAGGGTGAATAGTAGGATTTGTTGTGAAATTATTGCGGTAAGAATCTGCTACAGAAATATTATATGCAATTAGTGGAAAATCATCTACATAATGAAACTACATAGTTTCCAAAATTTTAAAAAGCCAAATTAGAACTAGCCCTTATTAGAACCTCAAACAAGAGTTACTTTAAAAAATATGTTAAACAAATGTATGGATAGAGTTACCGCCCATCCAAAAACTACCATAAAACAACTACATTTGTTTCAAAAATATAACAAATGGGTATCGAATAAAAGGTTTTTGGAAAATTCTATATCAATCAGCCAGTGTGAAAATTTTTGCAATTCAAAAGTTTCACTCTTTATATTTTTTCACTTGAGTAGGCATTTAATTGCTTCAGATATCAAAGTAGTGTTTACAGTGCAAATATGTATATATATCTGATCATATAGAATTTTTTTTAAGAAATACTTTTGAATGTTGATTAAGAAAAGCTTTGAAATGCATATATGCATAAATGTAGGTTTGTATACTATATATATCAGTATAACAGTGCTGAACCGCATAGAAACCAATTAGTAATATGATTTATTGCATGAGAGCTAACGAGTATATATTTTATTATACATTCAAACGGTTACATCACTATTAAGCACATTATTGGTGACACACGTGGAGGAACAGTAACGAACAAACATATAAAGGTGGCCTCCAAGCAAAAATTACAACAAATAGATGAAAAATAAATAGTTTATTAAACTCATTGACAGAATTATTGGACTCAGTTGTATAGATTTTGGATATTAGATACAAAAAATAATAATTTAAATTTTTACAATCTTTCTTCGGTGAAATGAACTTCGAAACAATTCTTCGTCTTGCTTTTGAGTACTAAATAAAAACTGTCTTGTTGAGGACTTTTGAGTTTCAACGAAGTTTAGGAAATCTTAAAAATGTTTCTTCAATATTTAATAACAAACCTATTATAAAAATATTTACATTAATATATGTACATATACTATGGTTGCATAATGTTTTTTTTTTTTGTATACATTCTCAATCTCCAATAAATCAACTGAAGTGTTACGCTCACTTTACAGCTGTCAACTAGCTCGCTCATAACAAATATATAAATATTTATGCCTGTCGGCAAGCCTTTTAGCAATTTCTTGACATTTAACACTTTTATTGCAATTTTATAATGGTTTCTGGCGCTCATCATGATAATCAGTAGCGCGATCACAATTATGCACAGTTACTATCTATGAAAAATGTTTTTAATTAATAGTTGACCGTTAATTTATGCCACATTAAATTTGATTTGCCACTAACTTGCTCATGATTTATATATATTATATATATTATAATGTATATGTGCTTTCTTTGTATGAAATGTTGCCCTTGTAATAATCTTGCGTGTGTTCGAGTGCTATTTGAATTACACATTTTTGCTCACATACATAATGAAATTGTTGAAATTTCGCCACTTCTATTTTAAATGAAATTGCGTTCTGCTATTAATTAACATATAATTACGAAAAAAACTTGTCTAAAAATAGTTCGTGACATTTATTTCGACTGCTAAATGCACTACTCACTTAAATTTTTCTAAGAAAATATCAAGTGCAATTCGCTACATTTCACTGAATAAGCGTAATCACATTGTCATTTGGCAGCGTATGGTGTAATTGTCTTCAAAAAGTATGCAGTACTTACCAGAAATAAATTCAAATTATGTAGAATTAACAATTACACATTCAAAATATATTTGCTATTCAAATGTAATTCAAACAATTTGAGGAATTTCTATTTCATTGTGAACTAAGTACTTGGAAGAAGAAGCTTCTACTGAAGGCGAGTGCAACTATTTTTGTAATTTGCAAAATATTTTGTAATTTAAATAGATAAATATCTTAATATTTTGTAAAAAAATAATAATAAAGAAACACTGCAAAGTGAGAAGGTTTAACAAAAATTTTTGTTTGAAAGGGTTGCCATCTGCTAAAATTTTTTTTATAAATAAACTGTTAAAATGAATAATGTAATGCGTGAATAGTTGAAAAGAACTTTTCAAAAAAATTGCCATCTATTTAAAACATGAATACATATATAAACAAAATGTAATTGTGAGATATCCCAGCATATGACACAAGTATATACTTTTGTCTAGCATAGTGCATTTATTTGTAAATGTAACAATATGGTAATCCTTGAAAGTATATTTCTACCATTAAAAAGATTCTCATACATATGATCATATACATACATCAAATATTTTCATTACACGATAGTATATTGAATACATCACTTTCAATGCTAGAAGGTCAATGATCGCAAAATAGAATTTTAAAACTATAGTCCAATTCAACTATAATTTAACCTTATTGAATATAGTCTCGCTTATAAAATATTTTGTAGAATTTGACCGTGACAGTGACATCCGAAATTATTTACGTTGTCTCTTCCATCGCAATAAAAATACGCTTGGCTGCAAACTAAAAGTTGTAGTCGGCAAAAAACATCTACGAAATTTAAATTACGTACAAATGAAAATGAAAACAGAAACAAACAATAAAAACAAAAACAAACAATATGACACAAAATAAGCGGGCAATACGCCAAGTTGACGGGCGGTCAAAGAAACTGACAACTCTGTTACTGCTTCACCAATTTGCATTACAAGTAGCAGATGACATTAGTTGTCACAACGTAAATTAAAAGTGTCAAATTCATTTGCTATTTTTATCAGCTTGCGGTCAATTAAAAAAGAAATATTTGACTTCAAATCTATTTACTAGCGTAAATTTGCTGAAAATGAAAATGAATTTGAAGAATTTTTGATCATTTCACTTGCTGCTTTGGCTGTCAAATATAAAAATAAGAATTGTTGACTCAATGAATGTAACAAAAGTGGGAAAAGTGATGGCTGTTTGGCAGCAACGCAGTCATAGAATTTTGTTACATGACATAATTTTGTTTATGTTGTCATTGGTGTCTCTTTAATGACAGTTTTTATTTTTTTTATTGTAATTATTATTTCAGTTAAATTAATGTCAGCACACAAACACATAAAAAATGTGTTTTTCGATTTCATTTGTTAATCTTACAGTTTTCTGTTTACACTCCTCATTCTTGTTGACAAATATCTCGTTGAATGTATAAATCAATTGTCGTTGCTTTGACTTTTGTTGTTTATTATTATTTTTTTTTTTTTGTATAAAAAAACTTTATTTTCTCGATTCCGCATGATCTTCAAAATGATATCAAATAAAACCAAACGGACCATTCGTAAAATGAGACAACTTTAAACAAAGTTGAGTAACTTGGATATATGTACTTCTTATATATTTCTCCCAAATTTTTGCTTTGCATTCGCATCGCTTACTCATCCATCATACAATACATTCCGGACCTGACCCGTCGTCGACTTTTTACGTTTTTTAGATCCTGAGAAAATGCTTGCCTGAAAGAAATTTATGGACAATGGAGGTTAAATCAGTGAAACAGGGACCTATTTTAAACCAAAAAAAAATAATTGTGCTACAATAATTGTCTCGAAAAGTTAGAAGATTCCCATAATCGGTGAATCACTCCCAGCGGCAATTATTTCAGTAAAAAAGTTGAATTTAGAATATTGATTTTTATTGCACTTTAAATTGCTCGTATATTTCCCAAATTGCAAACAAATTCATAAAAAAAAGCCATTAACAAAGAAAAAAGTTGCCACCTAGGTTGCTTTGCCACCAACCCCACCTTCGCTGCTCGGCCGTGCCTTCGTTATCACACTCGCCGGCAGCCGCCAGCCGCCAACCAGCCAGCAGCTCATTAATATGCAAATTTGTGCACATTTCAATTGACATAGTGATTGTGTGTTTTTTTGTTTTACCTATTCACACTTCTAAGCAATAAAGTATGCACATTCCGCGACAGTGGTGATAACTCTGCGCATTCGCATAACAACTTTTCCAATGATAAAATCGAAATTCAAATTGTCTACGACACATTGACAATGCGAATGTCACACGTCATCTCTGCGCTAGCATTTGAACTAGTTAAACTTGTATGGAGACATCATTTTATTGGTCTAACTTCGAGTTAGAAAACCGGTCGACATTTAATTGCGCGCAAAAGTTATTATTCCCTACAGCTAATAAACCAACTGGCTACCGCCCGGCTTGCGCTCTCTGCCACAAATGGTACTTACATATTTACTGCCTCTTTATCAGCGTCACTCTGATCAGCACTGATAGGCAGGCAGTCAACCAATTTATGTGTGTATGTATGTATGTATTTTCGGCAGCCAAGTGGCTCTGGCATTCGCTGAATTGTCTGTCTAGTCGTTTGCCTTTCGGTGATAAGCGTCGTGTGCCTCTAATAAAATTAAATTAGCGCTCTAGGTTGTAGTAAAAAATATACCAAAAATGAGAAAGCACAATTGACGCCCACGCAGATGATGACAGATAAGCAGAGGAAGTATGCCGACTGTAAAAAAAAAGAAGGGCAAGCATAAACCTATAAACCGAAAAGTGGAACACGTCCAATGAAGTACTTTTAAAGACAATTACAAATGTCATATAAACAAAAGAATTCTTGAGAATTTTTTGGCGAAAGTCCATATTTGACGTTGAGCAAGCTTTTTTTTGGTGACATTGCTTAATTTGTTATTGGCCAACATAAACATAAACAAAATTTAATAACTAAATTTTTTAATATCATTATTCCATTTCTGTATTCATTTACTTTTTCATAACGTTTGTGTAAAAATTCGCGTATGACTTTCATTCGGAGAATCACTAATACACGACTACAAGAATGGTCTGACTTGTGAACCCAATGTCTCTGATTACTGACATGCTTACAGGAGGCGAAAGAGATTTGAAATTATATCCTTAAATAAAGAGCGCCTCAATATTTTTAGATGCACTAAAAATAAAGGCATTATTTAAATAGTGTGGAAATTATTCGGCAGAGGATCCATATGTGTCTTTCGAACAATGGCGTCATCTGAAGAATTGAAACCCACGGATATCAAATGCGAATTAATTTTATGTTAAGGAAGAATCAAATTCTTTATATGTATATGATTATTAACGGTGGCATAATAACTGCTAAGAGAGAGACCACAGTATGGAGAAAACATATCATTACGCCAGATAGTGTGCAGAGGATCCATAATGTGATATTAGAAGACCAATAGTTGGCAACAGAGAGATCGCTTCGAATTGAAAGTAAGTTTAAAAGGCTAGCTAATATGAAGAAGATCCACAAAATAATGTTTAGAGACCCGTGACTAACTGAACGTGGTAGCAGTCATGTCAAACATATCGAAATGTGCTGCAAATCGCATGAAATTCCTATTCAAAGCTCCCTATTCTTAAAATCTTGCTACCTCAGATTATTTTCTTTTTCAAAATCTCATTAACTTTTTAGAAACTCAGATTAAAGTTACCAAGGAAAAGAAGGAATCGAATTTCTTGAAAATCGTTGCTATATGAGTATTTTAAAATGATCATATTCCATTAAATAGAAAACGAAGGTCGTAGAATTACATAATTACCACGATATCCCTTAAGTAGAAATCTCCTCTCTGGAGAAATCTTGTTAAAATTTTACATAATCTTATTATTCAATATAAAAGTGCAAATAAAAATTTTGTAGGTTATTTGTTTTCTATGCAAAATAAAATTCTGTCTTATAGTTCGCAAATGTTCCACCACTTTCCTTCAATAGCATTCCACCTTGTTATCAATTTTTTTGCATATCTATGGACTTTGTCATTTGTTTACCACAAAATACAAAACTGAAAACCCACAGAATTGCTTTTGTCCTATATGTTTAGTGTCCCCTACCAACAAGACCCATTCTGCTATCCACTCAACTTGGCATAAATATTATTTGAAGGTTTTGTTTGTCATTAAATTCTACTTCGTGACTACAATTTGATCATCGGGCCTGCGTTTATTTTGTTTCATAAATATTGATACATTCATCAAGCTCTATTTAGCTGTTTTTAATGTTTTTGTTTACATGAATTTGTTTCTGTTTTTTGATTGTGTCTTGACAATGAAGAATACATTTCTTTTATACGCGTGTTTTGTTTGTATGCTTTAGTGAATTTTAATTATAAATTTCATTAGACATCATTTGGGTTTGAATGATCAGTTGCGCATGTTGAAGGGCACGTCTGAAGACATTCAGTATACAATGGGAATACGCATTAAACTAAGTTTATATATAATGGTAGCCAATAGTAATCAGTGGCTACAAGTTTCGCCGATAAATTATTATTTATCATTTCTTTAAAGAAATGTTACAGAAATTTTTATGTGTAATGTGTACGACAAGTAAGTATAGGACATAATCTTCGTCTAGATGAGACCTATATAAGAACGGTCCTCCAACTTTTCGATACCGATTCGATAGTGTGAAGCTAGTTCAATCAACTTAGTAATTAAAGCCTGGTCATAAATTCAACACCATTAATGTATGTATGTATGTATGTATACTCTTATACTACTATACTTTTGTTGTGGAAAATTTTAGCAAATCGTTAAATCAAAAATTCTAAAATCTGACTCTATTTAGGTATGTGTATATATAACATTTAGACAGCTATTCAGCGAGTAGCACTTAATCATAGTGTATTTAAATGTTCGCTCAAAAATTCTAAACGAATTCCGCATTTTTATTTTAATGTCTAGATGAGAAACCAAAATAATTTTTGCGATATAAACAAGTGTCCACCGAAGTGCCGCTGAAGCAATTAAATCACGCCCAAGTAACCAACAAAAAACCCAAATTTTCAATGTCTGAACAAGAAGTATATATGTATATATACACAGCATATGTATATACATACATGTATATAGTGAGAGCACTTCATTCATTCAAACAAACAGAGCTTTTCCAGACGTGAGGTATTTTTAGCCATTTCCTATGTAAATTTTGCGTATGCTCAGCCTCTTCTAATATTTCTATTAACAACAGAGACTACCCCAAAACAATATTGATGTATACCTGTGTGTAGATACTTCGGTTGGAAGTGATTTTCTGTAGCTGATAACAATAGTTGAGCTGTTTTAACTGTGTGAGTGGCTCGTTTTAATACAGTGAAAAACTCTTACAGCGCTCACATCACTCAACAGTGAGAGTTATGTTAAGCCTCTATTAGCACTACGCTAACGCACTACTAAATACCAAACTAACATAGTGCTCTTCCTGTCTCATTTGTAAAACCAACTGCCTTTTTACGAGCAAGATTTTGAAATCGTTTCGAATTTCTAGGAGAGCGTGTTATTCTGTTAGATGACGACTGATGTTGTTTGCTGATTTGTTTTAGTTGAGGCATTTATAGGCACTGTAATTCTCAAACAATTTAAGATTATTCTGTTATAAGTACTTTATATGGTGCGAATATTGGTTGTTCAAATCGGGAAGTGAGGATTGGGTTTGAACTTGTTGAACATACCTGAAAGCTGTTTGCCCAACAATTTTGTTACGACTATTAGAACAGCTGTGGCATTATCTGATCCCGTTTTTGATACCTTATTATTCTTAAAAGAAATTGAAAAAGTGATAGTTATTTTGGTAGGTGATTTTTCTTTTTTGGATATTCGATTAAAAGCTAAATTCAAGTAAGCAAAGCGTAGTGTTAACGCGTGTAAGGGTCAGCAACTCTCAGCCAGTCAATGAGCCTTGGGGTTGTTGACCGCGGTACGGGTCACTGACAATTGCGGTAAATCTCTTTATCTTTTTCACACAATTTTTTCAGCTCGATGGATTTTTTCAGAGGGTAATCAGATGTGAGAACAATTTGAAAATCGGCTTGCAACTACGCCTACTTCTCATAGAACACAATTTTAAATTCCATCTGATTCTTTCAATTTACAATATATAAATCTAGCACCAATGGAAATTCGGAAGTCTGGCTGAAATTTCTAGAAATAGTGCCTTCAATGCGTGGTACGGCTGCTTTAAAATTCGAAACTGTCATAACTTTTGAAGCTCCCAGATATCAAATAAGAAGACCTCAGTGCCCATGGCTGACTATTAACAGGAGATAACGGTCAATCTTTGAGATATCCTAATGAAATTCAGAGCAATCTTTTCCTAGCAATTATGTGCTCCGGTGCCAAAAATGGATAAAATCGGTTCGCCAATTCCCCTAGCCCTCTTATACCTAATATAAGGGATTTTGAAACTTCTGGTTGACTTTATACCGTATGTAATGGTCAATATGTGAGATATCTTAACAAAATTAAGTAAACGTATAATCTTGAATATACCGTAGTTTGTTGGTGAAAATGGAGGTAATCAATCCACGAATTACTCCAGCCGCTCGTCCCTTTGGGGCATCGCATATATCTACATAGAGGATGTCTCAATAGAATTAAGCGAAAATATACCGTTGGGCATTATGACATTCGGTGATAAAAATTAAAGACTTTGGTATGCACCTTCCCATAGCACCCACCACAAATGAGCCATTCCTTACATTTTAATTAATTAACTTTGATGGAAAAGTGGAAAAGCGATAATTGTAACATGAACTATTTGTTAAATAATTGTTTTTGTTTTTGTTTTCCTTTTTTTTTAAATTAATTTGAATGTTTTGAAATATGCTATTTCATCATATCCTGTTTTTTTCTTTAATGTAAAGGTTAATCGAAAACGATTATGCAATAGAAAACACACGTAAACAATCAGATGTAAAAGTACATTTTCCTTTTAAGTTAGTTTTTCATGTTTTTATTCAAATGTTCTGTTTGGCATTACACTTAATGTAAAATTATACATGCTCATTTCATTCTCACTAAACTCTAAAGGTATGCTTGACTGCATTTGACCTTGCTTGTTTTTCACACCAAAAATTTTCCTCCACATTCCTAATATAAAAATAGTGTATATATACTGGATGAAGTGGTGGTCAAAGCAAAAAATTTTCGAGAGCGATACAATTTCATGATCTGGTGTATTAATAGGCAACCGTATTGCAAATGTGAGAAGTTAAGGAAAATTCATGAAAAGAAATAAATCGAGCATACATAGATACATATTCATATCGAAGACCCACTGATAAAAGCTCAGTTTTCTTTAGGGGTTAGGCCAGTCTAAGATTTTCAAAAAAAGTTTTTGGTTTTTTTGTCTTTAAGTAAGCTTAAAGCTCCTAAAAACATTATTCAATTGACAGAATCGTGGATTTAACTTTCTTGTCGAATCCGCTGTCATCTAGAATCGTACGGATCGGGCGCTATGGTACGCGGAGACTATTACACGTATCCACTTGAAATTGTATACCATGTCTTCATAGTAACATTATCTAGGAATCGCATTTTTTTATTGTTGTAAATTTTTTTTTAAAACAATTTACTGTTAATTTGTTTGGTCAAAAATGTATACTTATTTTAACAAGCCCGCCAATTTGCGAAACTTTCATAGAAAACTAAGAACATCTGTGTTTTTATTAGCAAGTCCTATGTAGACTAAGATGCCTGTTTTTATGTTGTTTCAGTTAGCATGGGCTCCTAGAATTACCGTCGCCTGTCGAGACCCTCTTGAAAAGGTGAATTCCCAAGAAGAGCCCGGTAACCGCCATTTTTGGTGAAAATGTCAGCATAAACTTTTTTATATTTTAATAAAGCACAAAAGTGAGAAATTCGATTCCTTTTACCTTACTCCCGGAATATATTGTCAAAATTAGGCATTTTTGGAGGGCCTTCTGACTTGCCTAACCCCTTGAAGGAACTCACAACGGCATTGTTCTTGTTGTTGCGATGCTAAACACATTGATGATTTCACTGTTGAAGGATTTCGTTGATTCGAAGTTTTTATTTGCAACAATTGCAACAACAGAAACCACAACAACGTCACCCGACTCAAGTGGCTAAACGAAAGACACGCAACCCAAACAAGCGGCCTTTGGCTGATCATGGTATGGTGAATGCTGGTGATGGAGAAGTATTTTATATTCATTATATTCGATACTTGTGGAGGAATGTGAAACAAATGTGTGAGGTTATTTTCATTGGCCATTCTCATTTTCGGCTATCAATAGTGCGTGCAAGTTTTGACGTCATTAACTTCCTATAAATATACACGCATAAAAATTTACGTGTTCAACAAATTGTTTATGCGTTATGAGTGGGCCGGTGTTCGCAGTGAAAACACAGATTTGAATTTTGTTTTGTTTAAATTTCTTGTTTATTTGTTTTTTTTTTTTTTGTTGTTTTTTTTTTTGTGCCAATTGCAGACTAGAAAGCATGCGGAAAAAATTTCTGAATTCTTCGTTTTCCTAATCGAACAACGTAGAAACTAGCAAATGTATTTAAAGTGGATTTTTAATTGGGGCACTTTGCTGTTTCTAATGGCAAATATTTTGCTGACACCAAAATCTCAAAATTTATTAAAATTTATTATTAATTTGTTGTTATTATTTTAAAGTAATCCGTTAAATCGTTGTACGACATAGTAATTATAGTTTTCATTGCTTGATTCGCATAAATTGCTCATTATTAGTCTACAAATTAATTCATATTTGATAATCACATTTTGCTAATTTCGATTTTTACTTGTGGCTATTTTTAGTCTATTGTATCACTTACGTTTGTATATAAATATTTCGTAATATAGTTAGTAATACCAACCAATACATATGTATGTATGTGTGTATGCTTGATTATCGCAATCGGTTTTAGTTCAGATTATAGTGTGAGCATTGAATTAATTTTAGATTAAGCACACATAAGCATACATACATATATACTGACACATGATATATTTTAGCGAAAAATGTTTACCTTTAAATATACTTCAATTTACTTTAGTTAATTATAGTATAATGACATTAACCTCTACCATAGCTAATTTTTCACTCTCCTGTTTTCGACCTGTTTGATGTGGTCCTAGCAATGAGAAGTACCTCCATACCTCCATACCTTAAGACATCTTCGAAAGGTTTACAAATGTTTTTGGTATATTGTTATAATTAATATCCGAAACTTCTACCACGAAGTCCACCCAACGAATAGAATTTACGATATTAAAGCTGGGGAAGATCGGGACTGATACCACTTACAACTGGAAATATAATATATTCCCCGACGGATGTTCGCAACCGGAACGTACCCGGATTTATAAACGGCCAAAGAATGATATATGTCATAAAGTCTATAACAGGCATGTATATCCTCATATTCAGTATATATATATATATATATATATATATATATATGTCCATGGCCCGTCTGAGATTGCTTTCGGAAATTCTGAAAAGTTGAAATCTGATATTTTTTATACATTTTTTATATATTTTTACATCGATTTTCTTACAAAAAATTTATAATTTTTAAAATTATGTACCTGGCAGCCCTACTCTCGGGCAATATAGATATTCCTCTTTAAAAATAAATAAACTCGCATATATATAACATATGCCAATTTCTTATTTTACCCATCAAAAATATATCTTTTTCTCGTACGTGCAGCCTTCACCTATTTTGACACCATTAAACCAATTTGCCTACAATCAATTAATAGCCATATTCACTTATAAGCATTGATGAAAACTCGATTTTCGCAAAAACATATCCATTATTCTTTTCTTTTTACAAAAATGCTATCAATTGATTTTTGTACACCAATCAAAAATTTACGACGAAATATTGTATATTTGTTTGGCGTTCCAGATTTCAGTGACTTTCACTGTGAACTCAATTAGCGAGGAGAGAAAGAATTAAACTTTTTTCATATGTAAATACATATATATTTATATGAGGCCAATTATTCGTGCCAAATAACTTCAAATATTCGTGGTAGATATGTATAATACAAAAATGTATGGACAATAACGTTTGAAAATTTACACTAAATATTTCATGGAAGAAGTTTACTATCGAAGAGGTCCGTGGTGATTATTAATAGAACAGAGCAAATAATCCAAACTCAATATTAGAGATTAGTGTACCCCTTATCGGAAATGATTGCTGGGTTAATGACAAACATACTGAAAAGCTCCTATATTTTAAAGAAAAACTAATTTTTTTAACAAAATTTGATTTTATTAGCCAACATAGTTGCCTTCCAGGCCAATACACCTAGTATAGCGATCGTTCAACCTTTCGATGTTACGATTTGTTTAAAATAGATCTCAGTCTGGGCGATTACCTCTTTATTGTAACTAAGTTTCTTTCCAGTGAACATTCTCTAGATCCGGAGGAAATAGAGCCGTTTTTCTGCCATTACGTCCATTAAACATTCCATTGAGGCTATATAATAGTCGCTGTGGATGATTATCTCTTTTCCAGATAGTCGATGTAAATTATTCCAAGAGCATGCCACAATCTAGACACCATAACTTTACCAACTGACTGCTCAGTTTTTCCATTCTTTGATTTCCATCGAGGATTCATCGAGTGCAGTCCACGCGGATATCTATCGATTGACTCCGGAGGAATATTAAACAAACCCTGCTCAGAATCTTCAATTCGTTGTTGTTTTCTTAAAAGACGCAAGTTTTCTTAAAGACACAAAAACTACTAAAGATATCTCTATCAAACGCAGATATAGGAAATGACGTAATCGGGCAATCACCGCGTACACATCCAGTAAAACGGTATATTTCGAAACAACTCAAAAGTAATAATCCTATAGAAAATAATTCCAGAAATGGAAAATTCATTAATGGTTACTTTTTAAAAATCAGTGAAATTGGTGCACATCTTTCTCTGGTCTCCAATTGGTCTCCATTATTGTGAGAATCTCCGGTTGAGTTTATATTGCATATAGCGATCAAGGTCTAAGATGTCTTAATAAAATGAGCTCAGAATATTTCACATAACATAATGTAAATTAGATGAATCTGATGCAGGTCTTCCGCTCGCGGTCTTCCATGTACTAATTATGATGACTATCCATCCTCCATCAACTATAATATTTCAAATTTCAATTATATTTCATGTGTCAGTAGTGTATTATATACCAAAAAATAAAAAAAATAAAATATGCTCTAATATACACTGCATTGAATTATAACGGCGTACATCTTGACGTGTCAGCGTGCATTAAATATTAATATTGACAAATGATAAGTAATATTTAATTGGTAAGAAAAAACTAAGAAAAAGTTATTTTGCGGTCAATAAAAATTTGCGCCCGATATCATTGGCCAAGGGCAAGTCATCGGGCGCAGCTGTGCCAAAATATAATTGAGACAATGCGCTAGTACCGTTAAATTCTCACCGCTGTCAATAAAATGAACTTCGACAATATTGAGTTGCAATTGCAAATGACAAGTGCATGACTCCAATTAGGAATGCGACGGGAGAATTATGAGATACAAATGAAAAAATAAATAAAACCTAATTATTAATAAATAAAATATATTATTTTCGAATTTGTGAAGAAGTAAAATAATTTCATATTTAACTATCTTTTAATATTTTTATTTTTTTAATTTTTTTTTATTTTTTTTAATATTTTTATTTTTTAATATTTTTATTTTCTAATATTTTTATTTTTTTATTTTTTTAATATTTTTATTTTTTCGTATTAATGATTATAATTTTTTCCCTTCGAGAAAATATTTGCCTAATTGCATTGTTGTAGCCGAAATTTGAGCAATGCAAATGCGGCCAACCGCTTTGATCTGTGACAATTAATAAATAATAGATTATTTGGAAAAATATCTACTTATATACATATACATATACACATACATACATGTGTTTATCTTTCTAAAACTCGAAACTACTAAATTTTATACATTAATATCGGCGCCCGGCTCTCGTCCTCCGTCGAACCACTGACATTCTTGTATATTGTCAGTGTTTTAATTAACCATTTTATTTACGAGTAATGTTATTTGACTTTTCGAACCTCTCTTTGTTTATTATGTTTGCAGTAAATGATTTCGATTGGTTGACATTGAAATTCCTGAATTGTGGACTTTGGCAAACGATGCTGTTAATGAAACGAAGTATCGGGAATATTGATGGCGTCAGCGTTGCTGAAAAATATCGAATAGTAATTATAATTGTAGACGCAGTTTTATACATACACATATGAATATTTAAATATATATATATATATATATATATATACGTATATATATATATGTACATAACGTATAAAGTCAACCGTATGGGCGGAAATCTTTATATTGAGCATAAAGGGGTTAGGATCGGTTTTCAGCTTGATCTCAGACATTTTTGGTACCAAATGTCATTATGCATGGGAGAGCATGCCCACATAATTTCAAATATATATATGTCTAAAATGCGATCCAGAGGTTCGAAAATCGTGATATAAATACACGGTATTCTATATGTTCCCCATAGACAGATTTATCCACTTTTAAATACGAAACAAACTGTGCTCGAAAACCACGTCTACATGATTCCGTTCAGATATCTGAATTATTAACCGATATACAATATCGTATATATAAAGTTAACCGGAAGTACGAAGTTCGGTATATATTGAGTAAGAAAGCTATTACGACTATTTTTGGATCAGAGTAATGACATATGAAGGACACAAGTTGTGCTAAATTTTGGTTTGATACCTTTGCTTATAATTAACTTAATTATTATATAGTCAAAGAAGCTAACAGAATTCAACATACTGGTCTATTGGAGCTTGGGCATGTTAGTAGACAGATGTCGACTATTCTGCATGAAAAGGACAAAAGGTTTGCGGTCCTTTGGTAATCTATCTGAATTAATTTCTATTTTTGAGCGTGGCTATGAATCGATTTCTCCTTAGAGTACGAAGGAATACGAGTACCAAGTTGCATCAAGACATCTAAGTCTAACAATCGGACAGATATATGTTACATAACGCTATATCTGTCTCGAATAATTATAGACGATACTACAATCCCTTAGAGCAACGAAATTATTATATTCTGTACAACTTCTTACGAGAATGTAAAAATAAAACTACACAACTAGTATTTTCCGGCAGAAATTGAACTAGTTCGAAAGGGACCACAATTATAAAACGATAAGGATTTATTCTATTTGACTACATCAATTTCATGCAAAAAGATACAAAAGAATATATAAAAGGAATACATAAGAAGGATACATAAAAAATAATAACTAATTAAATTTAGTGGAGTTTATCATTTTAACTTTTATATTAGTGCAGGGAATGAGAAGGTGTAACCGTTTTGTAGTAGTTAGTTTTGATCCAATTCTAAACTAGATTTCTTTGCCTATTTTGAACTAAGGTGAGACCGGTATATTTTTGACCGAAATCTTTGTATTTATTATTCGTAACTCCCACATTGTTCAAATTTAATATTTAATAATGAAGATTTAAAATTTATTTATTTATTTATTTACTCATAATTGACGTTAATTATTTTTCGCCATCGATTTCCGCATTACGTGCTCTATCGATTGTTTGTTATTCATTTCATTATTTGTTGACATATGTACATACATACACATATACATACGTATTTATTTATTTACTTTTGGTACAAATTTTGCATAACTATGAAAATAATTCGATTGAATGTTAATTGCAGCACAACATTGTTTCAATGGTCAATTGTTTATAAGCAGAAATTGTTGTAGTTGTATTTCGATTGTATGTCACCACCAGGCATCTGCATTTCATTAGCTACGTTGACGTCACAGATAATGTGGGTGTATGTGTACATTATGCACATTAACTTATAAATGAAAATATATACATACATACATAATAACATATACATATGCATATTTATATAAATAAATATTATTATGTAATTGAAGAATTCTTCCGCACTTGGTGGGCGGACAGACAGGGCTTGTTGTAATTCCAGCGATTTGTGAGTACATGTACACCTATGTAAATATTCATATGTCTATATGTATATGCCCATGTATTTGTATGAAAATCAACACAAGTTATTATTTTATTCACTTTTATACGCGTTTGGTTGTATGTATGTATGTGCACTGTATTTATTAGTTATATTCAAGTGGCCAATGATCGAGATCCGGATAAATTTGGTTTTCGAATGGTTTTGAGTTTGAGAACTGTTTTGGAAAATTTTCAAAAATTAAATAACTTTTACTCTTATGCGCTAACTTTTTGCATTGTCAGTCCCAATTCTTTTTATAGTCATACTTTTTTTTTTTGAGATATGTTAGTATTTAAATATCTTAGCAAAGCACTTATTTTTGATGATTTGTTAACTTGTTGCGTATTTTAACATTTTTTAACATTTTTAGTAAGTATCCTCCAACATTTCTATAATAGTTCGATAGTGTCAATTTTCGAGGCTTTCAAAATAGCTGCTTGTTTCCATCTTGAACTCATTTGTGTGACAACTTTTCCCAACGAACCACTTTTTGTATCTGGGAAAGAGGGATTAGCTGGGAATATGAATGATCTACGTCGTCCTTTAAAATGCGGATGATTTTTAAGTTACTCAAATTCATTTCACCCAACAAAATTTCATAAATTTTCGGATGTTTTCTGGCATCACTGCCTCTTTTGGTCTTCCGAAACGATTTTCCATCATTTGGGCAAGTTCAGCAAACCAGTATTCTACCGTTGATTATATTGGCGCAGATTTGGCGTAACACTCATCAAGTCATTGCTTTGCATCAGAGGTGTTTTTCCCTATCAGAAAACCAGGTTTTTTCACTTTGAGACCAATAACTTGAGAACGATTGAATGAAATATTATGAAACTGTTCTCTAGGTCAAGAAAATTTTAATTAAATGTAGAACTGAAACAGCCAAAAATGCTATGACCTTAATTTTGAGACTGAATTAGGAAATTTGTGAATTTACCAATGAAATATTTGTTAAAGAATATTATATATAAGCTTAAATAATATATTTGAAAAATAAATTCGGATATTATCGCAGCCAGAGAATTATGGTGGAATCAAATTAAGTTGTATAGACAGATGATATATGATCTATAGAAAGTAAAAAATATTAAATCTTGTTTGTCTAGTTTAATGAGACTTTGATTGCTGCGAACATCCTGTCGTTCGGAATATTTAATTGTGTTTAAATTTAATTTCAATTTGCAATTGCAAGCATTTACGTTGCACAAATTACAATTTTGTGATATAATTGCTTGCTGACAATTTTGATTTAATTCTTCAATTTTACGAAATAATCAGCGAGCACATTATATGTTTATTCACTGAGCAAATAAAAATATCAATGAACTCATAATTAGCATTTTTATTACACCGCACGCTATAAAAAATTCCTCAACGGTTACATCAATACAATCTACATATTCCGTTGCCTACATACATACAAAAATGCAAATACATTTACTTACATACATACAAATGTTTATGAGTGCGCTTTTGTCATCATGGCCAATTTGTTATTGTTTTTTGCCTATGTGCACTCAATTGCGCCGATATGTCTGACAATCGGTTGCAAGAATCAGATGTGCAAATATCTTTCCCTATATGTATATATGCATGTATGCATATGTGCTACAATAATAAAACTATGAATGGATGGCTATATTTGTAGGTGAAATAAAATGTGTCATGCAGTTCATGAAATTTGAATGAATCACAGGATAAATAGAGATATTGTAAGGCTTTCTTGAATAATATATATATGTGCATATATATATATATATACATGTATATAAAAAGAAAAAAGTATTAAATAGCACTCACTATTAACCGGTTAATTAGGCACTGGCAGCGAAGAATTTCAATTTCTCGGAATAATCAGATAATTGACCAGCTGATAACGACATTTTAATATTTTTGAGGTTAAAATTAGTAATATCTTCAAATCAAAAAGTCCTATTCTACTCGTAAGTAAATAAAATTGAAACTTTAATTTTTTTATTTTAAAATTTAATACTTAGCCTACATTTTTTATATGCTGAAACTCTAGCAATGTCGAAACTTGAGCTTGTAACACATCTCTACTCATACTTAAGTGTTTAGGCCAATCTAGAGCGCTCGAAAGGGGCCTGACTTTGACAATTTACTCTGGGAGTAAAAAAAACGAAATCGAATTTCTTACTTCTATGCTTTATTAAACATGTATTTGAATGTATAAAGAAGTATCTTATATTGACATTTTGATACAAAATGGCGCCTCCTGGACCAATCTTCGGAATCACATTTTTCAAGAGGGTGTGTGTTAAATACAATATATGTATAATATTTTTAGGATACTAAAGTGTACTTCAAGCAAAGAAAAAATTTGGATTTTTTGAAATTCCTGAACTGGCCTAACACCTTAAACAATTTTCAAGCAATAAACTGTGCGATTTGGATACTTAAACCATCTTCCTAAAAATCTAGTTAAAACACTTCATTTCTCCATTAAAGATGGAATTAAATGTGCTTAAAGAGCAGGTTTGTTATAATGAAATATATCATATGTATACATATATATGTAGCTTTGCGGTGATATAGCTCAAACGTTTGCGCCTGCGCATTTCACCCGTGCGCCACTTTTTTGACGTTTCTCTTCGCCGCTTAGCTCATAAAATTTGGATCAACGTCGTAAAATTGGCGACAGTGCCACTTAAATACGTCTGATATTGTATTTCATATTCCCCACAGATGATTGTGGCTATTTGCGATTGTTGTGATATTATTGTTTTACACACACACACACACTCCCATGCATATACGCATGCTTAGCTGTAGCCCATAAGCTTACACATTTTAATTTTGTCTTCAGGTTTTTTTTTTTTTGTTTTCCTTCCTTTTCCCTTTTGCCCTCCACTTTTTTCTGCGATTTTTGTTTATTTAACAGAATTATCCGTCTGTCGCTTTAAGTTAAGCTTTCGGACTTTATGAGCATTTCAAACTAATTAAAGCGTTACTTGCCGCTGCCCCAATTCATATCATATACACAATAACAACAATAACACAAATAAATAGCGAACTACTTTCTTCATTATATCTTTGAAAATATTTCTCTTTTGTATAAATTAGATGGAATATGCATTTTAATTGGAATTGTTAAAGTTTTTATGATGTTATCAATTTTTCTAAGTTGACGTTTTTATTAAAATAAGTTTGTTATTGTTAAATTAACTGTTATGCAACAATAATAGCAAATCATTTTATATTATTTCTTATTGAAACTGATAATTTAAATAAATATGTTAAGTAGTGGAAGATATTATTTTGAGGTTATAACTTAGTTGCGGTTTTTCAAAACTAAGATTAAGAGCTTTAATGCATTAATTGTTTATTTGTAAATATATAAAGCAATATTTATTTCCTTAGCTGTAAAATATGTAAAAAAAAAATTATATAAATCTCTGTATAATAATAATAAATAATTTAATGATGGCGATCAATTTCGATACGAAACGAAGAAAGGAATTATTGAAAAACCGCCAATTCCCGAATACATAATATATATATTTATACAATCATAAAAAGTATAATAGAAATAGTTGTTAGCAAACTTTTTTGGTTTCGTCGCGTTACTTTTCTGGTGGTATTTGACAGGAAAATACATTCGTGCGTGAGATCGTGAAGGAAAGGAGATTCTCACAGTTCGCTTCGTATATGACGTTGCTTGTCCTTATCATTCTTGAATCATTTATAAATATATATGTATCTTATATTATATTAATCTTAATCCTAGTTTTTGGGAAAATTTGCAGAATATCTGCAGACTCGTTTATTCATAATTCGTATATAGTATATTTCTTATTTACAGTATGTTAATATGTATGTTAAACAGACTGAGAAAATCGTTTTGAAGAAAAGCAATAAGCGGCGACCGATACACCGATTAAAGCGACTATTTTCGATAAAATTTTAATTATACGGTTTGTCTTTTGTCTCAAAGTGGCCCTCAGTCTCAACGATTTCCTCTTCATCGACGCTAAAATTCTTTCCAGCGATCTTTCTCTTGAGACCTGTGAACTGAAAAAGTCGCTTGGGCCAAATACGGAGATTGTACTGGATAGGGAAGCGCAATTCATACAATAAAGCCATTGTTTTCAATGATTTGTGTCACGATGCATTGTCTTGACGAAACGACAAATGGTATCGCGTTTTCGCGATTTCGCCTTTCAATGCTACATTACATAATAGTCTCTGTTGATGGGTTTTACCTTTTCAAGAAAGTCGATGAAAATTATTCCAAGCGCATCCCAAAATGTAGACGCCATAACTTAGCCAGCTGAATGTTGTGTCTTTCCACATTTTGAATTCGATGCATTCGGTGGCGATGTACCGTCATTTTGCACACAACAAACACAATTTTTCATGTACAATGTATCTAATACGTTCTTCGATCTACATCCGCTTTTTCCATGGACATACATTGCATTCATCCCCTTTCGGTGCTCATATGGACTTTACAGTATTTTAGAAATCACTTCACACAAATCGCTCGTGAGAGCAACTCAGCAGAGACAGCACTTTTGTTATCAGCAGTATTTTCTTTTCATTGAAAAATTATGTTTCATTAACACATGAATTTCCTTTTTATTTAATTTTTGTTCAAAACTGTCTAGACTTAGCATGCTATATTTCACGATACAGTTGTCTGTCCGGTATACAATTTATACATGAGTCTTTTTGAAAGTTTGGTCTAACAACAAAACATTTGTATTGAATTCTAGAGACACCCCTTAATTGAAATGGTACTAACTTTTGGTCCAGATTAGTGTGTATACATCCTTATATTACATAAAGTTGTCTTCTTTTTCATTATATCCGCTTTAGTGCTTCTAGAAACTTCTTTTCCTAACAAAACAAAGCCTCACTCGATCTCTTCAAGTTCAATTGCAATTCTAAGTTTCCATTCACAGCACGACTTTGTGCCACTTCAAATTGCCACGCGTGAATGTGGCAACAATCAAGAGCGTGGCACGTGAAGCGCACGCTAAACCAACCTACACCAAAAAACATGAATGCATCTCTGCATGCAAATAATGCGGCACGCACCAGCTAAAACTAATAGTATGAATTTGTACTTGAACTGCTTATGTTTTTGTTTTTTGTTGTTTTTACTGTTTTCTTTTTTCTTGTGCAAATGCAAAATTAAGAGTTCAATAGCAAAAACTTAATAAAATGCCAGAACTTAATGACAGCAACAAGTATTTTTGACATTTCATTGTCATAAGAACTGAGCCGCCGTTTACTTAACTATTTATGGCGACATGAAAATGAAAATGAAAATGAAAATAAAATAAAATAATAATAAATGCAAAACCGAATATTGTGGCAAATAAAAGTAAAAACAATAAAAGCAACTATTTACAAAATGCTTGAACTGCATTTTAATTGCTTTGAAGCGCGCCAAACGATTTAATAGAGGTGACATTGTGGGGCGTCGCATTTGCATCAAGTACTGAGTAATTCGCGTGTTGCACGCAAAGTGACCAAATCACCCATGGAATGCAATGCAATGCGGTGGCGCTACTTTATGCTGTTGCCATGTGCCACTGTGCGGGTGTGTCCGACGGCATAAAGTGAACTTGTATGCAATTCAATGCGTTATGTGTGTATAAATATAGTCTGCCTATGTTTACATTAAGGTGGTCATGATATTTATGGCTTATTTCAAAAAAGTTATTTATTTGGAGAAACCAAAAACGTTTATCAAACTACCAATAGTAAATTTTAAGATGAAAAAATTTATATTTATATTGTATAAAATATTTTTAATCATAAAAGTCGTTTAACTGTTTACGTTGATTATGTTTTTATAAAGATATTATTTTAAAATATTGTTAAATCAACTTATGGCAAAAAAGAGGCTCTTCAAAAGCATTCAAATGTATTCAAGTTTATAAAAATATTTTTCTTGGAACGAAGTGAAATTTTATTACAATAAATATAAGTTAAAAATTGGATTATTATTATTACGTCATTATAATTAGGGTATGATAAATGCTTATTTGCGAATATAAACTCTTTTTAATAAATTTTTAATTTGAAAAATGCAGTTCTATTTGACTTTACATTCAATATGGCACTACCACAGCTGTGTTCGATTCGCCAAACCTAGAGAAAAGCGAACCTGACTCATTATAGCAGCTGTTCAAGCAGACTGGTTGCACTCAATAAGAACTATCGAAAATTATGCATATTTGATGGCACTGAATCAATTATTTGGAAGCACTGAGCTATTTGAAAGAAAATGAACAATTGAATATTCATTAAAAATACTGGAAGACAATTAAAAAAAAAAAATAACAAATGTGAAACAACGAGATTTTTATTTCGATATCTCTTACTTTTTCTATAAAATATTATATTTAATTTTAGTCTTTATCTTCGCACGCTATTTTAAGATTCATTATTTCACAAATTTATACTAGTAAAACTTGTCGAAAACCTGTAGAAAAAACCCTTGGTGAAGAAAGCGGTTATACAACCCTAATGAAGTAAAGTTCTTGTATCGACTCGTTCAACTCACAACTTGTAAATTTTTGACAAGAGAGCGTAAAATTTTTCGCTCGCTCGCTCAAAACTAGCGAGCAGAGATATGACGAAACGATGACGGCTTTTTTATGTTTAGTTAAAGGAAAGACTCGACTGTGTTGGACCTCACGTTCAATATGAAACTATCAAAATTGGTATAATTGCATTAGTAACTAATTTTTGATTGATTTTCTGAAATTAGCGCCACCTTAATGTATATACATATGAGTCTCAATGCACATGCTAATACTTACATAAAACATTTCGTAGCAAATTTTTTCGGCTGACAATTGTTGGCCTACTGCACTGTATTGTAAACGTTTTTGCCAGCGTAATTGATTCATTTCCATGCGACAACGTCTGCCACAACTCAGCGCAGCGCCATAGAATTCACTCTGGTTGTAATTGTGCGTGTCTGCCACGCCCGCAATAATTCTTGAATTGCTGGTAATCAATTTAAAATCGCAACGACAACAACTTGTTGACTAGCAGCACGTAAGCGTGCTGTTTCCTTCGTCCGCCCACTTTGCTATCACATACAACAACTTGACGGATATGTGGATTGTTCACATTAGAGTGGTTCTTACACGATTTATATCTGCGTCAAATTATAATTTCTAAATTTTTCACAATTTTGTTTTAATTGGAAACACATTGAAACGTTTGTTGTATTTAACAATTTTTATTGGAAATAAAATTTCGGAACTTTTTTTTTTCGTTATTTGCTTAAAGACAGTCCCACCCTACTTTTGCAATTTACATTCATTCATACATACACACATATATCTATACATATATACACATTAATATGCGCATATTTATAAATATTTTGGCGTGCGTGTACATATTCCAGTGCAATGTGATCAATCATCCATTGTCGATCGCTTGGCTCATTGCCCGTTCCATGTAAATGGCTAAGTGGCGACCGGCCGATTTTACATACATACATACATACAAATCAACACATACATATACACATGTGTAAAGGCATATGAACAGCTAATATTATCTAAATGCCAAGCAATTTGACAATTTGCGATTATTTTGCATTAAATAGCTGACAGTTAGCATTTTGTTTAGATCTATCATTAGTGATTTTCAAATGGTTGTTATTAGTGTTGACAGTTTCTCAAGTGTTGTGTTTAACGTGATTTGTTTCTAATCGTGAACTATTAAGCTTTGTCAGCTTTTATCTCAAATGTCATGTATTTACAGGTAGTAAATCGTTAAAGAAAGCTGACAAATTTTATATTTAGACTTGTGAAAATACTCCATTTAATTGAATATGTGAAAACGAGGCAAAGGAATATATTTGCTAATCACATTATTAGAGGAATAACAGACTTTTTAAAAACCTTGCATTATTTCTATGCATCAAAGCCTTTGATATTTTTGCATCACTAAATTGTTTATTCAGATTCCAGACATACTGGATTATAAAAATTTTATATCTTCTCTAAAGTAAATATTTCCGAATACATGCAGCTCTGCAAAGTACATTATTTGCTTTCTAAATTTAATATATATCTTCGTAATACCTTCAGTTTGGAACAACAACTTACTAAAATGAAATTTTTTTTCTAATTTAAGTAATTGTAAGAATATTGATTTAGAAGTTTTGGCCAAACCCTAATGCATTTTTTGAATTTTTCGAATTTTAATATTATCGACGTAAGTAATAATACTAAGTCGTTTGGGTTTTCCTCTTCTTATATATTAAATAGAATTGAAGCACACACACCTTATTTCTTTATTCTTTCCCAATTTATTGAACCACGATGAATCTAACTTTTAGCTAATTTTGG
Organism: Bactrocera minax; assembly: GCA_021498325.1. Classification (NCBI taxonomy): domain Eukaryota; kingdom Metazoa; phylum Arthropoda; class Insecta; order Diptera; family Tephritidae; genus Bactrocera; species Bactrocera minax. The sequence goes on from JAKEEE010000004.1 coordinate 5,792,222, forward strand.
TCTCTTGAGACAACAGCTGAGCTGATAAAGATGTCCAAACTAGTTTGAGGACATTATGACTTGTTCGATTTTCGAACTATATATTACTATATACTCAACCTTTGTGTAATTGTAATCAGAAAATGTTTTGTGCCAGCTAAGAAGCCTAAACTTTTTAAATTTACTTTTTCAATAGTAAAAAAGCTATTCCGACGGTGATATAAATATATGGCTGAGGTGCTAAAACCACTACTTAACTTCAACTATATGATAATGTCGCAGGTTGGCTCAGGAATTGAAGGGATTATTAATTCTTGTTCCTTCATTCTCTCAGTTATATTTATACACGTTTGGTTTTATTGACTGACGCTTGGTTATAAGTAAACACAAGGTTGGTCGAAGTATTTTATGTCCTATAAAGAAGCGAGTTGTTGTAATATTTTTTGTGGTATTTGTTTGGTAGCTCCAAATATGTAAAAGCATCATTGCTTTATACTAGCAACACTATCTGCCCTCGGTTCGGCAAATGTTAGAGAGTGGCGAACCGAACAACCTATGCCAGCTGTTTAAGCAGACTGGCAACACCTACGGTGAAACATAGCGCCAACAGGAGCATTGACGTTTGGTAATACAATTGTAATTAAATTTGTTGTTAATGTAATGTAAACTTTTTAATTTATAGAAGTTTATTATATAATGGCTTTTATAAATATTAAAAACAATAAGTTTGTTAAAAACAAATTTTGTATTTTAGTTTTTGAGAGATATTTTGCGATCCATTTGTAAAAGCAAAGCCTAACCGAAATCTGCAAAAACAAAACTCTAAAGCATTGAAGAAAACGGTTACTCTCTCGTTTCGAATGCAATGCGCAACTTTGTTATTGCTTTCACATGTAAATTTTGTGCCAAAGTGCAGCGCTCCAATATAGCAAGCAAAAAAAATGTGAATCAAACACGGCTTCCTTATTTCTGCTATAAAAAATTACGCTACTGTGTTAAGACTAGCTATAATTAATCGAATAGATTTACATTTCTTACTGGGTTGAGGATTTATCGGTCCGGAACCGGATGAGAGTTACTTCTCTTTTCTCAATTCTACATAATGTATTAGTTACTTAACTTTAGTAGAAACATGTAAAGATATTGCAGCTGGTCTAATATATCCTTCGATTTAGCTATAAGTAAATAGAAGCTGTGCTCTACTTATGAATTTGACACCTTTATATTTTCCTCATAGCATCAAACTATTCCTACTATCGCCAAAAAGTCTTTCTGATAATTAAAGAAATGTTTAGCTAATTCGAATGAGCAATAAAACAAACAACGAAACACTTGAGTAAGCAAACTTTTCAACTTGTACATACATACATACTTATATACACGTATTCCGTTGATTATGGCATATTGCTGGACACTTATTGTATATAAATTGCAATAGAATTGTTGAAATGCCTTTGGCGTTATGTCACACAAACAATCTATTAAACAAAAACAAAATCGTGCTGAGTAACAATTAACGCGCGTAAAAAGTACTAATATAAAATTCGTATGACGGAAACTCACTCGGTCACTTGCTATTGAATTCCAAAATTTAATATGCCAAATTAGTAGGCAACACCCAAAAATTTTCGTTTGTCAATTTAATACAATTCCGCCGATATTCAAATCACTAATTATGCTTTAAATGCTTTAAATACATTTTTATTTGCTCGTTAAACAATTATGTGTATAAAAATGTTGTGAAACTTCGCGAGCACTCGGCAGGGGAAGGTGTGTTGGCATTGAACATGTTCAGCATTAAAATTTTTATTGTTTCTATTCTAAGTATGCACACACACACACACACACACACTTTATTCTGCCTACTATTTTTTATTGCTAGCCAGTTGCAGAGTTGCTATCTTTATCTGGGATCATAAACTATGCCTCAAATATTGTCTACGAGCACGTCACAGTTTCTAGAATAAATAGTGGCGCTCTCCTAATTGAAGAATTCAATTAATTGTGTGGTTTAACTTCTGGCTAATTAACGCTATAATTGACAAACGTACTATAGAAGGAAAATTATGTCGTAAATATACCAAGAATTTTGACAACTATCAAATGATCTGAAGGGTTGAAGCTGAGGTTTTGTGCAAATGTTTAAGGTTGTTTGTGGGCATACGGTGAATACCTTAACATTTAATTGAAGGATTAGGCCAGTCTAGAGCCCTCAGAAAGGCCTAACTGTGACTATTCTGGGAGTAACGAAAAAAAATCAAATTTCTGTCTCTCAGGCTTTATCAAATATTTGAGTGTAGAAAAAAAAATGTTATTTCGACATTTTTATGCAAAATGACGCCTACTGGACCAGTCTTCGGAACCACCTTTTTCAAGAGGGCTTCTACGAGTGAGGGTGAGCTTAGAAACTCGAGTCATATAAAACAAAATAAAAAACGGGATCTTAATCTATATAAGACTAGCTAATAAAGTACGTAAGTTTTAGCTTTACGTGAATTTTTCACAAAATGGCGGACTTGTAAAATATTTATTATAAAATTCTACTTTAAGCCAAAAAAAAAAAAATCGACTTTTGGAAAATTCTAGACTGGCCTGAAAAAACTCAAACTGTCTTGAATTATTAACACGGAATTCTTGAAGTAGTATTAGAGTAAGTATGTGATAAGTGTATTAGTTACTTTAAGATCTTTCGAAACAACTGATATAAAAAGGTCCATCTGACCGTCATGCCTCTGAGGAGAGATTATATTTATTGCAAGTTATTAAAAAAAAATATGCTATATATATCGGCAAAAGCGTATCATTAGAAGGTAGAGCTTTAAAAAAGTCGTGTGGAATGATTGGTGCAGGTTATGGTTATGCAGACCGCACTATTTATATACTTTATAACATTTCAACTAAAGCTGAATGTTGTCAATTTTTTTTTCTTTATATTCGCTGAATGCACAACTTATATTTTCGATTATTTTTGGTTATTTGAGACTTCTTGTTATCACGCTAATTTTAATAGCCATTAGATAAATAGGTTGCTAGCGTCTTATATGTATGTAAATACATACAAATGAATTTTAGTAATTAGTTTATTATCAGAGCTGATTTCACTTTTAGATTGCTAGAAGTAGCACTCAATTAAAATTTAAACATTTTATAAACAAACATACATATGCAAAAATATATAATTGCAAAAAAATAATAGTAATAGTAAATTCTTAGTTTGAAGATCTGAATGCATAAATTTATTTTATAAACTATTTATATAGATATATATAAATAAATATAATAACTGCTTCATTGTTTAAAATTCTTATTGTCTGTATGTTTTAAACTTTTGCTTGAATTAACTAGAACCTTCATATGCAATTTATTGTTATCAAAAAATATGTTCCACAACAATCAATCACCGTACATCATAAACACTATCATACATACATACATACATACATGTATAAGATGTGATGAAACTGAAAGAAGAAAAAGTGTTTACTTTTACGAATTTGATTTTTATTAGCGTGTTCGATTGCGTGTTGAGTGGTTTACGCGAATTGAAATTTAACTGGAGCAGAATATAGGTCAAGTATATTTACATATGTTATACCACAGATACTACATGAAGATATGTAGGTGCATATGTACCTGAATCGTATATTGACACGCCCCGGCGCACATTTCACTCTTCGTCACCGCTCTTACATACAAATATTTTACGCATGCAACACATTTTCAATTTCAAGGCTTTCATGCATGTAATAAAATTGGACAGAATTTTCGTGAACTTGTGCTTAAACTGAAATTGTATATCCACACTATTATTATTTCAAAAGCAACAACAATAAATAATGTAAACAATAATGATTAAGTACTGATTATGTAAACAATATATAATTTTGTATTAAAAATTTTGGTATTTGAAACTTTTAGCCAAGTATAATAACTTTTTAGAGTCCCCTGACAACAGATTTGTTTTCGAAATAATTTTTCGAAAAGCGCAAAAATTTCAAAACAATATATATAATGTTCGAGATCTTCAAAAGTATACCCCAGATCCCAGCTCAGATTCAATCCTGAAATAAAGTATATAATTCAGCACTCCTTAATGAGTTTAAGCTCTGGCTCAATTCACTAAGCACTGCTGCTTTAATTCACATCTTGTTTTCGCTGAATTAGTATATAATCCATTTACCCTTTACCAAGGATCAAGTTCTGTCATTAAAATAGTTGTGGATCCATAGAAATTGGAGTTACCTACTTAATATCTTAAGCTTCCCGTGCACATAAAGTCACAGCAAACCAGCAAACCTATTGCACAGAAATTATAAAATCAAAATTTAAACGTAAAGTAGAGAAAAACTATGTGCGGACGCTACCGGACTGGATATCAAAGTCGGCCGGAAGTACAAAAATCATTTTATTGCGTATATGAGGGATTGAAGTAGTTCTAGACCAATTTCAATAATTTTTGTCACCGAACCATGTCATGTTCAAAAAAAAAAAAATGCGCAGAAATTTTCAGGAAGATATCTCACTTTTTTTCTTTTTTTATACTTGTAAATCTCAAATGCCAATTTCTGCATTTTATGGCTCAAGTGGTTAGGCAAGCTAAGAGCCCTCAAAGAAGGCGTAATTTTAACGCCATTACAGCGGATTGGACAGGGAAGACTTTTTTCACTTTTTTCACCACCAACTGAACCCTTTAGTGTAATTTAAGGCAACAAAATTTTCGATTTTTCGAAAGTTGTGAACTGACCTAGCCCCTTAATTCTGGACTGAGTTTTATCACTTTTATTTGAATAACGGCATTTTGTAGGCAATTTTTTCCAAGTGTCGGGGGGGGGGGAAGTTTAGCCATCCAGTACATGGGGCTCAGGTTCTGATGGACCTACCGACCTCTATAAATCAATTCCTTTCGTCATCCGGATCATTTTTTCATATATAACCTTATATTTATCTCGCTTAGTTCTAGGCGTTACAAACAACCGTTAGGTGAACGAAATTATTGTACTATTTGCAACATATTACGGTTGAACAAAAATAATTTATTGTGTATTTTATTGCGAACTTTTCAAAACTCCGCAAACTTTGTAGCATTGGCTAATGTTTATTGCACCTCGAAGGAATGGCAATAGAATAAATGAGCTTCGCAGATATTTATAAGCAACAACAACAACAATAAGCAAAAAAAAAAAACATCGCTCAAACGATTTGCAAGCAAGCGAAAATAAATTAATTCCAGTTTTCATTTTGATGGAATTTCATGCAACGACGTCAGCAGATAATGTAGTGTCTGCGATTCTTCTGCATCAGAAACAGCAATAGCAACAACAACAGTTGCTTTTGCTATTTACTTATTTATTGTATTTTTTGTAAGAATGATTATTAGAAAAATGCTGAAATATACCAGTATGCAAAATTAGAAAAGCAATTTTTATGAAACTGAAAGCCGCAGTGATGATAAATGAGATCATAATTATTTAAGATATTAAAGGGGCTTGCATTGGCAGCGAGGCGAGCAGGGGAAGCCTCAGGTCTAGAAACGCATATGCCAAACACCAATCGACTTCAGAAGCTAAGAAACAATTCAAATGCAAAGAAAAAAACATTTATTTTAGAAATATTTAATATTAAATAAAAATTTACATAAACAAGTTAAAGAAAAGGCAACCACTCAAAATTTTAGCAAACAAATTTGGCTACGAACATAACAATTTACATTTGTATAAAAAAAATCGGCTAATTTTCGATGCTTTATTCGCATTCACAATCAATCAAGCTATCAAAACCGTCAATTATTCAAATATTGCAGTAGTCAAACAGGTACTTGAAACAATCAACATGACACTTAGTGGGGCAGTGGGTAGCTGAGTCAATGATTTAATTGTTGTATTTTCAAAAAATTTTTGATTTGCAATTTTTATTCTAAAAAACACGAATTCGTGAGTCCGCACGCCAACTCATAATGCTAATACAAGTTTACTAATGCCAATCAAAGATTGATCTTTTTAATCAGTAAATAATGTCCCAAATTAATTTAAATATTTAAAGTTATTATTATAATTATTTACACTTTTATATTCTAAGGACTTGTTGCAGAAGTGAATAATATTTTTGTTGATCTCACACTCGTAACATCTTAAACTGATTGAAAAAGGTATATTTATTGTTATTATATATACCGAAGTCATCAGAATGCCGGTCGAATCCATTTCACGATGTCTGTCTGTCGGTCATTCGGACTCTGTATTTGCAACTCGAAGTTAGTTACATATCATCATGAAACGTAACATGCTTCTTTTTTAATTTACACTCTGAGGATGTTTCTTTTACAGATGAAGAATCGGGTGCCACGCCCATAAAATGCCGTTGCGAACAAATATAAAAAGCTATAAGAGTCACCATTTAAGCTGTGTAACTCAAATTTTGTGTAGTGTTTACTGGATAGTGTAGCGTATTGGAAAGATCCTTCAAACGTTTCTGTTTTAAAATTAGACTATGGTCCTAGCCCAGTCTACTATTAAATGAAATTTCCTATCTGACAAACTATTCAAACAATTTTATCCAATTTGGTACATGATGGTACAATGAAGCCTCATTAGTTCGAATAAGTCAAGCGTACTTTAATAAAAGTGGTTTCTTTATACTACTAGTGTTCAAATACATATATCGAAATCAAAACTTTATGTTTCAGATTTGTCCAACTTCATATATAATAAAATTTTTCTCTTTCCTTTGGCTAAGTTTTCCCTCTTTTTTAAAGTAATATATGATATAACCATTAGTGTTTATAAGAAATTAGAGTAAAGGAAAAGGTAAACAGTTAAAAAATATATATAAAATGTGTTTAACGAAACGATAATAATTTTTCCACATTTTTTTTTTTATTTTGCCAAAATATCAAGCAATGAACATTTTTTACAAATAGTTTACATGACGTAATATGTTTCAAAAAATAAAAACAAAAGATTTTTGACCCTCGTTTAAGTGTTTTGTATGACAACATGACCCAAATAAGTTTTTAAATATTTAGCAAATTTTATTTGATGACGTCAATGGCGTGTTAGTCGAGCTCTAGCAGTTCCTAGGTACATGTAAATATTGTTAGTAAACATGCATTTAGTAAAGTTGCTATTATACTCTTACATATTAACACATACATACAAAAGTATACCTGTATACATTTATAATTAGGTACCAAAGCTTATTTCTAACTAATAAGGAAAAAATTTATTCTTTTTTCAATTTCTTTTTAAAGTTCACTGAATCACCACTAGGTACATACATACATACTTCATATGCATGCTATTTCCAAAAAAAAAAAATTTTCGCATCGATTACAATGACGTCGTTCAACTTTAATAGTCATAAATCTTAGAAATTCCCAACATCAAAGGGGTGTAAATATATATACGCATGTATTCGTCACCCAGAAACTGTGATAGCCATACATAAACATGAAAGCGTTATTGATAAGCGCTTTGAAAATGTTTCTCATTTATTAATCCTAAGTAAAACGTCCTAAGTAAAAGATTTATTAATTCTAAGTAAATCCTAAGCAATTTAGTTGATATAACATGTGGAACAGTTAAAGCATAAACAGCTTTTTATGCAAGTTAAATGTTTGTGGAATATTAAAAAATGTGAAAATATTTTAATACCCTAAGCAAAGGAATTTTTACTACACTTAATTACTTAATTGTGTTGTTTGTTTTATTTTTAGTCTAATTGTTGTGGAAATTCAATGATTCCTTTTTTTATTTTTTGAAAACATATTTTTTTCATAAAGGAACTCACTAAAATATATGTAGAAAACAAAATTCTAGTCGAATATTAATAAAATTATGTAATAGTCACTCTAATTAATTATACATATCTAATAAAATACCTTACAAATAACCGTTATCTACTTCGTTATTAACAACTCACCGCTCACTGATGTGCTTATTAGTTACATAAGGTATTAATTGCAGTGAAAAGTTTTCATTCATTGCTAGCGCCATCTTCAGAAGTTGTAATTTCAAGTAATCGTTTTTTATAGTAAAAACTTCCAAGTAATTGTTAACATTTTTGATTGCATTATATGACGCTCACAATGTTATAAAATTCAACCACATAAGGGCAAATACATAAGGGCAAACTAAAAACTCAGCACTTACATCGAAATATCGAGTTAAATTATTGTGTGTTGAAGCAATTCATGAGACACTATTTGCATATATACTTTTATATTTTTACTAATGATGACATTCATCAAACATTTTTTCGAATAATCAAATATATATGTATATGTATAAAATCAGTGCTCGCTTAGAATTCAGCGAAAAAATTCCAAAAATTATAAAAATATGTCATAAAAACAATAAGTTCGTTACACGCATAACTAATTGTAATTAAAAAGAGGTGAGAAGAGAGCGTTGCTTTGCTTATTCATCTAGCTTGGCGCTTAATAGTCTATTTGCGCTTACAGGTGTGCCATCCCCAAACGCTTACTCAATCTAATTTGTGAAGCTCAATTGGCTTTGTTTGCGGTAAAGAAGAAATTTTATCGTTTTTTTTTGCAATAACTGTTAATACCCAAAAGCTAATAATTTACGATTTATAGCCAATGAGTAGTATTTGCGGAATTATTAATTTTATGTTATGAAAAAAATTACAAAAAAAAAGAGAAACAAATAAAAAGCGTAAAATAAAGAAAAAAATATAAAAAAAAAACTTTTTTTCTTCACCTTATTTGGGGTGCGAACCTGCGCATTCATTTTCATACCGTTGAGCTCAGAAACTCATATACGTTTATATAAATACATGTGAGTCAGCGATAACAACTCTGTGCTCTAACATATCTCTCCGACATTCGCGCTCTGCTAACATAACAAATCTTAACTACCAGCGTATGTTAATATACTCTTTTGCATTTAACATTGTTTACTCATTTCCGATCGCTAATAAGTGGCACACAATTGTTCACATCTTTTATGTAATTTTTTATTTTTTGTTACAATTTGCTTTTCACTTTTTCTGCCAAACATTTCTGTTACTCATGCACACACGTATCTGTATCTTTGTATGTATGTATGTATGTATGGCGGTGTATTTTAGTTGAGTGGGGCGCGTTTGCATTAGTTTGCGTTTTGAATTTACTTTGCGCCAACTTTTCTTGCGCTGCAAATTTGCTACTGAATTCAGTTGATATCGAGCCGCGATCGCAGTTGGTACGCGAAAAATTTGAGGACTCGCGAAATATAATTTTTAAATAAAAATTTGAACATAAAAAAAAATCTTGTTTGGCGCGTATAACAAAATATAATAAAAATACATTTATACATAAGTGAATTCGAAACAGAGTTATTTATTGAAAGAACTTGTGATAATACGAATATTAAAACATTTTTAAAAAATTTGGAAAAAGTTAGTATTAATGGTGACTGCACTAAATATTAAAAAAACAGATTAAATATTGTATAGAAGAGTTTATGTGTTGCCGCAGTACAGCTTGGTGTACTAAAAGTTTTGTTTGAAAATATTTTCATTTTAAAACTAACTAAAAGCTGTATGTTGTTTATTGGTATATATGAATGTACATAAATTGTAAATAAGACAGTGCCTGGAAATATTTGAAAAGGGAATCAAAACAATATACAATTAATACAAGTATTTCACATTTAATTATAGTGTTTTTTAATTTATTTAAAATTTAAGAAAAATATTTAATTTCTTTAATAAATTAATTTATTAATTTAGCTTATTTAATAAATATTGTTTCATTTTAAATTAGTTAATAGACAAAATTTCAATTCAAAAGAATTAAAATTTTTTTTAGACATTTCGAACACTTTTTAACGGTTCTATGATAATTCGGTCTAAACTTTATATTAAAATAGTGAGTTTTTTCGTTACTTTCCTGAACATAGTGAAACTCCTGCATATCTATGTTCACAAAATAGAAACTTTTCCAACGCAAACTCTAAATATTAAAAAAAAAAGAAACAAGGAATCAAAAATTTATATCCTCTAATCTCGGCGTTTTTATTCAAGTTTCGTATATCAGAAATTTTTTGAGTACAAAATAAAAAGGAGAAATTTTACTGACTTCAAATGTCAAATTTTTGTATTCATGTTTCAAGTATAAATATGAAATTAAGTTCCATATGTTTGTCTAAGGCTAGAAGGTAGTCCAATTTTGTTTTCGTCTAGTTGAAAACATGCATAAGTATGTACAGTATCTGGTCATTGGATTATGAATGATAGCCTTTTGTTTACTAAAGAGTGCTAATTCTTCTTCTGTGAAGATTCTTCTGTGAATTCTTCTTCTTCAAATTATTTATTATATTTTTTATATTATATCAATTATTATATTAGACAAATATCTTTCAAGTTGATTTTTTTTTCAAATTTACTCATTTTTACTAAGATTTTCAGATTTTTTCCCATTTTTGAAAGTTATGTAAAATTATTAATATAAGCCTTACCGTACACCAAATTTAAAAAAATTGCAGTTTTTGTAGTATAGACTCAAAATAATGTCGAATTTCAGGTCGAGCATATATTAAGAAGTGTACAAAAAAGTTATTGCCGAGAAAAAATATATTTTATCACTTAATCGAAATAAGGAAACAACACTTGTTTTTAAATAGTTGAAATTGTAAAAGTAAGCTCAGAAATGGCAAAAAAAAAAATAAAAAATAAATAAATGAATGGAACTTTCGGTTTGTCCCTTCATTCATAAGTCAATGGCTGCATACTGTAGTACAGACATACACGACAATAAACCCGATAATTCTGCTTGGTCAACAAAGAATTGTAATAAAATTCTGCATAAATATTTACATACATACATACATACATTTAAATATGAGACAGAGAATGCTATTACAGCAATACATACAAACAATATACAAAGTGTTGCCCCTGACATTGCATTACAACATGTTTTTGGCAACTAAATCGCTCACAACGGCAATAATTATATTAAATCTATTAATTCGCATATTTCATATGCAATACAAACATACGGAAAAACTGTGTGCATATGTATGAACGTGCAGCTGAGTCAAATAAAAGATCATTGGCCCTAGAGGTGTAACCGTATCAATACTGTGAGCAAAAAAATTACAAAAATACAAACGAAAGTATGAAAACATTGGCAACAGTGTCGACATAAACATTTGAACCACAACAAAGCAAAATTTTTAAACGTTGAAAAATATAATTAGTTTCTTCGAAAAGTAATATTGAACTGGAATATTTTCATTTTTAATGGACTGTGAAATTGAAATATTTTGTAAGCGCTTTGTTTTTGGAAATCTATTATGGTTCCTCGAAATGTTTGAACGCCCATAATGAGACAATGTCATTCAAACGAAAATCCAAATTTGCAAATTATATGTCAATTCTTTGATCTTTAATACAATTCAAATATAATAGCTGAGCAAGCAGGGAATTCAAGTAAATAATATAAATAAATGAAAGCAAAATAAATTATTTCAAGTAAATAATATTGCAAATATTTCATTTTATTGGCAATCTGCAGCGTTGCAAGTACCAAAGGTCGCTTTCAATATATTAAGCATACATTTTTTGTTACGTAGTCACTTAATTGCAATTAAAAATTTTATATATTTAAATTTTTTGCACAATTTGACAACAGCAATAATTTAAGAAGGAATCTTTTTTTTACAATTTTGTTTATTATTGCCATTAAAATATGATTATTGGACACTTTATTATAACATATGGAGAAAAGACTGAAATTAAGCAGTCTGCAGAGCATTATGTTCTATTAATTAATTAATTTTTTAAAATCAAAGAGTTAAAAAATATAAATAATAATGAAAATACTTCTAGAGCGATTATTAAGTTAATTATTAAAACAGCAAAATATTTCTTCTCTTAGCCTGCATTGTCAAATAGTATTAATTTTTAATCGGTTTTCAACATTTTTAAAATAAATCAGCTTAATAATTATAAAATGTATTCATATTAGAGTTTTTTACATTATATGTTTAAATAGAAATATTTAAATTTAAAATACTTTATGAAACAAATATTTGCCCAATTTTTTAACGCATTTCTCCGATTTCTCCAAGTTTAGGGAATTTTACCTTTCTCAACTCTATTTAAGTAACGTGTTGAATAGGATCGCTTAACTCAATTTTGCCAGAGCAGATTTTGGTGTCTAATATCATGTCTTTTAGCTTTAGTAGTACATATTATATATATAGTTTAATTATAAGTTTGTTGAAATATTAATTTAATAAACTTCTGTGTTGAGTTTTTTGTGCTCGAGGAGCAAATTTTTAACAACACGCTGATTATGTGTTAGTTTGATTTATGCCCTCATGCTTAACTAGCGGAAATATTGTTTCTAAATACTAATCAATAGAAAATTAAGTTATTTATTTTAATATTTTTCGAGCAGATCACACTCATCTTCTAATAATCTTGTAATAAATAATATAAAGGGGTATAAAATTATGACGAAAACTTTCGCCCTCGAGAAGTCAGCCATTTACTGAATTACATATCTATTTTTGAGTTACATATGTATTCTATTTCAAAATACTGTTTTGATCCACTTAATACCGTCATTAAGCGGAATTTACTGAGAGTAATGTTTTATCACTTAATGCTGATGATATTAATTTGCTTTTTATCTTTATGATTGCAATTAATGCACGAAATCATTATTATAATTCATTATCTATTAAATTATATGAGTGATAAGCAAGAATTTCACGGTCGATGATACGCTGTTGCAGTTATAACTACAACTGCAATGGAATATCTAATAAGTAACTACATATTTGTAAAAAATGAAATATTATAATATTATTGCTGATATATGCATATAAAATATTTGTTATGGAAAACTTGAAATTTTTTTACGATGGGAAAATGTAATATTAAGAGTTCTTAAACCAACAATTTCGATAAAATAAATATTTATATTTAATTATTACTTAAATTACCAAAAACGTTTAATTTAATTTGTTAGAAATTTCATTCAGTTAATTCTAGTTCCCAACATGTTTTAGTAGTCTATAGTAGTAGTACACTAAAAGTCTTCGTAAGTACCAACCTCTCTTCAATGAGAAATCGAAGTTTCATCACGAATTTGGCAAACGAATCACGCCTGTAATAATGTGGCAAACAAAAAGAAAGTGCAATAAAAATAGCGTCAAACAATGAAAATTAAAACTAAAAAATTGAAATAAAACTACTAAACAGCACCTCACATAAATATGTACATACGCATGGATGTGCCAAATAAAGCACAGATTTGGCAATGGCTCCTTTCTGTTGTCGCAATGAAGGGTTCAGATATATAAATATAAAATAAAAATAAAAAAAATAAAATTAAATAAAAATTAAAATAAAAATTTATTAAAAATTATAATAATATTAAAAATTAAATAAAAGAATGGAAATTAAAAATTAATATTAAAAATAGATTTGAGTTTTATATTTTTAATGTTATTATAATTTTTAATAAATTTAATTTTTAATAAATTATAATTTTTATGTAATTTCTAGATATTCGGAATTGAATTTATCAAAAGCATATGTGCATTAAATATATGCTACTTTATAACAATTTTGTCATAATTTGAAGTTTCTATTTTCAGGTTTGTTTAGATAATAAGCAACGCTGAATTTCGCATAAAATTTTCATAAAATAATTCAAATCATCCTAATTGACTTAAGTCGACTTAAGATAGCTTAACATGAGGTCGCCATATAAATATACCATTCCACAAATTTTCTTCGCTATAAAAGTGTTCTTGTATAAAAGTCACTAAAATATTAAATTTATTTCATTTTTATATTTATCTACGTTAATTCCGTTATTTACCAGCAATAAATATATGCTGTGCTAATCCGCTAGCGATGACTTTCTATTCGCTAGAGCGACAATAATTTGTTATTTTTTTAGATTTATTAGAAGCACACATTAGCTATTTAATGCTATGTTTAAATTAGTCGCTGACGCTTAGTCGAGATGTCGAGTGGACAAATGCATGACTCAAATATTATTTTCAAAACAACGGGTTTTCTACATAACTAGAATAGTTGAATTTTAAAAATCGCATAAAAAGCAAAAAATGTAATAGCAATAAACAAACACATAAATTATGTAATCATACATATGTATGTAAAATATTATATTTTAGCTGTAGTATAGTTATATGTAAAATTCAAAACTTATTCAGTTGATTAGAGCGTTGTTGCGCGTGCGCAAATGCAACCACTGATGCTATGTTACTGATCGGGTTTGTTAGATTTTTTAAATATTACATTTTTTATTGATTCTTTTATATAAAATTTTTGTTTTTCTCATTCCCGTTACTTTTTGCTAGCCAGCAATGTTGTCGCACAGCTTCTGCGTTTTAGCTAATTTCATATAAAATTCTTTGCTTATCTACGCAGTGTAAATCATGCAAATTAATCTCTTTCCAATTAACTCTTAGTTCGTTATAAATCGAATAATTCATGAAGATAATTTCTTATGCCAAAACAAATATATATATATTTTTCGCTTAAAATACATACATTTCAGCACAAACATGTTTATCGCTGCTCACAAATGCTGACATCATTTTTGCGCGGAAGGGTTCCGGGACACCTTGTTTTGTTTGTTTGAACTTCAGCTTCAGTGCTCTTCGGCAAAATGAAGAAACTACATAGTTTCAAAGAATCATAAACCACATTGAACCTTTGAGTCTTGAAACATATCCAAAGAATAATAAGTATCCAATTCAAAAACTGTTGACAAAAGCGAAAACTAAACTAAAAAAAACAAAAAAAAAACAAAAAAAAACAAAAAAAAAAAACAAAAAAAAAGAAAAAACAAAACAAACAAACTTTTTTGTGCCATTTTAATTAATCGATTTTCTGTGCACGCCAGTTCCCTTTCTCAGTGCTTCTACGCTTCCCTTTGATTGCGAATTTTTCGAAACACTTTTTATCTGTCATCTAGGCAAGCAATCAGTGCGTGGCGATGTGCTCTGCAGCTACCTAGCTGTGTATGTTTGTTTGCATGTGCAAATGCGACTTACAGGCAGACAAAACAAAATCAATAATATGGTTACTGAATCGACGAAACATTGCTTTCATTAGCTACTCAAGCGTATGCTCATATATAATACAATACGAAAGTGTGTGTGTGTGTGTGTGTGTGTGTGTAGCGCTTATGTGCTTTCGCATAATCTGGTTAGTAGACAAAATGCGATCTATTGCTAATGCTGATCGCATTAAGAACATTTGATTTTGCGTTTTTTATTCTTTCGTTTGCAATTTTGTGAGCGTATGACAACAACACTGTCATCTTACTTACTTAACCGGTTTGCTTTCCACGCCACTTGGACTGTTTTTGACATTACCCACGCATAGGCGCAAACTACTTCGATCAGCTGTTTTGCTATTATTTTCATTATAAACAATTTTTTTTTTTACTTGTTGGCGCTAGAGAAAATACACACAATTTCGTTTTATCTCTCGGATCTCGTTTTAGTTTATTATGCGGAAACCATTATTATTCTAAGTAATATAAGATTTTTTCATGAAACACATCTTTCCACTTTACTAATTGAATGTATTGATTGTTTCATTATAAATATTTATGAAAATTAAAGCGCCAGTTAGCTTAGCAAAATTTGTACGAGGTTGTCGGGGCGTATGAGCAACATTCAGCTTCTACCGTCAGCAAAGGTTCGGCGAGGAGAGAGGAATATTTTTAATTTTTTATCAATACTTTAAAATTAAAATTATTTGTTTTTCTTTTTTTTTGTTAATAAATCTGATTTTAATCTTGTAGTACTTGAATTCAAAGTCAAACACACGCGTTTAACACCACTTTTTGGATTAATAGCTGACTTTAAAGTCATTAAAAGTATTATATTCCGTTTCTACAAAATTTTACAGTTTTAGTGGAGAGTCTGTGGTCCCATTTTACTAAGAAACTGTTGACACTCTACTGTTGACGTCACTATATCAATGTGCTCTAAATTTGTCGATTGGTTGAGAACAATGTTGCTGTAAACATTAATAGACCAAATAGGGAACTATAAGTTAGCCATGTATATGCTAGTTCCTTAGGGAAACCGTCCAAACATTTGAATTTAATGTTAAAAAAGTTAAAGTACCTATTATTTTGGGTTCCTATATTTTGAATATTATTGCTTAAAAATTTTAATTTAAAATAAAAAGTTTTTTAAATAACATGTTTTTGTTTTCGTAATCATTAAATTATTAATTCGTAATTATTTTTGTTTTCAAACGTAATTCTCACCTAATTTTCTAAAAAAAATGTAATTGATGTAAAAGAAGTTTAAATACTTAATATTGAGTACCAAGTACTAAGTACTTACTAAGTAATCAAAATTTAATTTAAATTTGAAATTTTTTAAAAATATTAATAATTGCTTTTGTTTTTGTAATAATTAAATATTATATTATATTATTAATTTTATTAATATTTTAATATATATATGCATATATAATATACATTTATTACTTTTTACTTGCACAAAAATATTGAAATTCCTTTTTTTTTTTGTTTTTTGTTTTTTAAATGAGTTCTTTAAAATTAATTTTGCTTTTATCAAAGTAATTACACCCACCATTACATTTCATTTTCAATTCTATCCAAGTATCACAAGTTATCATTTTTCACAATCCAGCAGCAGCCTACAAAATAAACAAATGCAGATAATACAGAATTTGAAATCTCAAAAGAATACAGCAAACTGCAATAATTTCAAAATAAAAATGCACACACAGATTCTTTTGTATTCATGAATATAAATATATGCATGTTTAGTAACCCCTCGACGTCGCAAAAGCGCAAAAATTGCCGCCAATGTGTCTGCTGTCAACAAACGCAACTCAACACAATGAAGAAGAAAATAAATAAATAAATAAATACCTACAAGCCAACAAGACAGAAGAAAAAAAACCAGAAAATAAATAACAAATAAATGAGCGATTAAATGCGGTCACGAAAATAGGAAATAAAATCTTATCAGCAATGCAAAAAGTAGACCTATGTATATAAGTATTATATGCTATATAAGTGTTTATGTACAAATGATGAAAATGCAATTAAAAATGGTAAAAAAACTAAAAAGTGTGGTAAAAAAGTAAAATCAAGCACTTCTAGTAAAGACTTTTTTGATATCTACTTTTTGTATGTACTGTAAAATTTTTTTTCTTATTGCTAAAATGAAAGTGAAACTTACAAATATAATATGTATCTAGCTAATAAGAAATGGCGTAGCAAAACAGTTACTGCGCTCATTTGTCTTTGAAGGGCACCAGCGTCAACAACCAATACTTCTATACCGGCGCACACCTTTACAATAAGAAAGATAATGAATGTAAATAGAATGTATGGATATGTGCTTACAAATATGTGCTTAGCTCTGTGTGAATTACTCTTTATTTTTTATAACGCGGGTGCAACCTGTTGTACGGAGTACATACATATTTACATATTTACATATGTCAAGATTATAATTTTTCATATTTTTAAAAGAAGGCATGATGAACTTCAACTTACTGAAAATATTATATTGTTATTATTGAAGGTTTAGGCCAGTTTAGAGGCTACAAAGCAGACCGAACTTTGACAATTCATTCTGGGAGTAGGGAAGAAGAAATCGAATAGAGTCTTTCTTTCAGGTTTTTTAAACATTTATTTGAGTGCAAAGAAATTTATATTGACATTATATTCACCATTTAGAGCAATTTTTTTTACAAAATGGCGACTGGTAAAGAAAAAGGTAAACTTTTTTTTAACGAAAATATGGTTTATAAAAAATGTTTCAACAATAACGGAAAAATATAAATCTAAAAAATCTCTAAAAGGGACGATAGATAATATTACTGTGTAGCTACAGTGAAAATTTCGAGTGTATACCTGTGATAGTCTCCGCATACCTCCGAATATCATAGCCCGACTTGATGAATTCAATTTCGAGAAAAATGCGCTCAAACTTTAAACGTACTGATCTGACTGGCTCGAATGCTTCGACATCGCAACATATATACTATCAATTGAATATACGTCTTAGAACCCTAATGCGTAGTTTAAGCAGAAAAAAGATAAAATCAGTAATAGGATAATCGAAGAGCCTAACCTGTTTTAAAGGTTTTACTACCTGCTTCCCAGCATATGTTGTTACTCAAAGCTAGCTGAACCTTCTTCATGTAAAGAGCCACCAAGGCCATTAAACTGTTCTAATTATTCTAAGCTAAGGTTTGGTTTATTGCTACATTGTTGGATGTTTATGTTCATTAAAAGTTTTAAATTGCCACTGAACGGCTGATAGATTTCATTTAGAGATATCCCCTACCAAAATTAACCGTTAAATATACCATTTAGATATACTAAGTGTTTCTTTAATTTTAGACTTCTTCTTAACTACGATTTGAACCTGCTATTTACAAGTTAGTATTTATGAATCCCATGCACTTATCTCTCTCGGCGATGGGTAGAGTTATATTCGTAATCGGCAAGAAAAAGGAAAACAAAAAAAATTAAATGCGATAGTTAAAAAGCTTTATCATAAAAAATACATAAAATGTGAGTGACAATTCTGTTCGATTCCAACAGAACTCAGTTCTTCCTTAGTAGCCTTAATTTATTTTTTTTTTCTGTTTCTGTTTCCTTAGGGAGTACCTTCTCTTTGTTTCCACCTATTTTTTTTTAATTGTTCTCGCATGTAAAAAGCTGAGCTACAGCGAAGATTACAACAAGAATAACAACAATTGTGGGTAAATAATGAAAAGAAAAGATTATAAAGTTGCTGTTTTCTATAAGCACTAAATATATACATATGTACATATATAGATTTGCGAAATGAGCACACTCAGCAGCGGAATTGGGTTAACAGTAATAATAAAGTAGAATAAATAAATAATAAATTAAATAGTGAATTAAGTACGCTGGGTCAATGAATTATATGCAAACACATAAATAAGCTACATATATGTATGTATACTAGATCTTACAAAAACAAATTATTTTGCATCCATATTAACTTGTTTATCCTCAACTCAACTTAATTCCAAATATTTATTCACTGATTTTAATTTTCGCTTTCGCTTTCTCCTTCTCTTTCTCGTTCTCTTTGCAGCCGGTCGACAAATTGTTGAAATATGAATCGTATATTTGGTAAGGCGACCACGGCCATGAGGTTGCTCACTGCCATCACACTACTCGGCGCAGTAGTAGCCTACGATAACACATTAGAATTAGACTATCCTGGTCCTTATTGTGCTGCGAAGAATCTTTGTTGTAAAAACAGGGAAGATGGTTGTGCCATGCCAATTTCAAGTAAGTTCCTCCATTTACTATATTTAAATATGCTGATTAAGGCCTGAGATAGAGAATAGATGTGTAAATTGTCAGAGGAAGTTATATTTATATAACAAGTATGTGTGTATATGGAGCCAGTGGACGTTCAAAGGATGTTCGAGAAAAAAAGATCGACATAGCTGTCATTTTAAAGATAACTAAAGAAAGTGTTGGACACATCGTTCTCAAACGTTTGGGTATACTAACGCTTTGTGCAAAATGGGTGTCGTCCGAGCTGACAATCGACCGATTCAGCGTGTTACAGATCTTTGAAAACGCTGACGAAATGGCGTGAATTATGCTTCAAATTTTTTACGGCGCTACCATATTCTTCGGATTTACTCTCCAGTACTTTTTTTTTACCCGTTCTCAGACCATAAGAGAATCTTCGCTGAAAATAAATTATCGTAACTGAGGCTTATTTTGAAAGAAAAAGACCAATCGTACTAGAGAAATAATATCCCTATCAAGGTCTCTATAGTTCACGTATCACCTTCTCTCTAAGGGGCTTCTATATGAAATCTACTTGTTAGTGCGTCGTTATACGTCATTAAAAATTGCTAAGGTCACGGCATAAACTTGTGAGACACCGAACGGCACTACCAGGCTGTATTGAGCAGAAAGTTCGTTGTTCGCAATGTTTTATTTTGCGGCTTCAAAAGTAGTAGAACACATTTTTAACTTTACTTAATGTTTGATTTGTCTAACCAACAGCCACACTCTGCTATTGCGATGAGTTCTGTGATCGCGATCGTTCCGCCGATTGCTGTCCCGATTATCATTCATTCTGTTTGGGTGCACCGCGTCCGATAATTCGTTGCTACCACAATGGCATCTACTTTAGCAAATACAATAGCACAATGGATAACTGCAATGAGTGCCGTTGCCTGGACGGTGGAAGAGTCGAGTGCGATCGTGATCTCTGCCTAACCGATGACAATTTAGTGAACAACGTAAACTCTATACGTCAGTTAGGTTGGTCGGCGCGTAAATATGGCGAATGGTGGGGCCGCAAATACGCGGAGGGTCTGACATTGCGTCTGGGCACAATGGAACCTACGTTCCGC
This sequence comes from Bactrocera minax, assembly GCA_021498325.1. Lineage (NCBI taxonomy): Eukaryota > Metazoa > Arthropoda > Insecta > Diptera > Tephritidae > Bactrocera > Bactrocera minax. The sequence continues at coordinate 5,812,613 of JAKEEE010000004.1, forward strand.
GTCAAAGCGATGACACGCTTAAGCAATAAGGCGAGTGCTTTGCCACATCAATTCAATGCCGTGGATCGTTGGAGTAGTTATGTAAGCGATGTGCCAGATCAAGGTGGGTTATCGAGTTGCCGAAAAGCGGTGGCATATTCATTTATTGGCAACATTTTAAACACCAATTTCATTTGCAGGCTGGTGCGGCTCATCGTGGGTGCTGTCAACAACATCGGTCGCTTCGGATCGTTTTGCCATTCAATCGCAGGGTAAAGAAGTCGTGCAGCTATCGCCACAAAACATTTTGTCGTGCACACGCAGACAACAGGGTTGCAACGGTGGTCACTTGGATGCCGCCTGGCGTTTCCTACATAAACAGGGGTAAGTTCTTAGTCTATTTAAACCGTAAAATGATTCCCGCTGTACCGACAATAATTCCATTTGACATGCAGTGTCTTGTCAGAAGAGTGCTACCCATACACTGCACGTCGTGACGTGTGCAAAATAAGCCATGGTTCCCGTCGTTTATTGAGCTCGTACGGCTGTCGCCCCAAAACGCGTACCGATCGCGACGAATTCTACACAGTGGGTCCAGCATATTCGCTGAACAATGAAACCGATATTATGGCCGAAATCTTCCATTCGGGCCCCGTGCAGGCGACCATGCGCATTTATCGTGATTTCTTCGCCTATTCGGGCGGCGTCTACCGACATACCGCGGCCAGTCGCAGCAGTCCGACTGGTTTCCACTCGGTTAAATTGGTCGGTTGGGGTGAGGAGCATGACGGCGTCAAGTATTGGGTAAGTTTTTGCTTTTTTGCTTAATTTAAAAGAAAAAAAAAATCGTTTTTCGCGCAGTAAACTCTAAATAAAAAGAAACATTTTAACTTTTCTTGAAATCGCTCATGGTAGATTGCCGCCAACTCCTGGGGACCCTGGTGGGGTGAACACGGCTACTTCCGCATTGCGCGCGGCAACAACGAATGCGGCATTGAGGAGTACGTCCTCGCCGCTTGGCCAAATGTTTACAACTACTTTAAAACCGCTTGAAGCGTGTGGGTGCCACGTAGCGTGATCGCGTGAGAAATGCCAACAAAGAAAGAATAATCTCGTGAAATTTTCCAATTACACTTTAATTGCTAATTAAACACTAAAAAATATGGAAGCATAAAGCTCAAGCAAATTTTTTTTTTTTTTTTTTTAAACTACATTAAAAGAAAACAAAAGATAATTAGAATTGAAAGTGACAGTTTGGTTTTGTTTAGCTGCAGAGCTTTAGTCGCTCACTGTAGAGTTAAGAAGAAAACTCTAACGGTATTCAAAACTTTTTTAGTTCTAAGTAAATTTAGCAACTGCAACTTTTTTTGTGATTGAAAATATATATATTTACATATTTTTAACCATTCGTGCCTTATATAGTTAAAGAGCAAATATTCATTGTTTTGCTTTTTCTTTTAATTTTGCTGAAAGATCGCTTCTCACATTTTGAAATGTTTAATTTTTAGCTTCGACTGCTCGTATATATTTTTGTTTACAATAAGTAATTTTAATATTTCTTTTTTATATAAAAAATTAACTTTAATTTGCTTGAACATTTTTTTTTTTATTGTTTATTTATTTTTTTTATTATTATTAATTTTTCTTTTAAAATTATTAAATTTTCTGTTAATATTTATTTATAATTAAACTGCCCGGCAACTTTGTGAGACCAAAAATGAACGCAAACGAACACTGCATAAATGAATAAATGAACACCAAACACCAATTATCAAAAAAAAGTGGTCAACTTACTCCACTGCCAATAACTGCGTAATCTTTATGTATGTATGTAGTTTTAAAGCATTAAACAATTGTTTAATTATAATTACATATTACATTAAGTATTTTTTATTTTTTGTTTTCAATTAATTTTAGTTTCAGTGAAATTTACTGCGTAGCAACTTTTGGAAAATTATTGTAATTTTAATTATAATGGTTTATTGAATAATTTTGCAATTAATTAATATTTAAGTTAATTATAAAATTTATTTTAAACGCTACACACACTATACTTTAATAAAAAATACTTATATGTGTATATTTTCAAATATTTGTGTTTTCCGTATAAAATAGTGTGTACAAATGTGCTCATTGTAATTGCAAGCCACAGCTTTAAGAGAATATTAATGCTATAAATATAACTACAATATTAATAAAAAAATAATAATAAAAAGAAAAGAAATTGACGAGTATTTAATGTGAAGAAAGAACTCGCTTGAGTAGGCATAAGCTGTACTTGATTTTTTGGCGGTTTTGAGTTAATAGGTTTATTAGAAAAGCAGCTGCTGGGCAGACACTCAGTGATTAACTATTTAAAAAATATAATAATTTTTTCAGAGGCCAATCTAATAAAAAAATATTTTTTTTGGTTGTTTTAAAAGTATTTTTTAGATGTTTTGAAAATATATTTTTTCTTTTATTTTATATTTGAAAACACACCAGTTTTCGGATTTTTGGTTCTACTAATAACAATTATTTTACCTAAAATTTTGAAATAACAAAGAAAATAAATTAGTAATAAAAAATTGGTTTTCAGCGAAAAAGTTAAAATATAAAAAAAAAATTTTTGTGTCGGAGTAATATAAACAAATTAAATGTATTATTTTGTTTTATTAAAAGTGGTTAACATTGATCACTAAAAAATAAGTAAATAAATAAGTAAAGTAAATAAGTATATAAGTAAAAACTAATTCAAAATAATTTTATTATTTTTTTTTAATTTAAAACTTTAGAGACTTCCATTATTACAAAAACACATTTTCAGTTCTTATACGAAATATTCAATAAATAAAAGCTTTGTAATTAACACAAAATTTTTAATAATTTTGTTAATTATTAACAATGAATAATGAAGTCCTGTTTTTTTCTCAGTGTACTTCTCACGCGAAGTTTGACAATTTGTCCGCAACCACTTGCCTCACAAAATACCAGGCGAACAGCACGCACCAGTAAGCAACTGCAATCCCGAACCATTTGCTAATTTACACATATACACTTGTGACACATGCATGGGCACCTGGGCGACTAGTGTATAGCGGCACCGTAAACTGAGTTGTGATTGGTGGATGGCTGTGTGTGCCTGGGCGGTAGTATGTTAAATCAGCGATCATTTGACGGGCACAGTGAGGGCAAATAGATTGCGCCACACTTGCATGAAAACTTTGAGAAAATGAGTTTAAGCAATTTTAGCGTGATTTTCGCAAAAACTTTTGGCGATATTTTATGTTTTATTAATTATAAAACATTTAAATAATTTAAAAAAATGTGTTTACTTACCAATTTTATTCCATTTAAAGAAAAACATATAAATAAATTTTTTTTTCTAAAACTTTGTTATCTCAATATTTATTTTGCCATTACTAAGAATTTATCATAATCAGCAAATATCTCTTTTAAACACTCATTTTAGCGTATCTACTTTATTTTTGTTTTTTTTTTAGTTTTTAGTTTTTAGTTTTTTTAAATCATATTGACATTATGAGTGGGTAGTTGGTGCGCGCCTGCAGCACTCTTACTCTTACTAACCAAAAAGTATTGTTGCTCCGCTTTTGCATAATAAATATTGCATTTTTTCTAGTATTTTTAATTTTTATGTCCATTGCTTTCTTTTTTCCCAATATAGTTAATACTAATTAAAAACATAATGCTCCCAAGCATGTTTTTTTTTGCATTTAAAACAAAACATTGCGTAGTGTTGTGGAGTTGAAATGCCACATATGAAATAAACAGATGTTTATAGAAATTTATAAATTGAGAACAAATGGGCGTAATTTTGACGATAATAAAGAAAGCAACATAACTGTTTCTCAATACAATACAATACCATACAATAATAATAATAATAGTAATAATAAAAATAGTCTTCCAATAAATTTATAATAAATGGAATTTGATACAATTTGATATGGGAAGCAACCAGCTGAAGCTGCAATATTTTCATCTACATAAAAATTAATGTTAATTGATCATAATAATATCTTGCTTTTAGGGCTTTCTGTAAGTTCTATAAAAATTGTATAATAAGCAGCAAAAGATAAAAGATAAATTAATTAGCAACTTATATAAATAAAAAAATAAACGCTGAATTTTAGCCTGAATGGGGTTTACATATTGTTCGAGATGTGCATGTGGGCTGGTGCTTCATATTTTATATGTATGTATACGTACTTGTTACTTTCACTCAAACTTTATAAATATTCGTATAAATGGTATGGTAATTAAAATATTTATAGTGCGAACGCAAGCTGTACAACAAGACAATGCGCTTTAAGTAATTTAAAGTAAATTATATTCACTAATTGATGGAAATGCCAGCAAATGAAACCTCTAAACCAGCATCGTTCGATTCCATGCGGCTCTTAATATGCGCTAATGTATTCTTATAATGCATTTCGATTTGTTTCGTCTCCTCAGTGGGCTCCAGATTAGGTAGATCTTCATTGATTTTAGCGATGAGCTGTAGATAGTTGAAAAGCGAATAAAATAATAGCTATAAGCGCATGTTTGTATATTTATTTACGCACCTGATTTAACATTGCCACGGTAATTAGTGAGTTGCCACGTTCAAAGTAGAATAGATAATTATTTAGTAATTCGACATATAGCTGCACTTGTACACCCACGTCCAAGCACTGGAAGAATGCATAGTTACATGTTGTTTTCTATATAGACATACGTTTCAATAGTTTGTACTCACATGCGCAATTATGCGTGCGCCCTTCTTCAAACACTCGAGCGTGCGTTTCTCATCACGCATCTCGCTGCCGTTTTTCCTGCAAAGCAAACGAAAGTAATTTAGCGCTAATCAGCATAATTTATTGCTTTCACATCGCCTTTGTACTTACTTGCCACTCCAAAAGAGTGCAGCACACGCCACCACACCGCGGCACTGATCGGGTTTCTTCAGTAGTTTGGAAGCGGCCAGCGCACAATTCGTACGTAACGGTTCGGCGTTCTCCTCGCTGAAACATGACATTTGCTCAAATGTGGACATGATTAACATGATGGCGGCCAGCTGTGCTTTCGAATCGGATATTTCATCTTCATAGAGCGAGAATGCTTGCGTCATGAACTCATAAGCCACGGTCTCGTGATTTGAATAGCCGATTTCATCAATGACGAGGGCACCTTGCAGGTACAAGCGCAAAGCTAAATCAGCCATGTCGGCTTTTGCTATCGCCGCAATTGTACTGTGGCAGTATTGTAGTATCTTCTGACACTTCTTATCCCAGTTTTCATCCTCTTCCGAAATAGCACGATATTTGTAGGCCAATTGATAAGCGGAGAAGATCAGTGGCGGTAAAACATGTTTTATACGTTGTGGCCCGCCGGCACCCAGATGCTTGCGTGTCGTTTGTAGGATTTTGTATTGCATGTCGGGCTCATTGGCCTTCATGTAGTGTATGAAACTGAGCGATTAAACAATTATGTGTTACAATTTGCATGCGTCAAATATTAAAGTGCGAAAATTTACCGTGCAACAATGCCTTGCTCTTCGCCGAATTCCTCAGGATCGACATTATTAACATTGGCAGGTGCTGACATTGGTTTACCATCCGGTAACAAAGGCGCCTCTTCATCTTTGATCAGCGGCGCGATTATAGTCAGTACATGTTCAGCTTGTTCAGCTGTTGGTATAAGCGTTTCAAACTCGAGTATATTCATAACCAAATATAGTGCCAATGATTTTCGTGAAATATAGTCGAACTTGTCTAACAGCGGTGTGAAGTTCTTCAGTTGTATAACAGTCAAGGCGTTGTTGTAGAAATCGATGCAAATGCGTAGGAGTCGCGACAATTCCTGATTCACCGAGAGAAAATGTGAAATGCTGAAAATTTGCAAATTTAATTAGTTTTACAACAGTAAGTGTATGAAAATTTTATTATTTCAATTTAAATCAGTGATTTCATAATGCGTGTAACTAACTTGTTCATTTCAAGGCTTTCCAAAATTTGTGTAGTTGTACCGAGCACTTTATCCACATAATCAATGCGATCCGGGTAGACTTTTTGCGCCAAACTCAGCAATGCAATTTGCAGAGATATCGTATCTTCCAACGCCATATCGATGCGCTTCTGAAAAAAAATCACATAGAAGATTAAATAAACCCCTGTGAAGTCTAGATATATAAAAATGAAGTGCATACCTGCACAATGTTTGCCACTTGAACGCTGAACACCTCAAACAGCTCCACCTCAGGTGGTATAATGGACTCGATATCTGTGCCGCTTGTCTGTAAAAGTAGTTTAATTTAATTACTTAATGCATATTTATATACAATAATCATTGGCTGGTGTACAAACCTTGCCACTTCTCTGGTTGTACGCCGCCAAGCGATCAATTAGTGATATTATAATGTTTTTAACATTCACACCAGTTTCCAACTGTGCGCATGACTTCAGGAACGGATCTAATGTTTGCAGATGAAATTCATCGGGGAATACTTGTATAATACACTCCATTAGGTACTCTTGCGCAATCGCGTCACGGCAGCTGACAACTTGCTCCAAAATACCTGGCAAAATGGAACGCTGATAGTGTGCCAATGTGGCAGATTCAAGTTGTGAAAGGCGTACTAAATTGGTGCCCACTAATATCTTCAGCTCTTCACGTTCCTTCTCACGTCGCGACTTTTCGCTAGAGTGGCCCTGATGCTGCATACGCACCCACAGTTTATTCATCTCAGCAAAATTGGTCAAAACGAATTCGATGGCATCTAATATATTGCCTTCGTGCTCATTTTCAGCCAGCAGCACATCGGGCAGTATATTGCGTGTGCATTGCAACAAATAGTTGCGCAAGAATAGACCACGTAAGGGATGTTGCACACCACGACACATTTCCACCAAATCTTTGAGTATGCTGCGCTTCAGCGTCGAATCCTTTTTGATGTACACAATACCAACCGTTATGAGCAGATATAGACGCGGCACAATTGTATGCGAATACTGCACAAGTTCATAGAAATCTGTCTCCTTGTTACTCTTCTCGCTCAAATACAATTCCAAATGGCAGAGCTCATCTGTGATGGCCATATCTAGAGTAGTAATGAATAATGCCATTTGAAATTTGAATTTAGTTGCATATTTAGTAGAAAATGCATGGCATACTCACACAACTCGTAGTAGCTTTTCGGCGATAGCATTGATGTGCGTAATTCGCTTAACATTGTGCTGGCACATTTGAGTGCATCCAAAATGCGATCCTTGTCCAAGAAGTGATTCATCTGAAATGCTTGCTTTCGCGCTGTGCCAATAGCTTCAGCTAGAAGCTTCTCTTGATCGTCTAAACCAATCGGCATGGTCTGCAATTTTGTATATATTTATATAAAATAATATATTAAATAGAGTGCAAATATATTATAAACGGCGCAATTTAACGTAGCAATAAAGACGCAAGTCGCGTTGTTATATTCTATAACATTATTTAGCGTAGTTGCATTATTATTTCAATTATGATTTGCGTCTTGATATAAATCAAACAAGAGTCAACAACGAACGATAGAGCCTTACATTACATAGTAAATACATACATAAATACGTATGTATAACGCATAAATTTACTTTTAATAAAGACTCGCTACATATACATACACACACACAAATGCATATGACTATTTAGCAAATGTTGATATGGACCCGGAGCAGAAGTGCAATTTGACAACGGCGACGAATCGAACGGCAACACCAATTAGCACAAATGTAAAAAATAACAAAAAATATACACAGACACAAACTTACTTCTGAATTTCTTTCCGTAACCACAGCTACAATAAATTAATGTACAAATTTACTTATGTATTACCCAACATTTATGAATGTACACAAAAATTTACAAACATATAAAAGTTAATTAAATAACGAGACGCCAATGATAAGCACGCTTATTGCGGTTAAAGTGGTGGAGATTTGGGAAAGAAGACTTAAATTTATTCAAGTTTTTTTCGAAAGCGAACAAGTAAAATTTAAGAGAAAATTAATACAGAAATGAAATTGATTACCACTAAAGTGATGCTATGACTTGTGGGGCGGTGAACGGCTAAAAGTGTGTTGCAGCATTTTTGTTATATTTGGAATATGGTTTATTTTTAAGAGTATTTAACACAATCACAATGTTGAAATATTTCATTAAACTCACGCTTTTTAGGGGGTGTATACCAACAAAAGTTTATACACACACATAAATATTATAACAGCAGTAAAGAAAGATTAGAAACGTATAAAAAAATAAAACAAAATAATAGATAAAAACCACAATTAGTTATGCTACCTATAAAACATTTGTTCGTATTAAAATTTTTTAAAGAGATGCTTTTGCGTATAGTTGTCGCGCATTTATAGTACTTGTGTAACAATGGAAGCAAATTGAAGGGTTATTAAATATTTACAAATATGTATCGTTTCTACTTAGACTTTTGCTTAAGTTGCAGGAAATAAGAAAACGACTTTAATCGGTACATGCCAATATAAGGCAATACACTTGCTTTGACACTTACCAACGGCTCTTATGACAATACATTATCTAGTATCACCTCTCCCCACTGTAAACCGGAGGAACATAAGGCACAAACACAAAATTACTGGAAACATATATCTACTGCAGAGTTGTATGTAGATAAACCTACTTCTGCAGCACACAAGCCAACATACACACAAACTACAAGTTAGTTATATTATAAGCTGAGCATGAACCAAATAACGAAACGTTTGCGTTGAGAATGAAAAGGTGTTAAGAGTTATGGTAAGGGTTTGTTGATGGTGGGTGTATGCCGGTTAGCCAATAAGTGTGTGTACTTTTGCAATTTACTGTATGATTATATGGGTGTTTTTGCATTTGTATCATTTACCATGGGGCGCTCGCCACTGCGGCCACTGACGCCACCACCGCCACTTGGACTGTAAGAAGTTGAATTCCATGGATACATGCCCACCGCCGTTGTACCAGTTGTGGTTCTAAAATTGTCTTACTGGATATGTGTGTTTATGGGATATTTAGTTTGTAAATTCAACGTTTTCCGTTATATGTGTTTCTTCGCAAATTTGTTGGAGAATTGTGAACTTTTGAGGAAAAAATAAATACTTTTGAATTTGGGGTAAATTTAGATTGCGAAGCGAAATTCTTGTTTTTCTCTGTAGTTTTAGTTAATAAGCGCTAATCATCACTCTATAAAAAATTTCATGAAGTGCGAAAGTGTTGGTTAGTGCTTATTGAAACACTTTTTTATCTATAATTCTTCCGGCACTGCGGTTAAAGCGCCTACAACGCACAACTACACAGTTTTTCTTTTTTACTTTTTAAGCAAATGCAACTTCCGAATCACTGCTTTTTCATAACATTTTAATTGCCTCAACCTCCGCCGCCTTTCATTCAGAAGTGAAGCTGCTTACGGTCAACGATGCTCACTTACCATAATATATTCGCCTCTGAGTGTTCTTATGAAATAATGTAGCGTAAAGCCTTGTTATTAATTACTATTTTAATGTTTCAAACACCCAAATGTATTTCGCTTAACTATTTATTATTAATTACAAAATTTTCTGCAGCACCAATGAAACTTTTCTTTCCGATTTTCACTAGCTTTGACATTTCACTTTGCTGACGAATGTTTTGTTGTTTTTACAGTAATTCATGTTGTCAATCTGTAACATGGGAAAAATGTCAAATCGGCGCTAATTAGAGCAAACAGAGTTGCTTCAATGAAAAATTATTATTGTTTATAAAACATTGTATTTTAACGGTTACCTTATTGAATGCTTATTGGAAGAAATGAAAAATGCTAAGCAATATATTTATATCTACTTATTTCCACGTAGAAATCCTCACGTATTTTATTACCTAGTGATTTTAGGTATATTAGAGCGTCATCTAACCGTGTAGTGGTGGCTTAAGAATATTTAAGCGCGCCATCTATGTGCGGGTTCTGTCATATTTTTGAATAACGTGCACACATCCTATACTGGGTGTTAGTGATTTCAACAACTTGGTACTTATTAATATTATATATTGATTTTACTTACCGTTATCGCCCTTATTTTAATAAAATGCGCTTCTTATTTAATTTATTGAATTTTATTTTCACGATTTTACTTAGAAAAAATAATCCGATTATGGATTTGGTTTTTAATATTCAATTAAAATTTAAATAATAATTACATTGATATACACAAGTCTATATTCATTTAACAATTTATATTTCATTACTTTTCTTCTGGTTCTACCCAACCAAACTAGCTATGTATGCTCAGTGTGAACTGCAAAAATATTTATTCTGAAGTTGTCAGTTTTCCATTATAAGTATACATTTCCATTTTTTGTGCTGCAATACTTTTAAATTCGCGAACAACTTTTGCGCTTTACTCAATTCGCTAAACAATTAACTTCTTACAAATCCATTCTGTACAAATTATGCGAGTCAGTTATGCATTTAAATACTTTTATATATGTATTTAGTAAACACCGTTAGTTGAAAAATGTTTTGTTTCTGGAACGACAATTATACATATGTATTTTTGTGTAAATATAATTTTAATTCTTTTGTGTTTCGCATTTAACTTTTTCAATTTCTTCATCTTTTAGTATCTCAAAAATTTTTTTTTTACAAAATTTATGTATATGTATATGAATGTAAATACTTATGCGCTTTTATTATGCATGAAAAGATGTGATCATTTCACTTTTATTTGCACGATTACGATTTAATTGGACACACACAAATACAAAAAACGTCGAGTTGCTCTAATTTTTTTTTATTATTATTTAATTAATTTTCTTCTCTTAGTGAAGAGAGTAATTCCTCTAACGAATCGATTATGCAATTTGCGTGGCACTTGAGTCGGTAAATTGCGCAATATTTCCAATTTCGATATACTCGTATGTACGTAGTAATTCATCTCGATTAAGTTGCGTCAAATTGGGAGTTTCAGTGCCGACTTGACATAATCGATTGTTTAATATTTTAATTCCATTGTGCAGCATATTTGATTTTATTCAAGTTTTTTTTTTTTTTTCAATTTATATACTTTTGTAAATTAAGTTTATCACTCACTAATATATATGTATGTTAATAAAGTGGTTTTCTAGTTGCGCCCAACATCGTGGGCCAGGGCTAATATGGGTACAAAAATGTGCTATTCAATTACCGTTAGTCGAATTTTTATATTATTTCATATTACGGTACATTTACTTATTATGCGAAAACATTTAGAGCTTAACACCGGAATTAATCAAAAAATTTTTGATTTGCATTCACTTAAATTACTAATTTTTTAATAAATAAATATGTTTTTAATTAAGCACGTATAAAATATTTGCCTTTTTTTAAATTTTTTAATTCATGTTTGTGAATATATTTGTGTATATATGTATGCGTTAATCGATTATATGGTTTATTAAAGTTTAATACCAATTTTGATTAAATTATTCGTTTTATTACCAAATTCGGGATACTTTGTTCCTTAATTAAATATTAATGTAAACAATAATTTATATTTTGTAAAGAAATATTGCCAATAAGAAACCATACAAACGATGTCCACTGAGGACAAGCCGTATAATATATAAAAAAAAAATATTATTAAATATTTTTCAGCGCAAACGCTTATTTTTTCCAATTTTTGCGTAATGCGCAATTTTTTAACTACTCCAATACTACCGATTTTGGAATTGCGATTATAAATTCTTTCAATTTGTAAAGCAATATAATTATTTATATACGTATTTTATTCAACTATATTTATTTATAAACATTTTTTTGGAAACAATTAAACTATAAATTAACTGCTAGCATAAATGAAAGAACTGTTCTCAAGTTTAACATAAATAATAATAAAAATACTGCTACTACTACTAATAATAATAATAATAATAATAATACTAATAGTAATAATAATAATACCGATAATTAATAAATTAAACTCTCAAACAAAAAACCAAATTATACATAATTTGCAGTAAAAAAATATTTAGGATTATTCCTATTCATCCATTATGAAATTAAAACTTTTTTAAATTTAAAAGCATAAAAAAATATTGTTTAATTTATCGTACATATATATCACCTGAATATACACCTGAATACCATAATAACATAATTTAATAACTGACGAACTACTTATGATTTGCTTTGCAAATATATGTATTGCTTTTATTTTGCAATACTATTTAATTTAGTACAATATAATTACTTTTCTTTAATATTAACATTTTTTTATTAACACCCTGTATCTTATGTGTATACCAAAATTCGGGCTTCGAACACATTTAATTTACAATATAATATATATTATACATAAATATAGTGTTAATATTTAATACCCTGCTGGAAAAATCAGAGTTACCAAAAATTATTAAAAAAAAATAAAAAAATTTCTAAAGGAAGGCATACCCAAATGGCTTACTCTTTTTAAGATATGTTAGTGATTTATATATTTTAAAATAATTCCACTATTTGTATCGAATTTACAGAAAAACAGTCATAAGCTGAAAGCTTATCAAAAAAAAAAATTTTAATTTAGTTTTCCTTTACTCGACAAGGTCTGCAATAATATAACCCAGTCGTTTTCATTTATATTCTTTATGCCGTTGGATTTCAGTAGTCACCAATAAAAAAAAAAAAAACAATAAGTTAATCTTGAAAATTTTTTGGAAAGCTTAGCACCACAATAAATTGTTTTTTTTTGTTTTTTTACAACTACTCGATTTTCCTGCAGGGTACAAACAACGTTATGGTAAGTGGCGTGCTTGATAGGAAAGTAATTCTCATCTCATTTATAATTACTTCACAAGTACAACAGTGCACTTCAAATTGTTTGCCTTTTATAATAAAATAGCAATTCGAATTTAGCATAATAAACATTAAATATTTATGGTAGTCATTCATGTAAGTAATGCAGACTCTGTGGCAGCCTTGAAAAATGCATTTAATACTTGTTTTTAATTTCGCTTAATTAATAACACTCAATATATGAATTGTAATGAATTAGAAAATTCACTCCTCCATTTAAATATTATATCTATTTATTTGTGCAGTAACTTTTGGATGACATCGATAGTTGTGAGAAAAATATAAACGAGTTTTAGTTAATTAATGTTATACTTTACTTAATTAACTTAAGTTACTTAATGAGTACTTTTATGAATGTTTAATTTGAAATATATTTATAAACTTTATTGACATTTAAACTGACACTGAATAGTGAAGTGTGTGTAGGTTTTTATGTGTGTGTATGCAATATTTAAACGGTTGAGCACCGCGCTCTGTCCTTGCTTTTTCATTTCAATCGCAAAGAAATGCATTTGTAATGATTTGGAGTATCGGTTGAGTTCGTATTGCGAAGTCTACCCTGTGGGAGCTAGTAGTATTCAGTTTTATTCAATGTTATCCTATTATAATACTATGACATAAATGTAAGTACCTTGTAGTTGGTACAATTTTTGTATGAAATGAATGCAGTTTTGAAAACATCGCAAAAATGTTTGGAATAGACTGATAAATTTGTAAGAAAAATTCTTCTTTAGACAGTTTGTTTATTAAATTTTAATATTTTGATTTATTTCTAATTAGAATTGGAAGCTGTGGTTGCGTTTTCAAAAAAAAAAAACAAAAAAAATAACAATTAAAAAAAAATAATATAAAAGGTAAATTAATAGTAATGAAATAGAGTAACATTTTTATAAAAAGTTTGGCGAGATGTAATAGAAAAGGTGAAGTCGATAGCCAGCTTCCAATTTCGCTTTTGACAATATCGCTTTCCTGCAATACAATGTTGTCCATTGATGGTAGTACAAGTAGTCGATTTCTAATTTCAGCCAATATATAAAACGAAATGGCTTTGTTTGGAGGAAAACCCTGAGGTAAATTAAGACGTGAATTTGATTGAATTGATTTTGCTTGTGAAAATTTTCGTGTGCATATAATAACAACTTCAGAAAAACGAAATATTAAATATTTCCAGTAATTACAGTGAATTTTTGGCTGCACTTTGCTTTTATATATTGAAAAGACTTGATCATTATTCGAGAGACTTACGATGCAATAGCTACTACTGCTTGCAGCTTTACAACAAAACGATACTTAGAGATATTTCCATACTTTAGTGCACTACACTCAGTGAATACATTTCACAGGGTTGCATAGCGAATTTTACAACAATTTAGTTTCATTTAAATACTAATCGAGTAATTAGTTAATTGCTGCATTGTATGGTAAATTGAGTACAATTAGCGGTTAAATAAATAGCGGCAAAAAATTAACTTAATTGCTCTGTCAGAAGTCCCTCTGGTCATGGCATTAGTCAGCTTAATTTTCTTTCGCTTTGCGTTCTTCATCTGTACAACCAGACAGTCAACAGTCAACCAGCGTCAATGAGTCCCTTAGTATTTTCAAGTATATATCTTTTTCGCTGCGACCAATTAATATCTTAAATTTTCATTTGGCATTATTCCATACGTAAAAAATATTAAAAATAAATGTGAAAAAAATATATTAAAGGTGTAAAATAAATTTCAGCAACGCAACCCAGTTTCACTTCAATTACGGCACTCGGCTTTATAAAACTATTTAGTTATGTTATACATTAATATTTTTTCTATTGAAAAATTGCACTACACACTAGATGTTTCCCAATAATTAATTTATATATGCTTACAAAAGTGACAAGTGTCTTAGCAAATTTAAGACATTTACATAAACGGTACGAAATGCTAGAAAGTGGTCTTCATATAAATTCTGACGGATTTGATAATCATCTAGATACTAGTTTTCTTTTCATTATTAATTTGTTTAATTTTTCAATTGCTAAGTTAAATGTGACTCACGAACCATTAAAAAACCAGTTCCTATTTCGATACGCTTAAATGCTTTACTCTTCAAAAACGTCACAAAAAAAAAAATCTTATGAAAAATATATGAGTATTTCAAATCAAAAAAAAAAACTCAAACTGAATAACTAACTAACTGTGTTTAAGATAAAAATTGACTACAACCAAATTACTCTAGTTTACCCAAAAAAAAATATATATATATAAATAAAAAAACCAAAGCAATTTTCAAGTACCATTATTCAGTATATATTCTTTATATTAAGAACAGTTACAATCAACTTATTTATGTACATATATGCATGTAGATGTAAATACTAAAATAATAAATTTAAAAAATCAGTAACAAAAATATAAAAATCACCCAACTAAAATTACAAAAATATAATGTGATTACAAATGTATTTTTATTTTTGTATGTATACACATATATGTATGCGTATGTGTAGTGTAAATATGTTATTAGTAATTACTTTTCTTCGATTACAAATTTCAATACTACTCGTGAAAAATACAGACATAATACAATAATTTATGAAAATTTTACTTAATTTAATTACAATAAGAATATAAGTACTACTATTTACAATAAAAAAAGTGAAATAATCAAAAGTGAAATATACGCTCACTTCTTTCTTGATTTACTCGCATACGGTTCCGGTTCCGGTTTACTCTTTTCACATTTATCACTTAAATTCTTATAATTCGCAGTTCTTTTGCTAGGCATGCATGTGTGTGCCTAGCAACTGCTTGCAAAATTGTAAATATGTAAATATGTTTGCTTGTTTACTTTAGTTCAACAATTTTCAATAATTTTTGGTCCCTCGGTGCCAGATGCAAGCACGCATTCACGTATTTCACTTAAACATTTGAAACACAACACATTCACGCAGCATTCACGCAGCATTCACGCGTTGCACGGTGCGAATGCGAGGACGAATAGAACAGGCAGGTGTTGACTGCTTACAAAACATGCAGATTCTCGCAACTCTTCGATTTGGAGTCTCGCGCCCAGACACGTCCCAAGAGACCTTTCACCTTTAGGCTGGTCGATGTGCGGGAGCCACGGTATTTGCGGGGGCTATAATGATAACAAAAATAGAATTATTACTATTTTGAATGATTTTTCCGGTACTTGTGAAAGCTCGCTAGTACGAGGTGATCCAAAAATTAAATAAATTGTGCACAAAAAATATTTAAATTCGCACACAGCGCACTTTATACTTTAAAAGATTAGTATTTAGCGAGTTAGGGTTGTCTGTAGTTTCAATCATTTTAGGAATAGCTAACAATTGTTTGTGATGACAATCTAATTACATCCTTTATATGTATATTTTTGTGCTGTTGTCATTTTCTTTTACTTCTATCACATAAAAAATTCTATATTAATTTTATTTCAATTACAGCATATTACGTGCTAGCTTTGCTATGCCATGTTCTCAAAATACTTTTCCATTACCACCAATACTCAATAATTACAGCATTTGGACGGCCATCAGAATATTACCCAGCAAAATATTTTCTAACCTCAAAAACACTATCCGTCCTCATTGATTACATTATGCTAGTATTTGGTATACAGTATAGTCTTTGGTATACACTAGGGAGGTTCGTTTTTCTATATTTAACAGTATTTAGTGTAATCAGTAAAAAATGTTAGATTTCTTCTTAAAATTCAAAACTAAAGCATTAAAAAATGTAGAAAATTGCTTGAACTGAAAAATTTTCTAACTAAGAAACCATTTTTAGGCCTCATGGTAATTATTGGTATGCGCTAGGGAGGTTCATTTTTTATAATTAAAAATATTTAAAATCGGCATTTAAAAAAACTTTAAAAAATTTAGTTGCTGTTTTTGAAGAAACAGTTTTTTTTTTACAAAAGTGGTTTTATAAAATTGAAGTAAATAAAAAATTAAGGAAATTTTTTAAATGGAACACTGAATAATTTTATAAGAAGATTTTATATACCAAACAATTCGTTCTGTGTATTTACAGTCGAGCATATTTTTCTAAAAACTATAAGTTTAACTCTATCGGCATTTCTCTTTCTCTTTCAACTCTGGATGTTAGTTGGTGTCTCCATCTATTTGCTATTGTTTTTATTATTTCTCATATTGAGAAACTTCAAATTTATTAAAATTACATTTCAAAATAATTCATCAACTTTTACGAATGTCAAAAATATTCCGCTTTTTTAGATATTACTTATTGTACTTGTTGTTGGAGTTCAGACTTAGAATGAAGAGAATAGAGATTTTAGAATAGAACTAGAGTGTCCCTTTTTATTTTTGTCCAACAAAAAAACAAAAAAAAAATAAAATCAAAGTTGTGTTATATACATAATTCTTGATATTAATAATTTTTCAAACAATTTCTTCAGCATTTGATTACTCTAACAAGACTTTTTTATTTATTATTTTCTTATCCCTTCTCCCGGCTATATTATTTCGTCGCGCATATTTCAACAACTTATCATTATTACCAATTTTTGTACACATATTGGACCGCCCTAATAAAATTTCACCAGACAGACGTTTCAACATCTTTTACTCACCTGCTTTGTGCACTGCCGGGCGGTGTATTGACGTCGGAAATGACATTATTCATTGGTCCCAACGGAGTGTTGGGGTTAGTGCCACCGGTGAGACAGGCGCCACCGAGCGGTGAACAGGCGCGACGCTTCGACTTGCGTATCGAACGTTTACGAAATAGATCCCTGCAAAGCAGAAGAGAAATGTGATGAATGTAAATCAATGTGTAATGTGTAAATAAATGTGCCTAGGAGGAGGCGAGTGTATAATTGAGTAGACGAATGAGCTAAAGTGTAGAATTGAAATCTCCAAATGTAGCAAAGAGAAAACAAAAGCACCAACTGGTCTGTCTGGCATGGAAAGCAAAGCAATCATGGTGACAGCAAAGTAGGCAGCACGTACACGGCCAACTATGTTTGTATGAATGTTTGTATATATGTGTATATGTGTGTGTGTTGTATTTGTAAGCAGAGAAGTGTGTGTGTGTTTTTTTTTTTTTGTGGACGCAATGCAATTCATTTAAGGGCGCAATCAATGAATTGCTCAAACATGGCGACCTCTGACATACGCCATGGCGCTTGAATTAGCTTAATTGCTTTCATGCATATTTCCATTTGCTTATTTCCAATTTTCGTTGATTTTCAAATTGCAGCTAATGCGCACACACACATACACACACACGCACACACACACAAACATATATGTAACTAGTTAAAGTGCATGTATTTTTTTTGCTGCTGCTGCTTTGCTGCTGCAATCATAGCACTTTGGCAATTACGGTTTTTTTGCTCTTTTCATTATTCTTTTTCTTTTTTTCGTTGCTGTTTGCTTGCTGTTGCAATCACCCTTGGCTTTGACAATGTAATTAAAATTGATTTGAGCGCACACCAGGTTGTTAAGGCTGATTTTTTCACTTAGATTACATGTGTGTGCACACCCCCCCATTGCCGCTCAAGTGCCACATTATCGTTTCGATTATTGCGATTTTGACGTGAACTCACCTTGATTTTTCCGGATTTTCCAATTTCAAACGTATCTGCGACAACAAACCGACCAACAGCTCATCGACATTGTGATTAATGCCCACCGAGGTTTCAATGAATTTGCAATCATAAGCGGTGGCCATGGCTTTGCCCTCTGTAATTGTAAAATAACAATAAAAAACATATGAGAAATTATAATTGCTAATGTGTCGATGGAATCAACAAGAAATAAATACTTAATTGAAATTGAGTTTTATTTTTGTTTTTGTTTTTGTTGCGCTCTCATTTTCCGTTAACAGGTGGACGCAAATGTTCGCCAAATGTATAAAAGTTCAATGCCGGTGCGCATGACGTAAAGCGTTCGGCCAAGTCGGTGTAATAAATGATATTTTAATACTCGAAATGAATTATTTACTTTCCTCTTGTTATGTCCATTTATCGCTTTGCATGCGAGTAATTGTATTTTTAAACTTCCTCCTGATTCTCTTGCCAAATTGCTTGATAACTTTTGACTCGGTCAATATGTTAATCATGTGTGTTCCAGTTGAGTTGATTTTTATAGGCATTCGTCAATGTCAAAGTCACAAAAACTTTTATTACACAAATTTTATTTATTAAGATGAATCTGGTACAATGGCATGGTATTGAATTAAAATTCAAAGAAATCGCGTGGGCATGGTTTTATGACGCAGACGACATATACAGGCTTTATAAAGTCTTAAAAGTTTGTGCAATTGCTTCCAGTGCATGGCTTCGAATTCTTAAAATCGAATTCTCAGAGTTACTCAAATTAAATTATTTAAACGCTTAATAGGAGTGTCTTGATAAACATTTTTTTGAAGCGCCTTATTTGTAAAAAAAATTTGAAGTAAAATCAAAAAAAATTGTATACATATTATTTGTTTAGAAAAATTTATTTCTAGAATTTTTCTATTTAAAAATATTACATAATTCAGATACGGCTTAAAGGTAAAATGTTGTACCGCCAATTGAACATTAATTTTTGAGGGAACCTAATTCTATTTAAAAACTGTTTTAAAAATGTAATTAACGTTAGACATAACCTTCAAATGGCCAGTGAAAAACTTCTATAAATCTAATGCCCATATATTTTAGTAAAATGTTTACTTAATAAGTTGTCGTTGGCAACCCTATCCCTAAAAAGCTATAGTTATTTAAGGTCTTTATAAATGAATGGTTTATATGACATATAATATCCTGTGATATTATAAAAAAAAGGTGTGCCAATATTATGAAAATTAGTTTTTACAGATCTTTCTGTCGAATCTTTAGCCGAAGTGCTAATAGTGGTCAATAACAATAGAAAACATAACCTTATTTTGCCAAACTTTTGTAATGATATTTTTTTTTGTTTTGCATTTATTGAGACACTTTGCAATATTTGCTGTCATCGATTCGCCATTTCTCTGCTCGCCATCTTTGGGCACAGTTAGCGAGTTGAATTCGATACAAGGGTGTATGTGGTTACTACATTAATATGGTATAAATTTTTTTTTTGTTTTGGAAAACGTGGGATATGGACGCTAATCAAGATCGAGGAGTTAATAAAATGTTATATGACGTAGGAAAAAAAAATTTTCACATATGCACATTTGCTGGAGGACATTTTAATGCAAGCATGTACCCTAAGTGCTCTAAGTGCTGCCAATCTATTTGAACTGCTGGTATAATATGTTTCATTCGCTAATCTCTAACTGCCAAAAAATTTGTTTTTTGAGAATACGTAACATGATAAGAATTAATAACACAAATTGTTACTTTTTGAAGTTGTTCATTAAAAAGAATGTAAATAGGGTACAAAAGCTTGATGAAGTTATTTTAAGGAACATAAGTTTCGAGTACTACTCACGAAAACTGCTATTGTGACGTCAGGCCACCGGTTTCAATCGTTCGATGCTGTAAAAACTGATTCGTAGTGATGTGGCGATCAATGGAATCAATTTATTTTTTAGTTTTACGCAAGTGTAAAAAAGAGTATGTACAAAATGTAGCCTACATTTTGGCGCCAACACAAATAATAACACATAACTACAGCTAAATTCAGTTACGAAGCGTAGCATTGGCACTACGTTGTAAGCAGTTAGCACAACTTTCCTATACGACTAATATACTTTTACTCGTTAAATAAATGCTAAAAAAAAGCAAATGATTGCAGTAACCTTAAACAGCGCCGCCATAAATACGCACTCGCCGCATCATGTGACTTTATAGCATTTCATATGCATGCACAAATGAATATATGTGCGAGGCATTGTAATAAATGCGTATTTAATATTTGCCAGCCGGTTTTTAATGTCATCGTACACAACTTTATGCACTCGCACAAGAATTCACATTTTTATGAGAATATCATATAATCCACAAAATGCTGCCGAAAATCAACAGCATGACATAAATGAATACGTACAAACATATTGTTGAATGCAAGTGCATGAGAATTGTAGAAACGTCATTAATTTCATTGCTTCGACCTCATTAAATTGCTTAATTTGTTTGTTTGTTTTTATTTTGGCATTCACATATGGATTGCAAGCGGTAGGCGGGCAGGCAGCAGATATCTGTGTGATAACATTTCTCCATATGAGTGGTTGTTTATCTGTGGTTGTATATAGGTGTGGGAGAGTGCATGAAAAGTCATTAACACGAAATGCGCCATTTATGTATTTCGTTAAGTGAGAAGTAGAAGTTCATTAAGCATTGACATTAATATAAATAATACATTAGGCTTAATAACACAAGCTTATTAAACGTACCATATTTATATTTTGCAATAAAAAGTGAGAACTTCGCTCGAATTACAAGTGTCAATAAAAAGTGGGAACTGTAATTGGAACATATGGAGCGTAAGCAGATTGTGTAATTATATTGGATTTGCGCTGAAAGCGAAATAGTGTAATTATTTAATCTAATAAAAGTTAATACTAATGCATAGAAAAGTAATAAGGGTAGAGTTTGAAAAATAAAATGCAATAATAATAAGAAAATAAATGATAAAAGAAAATCATGAATCATATTTTTGCAAAAGCATTTTTTAAATATCACAAATTTCATAACCATTGATTTTTTTTTAATGATCTTTAGATATTAGTTATCTAGAAATTGTATAAGGGTGGCAGCTCTATTATTCTCAGTCAACTCAATTAATTCAAGGCAATCCAAAGTTAATTACACGCACTTGATTTAAAAAGTTTAAAGCTTTTACTTATTTCGTAGAAAAATGAACTAAGTGGCAACTCAGTTTTGTAAAAAAATCACGTTTAAATGCCTTTCCTTACCGCAGAGTTTCTGCATTAGCTTTATGGTATTAATAATTTTAACTTAAATATACAATGTGGCAATCTCTATTTTATAAGGGTGGAAACTCTATTATGACTTGTACATATATCGAAAATTAGCATTCAAAGCTATCTACCCACACCTGTTTTAAAGTTTTTAAATTCTTTACTTATTTCTTCAAAAAAAATGAAATCAAACGGCAACTCCTTTTTGTAATAAAGCTTGTTAAAATGCCTTGCCATATTACAGAATTTCATTAAACTTTATGCCATTGTTAAATTTTAATAAAATATAAGTGGCAACATCTTTATTATTATTATATATATATATATTAGGGAGATATAAACTATCTCCCTTAAACTTGACAGCTTTTAAATTAACTCAAAAAAAAAGATGAGGCAGATTCTAAACAATTTTCTACTAAATTTTTGATAAATTTTTGCGTATGGCTCACCAATGGCATTGCATCTCTATTGGAACATTTTGCAAACAACTTTGAGAGAAATTATTAAGTTATTAAAGTTGAAGGCTGCAGTTGATTTTCCGCAGTCAACAGAAGTTGGCAACTTTAACTAATGTATCATTAATTTTTAATAACACCTTGGCTTTAATTACAGTGCACAAATTTTTAACACCAAGCACATAACTAACCGCACTGTACTTGAATTGAAGGCGAAAAAATTAAAAAAAAAGAAAATATGAAAAGTTTACTATGTCAACAAAAAGTTGTTTGTGTTTTATTGAAATTGCTTCTTAATTAAAAGCAAACAATGTCACTTAGTGCACTTTCGTTGTGACAATAACAATAACAATAACACTGCATGTGCACAACAATAATAAAAATGTTGAGAAAAATAAGAAAACAAATACAAAGTTAATTGAAGGAGTAAGAGAGTAAAAATTTTGAGCAAATATAACGACCAGCACCGTCGACCGATACACAAGTGCAGGTTATGTTTCTGCCATAAAATTGAGAAGTAAAAAAATGTCACTCATACGCAGTGGCGCACACAATTTCGTGCAAAAGCCTTGCCTCAACTGTATAGAGTGTGCGAAAAGTCAAAAACTTCTTTGTTTTTGTTTTTGTTTTGCAACTGTAAAGGTAAATATGTAAGTGTTTGTTTTGGGAAAAGTGACTTGTTGTGTCTGACATTTTCATCTAATCGGAAACTCTCGTTATACTACCCTCCACTCAACTTTAATGCAGGTCAAGCATTTTTTGTTAAAATTTAGTTGAAGTAGAATTTCGAAACAAACTATGCTATTACAGTGAAATATATCTCATTCAAATTGTCCTTTATTATTTATTTGCACATTTAAATTGTGTATAAGGGGTTCGGTGACCAACTCAGTTGCACTGAAATGCGCTTACAAAAGTAGCGCGTACTTATAGCTGGGAAAAGTATTTTTCAACTTTTACACGAAACTGGCAAAAATGGGCAAAACTGGAATGACACTGAATCAGCAGACTGCGAGAGAACAAATTGTCTTGTCTGCAGGAAACTTTTTCACTGATCATTCGAATTGTAATTTTGTTGCTTTGATTGCCAACTTAAATCACTCTGGCACTGCTGCTTACCACAAATTTCACGCAAAAAGGAAATAGCAAATATTTGTAAGAAAATGTCGCACTTCCACGTGCTTCAGTGTGAACACAAAGTTATCGTGCTTCATTTATTTTACTTTTTTGGAGCGAGGGCTTTATTTATTATACACTCCAACAATTTCATAACTTGCAAGGCATTAGGGATGCGAATCACACCGGAAGCGGAACTAAGTATGATTTAAGGTAAGCTCTAGTTCACAGTTGCAAATAAAGATGTGTGAATATTTGTACATTTAAGAGTTTTGGAATTTTACTATTGGAAAAAAAACATATATTTCTTTCATATTTTATAGAGTAAACTTCTAAATAGATATAAGACACTTAAAGTGTGAAAAAATGTTATTTCTGTTATATTAATTTATATTAAATACTATTGCAAGTTTAGTTAAAAATCAATATCTGCAATGAAATAAAGTAAACTTGAAAGTTCCATAGGGTACACTACCCACAACATTATATTTTAACTTTTTTGAAATTTGGCAGCCCAGCGGGTAATTTTATCAAATTTTTGTAAAAGCTTTAAAAACTTTGCTGTTTCTAATTCTAAAATTTAAGATTTTCAAATTTCCTAACAATTAAATGAAATTTTAATTCGCAAATAGGTGGCAACCCTTTCTATGTATTAAGGTAAGGGAAGGTATCTCAGCAAAACGTAAACCTGTAAACATGTTTAGTAATGATTAACGAATTTTCATATGGTTACAAAAGTGTCAATATAATCCAATAGGCCTCCAAATCAAACATTATCTTTCAAATTAAAAACATTGCCTACATTTGGGCCTCCAGTTGTTGAGAAATCCTACAGTAAACTCAATTACATTAAATTCCGTGATCGCTTAAAGCTTTTTAGTTTTACTTTTCTGTAATTTAATTTAATTTGTGCAATTAAAATGCTATTTGTTGAGTCCAACAACAGCCGTTGTAAAGAGAACATAGAAATTACTGTTAGCAGAACAAAAAGTAATGCGAGATAAAATAGAAAGAACAAATAGAAAGGCGACAAAAAAGACTAAACTCGCAATTATTGAGCAAAATAAATGTCGTTATGCAGAAGTAAATTCAATATACTCACGAAAAAAGTAACAGGGTGGTTTAAGTAAAATTGTCTATTAGTATTAAGTGAAACAAGCGGGCACAGTTGAGAAAATGAAACAAAACATTACATAGCATAATCTTAAGCGGTTTAGCTTTGAATCGAATGCTTTGCTGTGCGAAAACGTTTGCAAAAACAATGAGTCGATTTTTCTCTGGGTAAAGCAATATCGCTATTTTCTGGGAAAAAGCAGTAAAGCAAATCCGTAGAGTTTTCCAATTTATGCGCTTATTTATACATGAGTAGCTTATCGCAATTGTGGGTTTAAGCACTTGACGAAGAACTTATGGCGAACAAAAAAATGTATTTTTGGTTTTGTGTTTACAAATTCAAGAAAAGGGATTTCAAATGCTGAGCACATTAAGTCAATAAGCTCGCAAATATTTTTTTAATAATTTTTCTGGCGTGATTATTTGAAATATTTGAAATATATTTCCTGTATAAGGTTCGATTTAGTGATTTTTTTGTTGCAATCTGTTTCAAAGTCTTTTTTAAAAACTCATTTAGCGATCTACGCACAACTCTCCCTTTAGATAATATAATTTTAATATGTTATTCCACTTTTCGTTACTTGAAATTATCATTATCATTAGTAATTAATAATGTTTTTACTCACCATCCGATGTGACCAGCCGACTCCGCGCCAAATCGGCCTTGTTCGCTACTAAAATGACAGCTTTTTGTGCGATATTTTGATTCGTCCACAAGACTTGTAGAACATGTTCGGCCACAGTGAAACTGCTGCGATCAGCAGCCGAATAAATGACACAATAACCGTGCGGATCATAACTGGATAGGCAATCATCAGGCTATTAAGTGATGGGCAGCAAAAAAACGACGATGCAGAACAAATTCGCGTAAAATAAGCGGAAGAGACACATGAAAATAAAAGAATAAAGCAAAATCCGTCAATTTGATGAATAGAAGAGTATGAGAGATTGGTATAAAAAAATCACTTTTACACACATATAATATTTATAAATATATATGCATATCTCAAGAAGTTAATGGAGCTTGACTGTCAAAGCTGAGGCTTCACAGTGAGAGTTTCTTCGGTAGCGCTGCGAACTTTAAATACCACTAAATATAATAATATATTAAACACACATACATGTGATAAGATAATCATATACTCGACCGCTTTTCCCTTCACTTAGGGTATATAAATCGCTAAAGGTCGAGAGCAGCTGCTTTGCCGACAATTCACTTCAGCTGTGATATTTGCATTTAACTTCGTAGTCAAGCGAATTGCATTACATGTGGCAAGGGCAACCAGAAAACCAGAAAACCAAAAAGGCAAAACGCCATACACACATACATATACATCAATGGTACGATTACAAACCAGCAGGGGCACTCGAGCATATGATCTCGAGCTGTGCTACTGTATAGTCAGCTCATATGCGTATATGCATGTGCATGTGTGTGTGGGTTTGCGGCGCTTAAGTGTGTCAAACCATCGTCCGCATCATCAAGTGGCCAAAGGATGTGACCGTCATTTTCATTTCAATCAGCTGAGTCTGGCTCTTGATGGGTTTATTTGTTTTCAGCTGTGCTTACAGTGAGCGTCACAAGTAGGTGCACAAGAAATTTGTATGACTTAGTGATTGTTTTTGTTGGAGATTTTAAGTGGTAGGAGAATTTAAATACGTGTAAGAAGACCAATTAAAATAAAATTAGAAAAAAAAAAATTGTGTGTGAAAATGTCTTTTGACCAAGTTTAACAGTTCTCAAGTATGAAAAAATGGTGCCTTTGTGAGTAAATGAAGAAGAAACTAACTGAAAGGAATCAGAAAAATTAAAAAATGGTAATAGAAGCAAGAAATGGGAACAATTAAACTTGTGAAACACTTTAAGATTTGATACCAACACAAAGGAACCGAAATTAAATTATTATTCTGAGAAAAAAAGCTGTTGTATTATGTTAATATGTTAAACTGAACTTGTGAAACACTTTAATAATTATTGAAAACCAGAAACAAATTTAAATGAAATTGTTGTTATAAAAAATCAACTTCTTTCGTCTGATATATAGTGGATTGACATATGTTTAGAGCAATTTAAAGTGCTTGTTTATAAAGAATGAGAGTTTACATAAATGAAATTTACATTCGCTTTTCTTTATGAAATTTAAAAATCTTTCCTCTTTAAAAATCTTAAACTTTCGGTTCAAAATGACTCAAGGTTAAATTCATATAACCATTGAAAGTGAATGTATATTAATTTTACCACAATGAATAATAGGAAGTGAATTTTTACAGAAGAATATATATGATATTATGGTGTTTTAATTTCACCTGAAAATATATTTATTTTTCTTTTAATTTTTGTTAAATAACTCAAACTATTTTCCCGCCCTCGGTCTAAATTACGCACATTTTTGATAAAGCATCTAGTCCCAACTAGAGAAGACTTTCTTAAGCATAGTATACTTACATTCATTTCTGTATAAGCATGATCAATGAAAATCAACTCGGACTCCTCGCCGCTAAGTAATACTGAGACGGACTTTTCACCAGATTCATCATCTGTAGAAGATTAAATTATTGCATAAACAAACAGAAAATATTAGTATAACAATTTGTATATTTAAGCATATGATAACAGTAATATTGTTACTACAATTAACTGCGATTAGCTACTGCCAGTACATATACTATAAGTCTGAATATAAGATACAACGGAATTTGAGGTTTTCTGGGTCATGCTACAAGACAAGCAACAAAACTTTAAATACAGCTGATTAGTTATACAATTTTGTTTGTTGACTAGTTGATAACATGTTATGTAAACAATGAAAACAATATGAAATATGCATGAACCAAATTAACGTTATTTTTATAGTACAGAATGGGAAGTATGTATGTGTATGTGTCTGTTTCATAAAAGCCACTAGGAAACGTTTGCATTATGGAGATTTAATTGGTAACATATAGTTAAATATTTAATAATTCTATGGATATTAGTGGCAATTCTAGCTCGCTTTGCTTTGTAAAATACTTTGCTTGTGCTCGCAATGACATTTCAAAATAAAATGTATTTTGATAAAAAAAAAAATCGCAAACTAAATGTATTATTGTTTACATATTTATTGCTTACGTTTTGTAATTTTTGTATTATATGTACTTTTCTGCGTATTTTCTGTCAAATTCTGTCAAATTCAACTGAAGTACCCCTAGCCGTATGAGCAATAACTTGTTTACACTGCAAATTCCCAATGTATTGTGTTACAAGTATCGTTTGTAATATAAGTAAGAGTGTGTATGTGTATGAAAATTATTGCTATTTCACATGAAACTTTGTTCATTTTCGACACTTCGCTTTTGTATTTATATAAACTAAGCTTTGCTTGTTTCTTGGAATATTTTAATGAAGTCATTTGGCTCTTTGGTTGAGTACAGACACTTAAGATTGTACGAATTTAACTTCATAAAATTGGAAATTTTTAAAAATATTATTGAATTCTATTGAAAGCGATAATTAATTTTCGAATTTCAAATTATGATATTTCTCTCTAATAAATTTTTCAAGTGGTATACAATTTTTTATTTGAAAGTCAAATAATGCCTTCGTAGACTTAAAAAAGTCCGAAACTGATGGATTAAATAAATAATAATAATCACAAATAAAAAATTTTTTTTTTTTGAAATATAACAGAAACCCGAAATATGTTGACTATGATTTAGTTGAGCTCGGCTGAATAGCAGAAAATAATCAAAACTTCATTCCATTTCATAGAATATCTAAATAGTTGAGTGCCAAAACACTATTAGATATCTGGAAGAAGTATAATGACGATCTCGCCCTAAAAACCGCCTATTATCATTGTTATTATTATTGTTATGAGTCTATATTAAAAATTAATCACCACAAAAATACATATGCATATAGCAATAGCAATATATATACGCCTACATATGCATGAATATAAACACCTACGTTAATATCACTGTCAATTGGACCTTCAGAAAGGCATCAAAAATAATCAAATGCTTAATAAAGTGACCCATAAAGGATAACGATTGAAATGGGATAAAAATAAGTGGTAATGATAACAGAAAATGAATAAAAATATTGTAGCAGTAGATGGTTTGTGGTGACATAATGAAGACATTAAACTCGAGTGGTGTTTCTGAAGCAGCGTGAGAAGTAAATGTAGATGGAAAGAGAGAAGAAAGGCAGCAGTGGCAGCAATGTAAGTTGAAATGAAATCAAATCAGAAGGAAAAATATTTGAAAATTTCCAAGCCATTATTTAGCAAATGGTGCGTTTATGTGTAAATGGAGAAGAAGGATATTTGAAAATAATTCACAAAACGGAAAATAAAGGTGGAAAGCAAGAAAAAATAATAATTGAACTTGTGAAACACTTTAACCTAAATTGAAATTCTTCTTATGAAAAAAATGCTGCATTTTTCATACAATCTGTAATATTAATAAGTCAGACTGAACTTGTGAAACACTTTAATAATTTTTGAACTGTACTTATGAAACACTTTAGTATTTTTTTTTATTAATAACAAGAAATTTAATTGAAGTTGTTGTTATGAAAAGAGCTGCTTATTTCGTCCGATATAAGTTTATGGTAGCTTCAAATATGATAAGTTTATTGCACGAAACTAGTTGTCGTTATGTCTACATTATTTAGTATTATATTCAGCAGATATTTACAATTAAAGTATGTATTGAAAAATCATGATTGTATAAATAATTGCAGCACAATTCTCTCTAGCAAATTTTATTTATTTAACATTGGGCAACCACAAAATGTACACCTCAAAAACAGGCCACAAAACAAACTAGCAAAATGCGCAATATTCCCAAAATACAAAATCAGAAGGTTGGAAATAATACTTTTTAACTGTTTTTTTTTTTGTTTCTTTTTCAACCAACTCTCAAAGCTACAATGCTTTTGCTCTTGCAGCAACAGTTTGCGCGCAAATAATAGAAAGTTAAAATTTTGGTAAGCAACTTGAAATCATTAGATGAAGATAGTGTATTTTACAGTTTTTTAAGTTATGTGCATATGTCTGCATATTTGTAAGAAAGTGTGTGCAATTGGAAGGCTAAATATGTGTGTGTACTCACATAACTGATGGAAACTATTAAGAAAACTTGTTGTTTGGGTCGCTTCTAATGAATGTAAACAAAATAGTTCGCAGCCTTTAATTAGATGTGCTGACAAGCTGGCGACGAAGGAAGGGGTATAACAAATTTAATATTAACGGAGTGCTGGAAACAACTTATTGCGTAGATGATGCATTCATCCAATAACTTCCCTTGCAGATACATGAGATAAACTTGTGATATTTATTAAGCTACATATGTGTATAAAAGTTACTTATAAACGGTGAAAGAAGGAGAGAACGCGAGTGAGGAGTATAGGACAATTGAGGGAGTGCGAACGGGGGGGAGATTTTCAAGTAAAGAAGCAAATAGCCTTTCATTAGGTAAACTTGCTATTTGAAGTTGACACATTTGTGTGGCAATAAATCTCGTGAGGGATGAACATGTGAGCACTTAGCCAAACCAACACATGTACACATGTAAGTAATATGCGGAAATAAGTGTCAAATGCAAGTGTGTCAATTTAGTGGCTGAGTTCGTGGCGTAAAAGTTTTGTAGTTAAGGAAATCTGATAAACAAGTGGGAGAGGAACTCGACAGAAGACTAACAGGGTGGCATGGTGTGAGAGTGTCGAAAATGTGTAGCAATTTCTAGCAATAATTTAAAAAAGTTAATAAAATGGGAATAAACCGTGTGCTTGTGCTCGAGTTACATGTTTACAAATGTATGCGACGCTATCTCTGTGTATGTGTTTGTGTGCAATTAGTGTGGATTTGAAATGTGCTGTCTATATATTTTGTGCTTGGCGTTTACTTGCGGGTTGTAGTGTTGTTAAGTGTTCAAAATTTCTCTACTTAAATATTTGTATTGCAAATGGTGTGCTTTTATTTCATAAAGTAAGTGTATTAGCAAATATATATATTAGCAAATATGTAAATATCCAAATTCAATTTAAATATACTGGCAATCAATTATAGGAAATTTGGAAAAATATTTAGTAGTAGATACTTTAAACTGTATAAGCTCTGATTTGTTGTGGCTAATTTTGAAAATTTTTGAAAACTAGGGCATAAAAACAACTTATGTATAAAGTTTAACAAGCGTTAGTTGCTTTACCGTCAGCGGGTTTTTCGATTTCTATGCGTATCTCGCATGGGCCTGCTAAAGATGCGGAAAAGGGCGGTTGACTTAAATCTGTGTAATTTTAGTTTGGTGATTTTTTTAAAATTGTTATAATTGATAGGAAAAAATATTCAAATAATTTTTTATGCCGGGTGTTCGAAATTTAAAATTTTTTTTTAAATTGTAGGTATTTTAAATTAGAGTTTTTATTAATTTTGTTAATTCATACAATTATTATTAAGTTATTAAATTAAAGTTTGATTTAATTTAAATTTTTTTTTAATATTTTAAATTTTGTGTAAACAAATTTTTAATTAATTTTTTCATTTATAAAATGTTTTTGTAGATTGCATTTGCATATAGAGATGAGTTTTTGTAGATTTTTATATTAAATTTATGAATTTTCGAATTTAAAATTTTTATTTAAATGAGTGGTTTTCAAATTTTTAGTGAATATATTTGTTATATTAAATTCATTTATTTTCGAATTTTAAATATGTTTTTATATAATTAATATGTATTAATTTATTTAATAACAGATAAAATAATTTTTTTATAGCAAGCAATATTGATATTATTTGTTTTTCGTTTTATTTGTTTATGAAAGTATATATATTAAAGAGTTTTAACAGTTTATTTATAGTATTTGTGAAAGTGTTTTAAGTAACATTGTAAATATATTAAAATGTTGGGTAATATAGTATTATTTTTTATATATGAATGTGGCATTTAAGAATTTATAAATGTATTTATTATGTTGACATATATTTTTATAATTTTTTTTTCATTCCTCAATTAAATAAAAAATTTTTTTTTTTATAAATTATTCGTATTATTTTTTTATTAAAGTATTTTATAAGTAATTTTTTTTGATCCGATTGTTTTTCGTTTTTTTTTGTTATTAAATAAGTGAATATAAGAAATAAAACAAAATGAGAGAGAAATATATTTTTATTATTTAAATATAAGATATTTTTATTTTTTTATTTTGTACCGGTTATTTTTATTTTTAGAAAATAAAAGTAAAATACGAAAGATATGAAATAAAAAATTTTTATGTATTTTTTTCCATATATAAAATTATAATTTTCTTAATTTTAATTTTTATAATGCGTTTTATTTTATTTTTATCATTAATGTTTTATTTTTAGTATTTTTATAACATGAAATCATTTACATTTATTGCGGTTAAACAGGCATTGATTTATTTCATTTTATTTGAAATTGTTTTTATACATTTTTTGCAACATTTAGTATATTGTTTAGTTCATATTTAATTTTTTCCACATAAATTCACAATTGAATTGAATTTCCGTTATTTTTTTAATACAATAAAGTACAAAATCAAAGTGTATATCGTGTTGATAGATATGAGCGTAGTTTTTTATTGAAAAAAGGAGAAGAAAACAAGAAGATAAGTAGAAGGAGAATTTGTAAATACGCTATAGTGTAGAGAAAATGGAAATTGACGTAATGTATTTGCAATATTTGGTAATTGTTTGATTGTGGTACAATTTTTTTTTTCAACTTTTTCTTTATTTCGTCGAATAAATTGAGTGGAGATTTCAAATTAATTTGAGTATTTGACAGCAAAAAAAAAGAGAAATGTTGATGAATACAACTTTGCAAAGCAGCAAGGCGTAAAAAAACTGCAGAACTAAATAAGAAAGTGTAAAGAAAAACATAATAAAAATTGTGCTAAACAAACGTTGATTGGCAATTTTACTGCGAATTCGCATGAATTTGTATGAATAGCACAACATAAATTCACGTTAAACAGATTGCTTTGAAGCAGTGGAAAACAGTTGGATAAACAACAGCAATGAAACTAAAACAGCAAAATATAAAGAAATCACATACACATACATATGTACAAACATACGAAACAAAATCATGAGTAAGGGCAGTTTTAGTTTTGTATTCGTTTTTTGGAAGTTAACCAGACGCCGACATTGACACAAAGGACATGCAGCAAGTGCAGCCAACTAACAATAAATCGCTATCATGCGCATATTTGTTGTTTTCTGGTGAATGCGCTGCCGTGCCATAGCATGTCTGACATGCGCGCACATTTACCCATACATATGTACATATATGTATATATATGTATATTATTTGCATGTCAGAACATCTGCTATTTTGCACGTGGCGAGATTTACGCGATGGCGAGGGGCCGTGTTTGTGGGCACGATGAATACTACAAATGAGCATTTGATTAGCAGCAATAAAATATATCAAACATTTTGGAAAAATAATACTTAAATGAAATTTTTTACAATGCACGTATGTCACTAACTCAGTATGTATAAGTTTGAATAAAAAAATTTTTTTATTTAGAAATTGAAAATATTAAAATTCTTATAAAAATGTTAACTTCGAACTCATTGAGGCGATTTTTCGTAAATATTTTGGGTATACAGGCTGTTATGAAAAAAACTGAGATCTACATACTAGAGTAATTGTTATTGAAATATGACTAATACATATTATACTAGTAGTTTTTTGCAAATTTCCATATTTCTGATAATAACTGGAAGCATGGCCGCTAAATTAAATACTAATAAAGATATACTCAGTCGTTTGGTCACTATATGTGGAACTTCTCATGTATTTGGTATTGACAATTTCTTATGGAAAGATTTGAGTGAACTACAGATAGTAGTAGTAGTAGGTAACCTGGACGAAATTGAGAACAAATGAGATGAAAATTATAATTCTTAGCTACAAAAAAATATTGACCTTAAAAACCATGAACTATACCACTGTTTAAAGGAGCAAGGACCGTAAGAAATACTATAATTAAATTTATATCAGTCGGAAAAGTCAATAACAATTGACAATAGGAAATAATCTTGATAATTGATGCATAAGATTTTGCCATAGGAAGCAGAGGGAGTGTAAAATATATATTATATATAAACGCTTTCAGTCTCGTTGCACACACAGAAAGAAAGGTTAAGTTTTCAAATACGAAAATAAGTCGAGAATTCGGTTTTGTATCTATCTTTCGAAATAATATCAAAATATAAAAGTGAGAAAGTATTAAACATAAAGAAGAAATTAAAAGTGAATGAATCCGGGAGAAATCGATCGAGCCACTGATAGATAAACCACTCAGAAATATCAAAAAGAATATATGAAAACACAAAAAGATGCAAAAGGTTAAAATTATTTGCTAAGACTAGAAATAACAGACTAAAATCGGACTAGTCAGTAAAATATTACTTTTTAAACTAATTTGAAACTAGTATTTTCGGAATGACATAAGACTTGTATGAAAAGAACCATATTTTAAACAATTTATCAAGTGATCTATTTGATTTAATATTGAGAATTTAATACAATTAAGTACATGAAACTATAGCTTCTCATTAAGATCCGTGTATGTGAAAATATTATTATTTCTTTATTTTTTAAAACTTCGAACCAAAAGTAGTGATTTGGGTACACAATAAAAAAGAGTATTTGAAATTAGTATGAGACTACCCGAATTCGGACAATCGGTACTTTGTAAAACATTGCATGTATGGACAAAACTAGTTGACTAGTAAGACTTGCTGTACATACTAGCTAGCAAGCGGAGTAGTTTGCAGCTAGTTAATTTAACTGTGGCTTTCTGATAACTGTATGCATGTAAGTATGTATACCCGAACAGGCTATACAAATGATGCTAACAGTTATAAAGGATTCTTTATTGTAAAATGCACAAAATTTTCTTACTTTTTAGAGTTATTTGGCAGCACTGACAGAAAATATGCAGGCAATGTGAGGTTTCATTTGCAGGCCAACTAACACAACCAAACACACACACACATATATATAAATATATACACGAACTAGTTACATTCAGTTGAAATTATAAATCAATCAAAGCGTGGACAGACACAAATGGTGCAAACGGACAGACAACGACGGCGACATAAAAACTAGTTATCATTAATTATGACTTACTAAAAGCAATTGCAACTAAAATTAAACAAATGAAGCGAAATTTAATTAAATCAGCTATGTGTTGAACTGAAGAGTCCTACTCATATTTAACTGTTAGTGGCGCGCACATAAAACAACAACAAATAAGTGAATGGAAACATTTTATTGGGTAATGGTTGGGGGGTATTAAAGTTTTGATTTATTGTTTATTTTTTGAAAAATTAATGTTTAGTTGGGTGTTTTATATGAAATTTGTATACGTATACTATTTGATTACAGTTATAAATATTCTAGTGTTGGTTACTCACCAATACTTGTGTCGTAGGCGTGCAAATACTCCGAAGTCATAAACTGTGAGACCAAAGAGCTTTTACCCACGGCCGGTCCGCCAAGCATGAGAACTCTGCGTGAAAGAGAAATTGAATTGAATATGTGTATTTAATGGTGGCAGCGTAATAAATGATAGGAGAGGTAGCAACCTAAATATTTAAATATTTCTATCATGAGTACAAAGAAAAGGTTGGCTCTAAAATCCAGTAAATTTAAGAGGTTATACCAGTCGAGGATTTTCCGAAAACCTGAGTGTATTATTTTTGGCTTTAAATAAACGGTAAAGTCCTAAAAATGTTAACCTTATTCAATTGGTAGAATACTAAAAACAATTATGCTTTCGTCGAGGCCCTCTCGAAAGGGGTGATTCCGAAGATTGGCCCAGTAGCTGCCATTTTGCATCAAAATGTCAATATAAGAATTTTTTATTATACTTAAAAATATGTTTAATAAATGCTGAAATAGAGAAATTCGATTCATTTTTCGTGACTCTTAAAATAAATTGTCAAAATGAAATTAAACAAATTAAATTATTTATACTTATTTATTCTGTATTCAAATTTTAGCAGCTGTTCTAAATATAACAAATTTTATTAAACTTGCTGGTGGCAGCATTTTTACAGAACTCTAACTCTACATTTATATGTAACCCAGATCTTCGAGTGTCCAACTAATGCTCGTTTCTAATATCCATTAAGACAAATCCCCCAAAATCTAACTAAATCTCAATTTATTTTGCTTACCTCCCCAATTTACAAACACTTAAATTGGCTTAAGCTATAAGCGCTTCTGTACAACAAAAAAAAATAAACAAAAAAAAAACAAACAACACAAATATATATATATAATTTAATAACAGCACTCACCTGTATGGACCACTGCCTGGATTTGAAGTGCTGCTCTCACGGCTGGACGCCAAGCTGCAGGTGGCGGATGTGCGCGCCGAATTCGGCGCTGCTATTTGGGCGGCAGTCAAGTGCTCCGTGCTGTGCAAACACAAGTCGAATTGCGAAGGAAGAATAGATAACGACGAAAATGCCAATGTGTACGAATACAATGCAAGGGAGAAAAGAAAATCAAAAACATATTAAATTGGCAATGTTTACAATATGCGTCATAAAATGTTATGGACTGAGTTTGTTGCCATGAAAATATGCTCAAAAATATTGGCATGAATCGTATTTATGATGTTGTCAAAGTGTCAGTTACAGAACACAGGACAGCAGATGAGTCGCACTCCTATTTTCTTCTTCTCTGTCCTACTTACTCCAACGTACTTGCATACAATACGGTTACTCACCTTGAATTGGAGCTGGCTACACTGTTGTTGGAACGACTGCGTCGACTTTTGAGCGAATCACCGCGATTTACTACACCTTTGCCAGTGATGGAAAAATGCCTCAGTCTATAGTATTCCTCCTCGACGCCAGTATTTGGCATTGAAGCGACGCTACAAAGTAAAGGAAGTTGAAAAATATGAGTTCATATAAACTGCTGAACTTAATGGCGGTAATAAAATTGGAAAAATGTAAATTCTACGCTGGACATACGATTGTGAGCGCATATTTTCGAATGATGATGGCATTCAAATATGTTGTTGTGCTGTTAATCAAACTTACCGTGAACGCTGTTGTGGCAAGCATAACTGATTGGGACGCCCTGACGCACGACTTCCTGGTGTTTTTACCGATTGCGAACGGCTGTGATGTGGCGAACCATAACTGTAACAGTAAAATATGAAAAAAGAGAGTTTTAGATTTATTGTATTTAATCGGAGCTTGAGTTTCGCAATAAATATTGGTATTTAATATTAATAAAATATATATATATTATTAATTAAAAGAATATAATTAATTAAGCACAACTTAATTGCAACTAAGTTAACCATGATAGAGCTTAATTTACGAATTTTTTAGACTTTTCCATACAACGCTGTGTAATTTAGTTATTTTTTGAAGGTTTAATTTAAATAATTGTGAAAATTAGAGCCGGCAAT
Organism: Bactrocera minax; assembly: GCA_021498325.1. Lineage (NCBI taxonomy): Eukaryota > Metazoa > Arthropoda > Insecta > Diptera > Tephritidae > Bactrocera > Bactrocera minax. Next base: position 5,849,405 of record JAKEEE010000004.1, read on the forward strand.
AAATTAAGTACAATTTAATTGCAACTAAATTAATCATTGAAGAGCTCAACTAACTTATTTTGTAGAATTTCCTATGCAATTCTGTATAATTTTGCGTTTTTTTAGTGTTTAATTTAGTCAATTATGATAATTAGTTCAGACAAGTAATTAAATACACCTTAATTCCAACTCAATTAACTGTGGAGCATCTCAATTAACGAATATGTGAAAGTTTCCAGGCAATCCTACATAATTTTGTAATTTTTACTTTTTTAAATATAAAGTTAGGAGCAACTTTTCATTTACTAAGGCTAATACCCAGAAGTAAGAGGCTAGCACATTGGATTGCTGCAAAGAGCTTCATTACATTGTTTTCAATTAAAGCTTTAAATTATTAAAAGGAAAACTAAAATATTTACTTTATGTGCTCCTCACATAGAAGTTCTGTAAAAAATTATCAAAACATTAATATGGAATGTTAATTGTGTGTAAAGCATGTATGAACAGCTAAGCAGATAACTTAATCTGCCTCGAAAAAATATTAACTACTTTTTGTTTTTACTTTTTTAAAAGAATTTTTAATTTAAACCCTAGAACGAAATTCAAGGATTTTGATTTCAACATGGCCAAATTTGGGTTAATTGTTGTTTAATTAGCTAATAGCATGGTTTACTTTTATAAGATGCACTCACAATTAGAACTAAATGGGATTAAAAGCATTAAAAGTCTAGTTTAAATTTATTTGTTTATCACTAGGTTTCAAGAAAATAATTGTATTTTATACTTGATTGTTATATGTCGTTTAATACTGCATTGATACATATGTATATACGGCTGAGAAATCTTACACAAAATACTTCCCATAAAGTGCCAACAAGTGCACGAACATCAGGGTAAATAGACTATTCTCAAGTCCTTTCTTTCACAGTTGACCTCAGCATGAATTCCAGAACATTGTATTTGCGTGCCATTAATACATTTTTCAAAGCAAAAACAAAAACCAATAAACATTGAAACTAACGGTGAAATCGCTACACATTCTGTGGCAAAATAGCTAACAACGTAGATAAGCATCTGACTAAATGCAAGAGTTCAGTCCATAATAGGCGGCAGCAAGGACCCACCAGTGGTTGTAGCGGTGTTAGTTTAGGTTGTATGCAATTGTCCAACTAATCACAACTGTTGAAATACAAAGAATGAGGAGTTAAGTTGGGAAAAAGTTACTCCTAGCCGCTGACTTGAATTGCGTGCTTCAGTGCAATTTGAGGCAAATGCAGACGGCGCGATGAAGAACACCCTTTGGACAAGTCTATGCAACCTTGTTTGTTTGTTTAGAGCAAGAAAAGAAAAAACTTAAATAGTTTCACACATTTGCGTCGCTTAACAATGTATTTGCTGTGCAAATAGCCGAAGTGCGACGAAAGGAGCTTACTTTTATTTAAACAGTTGCATATAGGTCTGTTGTAGCACCTTAAAGACGTATTCAAATTGCAAATCGTGTATTTCGCTAGACGTTGAAGGTGACTTAGGCATTGACCTGGTAATTCTGCAGCTCATTAGTGTTTTAAATTAAGCTGTTTGCACAACTTTGAAGGAAGATAAAAAGTGCATTGATAGTTGAACGGGGTCAAGTAAGATAGCTGGAAGTTTGAATTAATGTTTAAAAACTAGTGAAGGTCTATCTAAAGCAGGTTTGAAAACATACACGCTTTCTTTTTAATGAGAAATATATCTAATATTTTTGTAATTTGAATTTAAAGCGTTTTGGAGAGCACTTAAAATATATTTGAGTTGCAAGATAATTGCAAAATTGAAGCATGGAAATGAGTTACAAATAGTTTTTGTGAAAGAAAGTGTCCTAGTTATTATCCAAATATTTATAAAATATTTTACATAGTGAAATGCAAACCTCAGAGCCTTTGTTCTCTAAATCATATCTGTGTCAGTGCATAATTTCTTTCGTTAATAAGATGTTATTTTCTGGAACTCAGCAAAAAGTTGCGTTCTGGAAGTTAATAATACTATTTTCAATAGTACACGTTTAAGCGATTTCGACAGAGTCCAAGATAGCGCCAAATTCGTTCAAAGACTTAGTCCTCCGCATCATAAATTATGAGATGAGAGAGACAATTATCTTGTGCTATAAGAGTTTTGTTCGTCAAAAGTGAGACTTTATTTCCGAAGCGTACATTCAGTCCATAGCATTTGTCGGAGATGACGATTCTACATTAGATTTGACAGTATTATTTTACAGTTAGATTAGACAGTTAGTAGTGACATGTAAATCAATACTAGATTCCGTTAACTGACACTGCGTTCGATTTTTCCTATTATTACGGGCCAGTACTAATTATAAAAATTAATGTCCTTTGAAGAAACTATTAAAAATTCAACATATTTTTATGGTACATATTCTCGGGTATATGTTCTAGAAGTAGCGGGCAACGTTGTCTCAGAGGCTGGGATCTTCTCTCAGAGATACCACAAATGTTGATCACTTGATAGTCATTGGTCGAGTTTGCCTCCATCAGTATTCGTAGATACGCAAATCGGAAGTAATCCGCACATCTTCTCTTATAATTATATTTTATCAAAACTTCTAACATTTTTGCACTTCAAAAGTTTGGATGTATAATTTCAAATAGATAGATGTATATGAAAATTCTTGTATAACTTCAGATACTTTTATACCTCATCGTCCAGCTGAAGCGATTTAAAATATTCCTAATAGTATTAAATTTATGCGCAGCAAGTGTCAATGCGTGTACAAGAATATTTTCAAACAAAAATATAAGACAAACTAAAAATTTCTATACTCAACAACAACTAAACAAGCTTGCATAGTCTTTAGTAAACTGTGTAAGTACTGCAGAAAGTTTAAAATTAGCATATGACAATAGCGTTATGTCATTATTTAAAGTACGAAGGGGTGAAGATGAAGTTATTTTAATGCAAGTACACCTACGCTCTGCTACTTTTTAATTTGCAGTGCAGCAAAAACAACAAAAAAAAGAAGAGAAATAGCAAATTAATTCCCAACAAAATTTTCGACAGAAAACTTACAAAAATCTACTGAAACAACAACATCGTATAAGTACTTATGTTTGTATGTAAGCAAAAATATATATGTAATCTAGATGGCAGAAAGTTGTGTGTGCAAGTTTTGGCCAAGTTTTTGAAAACTTTTGCAAGTATTTCAATGCCACTTAGTTGAGCAGTTAGATGTTATTTGAGCGTGCTGCAAAACTTGTTCATTTACTGCAACTGCACTGCAGAGGAGCAAGTACAAATTCATATTGTCGCTTAGGCAACGCCAAAGTAGCCCGAGTGCAACTAGTTGGAAAAATATAACAACAAAAGATAATTAATATTGCGATTGAGCAAAAATCATTTAAATTATCTGAAATATTGCAATTTTAAGTTGAACTACTTGTCTTCTAAGCTGGACTTTTAATTGAAAAATTTTCATGCATTTTTTACTACTTCTTAATTATCCAATACAAATCTTAAAAACTCTCTCTTGTTTTAAGCACCGTCCTCATTGCTCTACAGGGCACTTAAACTGTTGTGTCTGTTTTGCTCATTACTGCATTCTTCTCTAAAATATTATATTTGTTTTACTTTCTTGTGTAAGGATCTCAATAAAATGCGCATTTATGTCACTCTTATGAAATTCTCGCTCTCTTCGCAAAACAATGCGCTAAACAAACGCTTAGTTAGCCAAAGTACGCTTAAATTGGCTGCGCTTTCGGGAACTCATTGGCTAAGTAGTTTCGAGTGCAATTGTAAATACTCTTACAAATACTTTTATAATTGTGCATGCGCATAAATGCAGGCAAGTTGAGAAAAGCAGGATATTTATAAAATATAAACAAAAGTTTTGGAAGTTGGGAATCTTGTGCATGGTGGCTTAACTTAAAGTTAAAAATTTTCAAGTGCAACTAAGGAAATGCAAATGTTGTTTTTAAAATAAGAAAGAATATTTTTCACCTCACTCTTCTTATAAAAGTATAATATCGATCTATTGTCTTTAAGTCTTTATGGAAGCGAAATGTTTGACTAATGGATAGACAGCAGTTTGTTTTCAAGTAGCTGCTCTTAGTGTAAACTTGAAACAGAGTATCAAAGTGCAAAAATTACCAACGAAAACTGTGTTATAAGCAAAGAGCATGCAAAAATGTTCCTTAAAAATCAAAAAAAAAAAAAACATTAATTTGTGCAAGCGATTCATTGATGTAAATATTGAATTACTAGCAAGCCCCATCAGTCAGTCCTACGTATTTGTGTTTAATGTCGCTTTAAGGAAGTTTGATATTTTAAACGCCACTGCATTGGTGCACATAATGCTCGTTGTTGCTTTGAAAACGGCACTGCGTTATGTTATCAGCTGATTTTGCGATCTATATCGCCTGGAGCTCGCGTTTGAGGCCATTCAGATGTAATGTAATTCATTATCTTGGCTTTTAAATTGCAATTACATACCTGCCTGACAAGCCTGAGTTTAGATAAAAAAAAAGATTTCGATAATGAGATGCGTCAATTTTTTGGTGATTTTTTAAACAATTTTGCTTTTTGCAATGATAACGAAAGCGAAAAATCTGGAAATTATATAATAAAGTAACAACAACAACAGGCGTTCTTTGTTCGTGAAGGGTTGCCGAATAGCGAGTTGCAACGTCAAATATTTGATTTTGATTTTATATTATATAATAAAAAACAAACTGTCGTATTGTATTTTGGTTTAGCAAATTTTTGTTCTTAAGCCGAATACATATTGGACCAGATTGAAAGTTTTTCATTTTTAGCATATTGTGAAATTCAAGCTTTAAAATTCGTAAACGCAATGATAATTTGTTATAATAAAGTCAAACTTTCGCAAAATCAGACGTGATCTCACCACATCTCTCCGATCGCTGTAAAAAAGTTATAAAAGATAAGCTTTCGAGAAGGTCAGAAATTAATATACAATTCAATTCGCAGCTCCTTTTTGTCAGGGATTTTGTCAATGGATCGTTGGTGATCTAGCCTATGCGATAGTCATGGCAAGGAGCGTAGTGACAAGGTATTCAATGTTGACAAAAGTAGCAGCTAGCATAGTGAATGCCGGTGCAGGATTTCAGACTTACGATTTAAACATGCATGCATTCATATTTCTATTGTTGTTAAGAAAGCGAGCGTGCTTTTCACTTAAATTTTGGGTTTATAATATTTGAGGAATTTTCGAAATTTCATAACTTTGTGGTGCTTCTCGGTTTGCATTTTCCAAACGTTGTCTTATAAATCTGCTTTTTTACAACACAACAAAAAGTAAAACAATATACAAGATTTCTCCTGATCGTTAATTGTCAAATTAAATACTTCGCCGCAATGCGCTCAAAATCCTACATCCACTGGGTAAATGACATTTGTGCGCATAAAAATCAGAAAATTGCAAGAGCGCAAAAGAGCGTAAAAGAGCGTAAAAGAGCACATTCGGTCATAAATATTTGCAAGCGACAATAACAATTTATGCACTTTTAGTTGATTACCGTGGTAAAATGGAAATACATATAAACGAGCGCATTCAATGCTTATTATGTTTGATGTTTGATTTGAAAATGTAAACATTAAAACAAATGAAATAGCAAATGTTGTAAATCCAAAACAATGTATGTGCGGAAAATTTGCAAAATTTATTACAGCTACAACATCGCCTGAAGGCAGAGCGAATAGATATACATTTTGCAAATGCTTATGTTTGAATGCTTCATAAAGCATTGATTTTCTGACAGTTGGTTTATTTTGATATTTACTTCTGGAAGCATTCTCTCCAACGCTACTTTTAGCTCTATTTGGAATTATATTTCTAATTTTCTTTTATATATTTTTCTCTGTTAATTCCAACTTTTTAGCTTGTCTTGTTTGTTGTTTTTCCTTTCTAAAAAATTATTCCTTTGTTTAGCCAGCAATTTAACGGTTTCCTTTGGGAGAAGTGCGCCGCGAAAATGTTCATCAATGTACAGCTTGTATGTATGCATGTATATGCAATCTTTCATAAAAAAGAATAGTTACACATTGAAGGCGCGGAAAGTTCCATTACTTTACAGCTACAATTGCTATGAATATCAACTCATTTTTTTAGCAGCTGTTTTGACGTCGTGTCGGTGCTAGAATTGTTCTTTGAATTCAAATACATTTCATCGCACTTTGATTGCGCATATTTTTTATTGCTTCTATAGAATTATATCTCCTAATTATTTTGGTTGTGAAAATAAGCAAAGCATTTAATTTCGTTTTGGTTGGAAAATTTTTTAGCTTTTTATTAGAAAAGTATGTGAAAGTAAAAATGTGAGTATTTAAATAAAAATATCCAAAAAAAAAAAATTATGTGAAATTCAAAATCAAAAAAAAAGCAGCAAATTTCGTAGTAAATATAAAATTAATTGCTTAATTTTAATTGAATTGTGTACTTGAGAAAAGACGGAAACTTTTTTACGCATTGCATTTCACTTCTAATTATTAACTTATTTTTGGCGCTTCTACAAACATAATGTGCTATATTTAATATAATTTGTTTGCGTACATTTAAAGCTGCTCGTGCCTATTTGATATTTAAATAATTACATATGAAAATTCCGCTACTTTTGCACGTCATGTTAGTTGCAGAAAATCATTGCTCTTGCTATTGCAGCGTGTCTTGTATGTCTGTGTGTGCTAAGGAGTTCTGAATTTCTCTCCTGCAGCTGTCGTGTTATTCAATTAAATTGTATTTCGCCAATAACATTGTAGCAAAATTTAGCGCAAACTTACAAGCTTTCGTCGAAACGTGCGAGTACGTGACACATCGATATCGTGCTTCGATTTTGCAAATCGTAAAGTTGAGCGGCGCTTTAAAATGGGATTGCAATCGCATCGATGCGCTTTGCGACAGTTTAGCCTTCGGCAACACCGCTGGCACATAAGCCAGAGAGAGTTAGTGCGTACGTGCGCACGTGTTGTATTTTGAGAAAGCAATTTAAAATGATATATTATATAATATAAAGTGATATAAGGCGAAATATTTAGAATTTATAAAATAAATAATTCCTTAAGCTTCGGGATTAATTGGAAAAATTAAATGGAAAAATTGCTTATTGTGTTCAGCGGTTAAGAATATTATATCGAACGCCGATAAGATACAAAAACACATCTAGTATATAACGGTAGAGCATAAAGCATAGAGTAGCATAACAGAACGTATATAAACTGAATGTGGTACATCGCAGCTTAGCATAGCATAACATAACATAACATAACATAACATAACAAAAAAAGCAAAATGCTAAAAAAATTAATATAATTGATTTTCAGACCATCGGTTCAAATCGGACCGCAACTTAACGATCCTCTATACCTTTAAAATCGAGAACAAGGCATAACATAATATAGCGAATGTAGAAAAATGCTGACAATATTATACAATTGAGTTTTTGTTAGTTTTGAAATCAAAAAACATTTGAAAATAATTATGCACAAAAGTATGTACAACAAATAGAACAGTTAAAAGTTAGAAGTATATTTTTATTTTCGTGAAATATGACTTCCATAATTTGAAATTTCTATTAAAATATAAAACATAAAAAATATTTGAAAAAAATTAAGTATTATAATTATAATGCGGATTCCTTTCCCGTTGGTATTTCAAATTCAATTTAGCATAAATTATTAAGTAAAACTTTTTGTTAATCACTGTTAGCACTTCCAATATGGAGTTCTAGCAAAGATCATGCTAAAACATTTCATTAATTAGCAGTTGTAGCAACCAGCAAAAATTTTGTCAGTTTTGTATTTAAAAATTAAAGGAGATTTCCACATAAATATTTCACATAAATACAATATTTTTGAAGTTTGCCAATAAAAACCTTTCTGCTATCTACTTAACTCATTAGTTTCAATCAATAATTTTCATTCACTCGCAAATAAGCGACTAAATGCGCCATTATTTCACTCACCACATCCACTACTCTTTAACGTTGCTACCGTTACCTCCGTAAAAACATAAAAAATATTTGGCGCTGCGCCAAATTACTGCCATTAGCGGCCAACGTATACTTTGCGCCATTACCTTAACTGTCGTAAGACTCTAACTTAATTTCCGTTACCATAAGCGTAAAGAAAAATGCAAGAAAACACCCACCCCTCCATGTGCAACACCTCAATATGTTTAATGGTTAAGTGGCGCTGCTGGCGAAATTATGGGCTCATATAACGGCGTTGCGCTGCACAGCGCAGGTAACTGTTAGACAATGTTGCCGTGGCACACTTCGGCCGTATATAACCATATATGTATATTTGTGGCTATAAATGTCTTACGTATTTCCTTTCCACTTAACTAGGTAAACTCAGCCTCATATTATTGTTGCATGAGTTTGTGCCTTGAGAGCGTGGCAAGCAACAAAACAACAACAAAAAAAAAAACAACAAACGACAAACGAAGACCGAAAGCGTTCAAGCAAATAAGGCATTTTTGTCTTTTTCCACAGAGTTAATTTAAGACGCATTAAGCGCTTTACGTGCATTAGTTATTCTAGAGACGTTATTGTTGCTCTTGTAAATTCTCGCTAGTCACCCTTATATCCACATATGTGTGTAGGTATGTGTGTGTGAAGTTTTTCTATTAAATCCATTTATGATACATATCTTTTCTATCACCCGCATGCTGCCGACTACTACACGTACGGGAAATGAGATTGGCTTAAATATTTGCTAATCCAACACAAGCACTCTACCCCTCACACCGCCAAAAGCATTTAAACGTACTCACCGCATTTCAAAATCACGCAACTCCTCGAATGTCAACGTATTCGTTACATCCAACAATTGCCGCATATTTTCATCGCGTTTTTGTTGTTGCTGTTGCGTAGCAGTCTGATGTTGATGATGTGCGGCCGGGTGATGTGGTGGATGCTGCAACTGTTGTGAATTGCGTTTGCGTGCGTGCGCCGCTGTTCCGGCTGTTCCGGCTGTTGCACCAGTTGCCGTTAATGTCTCTTTACCCTGTTCGACGCTGATGAAATCACCTTCGTTCTTGATAAGCAACGTTTCCACGGTGTTGTCTAAGCTCAAGGACGGCTGTTATGACAACGGTACAGAGCAGAATTGCAAGCAGCAACGGATTATTCCCAGAAGTTCGCCAAACCGCAGCAAGTAGCAGCATGTCAAATTGTGAATGTCATGAAAAGAGAGAACGGGACAAAAGAATAGTGGAAAGAAAATGTTAGAAAATCCTTTTGCATGATATCACCGTTGTGGTTAAACTTTGTCTAAATTATATGGATGCAGGGAAATATATGTATATATGTATGTATGGATATATATGGATGACATGTGTTTGAAAAATAAATTGTATCCTTAGGATTTTGTATTTTAATGCATAGCACAGTATTACTGTTATTGTTCTAATATGCAACACTGCAGAAAACTAAGAGACTTCCATCAAAATACATCTTTCCCTTACACTATCTTTGATTAAAAAGAACAGATTAAACAATAAAAATATTCTCACATACTTAAGTATATTTAGCGGTATGTAAATACAGGGTGCTTTTCTAAAATTTTTAGAAATATATTGTATTTATATAAGCTAAGGAAAACAATTGTTGAAACTAAATACTTATTTTAAATCCAAGTTATAACATGTGGTAAGTACTTAGCAAATAAATAAAAAAAATAACGGTAAATTTATGAATGCTTAAAGGTAAGATTTAGTATGAATTTAACTTTGAGTAGAAGAATGGGCTTGAGTTTGAGCAGATCTTTTGGATTTTAATTTGACTTTGCAGTTAGAGCGTGAGAATATAGGTATCTTTAAGGATTTTTGGAATTTCAGCGTCGGTTTGAGTCTAAAATTAATATAATTGAAAATTCAATTCAATCAATCAATTTATCATCAGTTTAAAATTGATTTTGACTACATATCTACTTGAGTTAAAGTTTTAGGTGGTGTTTCATTTGAGTTTAAAATATTAGTTCTTTTTTGCATTTGACTTTAAATATAACTGTATGTAGTTGGGTACGAGTTTGGTTTTGAGCTAGGTTATAACTTTTGTGAGTGTAAGTTTTAGGTTGTTTTTCGTTTAAGTTTATAGTATGAGTTTTCATTTGGATTCGAGTCTGAGCAGTATGGTATATGTTTGACTTTGAGTTTGAATTTCAGCTGAATTATAAATTTTAGTGTATTTGAGCGAGCGTTCATGTAAAATTATGTCGAAACAGGCATTTTGTTTTATTTAAGTTTAACTTTAAATTGAAAATAAAGTTTAAGTATACAGTTTAGTTCGAATTTGCATTGAGCTATCATTTTTATTTGAGTTTTAGGCCAAATTTTAATTTAATGTAATAAGTTTTAAACAATTTTGTTTTAAATAATTTTTAAATTATTAATAATTTGTTTGTGCGTTATTGCAAATATTATCAAATATGTTCAAAGTAAGCTTTAACAGAGTTAAATTTCGCCTCATATTACCTCATATATTGCACACATTCTTTTAAGAAAAGCCCTCTCTTAAATAATTACTACAACTCCAAGTAGAATAACAAGCACGCAAACACACACACATATACAATATAAATACATAAGCAGTGCAAAAGTACGCAATCGCATTAAGGTATTCATAACCGGCGGCATAGGCTTTTGTTGAAATTTATGTACTCTGGATAATAAAGGGGAAGCAGAAAATCAAATACAGTTTATGTTACATGCGTACCTGTCTTTACCGCACAAAAAAAAAGAAAAAACAATAAGGAAAGGATGTGACAAGTAATATGGAAAGATTTAAGATGAAATAAAATCTACTCGAAATTATATATGTGAGAGTACGAAAATAGTATAAAAAATAAAAATTTAAATTAAAAAATTTAAAAATAAAAAAATAAAAAAAAATAAATTATTTTGCAGACGTTTGCATAGAAAGAATAGAAAAATCTCAAAACAACTTCAAAGAGTTAGAATTATGCACTTTTAAATTATTAATCGTGAAGAAACTGCATTTTATTACTTTATTATATACAAAATTATATTTCTATAATTAAGAGTTCTAAAAATAATGCAAAAATGATTAACTTTTTTTAATTATATAAAATTAAGTTGTTTGAAAAATTAGTTAAATAAAATAATTGCATGCTACATTATATTATGTAGATATATATATTCTATGCGTTTTGGGTTTCAAGATTCATCAGATGTTAAAATAAGTGGAGGGAACTCATTTACAAATATCTCACGAAAGGTTGCTCATACGCCATGTAGTACAATCTATTTAATTATATTGCAGTAAGTTTTTGACGAAATTAATTTTATTTTCGAAATTAATAAAATTTTTTTGCAGAACTAATTAAAATTGTTCAAAATTTTTAATATTAAATTTTAAGAAATTAAAAAAAATTTCGTCTCATGAAATTGTAAGCAAACTCAACTATCTAATATAATCAGCACCCATTAAATACGTATTCATTTAAGCAGTGATTATGTACGTAGTAGAAACTGACTGCACTCAGCAACCTTGCCCCAGTTCTCCTCATTTTTAATAGCGCATTTTCTTCTGCATGTGCACTTTCACACCTCAATGACGATAACAAAACGCTGTCAGCGCGGCCGCTTGTCAACATTAATATCGGTTTTCCTTATTGTTTTTGTGTATGCACGCCGCTAATGTAACCATTTTTTTTTTACCGACTTCATTTCATTAAAACCCATTTCAACCAAGAAAATTTACGCTCTTTACGGCTCGCACCCCTGGCTTTTTGCATGCCCACTCAAAGATGGTGCATGGAGGTCGACCCATTGCATGCCACATGCCACATGCCACATCGTGCATGTCACTCTGTGTAAGTATGTGTGTGTATCGCTTGTTCCAAATACAAACCAGCTTATCGCTGCGCTGGCAATACTCCCAATATTGTGGCAGGCAACAACAATGTATAGTTCATTTCACCTTCGATAAGCACCTGCTGCTGCCACAAAAGCAGCAGTGAGTCAAGCAAGCAACAACGACAAGCCAGTCAACCTCAATGTTGTTGCTTTTGTAGCTACTTTCTGCGATTACCCGTCGACGGGCGAGCTCGCCACTTGCCACTTGCCACTTGCTACTATAGGTTGCCTACCGTCAGTGACTTGCAACTCCCTGACGCAGGTGAGTTTTTGCGTTGCATGATAATTTTTCAAGCCGACGCTATCTCGCTCACCCCCCACATCTTCCCATGTCATGCATGTCAGTATTATGTCTACTGCAAACATAAAGATACCACTCGCAATACGCCAGCAAAGTAATAATTTTTTGGCACGGTAGTTGTTATTTTGTGCCTCACCTATGGGTATTAAACACACACACACACACACACATACACATATGCACCGAAAGACATATAAGCTTCAGCTTGCGTACGTGTAGGTGTCATTTAACCTTCACGGCTCGTTGCACTTTTATTATTGCTACATGTGCGTACACATATGCTTGCAGCAACAAAAACAATAGCAATAATAACAACAACAACTAGCTGTAAATCTACTTAAACCCACAAAGGCAGCTCATTCGGGGTGCGCTGAATATTCGTGGCGCTGTCTGGGCGCTGCTGCTGAGCGCGTGGCATATCACTTGTCGGTCGGAGCGTAGCGAGTGGCGCTGCGTTGCCCGTATTAAGAACCAATTTTAAATCGATTTGTGTCGATAAAATGTAACGCAGTGCGAGTTAAGCTGCCAGCGTAAGTTAGCAAGCGTGTAAGCAACTTTCTCCGAAAGAAGATAAGCTTTGTGGACTGAGCCACTTTGGTTGCATGTGCAGTGATTTATTTGAATATTTTTATCTTTTATCAAGTTGGCAACTACTCTACCCACTATGCTTGCCCTATTGTGGCACTATAAAGAGCTTTATTTAATGAAATTTACGGTTTTAAAGTTATCGTGATTTTTACTTTTGTTTACAAGCCGGATGGCATTACTTAAAGGAGAGTTGGATAAGGGGAGGTGGTTTATGATGCAATTTCCGTGACGATGCTACTTAAAGGAATGGCAGAACATTGGCAGGATAAGAGATTCTTTTATTATATCTTCCTACTTTTAAATTTAATGCATGCATAGTAAAATGTACGTGAGTAATATGATAGCAAAGTTGCATTATTGAAAGTGCTGTAAGAAATAGTCAGATGGCAACTCTAAAATTTAATTAGAAATATGTAAATAATATAAAAAATAATTATAATTAATAATAATCCAATTTGGCTACTTAATAAATATTTTTTATCAAAATTAAAAATAATGGAGTTGCCACCCGGTTATACTTTTTGCTTTTAATAAATATGGTTTTCAAAATATGAAATACGCAGTCAACTAAAATTGTAAAATTTAGGCAAAAAATAAGTTGGAACAGAGTTGCCAGCATAATTGAATTCAAATTTTTTTTTAAAAGAGTTAAAAAATGAGGAATAGATATGAAATAAGCGCTATTTAAGATTAGTTAAAAAAAATTACCCCATTATTTGAAGATTTGCAAAAAATGTGCTTTTAAAATCTCGCAATTTTGATGTAAGTTCTTTACTCTCGCTCGACTGAATGAACATAATATATTTTAGTTAAAAATTACTACTCCAGTACTCTATTCTTATTTAATGCACATGAAAATATTATCTACATATGTATTTAGGTATCTATGGAGAATATGCTACAAAAGTTCAGTACAGTATCGTATATGAAATACACAAGAGAGTATATGAAAATCAATCTTTTTAGGCATTTTAGATAATATTCAAACATAAATTTGGTAAATGACAGAAAAAGAATTCATTTTAAAGAACTTTGACGACGACTTTTAAAGCTCAGCAAAAGTACCATACATATGTGCTTAAATAGTCTCTACAAACAAATGAAAATAATTTAAGAAAATATTTCAAAAGTATTAAAGGAAAGGCCGTCGTTTGAGAGGAAATTGCTCACGTATTGGTTTAATATGTCAACGAGCTCTTATATAGCTTTCGAAATTTCGATGTGAACTTAAATTTATTTAAATCTCTAATCTCAAGCCAACAAATTCGATTTAACTAAAAGCTCAATTCAGCTAACGACCACTCATTTAAAAATCAATATCCCTTCTGAATTCATAAATTCAGAGCCAACCAGTGCTGTACTTATAAAGCAATTAAGCTAGCTGCGAGCGCAGACTTGTAGCGCTATGTCGCATATACACATTTTTACATGTGTACTTCCATTTACATGCGCGTACACTTGCAAATAAAATTTAAAAATTCGTCTAGCTGTAATTAGATTTTGCGTTTTTATAATCCATTTAAATTTCAATTTTTATTCCACTTCGTTTTCGAAGCACAAATCCGGAGGCATTTTTTATAATTTTTATTTTTGTCAAGTTTTACGTCCTTTGGTTTTCAGTAGTCCCTTAAGTACTGGATTACTTAAGTCGTTTACGCGCACGAGTCAATATCTGTGGAGATTTTATTATTGTTTTGGGATTTATATGCTTGACATACACGACAATGCATTTTATTATGTGCATAAGTAAAGTAATTTTATAGATAAGAGAGTATGCAACTAAAATTTAAAAGCTAAAGCAATAGAGTTATGGATTTTGTATCCAATAAGAAATATTTGCATAATAACTGAAAAGTATAATTGTCAAAGAAAAATGCTTAATTCTCACGTAAAAGAAAATTTAGAAAAACTGTTATTCATACCAGTTATGTAACCAATTAACCAATATCAGTTAATATTTACACAAATCGTTAAACCTAAACTTTGTGGCTGCACAAAGCTGCCGTCGACAGCTTTCATCTGCTTCCATCTAGGTAAACTGTCGCACCAACGGCTTTTGTTCATTTTCAACAATGTTTATATGGAAAGGTAAAAGCGTGTGTTTAAGTGTAGACAAAATGGCCACCATTATGTTTGAAAACCGAATGCCACCAGACACTTAATACACTTGACGTTAATGACAGCCATAATGAGCACGGTAATGAGTGCGAAAGCATCGCCGATAGGTAAATTTGATTTTGACCGACTCAACACCGACGACGATGGCGCACACCAACGTGCGCACATGTGCTTTGAGACGTAAACGCGTTGAATCGCAAAATAGCAAATGGTGGGGCACAGCAGGCAAAAATAAACATTTAACAAGTAAAACACTTAAACATACATACTCGCTGGTGGTATGCGTTTATTAAGGACAACACTTGTACTAAAATTGTGAAGCAAACACTTTAGTGAATCAAAATTTATGAGAATCTTTAATTGTTTGTGTGTTTTTATATAAGTATATGAACGTTTGGGTATATGGAGATAAGGTGATGACGACGAAGATGATGTGACGTATATTTAATTAGGGAAACGCAAAAAAAAATCAAAAACTACACATGAAAAAAACTATAAATAATAACTGAAGGTGTAGCATACTTTTCGGTCGTCAAAAAATATTGCTAAAAATATAAATAAAACACGCTAAAAGCACATTAGTGACGTCACCGCTGGTGTCACACATTAGATTTATGAAGTACAAAATTTCGTTTAACATATTATTTTTCTTTCACAAAGTTGGGAAACACTCATTAGTCATGATCGTTAATTAATTTATTTTATTTGAATTTTTTATTTGATTTGATTCGAGATTTTAAATTTTTATCTCAATCAATTTCCGACTTTTCTAAGTAAGTGGTAACTCCAAAAATTAGCTCTCTGAATTTCAAAACTTTATTAATTAAATAATTAATAAATGTATTTTATATAGAAAACTTCTGCTGAAAGAAACAGTAATAGATAATAGGATATCGTTCATAATTTGAGCTTGAAGACTCAAAAATGGTTTCTAACTTCTGCAGAAGCCGGGAGAGGAATTTAATTTTAAACACTAATAAGACCAACAAACTCGAATTATTTTTGTTTTCACAATTTTTTTTTTTGTTTTCTTTAACAAAATACTGGCTTGATTTTGGAAAATATTGCTTATTTTTTAAGGCTATTTTAAGGTAATTTTTTTTTGTCAACTCCGTGTTCGTGAATGGTATTCATTACTAAACACTAATATGACCAATCCACTCAAACTATTTATATTTTTTCTAATTTTTCCTTTAACACAAAAGACCCTGGTTCAATTTTGGAAACTATTTTCAAGTTTTCGATTAAAACATAAATGGTCTCCCCTTAATAACTACAAACTAAAGTTTTATATTCTTATTTAGGTAATTAACGACGCCTTTACGTGGCACATTTGCAGAAAAGTAACACAAATATTAGATTTTTTAAAAGCCTATGAGAACCTATAGCATATATGCCTGAGTTAATAATAAAAATGAATATTATTATAAGGTTTGAGACTTGGGTAAAAATAATGACATGCCAAATTGTAGGCAACAGTTAAAAAAATGTGTAAATTTAGGATATCGTTGGAAAAGCGTGTTGATAAAAACGGAATTGGAATTTCCATATAAATAATATTCAAAAATTAAAAGTATGTGTTAAATAAAAAATGCTTTGAAACTCAATGTTTTTAAATCTGCAGTTAAAAAAAAAAATATTGCCTACATTTAGGATATCGTTGAAAGAGTTTGTTAATATACATAATCAGAAGAACAATATAATTCCCATATAAATAATATATGAAAATTAAATATATTTATTGCTATTATTATAAATACTTTAAATAAAAAATTTTTGAAACTATTGTAGATTATGCTTACAGAGAGAAGTATTGAACCAATATCGGTAAGAAACTAAATTAAGCTGCATACTGTGAATTTCGCATTCACCCATTAAGCTTTAGACATTTACATATTTGAATCTTCATATGAAAGGAAGCAAATTGTAGCATTTCAGTTTTCATTACAGAAGCGTGTTTAATATTTCCACAATCAACTGGAAAATCTGCTTAAATTACGAACGCTTCCGTATGGCGGCAGCTTTCAACGACTTTCATACACATATACATATGTATCTGTACAATTGGCGTTGCGTATTTTCTTCTAATTATTTTGGCTGATTATTTTCACAAGCATATTGCTGTAGCAGCTGTTGCCATCGCCACCAAGCTGGTTGCAATTGCAGCGCAACGCGTGCGCCACGTTGCCACGGTGTTGGCCATTTGCTGTTCACATCGCTGACGTTGGTTTGCTCGACTCACCGATTTTGACGCCAACAATGCGTTAGCAAATGCATTTGTATGCAACATCAACGTATGCAATTGCAGGGTTTCTCAATGCCTTGCGTTGAATAAGCAATGATATTGTAACTTTTGGAGTAATTGTGGCACGTAATACAATAAATTATGTGCGTTTTCTCTTGCATCGAAAGAATTAGAATTTCTTTCCTTTGTATTAGAAGCATATTTTCATTCGTTTACTATATATATATATATATATTTTTGATATTGACAGCGTTCTCTGACGCATTTGTTGCACAGCATGTGTGTATTTTTGAATGGGGTTGGAGCAGTTTTATTTTAGCGACCAATGTTTACTTGTGGTGAGGGCGGCGCGTTGGTCTGACCGTCTGCTGTTTGTATAATGTGGCTATTATCATTTTAGCCACTACGCCGGCCATTGTGCTTGCGGCTCAAGCAGGTCTAGTTGCTTACCTATTTCAACAATGATGCTTTTCAACTGTTTCTGCTTATTTGTTGTTTTTGTGGTGTTTTATTTACCGCGTCACTCCATGGTTTCTACTTTTAGGTTTGTTTAGTTCCATTACTCGTATATAGACATTAGAATTTATAGATGGAGGTAGAGGTGGTTTTCAATTTACGTATTGTTTATCCAGTCTTTCGCGTGCTGATTTTATTTGTTTTCTTAGCCACTTAGTATGTATTTTTGTATTGGAAAAGAATACTCGCCGATTGTTATACCACTCGTGAAATGGTATTGTAAATCAGACCCGATGTTTATAGGTGTAAGTAAAGGTAGATCTACAACCTTGAAAGAGTATACAACATTTGGTGGGCTAAGTTTAGCTCCAAGTCAGTTTATGAGGATTATATAAAATTTAGCAACATCCGACTGTTTGAAGATAAGCATTGATAAGCGAATCGAACACGCAACTCGCATAAATCAAAAACTGATAAAATGTGCTTATGCAACTTAAATGAGGTACCAACTGCATACTTTTCTTGTAACTTCCTCATGTAATGTTTTTGTTTTTATAAGAGAGTAGAGCTCGAACTTAACGAGCAGAGAAGTGGTGAATCGAAGTTTGCTATAATTATGATATATTAGCTCGCTACATTAAAGGTATAAATATGGGAATATTATTGTACTAATACAAATGAAAACGAGGTGCCATTGTTTTGGAAAGAACAAGACATTTGTCCAAAGTTTGAAATGTTTTTGCATTTAAATTTTCATGCTCTAAATTTACTATAAATGAAGGTAACATTGTAGTCATTTATTTAACTTTTGAAAATATAATTTTTCATTTAATTTTAGTTTCTATAGAATAGTAGAAAAGAAAATTAGCAAAGTGTTGACACTAAAGGGAAATGAATTAGGGAAATATCATTTTCCTATGTTTTTCCGAACATAAAATACAGTATTATCCAACTTGGTCATTTAAGCGATTTAGAGCATTGTTATGCGGTTTTTGCTTTTGCTTCTGCGCCTCACTATGTTCTAAGTCTTATTGTTATATTTTTTTTATTTGTTTACCATTTTCAATATCGTTTTCTTTCAAATAGTGTATCGATATTTGAAGTAAGTTTTACGCAGACTTTCATATAAATAAACAAATCTAAATTTGAACACAGATATACAGGGAGGGATTCGCTAAATTCCAAAATAGCTTGGGTGGCTAACAGCTGCGTCGTGTCCATTAGTGCACTTATTAGCATTAGCGGCATACCCGTCGTAGCAAATATGCGCAAACGTGTAGATTTGATTTTTTATACAAAATTGCTTTTTTTTGTAATTTATTTATTGCTTCTACTCGTATGTACATATATAGAGCATATGTATAGTACAATCGAAATTGAATAAACACTCGTAAACATTTATATTTATAAACGTATGCTTGAGAAAAAAATAAGTAGGCGCGCGAAAAAAAATAATTACATTTTGTTGCAAGTAAATCCAATGCTTTGGACTAATTCGTTGATTTTTTCTTATTTTTTTGGCTGGTAATAATTTAAATTAAATACAAAAGGGAATTAGGAAAATATAAAATTTCAATTAATATAAAAAATAACAAAACATATGTAACTTAAGTTAGCATAACACTCATCAAAAAGGTTCTGCATTTATACCATTCATCTTATGAGCACTTTGAGCAGAATGATTCGCTTTGATAACCATCTAATTCAAACTAGTTACATCTTAATAAATAATTGTGCGTTAAATGCCACTTAAAGAAGCATAACTTGTATGTGTAACAGTGCGTGAACGCGTAAACGCGTAAGTTTGCAGCAGAATATGATTGACAGTAACTTGAAAGAGGAACATTATAAATAAATTTCCATACGGAATTTTTAAGAAATATGAAAAATACATAAATAATAAACTTGAACACGCTTCCATGTTTTTAGTTTTCTTTTTCTTTTTTTGAGTTTGATATTACTCATATATATACTGATATATACACATATATTCATATTTATATTCATATATTCTCATAGAATATGTTAAATTTAGATTACACATTTATGAGCTAATAAAAAGTGTTTTGTTATAAAAACAACCAGGGTCGAAAAATGCTGTTTTTGCAGAATGAAAAAATCAATTAATTAAATTGATCAAAATAAGAAAGCGCTTACTTTATTTTGCTATATATACACATATTTATAAATTATTCTTAGGACAGGGTGAGCAAAAGGCATAAAAAAGTGGTACACAAAATGAAAATTTTTTTCCTGCTATAATAAGAACTATTAAAAAAGTAGTAAATTATAATATTTTTATTAAATTTTAACCCTTATTAGTCTGTCAAGCTATTCTGACTTCATGCATAGTAAGATATGTATGTAGAAAGTAATAGGTATATAGAAAAGGCGTAGGGTTTTTGGTCAGAGCCTTAGTCTTGTCTCCTCATTCTGGCTTTAATTTTCTTGTATATAACAAGTATTCATAAACAACTTTTCTTTTTCATTTGGTGTACTATAGTATTAGAATTAAAAATAGTAATAAGAGAGCCACCCTAGTATAAAAAAATGTATGGGCTTATAAGTATAATTTTATTAGCATATGAAAATCATAATTAAAATATGGGTATTAAAAAATATGCTAACACGCGCTCGCTATTTTATGCCATATTGCGACTAACTGAATTTTGAAAGTATTTTATTGTGAAGGAAATTTAATACTAAATCTAAATATAAAAAAACAAATAAAAAATAATAATTTAAAAAAAGTTTTAACATTTTTAATTCTACAAATTGTCTCGCAAAGCTCAAATATGTAATTAATTTTATTTAGAAATGTATACTACTACTACCACTACTACTACTACTACTATACCAAGATGATCTCTATGATCTCTAACCGGTCTTAAAAATGCGCATTGCCTTATACATGAAAAATGCAATCTTAAACTTTAATCACGCTTTTAATTAGCTTTCAAGCAACGATCAATCGTTTAATGTTAATCAACTAATTAATCTTAGTACATGGCATTAAGTTTCTTCCTCCATTTGACCAGCAATAAATGACAATTTGTAATTGCAAATGCACACACACATACACTTACACATATACAGATAATACTATTAAAGTGTTGCCACGTACTTAGAAATCTCTTACGTGCACACATAGTCCCTTCTTCTGTTCAACTCTTTTAATTTTTAATTGTTTTATCCTTTAATTGAGTTTATGTCACGTGCAAGTAGTTCACGAAGAAATCACATACACGTACTCGTAATCGTACTCACGCCTACAGAATTATTTTCCATTAAAAGTTTTACGAGTTTACTACATAGAAATGGCAATTATAGCAATTACTTAGTATGAGGCGTTTGCTTTCAAGCGTAAAATGATTTCTTTCGAAATTTCTGAACAAACAGATGTAGTTACATAATCATTTAAGTAACTAAATGGTTCTGTGTATTTATATAGATGTATCCAAAACTATCTACAAAATGTAATGCATAACTAACATTTGCTCGTTTATTTATTTTTATTTTTTTCTGAAAATTCTTTTTCTGTAGACCAAACCACATGAGATCATATGATGTGGCATCATTGGAGGACACATAATGTAATAATAAGTTTTTAGCACCGTTATCGCCAAATATCAT
Source organism: Bactrocera minax (assembly GCA_021498325.1). Classification (NCBI taxonomy): domain Eukaryota; kingdom Metazoa; phylum Arthropoda; class Insecta; order Diptera; family Tephritidae; genus Bactrocera; species Bactrocera minax. The sequence continues at coordinate 5,870,612 of JAKEEE010000004.1, forward strand.
ACTTGATATTATTATCATCACAAAAAATCACATGATGATGAAATGATGCGATATCAAACCATCATGTGATATGATCCACTGGCAGATATAATATTGTTATCACTTCTAATTTTCCATATAATATGAAAAATTTTAACATTATACAAATAGTTCGAAAAATATTTTTGCTAAAAGAGTGTTAACCATCAATCGATTCCACATCATTTTCTGACATCAAATAACGACTTTGTAATATCACGTGCTTTTATATATAGTGATAAGAAAAAACCAGATAATGGGGAAAGCCTTACACCAGGGGATATCATTACGTTATGTTGTAATATGTTTTTACATCGTATATAAAGCGATGCTGTTAGAATAAGTTCCTCTGACATGACTTTGATCATGTGATGTGATATCACTAATTGTCCTTTTTTGTCATAAAGAGTTCATTTCTTTTATATTTTTGTACATCAATTTCATATGGTATCACATGGCTATGGGTATGCTTATATACCATAATCATTTTGAACTAAGTTCTTCCCTGTTTATATATCTTTGCTGTTAGATATTATATCGCTCTGATATCAGATTGTTTGAGGATGTTCTCAATTTTATTATTTTATTAAATCTTCTAAAGATTTACTTAAAGTTTATCTTAGTTTTTTTTATGCAAATATAAAGTAGAATTATAAATTCCTTCATTCCTGTCTTAAGATGTTGTAAGCCGTTGCATCAAGTGAAACTGTTTAGTAGCATTTAGTCATATGAAGTGACATCACGTGATGTGTTTAATTAAAGGTGATGTATTTTTGAATCTAAAAACTATTGACATAGTTGAAAACGATATTAAAAATTCTGGCATTGTTCAAATTATTGTAATTTTCGTCAATAGCTATAATTAACGCATGCTATTTTTATTTCTATTATGACATCATATGATGCAATAAATTGAAAATAATGCAAAAATTAATATGTTTTCTTATGCCAAGACTTAATTATAAGAATTATCGCACTTTTAGAAATGGTGAACAAATTGCATAGCATTTTTTAATGTCGCATGATATTTTCATGCTATTAAATATTACTAGAAAATAACTAAACAATTTACTGAATACATATTGAGAAAAATATAAATAAATATGGAATGTATGCAACATCAACCGAGAAGAAAAATGATTTTATAATTCATCTCGAAATCATTATGACATTAAAAAATACTAAACACTCTCTTAGCTGCCTCGTAAATTACACACAAATGTTTTCTTCTACATATAAACTCACTAAGAAATGTTTAATTAATTTCAACAACTATGTATTTAAATTGCAAAATTAATTTAAGCAATTTATAAATTTAGAACGCTGCAACATCTAAAAATATCAATATTTACACGCACAAACTATTAATAGCTCAAATTTTACTAAAATGTACACGCAAAATTTATTTTGCTATAAAAAATTAGAAATAGTGAGAAATACGTTTGTGGTCTTCGAGGTTTTACCATGTTACACAAGCAGTGTCAAAATATATTTATAAACAAAGGCTTTATAAATATACACTTGATGTATTGCTCAGTGAGACGCCCACAACAACACATTATTACTTGTTACTTGCCGCTATCTACACAATTATAGCAATTTCTCCGTTGAACTATTTTCGCTTAAATTAAGGCTAGTGCCCACCCCGTTGCTGTGACGCTTTAATTGGTAGCATTTTGTGTTGTCAGACATTGAGGTCAATGCATTTTTTATGCTGAAAGCTTGAAGAGAGCATTAAGTGATTATTATTTTTATTTTTTTTTTTGTCATTTATATAAATAAGTTTCCAATTAATATCCACGCTGTCACAATGCGCTACCAAAGTTGCCAATAAATAATTGCACGCATTAATAATTTACAATGAAAGTGGTTGGTAAAATGAAACAAATGAAGGTGCAGCACTTCTTTTATTGTGACCAAAGCTGAAGAGCTGCGTTATTAAATATACTCGTGATTTATTCCAAATATAATGCATACTGCAAGTATTAATACGATTGCTAAAGCAAAATTAGATATCACTTTCAAAAATTTCTTTTAATATTTGTTAATAATTGGACTCAATTGTGTTAATATAGACAGGACTACGAAAGTGCGTGAAATATGTGGAAAATGTGGAAAAACGAACAAAAAAGAGGTTTGATGACAATTTTTTGCCGGAAATACTTGTACTATTCAGAAGCAATATTTTCGCAATTTTGAGGGCATAGAATTGCTTGAAATCATAGAAGTGAAATTGATCTACTTACTTACTTATACTCATATAAATTTTAATTGTTTAGCTCTCTTGCTCTATATGATTTTCATACGAGTTTCTTTTTGCTGAAGGTTTCAACTGCTTAGCAGAACTTCCAGCATTTTCGAAGCTAAAATTTTTAAATTAAGATCTTTATGGATGTTTAAAATATTATCTTTATAGTTCGTAATTAACATTTGTACACATTTTGAAATCATGACTGGTATATAAAATGAATGAGCTTAAAATAGTGGTAACAAAATTTCGAATTTTGTACAAATTTAAACTATAAAAACGTACAAATAATTCTGGTAAAAATTTAAAAACATTATATATAACTGAAATTAAGTGTGTTATATTGTATATTATAGCATATAAATAAAAAAAAAAAGAAAAGAACCCCTCAGCAATAGTGGACTAAGCAAAATTTGTAGAAATAATGTTGCTTCTACGACGTGGAACAGCAAATTATGCGCATTGCATATACCTTTCAGTATATTTTTACAACCGAGTGTCATTTAATCCGCCAAGCAGTGTTATTTAGTTATAAAAATTGAATTCATGTAAATTATATGAAGGTAGAAATATAGAAATATTGATGTGTCATCATAAAATCACATATAACTCTAAAGTGATAAAGTGCAGAAATGTTCTTGAAATTGAATTAGTTCATCGTAGGCACTCGGGACAAAAATAAACGTGCCTGAATGTGCATTAAATCAACTAAATTTTAATATTGGAGTGTATTCAAAAGAAAAAACATTTGATATAAAAATTCTAGGAAAGAGTTTATTGAATTGTCTGCAATGTAGCGAATTTTGGGCTTAAAATTACAAGCACATAATAAAGAGCAAACAATTTTTAACTAAAATACTTAACTAAATTACTTAACTAAATAAACTAATTAACTAAATGAAAATTTGCACTTGTGGTGAAATTTTCACGAAATTTGTGTGTGATAATTTTCAAGTTTTAAAAGTGCTGTGAAAGATTTAATTAGGCAAAAACAAAAAGAAAAACAAACTCAAAGCAATTCTAGTCAAGTAATACCTTGAACCAATTAAATAGTTATTAACACAAAAAACATGATAAATAAAAGAAAAAAGTAACTCACTCAATATGTTTTATATTAGACATTACAACAAGCGGACTACAACTTTCAACTTTCGTAATATTTTACACGCTTAGCACTCAGACATATGATGTCTGGCAAGTGTCAGTATTTCATCAACGCCAATTTTGGCTATCGTAATGCGAGAAGCAATGAACTTAAATCAGTTTCATGCAAAGCAAATGCCGAAAATTCATCAAAAACTTGGGAACTAAATGAAAAAGTAGAGTATATTGTAAAAAGTTGAGATTGGGAAGGGAGCAATTTGCTTGTTGCAATTGGCGCAAACACCAAACCTGTATGTATGCGCATAATCGCACACAAAGTGAAAGTGTCACGACGGCAATAGCAGGCCCACATATATATATATGTATATATATAAGCAATTTAAGTACTAGAAAAGCACCAAACAATCAACAGCGTGCAATGTACGCCAACGACCTTGACCAATAATGCGAATTGCATGTAGTAATTGTAGCACTTGACAGCAAATACAAAAACAAAAAACGACACAACAAAGAGCGCGGCAGGCCGTTAGAATTTCATAGGTTCTTTTCAATTGTTGTTTTTTTTTTTTTTTGTGTTTCTACTTCTGCGGCCACTGTTATAGTTCACACTTGAAGGTATTGAGGAACAGCCCGTTGCAGGTGTTTGTTGCTGTTTTTCTGTTTTTGCTTTTTTCGTCTACTTGGCGCACATTTACGAAATTCGCTAAATACTTTCACTTCGAATTTCATTGCTCACAGTTTTTTTTTTTTTTTGTTTTTTGTTTTTTGTTTGGTGCGCTACCGGTGAGTAACAAATCGCATATAGTTTTGGGCCAACAATGGGAGGCTATAGTGTCAGTAAACTCAAGTAGTTAAGGACCTTCTAAAATTTGGTCATTTGCATACGTAATATATATACAAACATAAATGTTTACATTCAATTGCGATTATGTGACTTTCGGGTTCAACGCTCATTTCAATATATAATTAAGTGGCCATTACTTTCCGAGCGTTGAGGCCACACTATTACCCGACTGACCCAAATTCGCACTATTTGCACTGTTCAAGGTTGCAATTTATATATATCTATATATATATATATATATGAATTTAAACAAATGTAATTATTGCCGCCTCATTTCGACATAAACAAGTGATGGCGCCAAATATGCCTCTGTACTTTTCGGCGCTATAGAATATTTATATATCGAATATATGTGTGTACTTATTGAATTCTTTAAGTGTAAGTACCTGCAAAGAGATAACGCCAGCATTAATATCAAATGTACATACGACCTTCACTCACCACCGGCCCATTTCGCCTTGACGTTTAAGCATTTTGGTTTCGCCAATATTTTGTCGATTAAACACGTTCACAAATGTTTTCATATAAAATTTGTGAGAAATGCTGTTGTCAGACAATTTTATGTATTCGTATATGGGGCAGCATGCACGTAGGCAATGCAATAAATTTGGAATTCAATTTTGAGGACGCGCAGCTAAAGCTTAAGAGCTTTTAAATCGAGCGCTATATTAATTAAATGCTTTCCCGCCAAAAGAAAAATATAAAAAGAAAAAAATGAAAAAAGGGAATACTGGAATATATGTGCCACTCTGTTATAATAAATTGCGGATGCATAAGTAATGTCATTACAAATAAATTATTTATTTACATTTAAATTGGCTATTTAATATTCAGGCCAAGTGACGTGCGCATACCCACGTGTCCAAGCAACGGAGATTTTGCTGTTGCCACAGCAAGAGTGGCCAGCGGAAAACAGCGAAAAATTGAGCAAAACAAAAAAAAAAGAAATACAAAAGAGAGGACCAACGGAAGACATGCCGTTGATAATTTTGGCGTTCCCCTCAAATTTCATGTTTCTCAATTTTCATATTCATACCTCATTATTTACTGTTTTTCTCCGACTTACGATTGGCCAAAGGCCAGCAAATAAGTCGACAAATTTTCCATGTCAGCCAAGTGGTTATGCAACCTAAATATGGAAAAAATATTGTTGTTATACTACTCGTAATCATTCTTGTTGTTATTTGTGTAGGTTTTGTAGTCAATTTATGCTGTCCTACCTCAACAGTAGCCACACTGTGCCATTCTGCCTCCAAATTGGGGCATAAACAAGCAAGAAAATATGTAATTTAAATAATTCTCGCATTAAAAGTCAAAGTAATGCGCTTCCAGTATGTGGGTGCGCACACTCACACACACATAAAGACTTGGTGTGTTGTAGTGTGTGTGTGCCTGTCGTGCTGATTTTTTCACAAATATTTCGGCATCATATTTTGTCACTTCATTTGTGGGGCAATTTGGAGTATCTGACCATAAAGAAAGAAGCGCTCGAATATGAGGCATATAAGTGCGATAATATACAGTACTTGGTAAAAAAATTGGAAGCACTAAAATTTTAGAATTTGTTATAATATGCAAATACTATGCAACATCACTTAAAAAGCATTATTTCTAAGTAATTAAGAAGACAAAAATATTTAGAAATAAATCCTAATCTTCTATTGCAAACCTAAACTGTAAAAATTTGCATTTGGCTTAACCCTTTAATGATAACACTGGGTCATATTGTAAAAACTAATTGTAAAAAATATAAATAAATACAAATAAACATACATTTCTACGACATTGAAATATTTTTTATTATTTCTTAGAACTTTATTAAAAAAAAACATGATTTTAAATTTAAAAAAAAAATCCTTTTGAAGTTATGACCAATACGTTAAGTGATGCGAAACATAGTAAAAACAAAGACTCTTCACTGTTTGTAAATATGGATTCATAGTTATAAAAAACCTAATACTATAAAGAAAGAATAAAGTTTATAAAGAAACTAATATTGTTACGAACCTTTTACGAAAAATTAAAACGTGTTGTTGTATACTAAAATCTTAAATAATCCCATTAAATATTTCTTCCATCTCGATGTACATAAAATAATAATAGCAATATTAATAATAGTTATAGTAATTATATATTAGTTATAATAGTTATAATAATAAGAGATATAACCCTCCAGTGAAATGTTCAACTAATCAGGAAACACTTTTTTATAACAAAAAATTCGGGCTAAAAAATTAACCAGACCGAAGAAGATCGGACGTGAACCGATTATAACGTGGAATTTATACATAAAAATTTAATTTATTTCTTTTAAATCATCGAAAATTTTTAAACATGGAATGAGTGATATTTTTTCAGATTTTTAATAATTGGAAAAGTTTTTGTTTTCCATAATTAAATATTTTTTAGTCTATTTTAACTGTTATTAAAATCTGACAATTGTCATCGCCATGTAAAATAAACTAAGTTCTTGTATGAGCTGGCTGACGAGTTAGACTTGAGACACCATAAAAGTTGTAAAGTGGCCATCAACTAGTTCATTTCACTGTAGGAGGGTAACTCTCAACACTTAAATACAAAAAAAAACTTGTGCTCTTAATAGAATTACTCGGACAGTGACAACAACAAAAAAAAAAATACAAAAACCCGACTAAGTGCGCACATCGAAAGCTTCACTTTTGCCTTTTGCATAGTATGTAACTCTGGGAAATTACAATTCGCGTTAACAAAAGTGTGAAAGCTGAGCGTATGTGTGAGCATATGCAGCACGCTTACACAAAGATGTGGCTTGTGGACAAGTGTTTGTGCGGAAGTCATTATTTTTTTTCCCAAAGTCGGTTGTTCCTACAAAGGACACTCAACGGTGGCCAATCTACCGCATGAAATTGCCGTTTCTGTCTGTTCTAACAATGTGCGCGTGTGTGTGTGTGGAAAAATGTGGTAAGTTTAGTTTTATTGGCGCGGTTTGCCACAAAGTGAGCATACACCTGTGGGTGGTTTTTTATTAAAATTTAGCTTATACCCCGCTTTTTGCCGGGGTCAGCTTACGTTTATTTAATTTGTTCTGATTTTTTTCGGTAGTAATATGCCAGCTAAGTGCTTTACGCGATTTTAATAAAACTATGTGCAATAAATTTATATGTATGCACATACATAGAACACATAGGTGCTCACATCTCTTCTAAAGTGGATGTTTGACAGAGCTTCTCCTACCATTTCTGATAAGCATCTTGGTGTTGTCCAACAAATGGTGTGGATTGTAGGTTTTAAACCGACTTCGAACAGCCAGTGAAGGTGCAGTTTTTTTATGATAATAATAAATATGAAGATGAATCAGTGCTTGTCGAGTGGCAACCGCTAATTTTTGATATTGAACTGAACAAGGATTGAGTCAAGGTTTAGATTAAACAATATTTTTCTATTTCTAACTTTTAAATATAGTTTATACGTCATTTCGAAATTTTATTATTAAATTCTCTCAGTATTTCGTTATACTTCGGAAAAGTACTCGTACTCAAAATATGTTAGGGAAGGTGGTAGGGGGCTTTGCTAAGCTTTAGTGAGTCAGAGAACCAATGTTAAGTTAATGTTCAAATGTAAATGTTCAGATGTAACATTAAATTAAGAAATATACATACTAAAAAAAAAATTAAATATAATATTTTCGATAAGTTTGAAATATATTAGGACTGAAAAAATAGGAGTAGTGCAAAAAAACTGTTAAATATGCTATGTAATTGCTAGCAAATTTTATGCAACATTTTAGTCTGGAATTCTTAACAGAATCCATACAAAGTTTGCACATGCCTACTTGATATATTGCCCTACTTATTCTCTAATTTGTTTCCTTATTTCAGTTAAACCGAAATGCTCGCAACTTTTGGATAGCTGTGAAATAAAATGCCAATCATCAGTTCGCACTCACATGTATTGGATTTACAATAACGAGCGTAATGAGTTAGATTTACGCGCATATATATACTAACAACTGCAGCCTTGTAAGCTTTTCAAATTTCAGCCGCACCAATTTCAATTTGTTTACAATAATTCTGAAGGTTGTTGTCCGTAGCAATAAACATTACCGAATGCATTGCAGAATGCTAACGTAATTTTTGTCTGCTGCAAGTTTTTGTGTTGGCGCTCCAAAATGTAAATACTGCGCCTGATTGTATGGAACTCTCAAGGAGGGAAAAGTTACAATGTAAACATGCAATTTGTTGGTGAAATTACTAAGAATTCCAAAATTGTACTAAGAGTTAAATTTAAAATTAGCCAAAAATGTAAATTTTGTATTTTACTGAATTTGGCAATGGGAAATTATGTATGTGAATACTTTTTAGGTTAAATAAATTAGATTGAAACAATTGCGGGTTGCTTAGTACGAGAAGTTTTTGTTACTCTTCTCAAATGACTGCATAGGGTCATACTGATGGACCTATAATACACAAATTCGAATATTTTCTAATAAAATTCCCCAGGAGAAGAATTTTTGGAAATGGTGTGAGACTGGATAAAGACATTTTTTTTAACATTTTATGACAATGATGTTATGGTCATTCCGTTTATTTTTTGTTTAGAAAATTTCCACTTTCACACAGGGTTTGGAACTGTGCTGCGCTTACTAAAAGAGCAAGCGCCCATTAGCCAAGACAACTACTCCCTTTATAGAATACTTCCAGCCCAATTCGCATGCCAATTATGTGAATTATTTCAACCATTATTATATTAGATATGGATTAATCCAGAATATAATTAATTACCATAAGGCAAAAGTACGATTTTGAAAAATTTTTAAATACTTAAAAGCTGATTAGGTCAGCAAAATGCTGTTTTGAAACTTAGATTTAGTTTGAGTATTATCTAACTAATTCTATTTCGATTTAGAGTTAAGGAACTTAGAGTACAGAATCTAAATTGAATTATGGAATGCTTTAAGGTACATTAAGTCTCAGATACAAAGTTTGTATAGAATGTAACGAATTAGAGCACGACAAATGTTCTTGAAAGTAAAATCACAAGCATGTAACCTATTTAATTCAAATTCGATTCTCATGTTGACCTAGAATGAGATTGAGAATTTTATAATATTTACAATATTAATATTTTACAGCAGCAATGTAAAAAAAAGTGTACATCATGTATTTGAGTGTTGTAAAAAATTATTACATTTGAAATTATTACCACTTCATTACACCATTATTATATTATTTATCATACCGATTACATTAATAGCATTTCAAGGCTCGTTATGGCGAGTAAATAATAAGCATCGAAGCAATATAATCACATCATACACAATAATTTCTGCTACTACATGTAATCATCAAGTTTTGCTGTAATCAACATTTTCAATAAATCATGTTTCAAAGTGATTTTTAATACACTTTCATTGCGGATTTTCAGCTTTTATTACATTTCCACTGTCATTTGGCGACGTGCAAATGGCCAAGTGTGAAAATTTCAAGGGACTACAGACGGCCAAATAGAAAAGGCCAGACAACTGTACATATGTACACATATGATATGCTATATACAAACATACAGGCAACCGCCAGTTTTAGGAGCTATTAATATATACTAACGTCTAGAGGAGAGAAGCAGCCTGAAGCAGCACTGCTGTGAGACTCGGCGGCGCGGCAGCAGCCCACACAAGGCATAAATGTTGGCCGGCGAATGCGAACAAAGAAATTAATAAATACTTATTATATGTCTGTATGTACAATATGTATGTATATATATCTAGTGATTTGCCTGCATGTAGCCTGCTAAGGCACTCGCAATAAAGAATTGCTTTATAGCAAGAACTTAGCGCACAATGTGCGCGACAGCCGTCGGGGTGTGTATATATGTATGTACATATAATACTTTTAGTGACACTATAATTAACATATAATTACAAATAATTGTTTTTGTATGGCTAGTTTTCATTTTCATATAATTGCTTTGTAAATAATGCATTTGTTTTTGTCTAAGATCGCAACACTTTTCCTGTCTTGTCACCTTGCTGGCGCGTTACGTCAATGCGTTTCAAAGAAATCAAAAAGATTTTATGAATATCAGGCGCTTCTGCATGTAATCGTAGAGCCTTCATCATCAAAGTGTAAAATAAATTGCAAGCTAATGCTTATAGAATGTCTGCAGCTTATGCAAAATATATCAGTTTCTTTTAATGACATGAGTCATATGCATAATAAGTTTATAGCAAGTCATCTGCGGCATTCTTTTACAAAAGTCGCGTGTATATCAACATATATGAAGTGTAAATAAACACTTATAAAGCTGTTGCATGATATTTGTCAACAATTGTCAACGATGGGTTTATGTACAAAGTATTTCACAATCAAGAAAAATAATGAATTTGCGTTTAATGGAGGAAAAATGAAGGATTGAAAGAGTACTGAATGTTAATGTAACGGAAAAAAGCAAGATTGAAATCACTTTGGATCAGGTGTAGCTTCAAAGATCTCACTGAAACTATCAGTGATTTATAAATATCATTCATAGCTGTCAAAAAAGTACAGATTTCAACAGAAATGTAATTTTTCTCTCAAAAGTGAAATTCACTTCCTCCAGCCGGTTCAAATACTTATAAATAGGTGCCTACTCAGCACAGGCGGAAGCAAATGCCTACAATTACACAAAAGCATAAATCTACATATGTGAGTCCACCTGCATGACCCGTTACTCTCTTTGTTCACATCCGTTGCTATTACTCTCTTTCAACAAATTGACAGATTTTGACAGCTGCCAATCAGCTCTTTCACTTTTCTTTCAAATTGACCACTCAGCTAATTTTTCTTCTTGTGCTATCAAATCGATACATTAAAATGTATGATGCTGTGAATTTTTGTTGAAAAATAAATAATATCCGTACGGAAGCAAGTGTCAGTTGTCGTACAATGGACTTCCAAGTATCATAAAGGAAATAATGGTTTCTATTTTACTTTTACACTTTACAATTTATTATTAAGAATTTATGAAATATTAGTGATAATGCATAGTTTAGACTACGAAACAGTGTGAATGGAGTTGCAAATGCAGTGCTGGTGTGTAAAAGCCAGAAAGAGTTTTAGATGGGGATAAGAAAAGTACGAGTTGGAAAATATTTTAACTGTCGGGCATAGAGAGGGTTACATTTTTCGAAAAATTTTGAGAAATTAGTATTTTTTTGTTTTATGTACGTACGTACATATTACAACGAATATTATATATTTAAGTTATGATGATAATAGCAAGGTTTTGTAATGTATGAGTCGTCTAGAGAAAATTTTTTTTATATAAAATACTGTTTTAAAATATAAAATAAAAGCATATTTTTTAAAATTATAAAAAAATATATTTTAGAACATATTTAAAATTATTTTGATATATAAAACATATCTTTTATTCAAATTATAATGACAAATAGTTATTACTTATTAATTTTTTAATTTTACATATTATTATAGCAAATAAAATTTTTTATAAAATATTTTCGGTATTAGCAACTATTCAGAATTTATTAACATTTTTCAAAATTCTCCAGTTTTTCGCATTTTTATTACTTTGGCAGTTAAAAACCATTCAAAATATAGAATAAGGCGTTTATAAATCGTTAGTAATTTTTGTTCGACTTGAAATTTTATATATTTTCATCAAAAAATATGTATAAACTTTATTGAAATTAAAAAGAAAAATTTTTTTTTTTACTTCTAACCTTAAGCACTTAAATATACAAGCTCCGATTGTGAATATCACTGAATGTTATCGAAAAGGTTGTACCGAAAATTATGTATAAAATCTTAGTTTTTTGAGAGACCGTTTTTAAAATTATAGAAAGGTAAGATCATTAAGTAAATTTATAATATAAATCAAATTTAAGAAATTATTTAGGTATTTTTGAAGTGTCGAAAACTATGTTTCATTAATTTTACTCTTTTCCTAGATTTTTGAGTCTTAAAATAATTAATTCTTTAAAGAAATGATTTGAAATTTTTCATTACATTCGGCTTTGCGAATACAATTAAGTGAAAAATTATTTCATATAAGTGAATTTCGTACGAAAACCGTCTAAATTGTTTTCCAATTTAAACTGATGCTAGAGCCGACACAAAATTCATAACAGAAATATTTTGAATAAGAGATATGTTCATAACTTTGAAAAATTGGCTTTTCACGCAATTACAATACTATGTAATAATAATTAACTCAAAAACACCTACCTGTTTGCAACGTTTTGAAAGGCTTCTGCACAATTTCTTATAGAAAGGCGCCATTTTTGGTTTGTCAAAATGCACAAGTTCAGTGTCAATATTTTGATAATAAACCATGTGTATTTGTATTAAATTTCAATACGCACTGCACACACCAAATCCAATATAATAATTTAATTCTTCAAATATGTCTTATAAGTTAGAAAATAGCACGACAAATTTTCGGCACAGACTGTTTACATTTCAGTTTGATTTTCGAAAATTACTGAATCACGAAAGTAAAGAAAATCTTTAAATAAATGTATGCAAAACTTTGCACTTCGCTTTGAAATACTTCACAAAAAGTCAATGCAATTATTTCCACTCCAAAATGTCACTTAAACTCGTATAACGGGAAAACAACACTATGTTTATTTCACTTTTGTTATAACAAGAAATTATCGCTTTGAATTTTGCGCTTCCACAAAATATTCAAATATACCGTTGCGTTGATCGTACGTAACTGAATGTACCGATCGGTGCTGTCGCTTCTTTTATGTGCCTAAACGAGGCAAGGCGCATTGAGTGGGAAAACTTTGTTGTGAGTGCGCAAATGAGTTCAACTCATGGCAGAACAGAGGCAAATTTTTAAGGAAAATGCTGACAAGAAAGAATAAGCTCAAAAAGAATGGAAACAATAAGCGATTTTTCTGAAAATTATGAACTCAACTTATCTTGCAGATACAGAAAAAGTATCTTGCAAATACGCAAGTAAACAATAATGCGATAGTATTAGTGAACAACATCTTTTGTACTTACTTGTTGCACGACAATGGTGGCGCGCGGCGGTGTGTTCATCGCCACATCCATTGGATTTGAGGTGACGTTGATGGGCCCAGCGCCAACGCCTACCGCTCCAGCTGTCAGCAACATATTGCCCATGCCGCCACCGCCACCCCATTGGCTCTCATCCAAATGATCGTGCGCCGCATTCGGTGTGCCTGTTTTTCCTGCGGACTGCTTCTTCTTCGATGATCGCTTGCGCGGATGCATCATTTGCGATTCGGCAAAGAAGTCGACACGTAAATTTGGCAGTGGCGGTGATATCGTGCTGCGCATTGACCCGGTTGGGCTGGACGTCGGCGCCACTGTTCCCGCGCCAGTGTTACCGCCTCCATTGTTGTTGCCACTGCTATTTGTCGCCTGCAGTGTGTTGCCAATCAACGCATTATTATTGCTGCCGGATGGACTACCTCCCGCCAATGTCTTTGCATGCGACTGTTGTTTGGGTGGAATCTGCTCGAATTTCGAGGCAATCTCCTCGAACTTATTTAGCTCTGCAAAAGATTTGGGTGAATGTTGTCTACTTCCTACACCGCTGCCACCACCGATAGTCGCATATTCACTCGGCGACTGTTGTTTGACCTTCTGCGGATAGAAGGCATCCGTCTGCGGCACATATGGTTGACTTTCACGGATCGTCGCATGTATCACGGAACTGGGTCGGATACGTTTCGAATTCTTGCGCGACGGTGGTCCGTTGATCTGTGCCTCAACTAGCTGCTGTCCGCCGTGTTCTTGTTGTGCCAACAGCTTGTATTGCTGAAAGGCCTCGCCCGTTTTACTTGGTGATATATGATGTGCCGACATTTTGCGCTCATACACCGAACAGGGTTCAGCACCATCTGAGTCGCTGGACGTAGTTGTCGAACTGGAGTTTTCATCGACTGCGAAGCATTCACGCTGTATGCGCTCATAGTCAATAGCTTCACGATCGAATGGAAACATGGTGGAATCTTTAACACGTTCACGACCACGCTCGCTGCCGCCCGATGAGGAGCTGGACGAGTATTTGCGCTGCTGTGATGCTGGCGATAGCTGCTTCGGTTTATTGCCGCCACTAGCAAAGAAATGCCCCTCTTTCAGGGTAGGCGGTGCCGAATTGGAGGGTGAACGCCGTTGTTCGCGCTTCGGACTAGTCGCCGCACCACCACCACCGGCCGTGTAACGCTGGCGCGTACTGGCACTGGTTTCGCGTGCGCGAGATTTTTTGCTACGCGTGCCCTCCAAGGACTCCTCATCGTCGGCCAGTTGGTGCTGCTCATAGTAAGCTAGCGCAACGGCAGCTGCGGCTGCATGTCGCTGTGTCGCATAAGCACGATATTTGCTACGATTCGGTGAATTATCACGGCGTCCACCCGTTGGACTACGCTCCTCCATAAAGTTTGTTGTATGCATACGTTGATCTTCCCAATTACTGCCGCGACGTGTCTGCTGTATCGGCTGGTGCGTGTGCTGTTCCTTGAAACTGAAGTGTGTGCGTGACTTTTCGCTTGAGCGTGCCGATTTCGGTGATATCGGTGGATCGAATGTGAAATGTTTAGTGCCGCTGCTGGGCGCCGGTGCAGTATTCGGCAGTCGCTCTTTGCCGTTGTTGCTGGTCACATTACCGGTAGTGGCTGTTAGCTTGGAGGCAGGTGGTGCGGATGTGCCGCATTTGTTGCTCTGTTGCCGGCGATGCGAGGCAAGCAGCGGTGTGGTAGACGATGGTTCTATGGTGAGAATGGACAGGGAAGACTCTTGACTCTGAAATGGCGAACATGAAAGGAAGTTAAAAGAGAAATAGAGAAACATTTATAGCATTACAAGCATGGGTTTTGGTAGATTGCGAAACAATAGAAATTTTATACAATGCACGTTCTTGATACCTCCATTTGATTGCAAATTCAAAAAGGTCATTGTATAGCTTCTATTTGATGAAGACTCGCTTCATTCTCCGTAGACACGTCATTATACCCACATACTCTTATATCAAATTTTTCGTTTGTTCTCATTGTTGAATAACTTTTCAATCCAAACCTAGTCTTAGCCTAAGTATTACTTATTGTGTTGATCTTTAACTGTTTCAATAGTGTAGATTAGTTTCTAGAATGATTTAATGTCTTAAACACATACAAGCTATAAATTGTGTCCTCTAATTAACCTTTTAAGACATTTAAGGGTAACTCTAGACATTGGTAATAACTAAAAAAACAGTTTTCATAAAATTATATACAGTACAAACAGCTTTCAAGAAAAAGTAAGAGGTTTTCGACATTAGAGACAGGGTTTCGTTTTCTGAGTACTGGCATGTTGTTTGTTTTCCTCATATTGGTGAAAACCGGAAATCCATGGGTCTGGTAATAGATGACATGAACAACTGACTTTTATATTCTAACAATGACAAACTAGTTCGCTCGAATAATAGTCCTTGAATGAATGAAATTTGTTTATATTTTCGTGAGTAGAAACTTTGATCAATTTCATTGTGTAGAACCTACTACCATAACATACCATACGAATTGATTTCAAAGTAAAGGGCAATTTAGGCAAGGAAGCAGCGTTATATGTATAAAAAGACCCTAAATATCTAACAAGGAATTACTTTTTTTAGCAAGTGATCGAGCAAAATATCGAAAAGTAAAATCTTTTTTCAATTCACCAAAAAAATCCTTTTATCTCCTGTCTTACATGGCACGCAATTATACAAAATTTTCGAGTATTCAAGAGTAAAACTATACGAACATTAGGAATATTAAACGAAACGTCCGTTTTAAAATCATACTGTAAGAAAGTCAGCAGGCACTGAAGGCATAGAGTTTTGTCTTTGATATTCCGGAAATACAAAATGGAGAAGGAAGTGACCTTACGAGGACGTGCAAATTAATAGCAATTAGCATAGCAACTGATTTGGCTTCAAACCGAAAGAAGCAGAAGAGGTATATATCTCAACAATGAAAAATTCTCCATTTTTTTTTTTGAATTTTCTATTTCTTGCTTCAGTAGTTTTCTTTTAAAATAAATATTCGCAATTTTCAAGACACATAAAATGCATACATACTTATATGCAAACACGTCCGTAAACTTGGTATTATATTAAAACTAATACTATTATAAATATAGCATCTTAACCCTCTCGCTTTCCGTTACAAAGTGTGAACTTTTACTCACCTCAGTGCTGTCCTGTACATTCATATCCGGTCGATGGTACATGTTGCAACTTGTTAATTCCAGTTCGGTGCCATTTTCATGTTCAGAGTCTATTTGTACGGCGGTCAACAATGGTTCTTCCAGTGAACTGAACAACGGTTCACTCTGACCCGAATTATCACCTATAAAGCGAGGAAGCGAGATGAGGAATTTTAATGCAAAATATATGTAGGAACAAATGAGGGTTATGTGTTTGAAAGCCATATTCATTCATCAAACTAAATTATCGGTAATAGAAGGCAGCAAATGTGTGCGAAAACTTGTTTGTATGCCAATATAAAGCGCATAAAGGTTGTCAGTGTCAAACGCAAGTTAAATAAATCTTCGCATGCCTGAGTGAACCCAATACACTCAGTGGGTTTGTGCAATGCTTGTGTGTTTCTTGCAACCTTTCTAGCTTTCAGCAGCACTTTTATTTGATTTCGCTAAAATGGTTCGATGCAGTCAGCGGCTGACTATGCACACTGTAACCGATGCAGTCGATTTAGCAATCAATCAATTAATCAAGCGCAACAATAATGAAAATGGAAAGAGTAGAGTAAACTGTTGGTCTTATTATTATTGTGCTTTTTGTGGCGACACTAGATTCTTACGAACAAAAGCGGGCTTACGTTAAAGTTATGCTGCACGTAATAATAAATTTAAACTGGCGAATGATTGTTCGGTTTCAACTAGCAACACGCTTGAATACTTCACCTATTCAAACAACTATTGATGAGTTTTTTCTACTCAACTCTTTAAATAAATACCTCAGTATTTATTATACGTAACATAAATTAGCGATTTTCTCACTGTTTATAGTATTTTCTAATCAATACAGTTGAAATTGTAGTTTTAGTGCAACCAACTGGAAATTTTCTTGAATTTAATTATTATGATGTTGATATATATAGTTTTTGCAAAAACACGCTATCACGATCAATACGTCAAAAGTTCGCATAAACTTGCACCTGAAGTTGCATTAATCATACGCCCTGTCGTACAAAAATGAAGCAGTAATTAATTATTTACTTACTTATTTACTATAGCAGCATACCACAACAGGCTAAATAATTCATTTATGAGCAACGAACAAAAGCTAACATTTTACGAGCTGGCGCGTTCGCAATTTTCGAACACTGACCGGCGGCAATAAAAGTGGCAGCAAAAACAACAAAATGAAAAACAAACTAAAAACACGCAACAAGCTAAACAAAAACGTGAACTCTATCAAATTCGAGTGCAGGAAAGTACAGAATGTGAGCAAACACGTGCCGCAAATGCCTAGCGATTATATATATGCATATATATACATTATAAATTATATATACATATACATATATTTTACTCAGGTTTAATTCTAACTCATTCTATTACTCAACAATCAGCGTCTATCTAACAAATTTGCATGCAACAGCCTAAACAACTGCGGTGCTTTTGTTTAAACACGAAAATTTCTCCAATATTTCATTTCAACCGCAATCTCGCTATTAATAATTTATTTAGCCACCTACTAATTTCCTCAACTTTATGTCATCCAGCAACACATAGTCATCAACCATTCACTAATTATAAAATTTACATTGTTGTTTTTGTTTATGCATCTATCTATGTACACTGTGTTGTAGGCAAGCAAAATATAACATACCCAAATCCAGTGAATCGCATGTCTCCGATGTGTCTGTGTGTGTTACGCTAGTGACTAGCGTCGATGCTGAATCCGTTGATGTATTGATGTTGCCATCGGTGATGGATGCTGACGAGGAACCCATTATGACAACCTGACAACAAAATACATAAACATACATGCACATGAATAGGGTGAATACATAACCAAAAATTGTCATATTTGTAATTAAATCATTAATATTCATAGTTCTTGATAATCACAGTTGAATTATTGTACCAGGCAGTTGTTTTTGAATTTGTTGATAGAGAGGGTAGGTTCAAAGGTTATGTTAATGATTATGCGACTGATTCTGTGTTGATTCGCCGAAAGGTATTTTTCATTAAATTGCTCTAAACTTAATAGCATGTCAGTAAGATAATTAAACAAGTTAATATTATCAAGATCTCTGGTTAATGATTTAGTAATAATTAATTATTTAAATGGTTTTAATAATGATTCTATGGCTTCATACTCTTTAATTAATATGATGTCCAAATAAACTGTTAATCGAGCAATTCACATAATTTCAGTAATCGAACTCTTAATTGTTATCAATTGACACAGCAATTAACTAATTGCCCTATTAGTATTTAATTATGTTTAATGAGAGAAGGAAAGTATTTGTGTACTGAGCAATCAAAATCTCATCCAAATAGGTGAAAGAAAATCAAAATGTTTTGTTGCAACCCTGAAAGGAGTTATAACGTCTTTTTTTCCTGTGCCTTAAGTTTTGAATAACCAAAGCTCGATTGTAATAACCGAAAAACTTCAAAAATTCTGCTTTGAACTAATACAATTCGATGCTAAGTTATTATCCGGTTTATTCACACAGAAGTGGTGCAATAATGTACTAATTGTAAGGCTAAATTGAGCACGTTAGAAAATGAATTACGATGAGTCAGGTGATGCCTTAATTGCCCCAGCTAATTGAGCCATTCGAACAAAGTATAAGGAATGCAGTAAATGTAAATATGGAAAATGTACGGATCTAAGTATTAAAACAAGGGAAGAATATAAAAATTACTAAGAAAGAAATCAATTTACCATTTGTCTGTATAAATTTATTGAAGAAAGTAACTTTTATTTAAAAACTTATGCACAATTTAGATCGGACAGACAACATTTTGATGTCTCCCGTATTCATATCCAGTTGGTTATATCCTTCATAACGTACGCGATTTCTACTTATAAACTAAAGCAGAGAACATCATCTTATAGGGTTTGAGAACAGTGTAATTTTTCCCAGAAATAATACAAGCGACAAATAATGGTGATTGGTCGATTACAATTTACTCAGAGAAGCGGAGGGGAAAACCGCTTAATTTTTAAACCGTAAACAATACAGAAGAAAAGGAATGACCTATGCATATATACCAAAGTGAGGGTAGAATGGATTTTCGAAAAGATAAATGTATGCTTATTCTTACTGAGTGGATCATTCAGTTTTTTACCTATCCTTATACCTGCCATAGCTACGGGAGCACTAAAAAAAGTTGTTTTTCATACATTTCTGTCATACATTCTAGTATTTTAACAGAAGTTGATCCCTTGCTTGTTATTGAAACTAACTATCATACAATGCCAACAAAAACATAGACTTGTGAGGTCAAGCTTGCCTTCAAGAAATTCACAATTGATTTTTGTGCATTTACCTTTGGTACAGCTGCGGCAGCAGCTTTGGGCGGCAAAGCGCCACTTATTGACGTGTGAAATGCAGCAGCTGCCGTGGAAATGGCATTTAACGGTATGCTGGTCATCGAAGTGGTGGCTGTGGAATTCATTTTTGATTTACGCGCACTCTTGAA
The DNA here is from genome assembly GCA_021498325.1 of Bactrocera minax. NCBI lineage: Eukaryota > Metazoa > Arthropoda > Insecta > Diptera > Tephritidae > Bactrocera > Bactrocera minax. The sequence goes on from JAKEEE010000004.1 coordinate 5,890,479, forward strand.
GTACAAACGACGCAACGCCGTAGCCGACGACGATGACGAGGTGTTGAAGCCATCATTGTCCGAGCCGCTAGAGGCGCTGCCACCACTACCGAATCCCGCATTGATGCCAGTGCCGCCATTCATATGCACCACTGCAGCAACTGTGGTGTGGCGATTGTTAGCGGTGTTGTTGCTAGCGATGCGTTGATTAGTATTTAGAGATTTATTATTGATGCCGGCTGGTGGAGGGCTATCGTTCGAATTGGTTGTGTTGCTATTGGCTTGATTATTGATCAACGGTGCGTGATTGCTGTTGGTGGGGCTGGTTTTATCAGCACCTTTTGCTGTTGTTGTTGGTTTTGTATTTGTTACAGCAGGACTTTTCGGTCGATGCCCCAAGGCGAGCGCCATCATGGCGGCTGATCGTGTGGAAGCGTAACAACTGGAAGCGGTGCACGGTTTAGTGGTGGTGGCGGTAATAGTGGAACCTCCTTGCATTGTTTGCGCAACCGAAACAGTCATGGCATGGATGTTGTTTGCGCCAATACCTACAATACAATAATGTAATCAGCAATCAGTAAGCGAGCAAGTATGTGTGTGTAGTGTAATTAGCGATTTATCAATGATATTATGAGCAGAATGCCTGAAAGCAGCTAAGCAAACTGCGGTTGACCACTGATTAGTCAACGCTTTACCTTAAGTAGCCGCATAATTATACCTAAGTACATATAACTACATATAAACATGTGTCGACACATTCCTAAATGGTTTTACCTATGCGCGAGTATGCTTTTAAGCTTAATCCCTTACAGCTTTCACTTCGCCTACTCATGTAATCATAACATACTGCATATTACTGTACATTAAATCATAACACTGCTATGATAGGTATGTAAACTATTTACTGGTGATTGGCCTGGTTACTGAAAATTAACTGAGCGACCTCAAAGCAGCGCCAATCATAATAACTCCATCACTCAATGTCAAGTTGCTATTGAAGTTACATTGATTACCTTGGCATTAACCACATTTCACTTGCAGAACGTAGCCACGACTAGTAGAGCCACGAAATGTAAACCAAAGAGTGAGTAATTCTACAAACATTATTTTGTATATATACAATATGTAATGTAAGTACGAACGCGAATGTGGAAGACCGCGCAAACTGGGTCTATGATATAAATTAAACATGCCCTATGATAAATAGTTTGGCCAATTTTTTTGCTTAGGCTCTGTAGGTGATTCCCGATATGGAGATCAGACACACACCTTCAGATTACAAAATCTGTTAGAGCACTTTTTTCGGTACTGCATAGTTCCACTGCAGGCTGAAAGGATTACCACTAAATGAAATAGCTACAGTTATTAACATTTTTATTTAACGACTATTGTCAGCGGACAATGGACCACAGATCGCAGTCCAATTCTCAGTATTGAAATAATTTAAAGATCACACAAAGTTTTAAAATGTTAATAAAGAATTTTTCTGTTTAAAGTCTTCGTCGAGTGATGAGTCACTGAATGAAAAGTGTATTAAAGTTTTTTAATACCAAAGAAAATCTAGTAGTCTACCTTGAAATAATGGTTAAAGGAATACCCACTTTGAAGGCAATAAGCTTGATCACAATTTCCGAAATATCAGAAATATATTTAAAGTTCACGAAAACGTTTTTATAAAATGAAAATATTTGGCAGCAACTCAGAACTTGTTGTAACATTTTTTGTCGAATAACATCAAGACATAGATCCTTTAAATTGGAAGAAGCAGCTTGGTCAAGCACATAGCAAAAGTGTAGGATTTTGAATACACATATTGAAAGGTGAAGTTATCAGCATGTTATCGTGATTCGCATATTTACTCCCATGTGCCGTTTATTACATTTTCTGAACGTGTCTCAAGCACTATGTAGTTTCACTTCAATTCATGTGTAGCAAAGAAGAAGACCAAAAACCACTTTTTTATGTGCCAATAATGATGCTCACTGATGATCTAATGATATCACGGTATCGAATGCTACTCGGCGATGCGGCATACGAGATTAATTTAGATAAGTCTAGATACAAATTTTTTAGCCGCAAAATAGCTAATATTTAGTTACCTGTAATCAATCTGTACGAAAATATCTAGAGTTTTTGGCGTTCTAAATGAGAGATTTCATTTAAAGTTAAAGATTGCTATAGGAATTAAAAATTTCAAGCCATTTAAGAAATTAATAAAAATCAAATATGTGTATGCTCTAGTGTTCATTTTCAACAGCATCAATATTTAACCGAAACTTCGAAACCGAAACCCATAATTTATTATCTATTCTATTCGTATTCAAGTAAATATAAAAAAATAACCAGTACAATATTTTCTAAATACCTTTTGTACTCTCTCGACCGTTTCGAAATTCTTCATGCTTACACACATGCAATGCAACAATTCAATTTACTGCAGGATTGCTACCCACATTAATTGCGGTAAATTTGGTCATTTGTTACGACATACACCTCATTTCTGGCCGACTGTTTCTACCGCCAATCAACTAACTTTACGGTCAATTAGTTTTTCACCCGAAGTATGCCTGCCTGCACTTGGCAATTGAATAGCAGATGAACAAACAAACAGATTAGAAATGCTTTTGGACGCAAAGATACAAAGGAAACGTTGCAAAGCAACACATAAGTGCATAGGTAAGCACAGTACTGGGAACTACTACTGTTCTCGAAGTACTCGATTTAAGACACAAATGTTAAAGCAAAACAAAACAAAAGAACAACAAAACCTGTTCAGAGCAATTTTCTGTATAAACCGCGCCACTTGTTTACTAGCCTATCTTTCAGCTGCATTTGTGTTGTAAGCCAACACACACGCCCACAGCGAAGCGATTTATTAATGCAGATAACTCGTAAATGTTCGATTAAGAGATCTTCGAAATGAATTTACTTGGTATCGGTGGTACGGAGGCGCATTCAGGTGTTCAGATTTATGATAGTTCGATGGCAATCGGAAATCGAATACATACAAACATACTATTCTTTGTGTTGTTGTTGCCATCTTTGCTTCCGAATGAGGCCAATTCTTCCATTAGAATCTGAACCTTGTAAACTTGTGCCAAGGCGAAAAAGCAAGTTTTAATTGGCATTAGATTCAAGGTAAGAAGATGCAATAATAAACAGAAGGTCGTTATCGATGTAGATCATACGCCTGACTCCTGGTATCGTAGACAACAGATATACATAAGTAAATATATCTGTTTTCTCATTGACTTCTATATAAGTTAAGGATAATATATTGATATCTAAATCAACGTCTATTTATTTTTTTAACTGTTTGGCAGCAAGTTCCATATGAACTTTCATACTGTACCATTTAATTCTTAAGGCTTCTTTTAACATTTTCTAAAAAAATCGTTCGCTTCGCTCGTTTTACTACCTACATGAAAAAATATAAAACTTTCCAAAAATTTGCCATTTTCTGTTTGATAAATGGATCTACAAAGCAATTTATGAGGCCTTGGAGCACAACTAGAACCTCGAACTTGTTTTGGGTGAGTGCTGATTAGGTACCGACCCAAAAGTTGAAAAACAATGTAAAATTCGTTGGTATATATCCACTATTTGACTCATATAGGCTAACTAGGATCGACGCGAATTGAGGTGAAGCATCTTTCAAAACGTCTCTAATTCCATTATGAATGGAAAAACAAGAGAGAGAGAGCAAATTAAGAGTAGTAAAACGCTTTCAAAAATACATTGAAGAACAACTAAAACATCGTTCAAAAACTTACACAATTTTATTTAATTTTCTTGATTACGATGAATATACATCATATATGTAAACAGTTCAAATAAAGCTAGTAACAGTCAAATTGTACGATAACAATCTCAGATCTGGCATATTCATATTAGTTTTGTCATATAACAACCTTTAAGTAATGTACCTCTTATAATTGTGGCGGCAACAAGCTACGAGTTGCATCTCAGGTGCCTAGTTTTTATAGTTCCATCATATTTCACCCTACATATTACAAAATTAGCAACCTTGGAACAATTAAAATTAATACCTTAATTGGTAGGTATCAGCCAGTATTTCCGGGAATATGTGGTGCACTTCAAACCGTTTACTTTTTGAAGTTCGAAATCAATTTTAAAAACAAAAGGAATCGAAAAGTCGATTACAATTGGAACAATCAATAAAAACTCGGTTAAAAATCAAACAATCGATAAAATATAGTCGGAAATCGATTAAAAATCGAATAATAGATCAAAAATTACATTTCCTTTGAAAACTCATTTCCCGTAGAATAATCTTACAACGAACTCTAATAATCGGTTTAAATGATAAAGTCAGTACATACGATCTCCTTTCGAAAATTTCTATGGTTCGACTCAGCAATGATTGATTAGAACGTTGGGGAACGTTGATATTATGCTTAAATAGTCCAAAACGAGGAATGCCTTTCTAATCACTCCGTTGATACAAACTTTTCGAGAATTTCTTCTCGTTTTAATAAATTACATATGCCGCCCAATATGTAGGCACCGTAAAAAAAATTAGATGAATCGAATTCAATTGGCTTGTTTTCAAATTCTCACCTTTAGCTGATTTATTAGCTGTTAAGTGTTTTGTGTGAAAATATTTGGTGTTTATCAAAACATACACACATACTTATTGAATTATAAATTTGTCCGCTACCGAAACATACGCTTGATTGGCTGGCACGACGATTGCGCTGTCCAAAAGAGGGAGGTATGCAGAGCAATTTGTGCCTTACTGACACGTAGACAGTTAGGGAGTTTTACGGAAGGAGCAAACACAACAATACAAAAAAGTTCAGATCTCCGATAAAGACACCAAATGAACTGTAACTACACACAAACGAGGATATCTAGTACATATTGAGGTAGTTCGGATTATTTTCGTTAGTTGTAGCTGCGTTAGTGTGTCCAAATATGGCATACGCCGACAAGCGAGCACTTCCACACGATTAAGCATATATGTATGCTACGATGCGAAAACGAGATAATACAACAGGTATTAAACCTCCTCACTTAAGCTTCGCTGTCAACGCTGAGGGATGCTTGTGGGCCGCATACCAAGCGTGTTTTGTGGAATGTTATTTACCGAAAATCGACAGCTCTGCGGTGCCAACAAATAATGCATAAAAATTTTCCTTGCACCCACACACATACACACGCCAACATAAATGTGTATATATACACGAGTATAAAATATTTGTTGCAAAACAAGTTTTCAGCAGTATATTTGAAGCACAGCAAGCGAACGGAAGCAGCGGTGAAGTACCTTGACAACGACAATGGCAGCACCTTGCTCATGATAGCGCCAGCAGCGATAGTAGTCAGTGGCCGCGGCAGAGGCAGAGGCAGAGGCAGAGGTAGAGGAGGCAATTGTCTGTTTTGCCGGAAGTATTTTGCAGCGTCCCGCCTCGTTGCATCCATTTAGTTACACATGCACACATACATGCGTGTGCGGACACATATTTGCGCTCTAGCCATTTTGGGGAAGGCCACACCTCCCACTGGCTGTTTCGCTGCGGCCTAGTAAACACTATTGTTTAGTATTTTTACAAAAACATTTCGACAGAATTTAGTGTGATCAAAAGCTTTGCTGAGATCCACTGAATGAATTACAGTGTATTAGGTGCTATCTTCGATTATTTTTCTGTTTAGTTGGAAATTAAGTAGCGGATTTCCCATGGAATTCTCAGTTTTATATAGTTTTTGGAAAAGGTAAAGAATACAAGCGTAAATAAAAACAACTAAGGGAGGCCTAAGTTCGGTTGTAACAGAACATTTTATACTCGAGCATTTTGCAAACGCCAAAGGCTGGAAAATATTTATGAGGGCTGGAGAAATTCATGCGCCGATTTCAACAATTTTCCGAACCAAGCTACAGTACGTCTAAAATTCTACGTTAACTTAATCTCGCTAAGATGTCTTATATATTGAGGCATATATGCGGTATAGAGCCAACCGAAAGATTGAAAATCCTCATATAAGGTATATGGGGTTTAATATGGAAAATAAGTACGAAATTTCTTCCGTGCCGCTCCAAAGTTTAATGAAGGCACAAAATAATTACTGTAATTTATGAGAGCTTTAGGACTTTCATTAGGCACCTCAGCTCATGCTTATGTCGGCAAAGAGGACACAGAGTGTGTGATGAGAAGGAATAATGGCTTGACGAGAACACCAGCTGGACTAATTAGAAGCTAAAAATACTACGGAAGGTCCTTCTTTTAATCCCGGAATAGATGATAGCATGTAAGTTGAAGAAGAAAACTTTTAACTGAGTGGAAACTACTTCTGAAACTTTAAAAGAATTTTTTTTTCAAAATGACATTTTCAAAGTCGATGAATCCTCAGAAACGGCTGAAGTGATGGGTCTCCAATTTTTACACAATCTTCCCTGATATATTCCTCAAGTAAGTAGTGAAGGAATAAGATTTAAAAGGATTATTCACGTTTTTATTTAATAATTTAGTGCTAAAGTCTCTGTCAAAAACGAAAGTATATTCTAATAGACGCCACTTTGTCAAAAATTAAAAATTTTTATTCCGTCCGTCAATAGCTGGTTTAGTATATCCTTAGAAGGATTTCACCATACTTTTTGTTTTCAGACAATCCAAATCACCGATCACCAATCGAAGATCACCGAGAAGTGCCTCTTTTTGGAGGCCGTTTGGAAGATCATCTGCAAGAGCGGAGCATATTAACATTTTTACATGATCGAAGCGCTATTGCATTCTCACAAGTAGGCACTTATTGAATTACCACCACTTCTAATTGATAAATTAAAACTATTTTACAAAAAATGTATAAAAATGCTTCTCTTTTGAGCCACGCAACTACGTACAACCCCTAAAGGAAAGTATATACCCGATTTTATGCTTTTTTGGCACCAGAGCACACTTTTATGAGAAAAAGATAAACTCTGAATTTCGTTAAGATATCTTACAGATTAACCTATATTTTCGGTAAAAAAAAAACAGCCATAAAGTTCTCATATAAGTTATCCGGGGGTATGAAAAGTTGTGGTCCAATTTTGATAATTCTTTTCTATCTTCATTGGTGCTTGACTTATGTACTGTGAAGTGAAAGAACCCAATGGAATCTTATATTGTGTTATATGGAAAGTGGACGTGGTTATAATCTGGTTTCACTTATTTTCAAGCCGTAACATAAGGATGCTAAGATAATGTTATGTTATAAACTCGGTTAAAATTGGCTAAAACAAACAACCGTTGGATGAACAAAAATACTATACTCTGTGCAACATGTTGCGAGTGTACAATAAATAATTAATTTATGTGGAAATAAACATCTTTATTAAATTTGTTATATATTCTAATATTTTTTTTTATGGTGAGAACTCGTAGCTGTTTACAAACATAAATTTATGCATCAGCAAGGTTTATGGCAAACACAGGTCTCTTATTTATGAGGGATCAATGGTCCACTTTTGTATAGCACAACACCTGTTGTCGACGTCATGGTTTCTTTTATTACATAGCATAAAACCGTTCGACTTATTTATTTACAAACAAAGTTATATTTACAGATGAAATACGGATTTATTTACATAGGTAAATATAGAATTAATTGTATATATATAAATATATATGTAGATTTTCCATCGGTCTCATCTGCAATGCATCATATACACGCAATAAACACTGACTGTATGATGTCAATTCGAGGAAGCCAACAGCCAATATTGAAAGTTTACTCAAAAAAAAATATTTCATCCATCTTCTAGTGCAATAAATTATCTAGTTCTTTGTTTTTAGCCTTAAATTCAACAGCAAGCAATTTTATTGGGTCATTTACATGGAAACCAGTGTATGAATCTCAAATGTAGATATATTTAAAAAAATATTGCGTAATTCAAAATTAAAAAAAAAGCGTTCTTTTTCAATATAAATATGATTAAACTTCTTAATTAGTAATTTCGAGCAGTGTGAAGGAGAAATGAAATTTCACAAAGTTCCCCGAAGTTGCCAGTCAATTTATAATGAAATGCAAAAAGTTTAGACGCCGCTTGTAGGAAATTATATTTGCACTAACTCAAAAATAGGTACATATCGAAAATGAGTTCAGGAGCTTACGTAAACACGATGGAAAAACACAAAGATAAAATAAACATATAATTGCAATTTCCAGCTATCGGTTAGATTTGACAACATTATCTTGAGGAACACTACCTTCAAAAACATAAAGCGCAATAATCAAATTATCGCAGTAGTTTTTGGTCTACAGTCACCCAGACGGTCTTACAAGAGGGACGGGATGGATTCAACACTGAATTCCGTAGCGCTAGTAACACACATTGGCGACCATTGGCCGTATAAAAATTGTGGTCTGTTCCGGTTACGAAGATCCGACAGCCACTAATATCCTGCTAATATCCAGTACGCTTAGAACTATATGCCTATGTTCTTAAAGTAACCTCCCTAAAAAATATAATTGTTTCTGCTAGCGTACATTTTCTCAAAGATGCGATACAGCAGGTCGGTTTTCTATTCGGTGTACTGATCTTAGATCTTACGAGATATAATATCTAGTACACGCTTTAAGGGATTGCAGATAAAACAAATTGAAGCAAAGGAATATGGATACTACTTCACATATATTTATCTGCGAACTTAACTATAAAAGGTTCGGTCATCTATTTCAAGATTCGTATCATGCTACGTATTTCTAAACAAAAAGAGAAGATGAGGGAGGAGCTAAATGTTCGGTTGAGACCATTGATAAGGCTAGGACCGATATTGCGTCAAAAGTTGATTATTTTGAAGTTCATCAATTTTAAAAAGTTGTATAAATTTTCGTGAATTGAGGGAAGACGAACATATTTTTTGTCACACATATGGTAAATAAGTCTAGTATGAACCGATTTTGCCGAATTTAGTAACAGTGAGCAATATAAAAGAATTTCTATTTTTCTGAATTTCGACGACTTTCAAAATATTTGAATTGTGATACTTGAAAGTCAAATGATCGAAAGCTTCCAATTACCTCAATCTGTACATCTTCATATATTTAGCTTAAGAGATATAGAAGACAAGATCTTGACACACTTTCAGATGTCTGCTCTTTGAAGACAGAAACAATTTTGTTACTTAGGTATTTGAGTATGACTCATACAAATATAATTAGTGCAATATGTAGCGAGGGTGTGAGAAACATTAAAGCCTAGTAACTCACCTTTACCGCGACTCTTGGGCGTCGATGGTGGGGCAGGTGTTATCGGCGGGGTTTTGCAATCATCGCGAAATATCGGCGAACCAGGAACATAGCGATCTTGCTGCAATTATATAAAGTAAACATATTTTTAGTAAAGTTTATGAAAATACATATATTTAAGATTTAAAATTTTATATTTAAGATTTAATTTAATTTAATTTGAAAAAAATAATAGCACATAAATATCCAATAAAGTCGAAAGATTGAATTCTTAAAGTTTTGAAAATTTTACTACCAATGTTTGAAAAATAAGAATATAATAAATGGTCATCCTAACTTCTAAATGTTGTTTAAATCCACACAACTGTGCATACATATATATTTCAGCACATCAAAAATATGTTGACCTTATAATAACGTATTTTATCTCACTCACTTCACTTGTCAATTGTCGAAGCCAGCCCCAACATAGCAAACAGACATGCTTTCTTGTCTGTCGTTTGCACTTTCCGACTATTTGCTAGCACTTATCTGTCACACAATGTCATGTTATTCACCCTCGCATACATAAACATACAACTGTTTGTTTGCTTGTTTGTGCACGTTAAGTGATCAAATCAGTGCAACAGCAACAAAATGGTGACAATGAATGATAAAAGGCACCCCTGCCACCACTGTACACACTCCGACACAGCGCTGCAGTCCACCTTTTATCTACAGACACCTGTGCAGCACAACTGTGTGATAAACTATCGACGATATCAAGCCTACAACCGGGCAGCCAGGGAGCCGGCGAGCTGGCAAGCACTCCACTGGCGTGGCATCGATGTTGTTGACAGTCAATTTTCGTGTCAGTGTCAGTGCTGAGGCAACGCTGAAGGCGTGCAAACAGTTAGCATTCATTGCAGAAAATAAAGCATAAGAAAGTCTAAAACAAAAGCAACAAACAACGGCAAACGTCCCGTTGACTTGTTGAGCTGGTGAAATTGTAAGGGCCAAATGGTTGTGTCTGTCAATTTGGTATTGCAACAACAGCATTTGGTATTTGAAACGCAATTTGGTGCAAACAGCAGCAAGCGAGTGAAGGTGCGGCACAAATCCCACAACAAAACGCTCAGCATCACATATCACAAAGGAGGTGTTTCGTTCGTAGTGATGGCCCCGACGACGGCGGAAGTGCTGTCAAAACAAAAGGCAACTGCCAAATTGTATAGCAAAGCAGGGAGTAGGAGCAGCAAACTAATGGCCGTGTTATTACAGATTATTATGCTGCTGGTGTTGCAGATGAAAAGCGGTGAGTGCGTGAGCGGGCGTTGCTATCGGTTGAAATACTATTTTGCGTATTGTATGTATGGAATTTAGGGATAAATCATGTGTTTATCATTTTGAAATTAGTTATAACGAAAGCACATTACATTAGCTTTTATCAACGATCGCATATTTATGTATAATATTATTTTCATTATGTTGAAATAATATACAACAAACTAGCTAATTCAAGTTTTTCAAAAATTAATCAAAAGGAACGGAAGGAAAAGCGGACGAAAACTCTGAATGTAGGTTGAAATTGAAAAAAGTATATGAGCCTATACTAAGTGAGATTTAAAATAGTCACTGAAGCTTAGAAAGCTTGTTTCAGTTCTTTCCAATGTAATTTATACCGGGTTGAGCACTAATTTCTCAAGAATATTCTTCAAAATCCAATCTATCTCATAATAAACTAATCTGTATGAATTTCAAGCCCCATTTAATAGTTAACAAGTATGGGACTTTGAAAGAGCTTCAAGTCAATTTACTGCCGAAATGTATACCTCGTTCCAAAACTTCCCCACTTATCGTACTTCGTTTGAGTTTTTCGTCGACTCCTTAAGAGCGCTCCATGTTCTATTATATATATTTGAGTCTAATTGCTTGACATTATTATTGCCGTGTTATGTTAGGTTCTATATTGACATTAACTGCAGAAAAATTTAAAAAATAAAAATGCGTTTCAACATAATACCAAGAAACTAACAACACGAGGCGTTTATCAAATAACCCAAAGCTTTGATATACCTCAATGGGATCGCATGTTCCACTATACTGTTACCATAATTAAGAACCACCCTTGTATCAATACCTTGTTCTCTTGCCGTTTAATTTTGAATAGCTGGTCTGCAAGAATCCTCCGAGACCGTTGGTCAGTCGACCTCAGTTGCGCGGTCGCATTGGTCTTCAGGCTCGGGATGGATCGTAGGCAGTTCAGGGAGTATCCCTTTAGTAATAGGGGTTCTAGTTGGTAACTATTCGATTGGTAACCATGCGGTAAGGCAACATGTTTTTCTTCGGACCTTATTGTTAAAGTTGCTCGTGAAATATATTAAGTATTGTAACCCTCCCAGCGCTTATTTTCTACTCTCCCACTTTTGCAATTGAAGTCACTTGGTTCTCACTTTCTTAGTCATGTAGGGGAGTTAGCTGGTATTTGTATTAGTCTCTTTGGTAGATTTGTTATGGTCTCGTTATGTTTTGTCTTATAGTCTTCTTGCGCTTCAGGATTTTCGCCATCCCAACGGACATTTCTGAAATTATTTAAGCACCATCTGCTCGGAGATCAGCCATTGCAAATACTGAAAGCTAAACTAACTCTCCGGGCTTCGAAAAAACTCTCTTAAACCTTTGAGTAAAATCGGTTTAAGGAGTTGAGTCAAATACTTTAATTATTCGTAGGTATAACTCTTATATATAAATGCGTATATATAAACACAATAACATAATAGTGTAAGCAATAAAAATGACAATAAAATTTTACATTGGAATACCATAACTAAAGCAATAAGTCGTATATCAAATATTATGTGGAATGTTTACTTATATATTGCGCATCACTCAGTGGATTAATTATCATAAATAGGCATTGGCGATATGGATATAAATACACATATATAAATTTAAAATCAGTTCATTTTAAATTAAAAATTTTTTATTAAATTTTAGTTCTTTTACCACAAAGCATTTGCAACATAGGAAGATATATTTATAATACTTGTACTGCTCAAAACTCATCAATTACATGATACTATAATGTCACAATATTCCAAGTAAAAAATCATCTTTAAATTTAAGCGGAAAAAAGGTGAATTTGTAAATGTCAAACGTTGCCAACTCAATATTTTCACACCAGCCAAATGAGGTCGCTTCGACGACCCACTACAATTCCCAGAAACAATTTCGTAAGAAATTGATTACTTAACTTTAGGCCGCGAGATTATGTATAGCTTTGCCCTTTACTTTCATTTAAAAAATAAAAACTTTGAAATTTTTCTTTAAAACTTTTAAATTTAAAAAAAAAAAACACGGTCTCTATATCCAGCTTATTCTCCCTTGTATGCTAAATTAGTTGGCAACCAACCGTGTAACAGTACAATTTATCCAATTATACGAGTATATGTATATGTATGTATTTATGTTGTTGCCCCAAATGAAGGAGAAAAAATTGAATAATTTTCACTTCATCAAAATTTGGCTGCCACTTGGATTTCAGCTAATTCGCTCTGATCGGTGGTGATGTGTGTGAATTAGTGTGTTTTTCATGCGTAACGCACGTGTCACTCATGCCACTTACCTAGAAAAATATGTGCACATATCTATACGAGAGAAGAAGCTTTGCACATGAAAGCCAAAATGCTACGCGGAGAAGTACAACTCAACACCTTTTCGTGCGAATCAATGAAAATTGAATTGTACATTAAAAATAGTAAGAATTAAATTCGTGAAAAATACAGCTATATCTTTGGGTGAATTCCATTCACGGTAAAATTTGGAAAATTGTGTTTTTTCAAAATAATTTAATGAAAAACATTTTTTGATTGAAAAGTGTCTATTAATTTGAGAAAAGAGAGTTCAAATGACAAGAATTGGAATATAAGCTTGCATTGAATTACTGACATAGGTTTCAAATATACTCAAGATTTTTCTATATATATGTTATTTACCTATTGAGGGTATTAGATGTGCTTAGATATGAATCGAGTGGGCAATTATGTCGAAAAGTTTAAGAAGATTAAGAAAGAACAATAAGACCTAGATATTTTTTCGTTAGTGATAAAAGATAAGGTTATGTGGATGTAAGAGGATTTTTGAAAAAAGTTGTCTCTCACATTTTATCGATCTTTTTTAATCGGTTAATATCCGATATTTTTTAAATTATTTCGCTTTCATATTTAAATTGTATCAATCAGTTTTGATCGAAAAATTCTCAAAAAATTTTAATCGTTTTTTCATTTGTTTTTGTCATCTATTATCTCAATTAAATTATATTTCATACATATTTTTAAAGAAAACAATCGATTTTTCGTTATATGCGTATATACATAGTTTAATTATAGCTATCAAAACTGATCGATGTCATTAGCGTTTTTTCATTGATATTTTGATTTTTGATAAAAATTCTTGATATTCGAGGACTTCAACAACTTTATCGATTATCAATAGGTAATGAAGCAATTACTAATGACTGCGTTAGGTAAGCTTACAAAGGAAAGGAAAATGGCAAGGTTAATGTAAGAAAAATGTATGTCACGAAAAACATATTTACGTGTACAAACAATTTTATCGAGTATCGCGTTCTTCGAGTATTTTATCGAGTATTTTATTGAGTAAAAAACAATTTTAATATTTCTGGTTATGTCATATGGCTGGTATTTTACCCTAGATTCCATAGTCACTTTTGGTAAAAAATGTAACACAAATTCGAATTTGCCTAAACGAAAATACAGTATGCGAAAAGGTTTGCTAATTTTTTTATAACAGAAAATGATAAAAAATTAAGTAGTTGAAAAATAAAAACTACAATAAAAAGGGTCAGATTTGTTTAATATGTACCAAAAATGTTAGATACATACGTATAAATGAAGTTGGTTGCAAATTATTTAATTCCACCATCTACTTTTTAAATTTTTTTATTGTGCTTTCAAACAGAATAAAATTTTCTAAATTTAGCTCAGCGTGTGTTGCAAAGAGTGAAGGACTAATAACCCATATATACTTATATTATATGAAACTAATATACTTATATAGTGGGGCTTGGCCTGAATATGATAAATGTTCATAGTCAAAAGAATTGCCCCTTACATCTCAAGAGTAAAGAACAACATACATAACATATGTATATAATACGAGCTAAAAATAGGTTTTCTCACATTTTCATGAAGTCATTTCGCAGCAAAAGTGGTCGAATCAAATAAAATCAGCGCGATATATTTTAAAGACAAATCTGAGAATTGTACAAATGTTGAAAAATATATATAAATATGTGCTATATATATATCTAAGAAATGGTGTTTCCATATAGCAGGCAAATCTTCACATACAAACACACACATCCATACACCCATTCACTTGTCCATAGGCAAAGGGAATATTGAGTAGAAAATAAGCGGTAATGCCACACTGTAGCGCAACTAATTCACTTTGAGTGTTTCTCTGGCGTGAAAATCAAAGTCTAATAAAATCTTACATTATTTGTGTTTGCTGTTTTGTTGCTGGCGTTGAGGTAGTCTTCGCCGTTGTTTGTTGTTTTAATTTATCGCCAGTGTTTAGTGATTTTTCTGCATTGTTTATTTGGGTGTTCTACTCGATTTAGAATTTATGTTATTTTTGTTGTTGTTGTTTTTAGGCTATTGCTATTTTTTTTGTTTTTATTTTCATATTTTGTGATGTTTAAATTTTTGGAAATTATTAAAAGTTCACTAAAATTAAATGGAATGTAAATGCGGTCAGTGCCGCTGTTTTGGTGACACACCTTTCTAATTAATTATTATTAAATATATGCTTTTCTATGTATGCGTGTGTATGTAAAGCTTCCAATATACACATATATATGTATGTATGTAAACACAAATATATATATTATAAACATGGATAGAGTGCATAGACATTTGTTATTATAATTGGCAAAATAATCGTAGAAAAAGCGGTCGCTTATTTTCTCTCTGAATTTTTCTTAAACTCTCTTAAAAGACTTAAAGACTTAAGGACGACTCTTAAAAATTTCATACATATAAATATGTACGGGTATTCATATTTATATGAAAGTGCTAATGTTAGTTTCATTCATTAGATTTCTGACTGAAAACGGAAACCAAAAGCTTTCTTCTGAAATCGTTAAAAAATAATATTTTTCCTAAGAGGTTAAGCCGGTCTGGACAGTAAGTATTCTGGGACTAAGGAAAACCAATTGAAATTCTCTCCTTCAGGCTTTATTAAATACGTATTAGAGTGTATATGATTTTTTTTTGACATTTTTATACAAAATGGCGACTACTAGGCCATTCTTCGGAACCACCTTTTCAACAGGGCCTCTATGTGCGACGGTTATGCTAGGAACTCGTAAACGGAATTTTAAGAAGCATAAAATTTGCCAGTAAAGCACGTAAGGTTGTAGCTTTTCAATAAATTATTAACAAAAAACGAAAAAATTAGGAGTAAATTGTTTATAAAACAAATTGCAATAGTAACAAACAAAAAGTCAAACGCAGTTTACCAAACGTAAGTTCGAATTTCAAGTTGATAGCGCAGTTTCGAGAAAAATGCGTTTAGAGTTTTGCAAGCTTTAGCTTCGACACAATAGCAAATTGAACACGGAAGTAATTTTTTTCGGTATTTTATCAATTGAAAATTTGGGTTAGGACCCTAAAGTGTACTTTAAGCTACAAAACCGTTCGTTGGGCGACCTAATCCCTTGAAAATATGTATTCTAAAACAACTACAATTATTAATATAGCTTGTTTATTAACAATTCTGCTGTTTGCAATTTCACTGTTCAATTCACCGAAATGCATGACGCGATCGCGGCCAACCTTTCTTGGCAAACTCAAATGCTGCAGCCTCACAGCCTCACAGAGATGCACCAACACGAGTATAAATATATGAGTATGTATGTGTATGTATGTGTGTGTGTGTGTGTGTATGTGTGTGTGTGTATGTGTGTGTGTATGTGTGTGTGTGTGTGTATGTGTGTGATTATTCTGCATCCATGACGGCGTCCATTTATTTGGCCTCTGGTCCAACGCCATCGCTCGCCAACTTCTTTGTCTGTCCGCTTACGCATTGACGTCATTGTTATTACACCATCAGTGAGTATAACGAGGCCGCGCGTAACTTGGCAAATGTTTCACGTCTTTTTCGGTTGGCAGTTGGCGCTTTTAGTTTGCGTATGTTTGTTTATCTTCTTGTTTTTTCTTATCATTGTTGTTATTATTATTATTATTATTATTAGTGTTGGCTGTTGTTGCTGTTGCAGTCGCTTTGGCTGCCAAGAATCACGTAGATTAGTTTTATTTGAAAAAAGATAAATTAAAGAAAAAACAAATGTCATCTCTCCTGATGTGGGGCCATCTGTCTATTTCTGTGACCACAAATTTAATTTAAAGATATTTGGACTTTTATTTTTCGTGCTAGTTGATTTAAATTTATATTCAAAATAACATAATATTAAGCGTCCTCGTTAATTTATTTTTATATGTACAGTAAATAGCAAAATAAACAAAGAAGAGAGTTGAAATACTCAGTACTAAAGTTGAGCACATAGCAATGAAATTGACCCCACTTTTTAAAGTTAGTTTTTTACTAGAGCATAATATTGTTAACTCATCCTCAATTTTTAGAATTTTTTGGGCTATAGAATTCCTTTATTTCAACTATTTGTTCAATTAAAATTGTATCAGTTAGTTCCTTTGCATGCTAATGATTATATTATGTGTTTAAAAATATGTAAGTATAAATCCCAGTGTGAGTGGAAGATGGTCTTATATCGAAATTTATTTTAAAAACACCTTATGTCAGCAAATGTTTGCTGAATGCTCTATAATTAGTTAACTATAATAGTATTCTCGCATGGCGTTCTTGCACTCAAACAACAAAAGTTGGTTTCCTCTCATTTCTTCTCGCTCTCTATATAAAGCTAATAAGTAATATAAAATAATATTTATTTCCAGTTTCTGGCCTACGCTGCTACACTTGCACTTACTTACAAGAATATGCGGATAATACATGTCTAGTGGATGCCAATTCTACACGAATCACTAATTGTTCGAAGAAGTATTGTACGATTATGCGTCAAGAATCTGTGGTGAGTATTACAACTTTCGTGAAAGGTGAGTAAGTATTTTTGATTAATTTTATATATTAAATATATATTGATAATTCTACTGTGTTATTTTTTGTCAAAGAAAGATTCGATTCCATACTTGTGCCATATGCTTCACCTCTCTTTCTCAAGCATCATTCAAATCTGAAAAATATTAATCATATACAGATCTGTTGAATAAATTATGTTGAAAGCAAGGTTTGTTCGGTGCGACTTTTGGTGTTTTGTAACCTAAGAGAATCGGATAAGTGTACCATTCTAATTCTGTCCTCTCAGACCCTATGTTAAGAGAGCAAATTCAGGCAATCTGACATATAACAAAATCTGGACAATTGCTTCAAGAGATACTCATAGTCAGGAATATAGGCTATGTGGGAAAAATGGTACTAAACCACTTATTTTTTGGAGAATATGGAGTATTTGTTATTTCTGAAAATCATTAACACTGTAGTTGCCAATTTTTTTCCGCATATTTTTTTATGCTAATTTGTAGTGAAAGTAAAGTACATGAAAAAAATAATAACGGATTTGTATTATAGCGCTAAAACATTGAACCATAGGGAGCTTTAGTAAAAGAAGCCAAAAAGTCTTCATTTCAACAGATCGTGATAGCAGCTCACCGCAGATTTCGAAAGCAATAAAATACAGTTTTGGACTTCCACCTATTAGAACAACTGTGCAGAAATAGCAGAACGAAACTTGTACAATAGTGGATTAATTATGTGATATCGAATGAGTGGAAAAGCAGCTCCTAGCTATCTGCAAAACTATTTATAATTCTGCCTTATTTTTTTTTTCTTTCTTCCTCTTATTGCAGAGATCTCGGTATTCTGTGGGCATCTGTGACGAAACCGTTTTCTAAGTATTTAGTATTTGTGCCACATGCAAGAATTAACTTCTAACTATTTGAAAACGCTTTCGGTAATTCAAAAATAAATAAATATTAGAATTACTGCAGCATCCGTATCAGCAGACTTTGTGGGCGGCAGCCAACACCTGAAAACATGCGGCACAACTTCCTTTAGTAAATTCTGAAAATTTATTTTCGCTTTAAAAAAGCATAAAAAGCGTCGACGTTGCACTTTGCTGTTTGCCTTTGTCAGCGGAAGCAGATGGGCATGCGTGTATATTGAGTTCAGAAGATTTTTCGCAACTCAGGCAGGAAATGAGTTAAAGTGGAATAAAATAAAACTGAAAAACAAAAACAAAAACAAAAAAATAAATCAAATAAAGTATAGCATACGCGCGGCGCAATTTCAAAATTAAATAAAATCAAAAACAGAAACAGAAACAGAAATAGCACAGCGAAGGAAATGAAGTTGTGAGCAAAAAACAAGTTGCAACAACAAAAATCACTCTCCATCAACTTTGTCACCTGTAATGGATTGGCAACGCTGTCCTTATGTGTACTTGCAACACATTTGAATTTTAACACATATACACACAATATATATATGTATTTATGTGAATAGCTTGGTGTGGTAATTACTTGCTTCGAAGAACCACAAAGTAAATATTTACCAAGCGACATTTTTCCAAATGCGAAAACATGAAAGTAAACTTTTGTCACTATTTGCATGTGCAGCAAGGCAAATCGTGTTGCACAACTTTTTCGCCATTTGACATAAGCCACATGTGTTCACGTTGCGCGAATTGTTATTTTTGCTTATTAACGGCACGTGCTTGTGGCGGGTGTGATAAATGCAATTTATTCTATGTTGAAAGATTTATTCATTCATGTCTATATTGAATTTTTAATGTCAAAGCAATTACCACCGATATATAAAGAAGAAGAGCAAGGATGAGAGATTCAAGAGCTGTTTGTATATAATTAATTTATTTGTTATTGTTATTTGTTGCTATTTTCTTAATTTGAGTGGCCCTTTGAAGTACATCTGCACCTTCGTTGTGAACATTTCTAATCTCAAAATTCGTTTTGGACCATCTACAACAAAAAAGTGACTTCGTTTACTTTTTATTTAAAGAAAATGCCTTTCATCTCCACATGGTCGAAATTATTGCTTCCTGGGGAGTTTAGTTAATCCTAGCCTATAGTCGCGCTATAAATTTAAGTTGTGGAGAGGTTTGCAAAATAGAGCGGAGCTTTTTCTAAAAGAGTTACATATTACCAAACAAATTTCAAAAATATTTATAATTTTTATTCCGAGAGCAAAAATGACTTCCATTATGGTTCTTACTTTAGCTTAGATAGGCAAGCTCTAATTAAAATTAAGTAGCTTGTGATAGATTTGTCCAATACTAGAACTAAAACCATACCGGGCTCTTGTATGAATAATAAAGTAAGTTATATGTTTTAGAACTAAGTATCGGTACAACAGTTTTTTATGTCTCCCAAGCATTAAATAATGTAAAATTTAATAAATATTAACCGGGTGTCGAAGAGTTTTTACGTTACCCTGTGTCCGGCAGAAGTGAAACTGCCGGAGGAGAATGAAACAAAAGGAGGAGGATAGATATTAGGGATCATACACAATTGGAAATTAAAAACAGGTTAATAGCATATTTAATTTCTCAGCAAAAGGAAAATAATAAATCTTAAATTTAGTTTTTAATTTTCTATTTTTTTAAATATTTTATATACGTGACAACCCTTCGCCAAATTTCTCTTTTAGTTATATTCTCTAAACCAGTTTAGTTTAATAACATTCGTACTGGTTCATTTATTTTATTAATTTAATAATATAAATTTTTTTTAAATATGTGGCAACGGTCTTCATAAAATATTTTAAATTATATGTTTTTTGAAACCTTAAACTTTTTTGTGTTTTCTTAACTTATCACGTAATTCAAATGCAGTTTTAAATAGGTGGTAACTTTTTTTTTTTTAATCATCCGAGTTTGATAACGAACAAACGAAGAAATAATTATTAGAACTGGTTAGCTATACACTACGTTGGCAAGCCAGTTCGTTCCAGTCTATCGGTTTAATTGCTATGCCTAAATAAGTTACGCTTCAAATGTTTTATAAATATTTAAATTTGTTAATGATGCAATAATAGTAAAGAAAAAATGTTATTACTTAAATTACAAAGATATATGTTTTCATTCAATTTATTCCAGTACTTTATTAGCATAATTTATTGAAAACAAAATAAGAAAGCTAGTGATCGTTTGAGTAAAAATATACATATACAACACATACATATACAACATAAAACATATGTTTATATACATATTTATGTACAAAATGCGCATTATAATTTACTTTTGAACAAACTTTTAAGATATTGTGAATAAAGTAGATTAAAATCCAAGCCTAAGGTATACTTCAGCAAAACTTTCTTCCGGGCTGAAGTACTTTAAACATATTAAGGATATGTAATCTCTTAGAACAAAAATTGCATTAGCATTTATATTATTTAAAAAATCTTAAATTGGTATATGCTTTGGTATAAAATTGACATTTCTAATATGTTTGATATAGTATTTAAATTATTATTTTGTCTTCAATTTACTTCAAAAAAAAATATGTATACATAAACGCAAAATTCGAACTTTAAAGTACACTTCAAAAAATTCATAAAGAATTTTTCACAATTTTTAAATGAGATTACTTTTTGAAAAGTTTTATGTAAGAAGTTTTATAGTGCAATTTTAAAGGCTCTCAGTAATCAAGTCTTCAGTAATTACAAAATGTCAAGCATTCTTTATTTAAGATATTCTGGCCAAATTTGTTGTAGCTTGTTTGATTTGATTACCATTAACTCATGCTGAGCTGGAAGAGTCAATCATATAGAACCCTGAACATATCCTGAATATATTTTCATAAAGTTTCATGAAATATTTAGAATCAGTTTGCACCAAGTCACAAGTCACAGTCAAAGCGCGACTTGGCTGATCATTTGTTAAGATCGTGTAACAGAAAAGTGCAAGCTGATCTTTCCTAATAATGCCAGATGGCAGCTGTTGAACGAATGTCAGGTGGCATCTAACCTTGAAATATTCAGAATCTCAGTATGTCCATATGAAATATGGAAGTTCAATTTGTTAAGCAAAACCATACTAAAATAGTCCAAAATAATAGGACACTCTTTCACTTAAAGCTTTATTTTGCGCAGGCATTTTTTTATCCTAAAATAAATCGTCTTTAGCAAACTTCCAGAGCAAAAACGTATCCGTTCTAAACCCTACATTTACAGTACTTTTAAAATATGTAAATATTAAGTTTGTGAAAATGAAAAAGGAAAAGGGAAAGCAAGAGAAGGTGCCAAAGAATATTAGACATGTTGCATTTGAAAATGTGGTGGGAAGCTAGAATTGTAGCAGTAATGTCATCATAATTTTGATCTTGATTTAAAATGGGGCAATGTAATATTCTTTCCTTAAAATACAGACATCTAAATATAAATTATGTAAATCGGTTTAAGAAGTTTAGCAGTGCATGTTTTATCGAAATACAATCATGTTATATATATTTTACATAATATATATCCAGCGCAGGATTATAAAACCACCCACACATAATGGGAGTTGAAATTAAAAATAGGGACTACTCGTTCAAGGTTGACAACAACAATATCAAGGCGATTGCGGTTTTGAACTTTTTGTTGCTTCGTACTACAAAGCATCCACGCTTCCGGCATTATTTCGTTTTAATCTGTTTTTTGCGACTGTTTCCAACGACAATGCGCCTTTTAGCTTTAACATGTTAATTAATGCATCGATTTATGTGCTTAGCCAAACCACAAAGATAACAAACTGTCAGCTTCGAAATCGCGCTTTTAGCAAGCCTATTGGTAAAATTTAGTGCTCATTGTTAGTGAGACTAGCGTAGCAAATTAGTCGAATGTGATAGTTGTCAAAAGCAATCAGAAACCATGCAAATAACATGAGTGCAGTTTTGAAAATAATATTTTGTTGTAGTAATTAGTAGTAAGTATTTTGTAAAGAATCTAATTTTAATAAGTTAGATTTTTCAATAATAAATTTTTTTACAAGTTAGATTAATATTAGAAAAAATGATAAAATATTTATAACTTTTTATTTCATGATTCCCACTTTATTCTTTTATTTTTTATTTATTCTTTTGGCAATAACATTTTTAATTGAAAAATGATTTCGTTAAAATCGTTGATATTTTTTTTTACTTTGTTATAAAATTATCATGATTGTCCCATGTAACGAGTTAAATTAACTTAAGATCAAATTGTGTTGAACAATTTACAAACATTTACTTTCGGCTTTTCTACCTATAACAGTAAAGTGAAATGTATTTTTTATTTTCTGTAGCGACCATCTGGGAAGGTGATTTCCTTTATACGTGATTGCTTGGATAAGCCGCTGGTGAGTAATTTTTCATTCATTAATATTCATAAATTCAGAAGAACATAAAATTAACAAAAGAAGCTCAAATAGCAATGAAAATAATCAATGCGTTTCAAAAGTTTGTATTAAAAGGGTGATTAAAAGGTATAGAATTTCCTATAAGGGTAGCTGTCAAACCAACTGTCAAAGTAAACATATGCGTTTGACATTTATGTTCAATAAATAATTCTAATAATTTAATAATAATTTAAAATTGTGTAAAATTGATTTTAAAACTAGCGTTTGCAATTTTTCGATTTCACTTTTTCAATTCAATCTTAATGTGTATTTTTGAGAGTAAAATTTGAGAATTTTTTCGGACTCATTTGCAACTAGAACAAATTATTCAGATATTGTTTACAACATTGTCATGTGGAAGACACTACTAGCCCACATTTTTTTAAACTGATGATTGAGCGACTGTTACAGTTAATGATGATGACTCCAGGTAAATTTTCGCCACTTTTGGGTTCGCAACATCAGATACCAAGTGGTTCCAGGAAGGCGTTTAATATGCTATATCGCGTATATATCACCACTTTATTGGAACGAACGAGTCGGTCAATTGGACACCTAGGTCAAGTGTGAACTTTGCTGGGATAATCTTTTTTGGATGGATGTCAAATATTATTAACAGTTTCTTCATAAATACTAAGATGAATTATTAAAATTATCAGATCATAATATATACCCAAAGGAAAATATATCTCAGTTTGTTCATGATGTTCACTCAGATAGTTGAGTTTTTACACAGATTACAACAATATTTTAAATAACAAATTTTCTATATACATATATTTTTGTAATATTTTGACTTTGTTATTTCTCCTTCTAGTACTTGAATGCCGTTAAAGCCGATTCAACTTTCAAGACTTTCTATCGCAGCTGTACCACAGATCTTTGCAATGACTCAGATGGCACAACATCGGCAACAAACACAGATCCCAACTTGGGTGCTTCCGAAAATATGATTATTAAAGGCAAACGACATTAAGGTTTATATATTGTTATTGGGATATGCATGGACATTTTAATTATATATACATATATATAGAAATTTTTGTTTTTATAATATTTTACGGTAATTTTATAAAATTTATAAACGTCGAAGTTTCAAAACATTTTTCTCCCTAATTTCAGTTCTTTTTCGAAAAAATTATTAAAATTTTCTAATGTAAATCTTGTTTGTTTGTTTTTTAAATATCTTATAAGAAGTGTGTATATGTATTTTATTGATGTGGAGAGTAGAATTTTTATAAAATTTGGGCAATAGGGTTTTTTGATCCTTTGTTGGAGCAAAGCTTTTTGAAAACACGAGAATTTCGCATCTACAATGAAAAGATTACTGATATTTGGGTACAAATATGTCTTGTATACACCAGGCGTTTTTGATATAATACTCCGAACATTCACATTTTTTACTATGCCTACGATTTTAAATAATTTATAACCCTCCGGAAATATCTTTCTATATTCGAGGCGTATTTAAAATGGTAATAATGTGAACTGAAAATAGTCCAAACAACAAAAAATTTTTTAGCTTTATAACTTATAAAAAATATTTTAAAAATTTTAGGCAAATAAGTATAAAACAGAGAACGCTTAATTTTATTTTCGTCTCTATTTTTAAATATTATAAGCGATTTGACACACATCACATCGGTAAATCTCTTAACCGACAAATCGACAAAAGCATAAAAATTATTTTCGCACACTCTGCAATAACTTACACATGGCCTCTCCCGCGGCAACATAAATTGCTTTTTTTGTTGGCTACGACAGTGCAACGCGGACGGATGCTCATATTTCAAAGCATAAATGCGCCCATAGGAAACTTTAAATAAAAGAGTTCATTGACATGTGCTCCCGAGCAGAGACATGCATGGAAATAGATGCAGCAAAATATTCCAAATTCTTACTAAATTCTCGCACAACAACGCCCACAGTATATTTTGACTTTGATTTAAGTTTCTTTCTCGCACAATTGTCACACTGTCACATTCACTTTCGCTTTTATCGTCTCTGCCGTTGGTGGCGTTGGCAGCGCTGCAACTGCAAATGCGCTCATAATTTTCACTTTTAAAAGCAGAAAAGTTAATTTGTTTTTTATCTGGTTGGCTATTTTATGTGCACCGCACACTGAGCACTAAGCACACTTGCAGTGTGAAAATGCGCATTTATTTTTATGCGCCGACAAGCTATTTTCAGCCACGCCACGGCGACAAAGCCATTAAGCGGTGCATTTGTACGCTGGCGGTTGTGGCGACGAAAATCACGAAAAAGTAAATTTAAAAATGCATTTTGTGCACTGCACTTTTGCACTTTTATTTCCACAAATTAGAATAAATGCGTTTTTAGTGGCGTCAATGACGCAAATGCGTTCAAGTCGTCACGTTGCGTATACGCCATGGCGGCTGGTAGGCCAAGGGGCAGACGTACAGCCAAGGTGCATGCACAAGCTTTTCGGTCGTAACAAGAAATTGAAAATCAAAGCAATTGCACTCAAGATGCCAACGCCCACATTGCATCAAATATGAATTCGTATTTGAGTTACTTAAATATAGCTAGCCACACACATCTTTATACATTTCGTGGCTAGAAATATGGAAAGCAGTGCGCCAACTATAAATAAAACTGCAACTATTTCGGTGAAAGCGAAATGAAATTTCTTTAAAAATATTTTCATCTGTGTAACAAAGCATGGAGCGTTGGCAGCCAACTACAACAACAACGTACGCTGCTACAAAAACAATGCGTGACGAAAATAAATATTGATGGTCCATCAGTTGTGACCGCAGTCGGCAGAGTTCAGTGATATGCTGCAGTGTTTATTTAAATGCAGCTAATTGCGCTCGAATAACTTTACGTTGCAACTGGTGGTGGAGTCCACTCAGCGATGACCACAGTGGCCACAATCGCCGCATGGGCCATAGCCGCTTCAGTTGGACACATTACTGCAATTTATTTTCGCCGGATAGACTTTAGTGAATTTGTTTCAATTTATTTGGTTTTATTTTGGTTTAGTTGCTCTTCTGTTTCATGGAATTTCGTTATTTTTTATTGTAGGCCAACTCGAGTTTTGTGCATTTTCATGCAACTTGATAAGCCAATTTTAAACTTTCAAATTTTTCATTGAAATTTGCTGTGCTCGTTTACTTTCCTTTTTCTCTGAAGTGATGGTTTATATAAGTAAGTTAAGGTGGTGTATGTAAGTTATGTAGTAGCGTTTATGCGAAACTATTTGAAACTTAAAAAACTCTTGTATCAAATAATGTTGAAGAAAAGCTGCTTTTGTTTTTAGGTTATGCAAAATTGGCTCTGATTCCTCAAATTATTCATTATTGTTAATTTTCAGCCTGTTTTCAATTTTCTTTCTGCTTGTTTATTGTCTCTAATAAGAGGTTTTGTTTATTTGATATTATAGTCCATGTTTACTAATGAACTAATACATTCTATTTCTTAAGAGAGACCGTTATTTCAATGGCTTACCATGTATTAATAAACTCAAATTCACTCTAATAAAATAAAATAAAATAAAATCGAATAAATTTTGATAATACGTGCGTTTTTTTGCCATATTATATTTCTAACAGATACAACTTATATTTTTACAACTTTTTATTCTTATGACTATTATTGAGTTTGCCCATCCCACCAAAATGTATTCCGAAGTAAATCCTCCTAGTCAATGCAATTAATGGTTAAAGGTCCATATAGTATTCATATTCACTAATGTCTTCATTCACGAGCTCAAAAAAAAAAAAAACAAAAAAAAAGAAAAATGGTATGAAAAAGTTAGAAGATCGCTATAATCAGGATCTTGTTCTGGGTGGCAACTATGCTGAGTAATTAAAACAAACTTTTGTAACAAAAATGTTTTTTATTTAAAAAGATACGAATTTTTCAGCCCACCTATTACACCTCCCAATGGAAGTTCTTCTTCAACTTCTTACGAACGAGGCTGTGACACAAAAAGAGTTGAATTGAATGTAATGTGTACATTTTAATGGAGATAAAGTTATAACTCACTCAAGCGTATAACTCAATTTCACACGTTTGAAAGATAAATGTTTTCCACATGCTTTATCTTTCTCCCCAACTCACATTGACTGTTTTTTCACTACTCAATTAAAAATTATCTCAATTTACCTTCAAAGTCAGTCAAAGTTTTCACTTGGTAACTCAGCCATCGAAACTAAATAACCACAAAATGCGACGCTAGACAACACTGCATACCAGCAAACATTTTTGGTCTAATCAAAACCGTTGAATGCACAACAATTGCGGTTCCATGCTCGACACTTCAGCAGCAAACTTACTTAATTAATGGAATATATATGAAAATACATAGACAGTTGTGGAAATGCTAATAAGCAACAGAAAGACAATAAAGTATTTGCAAAAGCAACAACTTGACCAACAAAACGCAATAATTAACTGGAATTTTGTGCTACGAACTTTCGGCAAAACATTTAAATTGCATGCCTCCCGTAGTGTGGCAACAGATGCAAAACAATTGCATAAAATAGAATGCTCTGTTACAATTTTATAACTTTATACAAACTGGACGAAATTGAGAAAAATTTCTGTGGTGTAAAATCGCACACAATTTGGGGAAAAACATCGTGGTAGAAAAGCACAACATTTACGTGCATTCTCGGTTGCAATTTCAAAAGAATCATACCGCTAGATATAGCATATGAAACTCCGAAATATTTTACAAAAAAAAAAAATCTTACTTGTAAGAATTACAATGAAATGAGTGAAATTAAAAATGCAATAAATTCAAAGTGTCTAATTTCACTAATTGTTATTTATTTTAACTTACATATTTTGTATACGATAAATATTACTATAACTATGCAGCGGTACATCCATATGATTCATACTATTGCGTGATATTTTACAATCTATGGACTCTACCATATGAGTCAACAGGCTGAAAATGGTAAATCACTTAGCCTAAAGGCCTTAGCCATCTACTTACGAGGGCGCTTCGATAAGTACTTAAACTCACCGTCCAACGGCACCATTATCGCAAGAGAAAGTTACGATAACTCGCATACGACTACTATTAGCCAGATTGTGTCATATTGGACAGGTAGTTCCATTTTAATCTCGTGTGAAACCGCGTATGGGCGCGTCCTCGGATTTTAAAGGATTTCCGTCGAATGAGAAGGCCCACTTTTCAGTTCCACATAAAATGTATTTGTCAGACTGGTTAAATAAGGCTCCAACTTGCTGGCGAAAATATTAATTTTTCTTTCGCAAACTATATACTTAACAGACCGCGCTTGTATATGCGAAACATTGCATTTGCCCACAGGCATACAGTGCGACCGTCTGCTTTCTTAATGTAATGCACATACTTGCAATGCAATTATGGTGTGGTTATTCGCAAATCCCCCTTAAATATTACTTTAAATCAAATATTTGTTTATTTATTCCTCAGCCTAGATTTAGTTGTCTGTTTATTTTTCTGTCGATTAATCACTGCCAAGCTGTCGCGCTTAAATACTCGCCACACACCATTTTATATGCATATATACATATATATATATATATATATTTTTTTTTTTTGTAATATTAACTCATGGCGTTGACGCCGCAGGCATTTCACTTGCGGCCTGTTTGCCTAGCGGAGTGGGCAACAGCGCCGGGTGGGCGGCAGCGCTGGGTGGTGGGTGTGTTCTTTGTGCCTTGCACTCTGTCTATCTTTCATTGTGCAATTTCCCAGGTAAATATATGTACTTATATCTGTTTGTTTGAAAGTGTGTGTGTGTGTGTGTGTGTGTGTGTGTGTGTGTGTGTGTGTTTTGCAAAAGATTGTGGAGATTTTATTCCACTTACAAATGCCAGTCATTGTCGCCGGTGGCATAATGCGGCGAAAGCACTTTTAATGGCTGATTACTTATACAATTTTCTTACTCACTTATGTACATAACTACATATGTATTAACACAGCGAAGTGCAATTGTGGAAATGTGTAAAAATAAGTTTTATTTATTCGATACGCGTGTTTGCTCGGACACTTTGCTTTTGTTGTACACTTTTTGCCACGCCTATAAAGAATACCACATTCAAACACACATACATGCATACATATATATAAATTATATATTACTTCGCGGTAATATATATAAAGATGCAAATTTGTTGCTTTTTTGTTCGTTTTGCGCCAACAATATTCTGTTGTATCATTATCATAACGCATAAAGAATCCGGTGAAATGCCACACATTCGAGTAATTTCTTCCGTTGCAGTGAATTTTATTGAGTGTGTTACTTGGTTGGCATGATTCTTTTTTTACTGTAAATCGATTATAATTGCGCATTATGAATAATTGAAATATAAATAACTGAGCAATTTAAATTAACTAACAGTATTTAAGTAATTAAAGCTTAAAATTCCGTAGAGAAACCAAAAAAAAGGTTGCCACAGCGACGAGAGCTTTTGTATGCCTTAGAAAGTAGCCATAAATGTTGAGCTACTTATTAAAATCAAATTTTGAAAAAAAGCTAATAAAGAAGTTCGATCGAAATCAAAAATTATTATGTTGTAATGAGCTAGAAATATATCGAAATTACGGTAAAAATTTTCAGATCGAAGTTGTGATCCGATTGCGCCCAATTTCAATCAAATTTCAAATCAAATTTATCGATTCTCCTCCAAATGTTATAGAAAAACTCCGAACTTAGATTCAATTATTATTAACTTTAAACTCAATCGGACAGACGGAAAAGAGTAAACTCATTATATCGAGATTAAACAAATATATGATATGATTTCATGTATTTTGGGTACAATTAACCAAAACAATTTCATTTTGTGGGAAGTATAAAGTCAATCGGAGGGACAACAGTTTGCAGTTTTATATTAAAACCGAGTTGAGATACTGACCGATTTCGCTAACTTTTAAATCAAATAATTTTTTATAAATAAAATTCTGAACTAAGTAAAAATTTAAGATAAATCCAAAACATCATATCACCAAAATTTCGATTGTTGGCTTTTTGTTCTATTTGCATTACCACGACAGTATAACTAATTTTGATAATGAGAGGGTTTAAGAAGGGATGATACTGCATCGCACAAGAGATTCTCTAGAAAATTCGAAAGCAGCTGTAATTAAAGAGTGCAAATACGAACAAAGTGTTTCTGAATTTGGCTGGAGTTCCGGAGTTAAATTCTACGAGTTAAATTTTTCTAAAATTCCAATTTGCTATGTTTCTTTCGAAGGAGTGAAACCATAAACAAGTAATCATATACTATATGTAGCATATTTTATCATTTTAAAGGTATTAAATAATTTTATTAGCAGTTATTGCTTTTAATGACCACTGCTGCTTATAAAGGGTGTTTTAAGAGGTAAAGAATTTCCCATACATATAGTTGTCAAACCATCTGTCAAAAGAAGCACGCACATTTCACACTTATGCTTGATATACTTTGGCAAACTACTAAGCAAAGTCTTCCACTAGAATAATAGACAAGAATCGCAGAAATTTCTTTCCAAAAATCATGAGCCGTACACAACTAATACTTACAATTTCTTTTCCAAATCTGTTTAAGCGAAGTGGCATATTTCTGACTTTATAAGATTTTTCGGCTTACCAAAAATTGGAATTTTTACAAACAATTTTTCTAAATAAAAATTTTTTTCTCATTTTTGATATAAAACACTGAATTTAATTAAGTTCAAATTATATAAATATTTATGTTTTTATTTGCTCAAACTGCATATAAACATTTCTTGAAGTAGCTTATAAAAAGGGGTTTTCATTCTTAAAAAAACCAACCATCGTTAATTTAGTATCGAATTTTCATCGCCCTGCCGCGAGTACTGCAATCAAAGATTTTATTGCCCACAACGCACTTCCATCAGTTTAAGCTGTTTACCCATAGTAATAATCTATGGCCGCACATATTTCTTCGCTAACACCCTACTTCCTTTGAATACGCCTTCGCGGCCACGCGGCTACGCAGACAAATATACAAATATTGTATATAAATTTCCGCTAAGGTGCCAAAATGATTCATTGATTTTTGGGCAATTCCTGGAAGGCAGCAGACAATATAGAAGAAACAATAAGAAATGTCAGCCAAGCATTAGCCAACTTAGTAATCGATGAGCTATGTCATTCGCTAATAATAGCGCCAGCGTGTGGCCATTTATTTAGCTTTGACGTCACAGTACTGTGTTATACCGTAGCCGCAGTAGCCGGCAGTTTACTTAATCACTTAAGAGTCAATGCAACGTATCTTTCTCTTTCTTTTGCTTGCTTAATTTTATTTTATTTTTCCATTGTTTTTGCTTGGTTTCTTCACCACACAACTTTAGCACTTTTTAATGTACACACATGTGAAATGTAAATAATTTTCAAAATAATCACAGAAATGAGGCGACAAAATAAACGTGACAAACAATAACAAATAAACGAGTGGTGCAGCTGAGTCGAATGAGCTTGTTGGTACCAAATAAAAATGACATAATAGACAATAGATGATAGACTATATATGCTCATATGCCTAGGTATAGGGTGTCATTTTTACACGTATAGAACTTTCATTTCATATAGAGCAAAGAGAATTAAGTGAATTGGCCAATATTTTTAAATAATTAACAAAGGAAAACGATATCAATATTGCAAGAATTTTGCTTCGAATTACTTCTGCTTCCGACATATTGCCCGAATCTGATCGCAGCGAAATTTTCACGAAGAATAATCGCCAGAGCATGGTGTGGAAAGAATGTTAGAATGAAGTCACTGAGACTGTGGCCAGTTTTAAAACAAAAGACCTATTGAAATGTTATCGAATGGCCAAAATTCGGTTTATCTGAATTTAGTCCAAAAATTTTTGCTTTTTTAATGATACGAATTTTTCAGTCGGCCTGTTATTTGCATCACATATGAAAAACCTGTTTTCAGCAGCAAAAGCATTTTATTTGTTTTTTATTTGTCGAAAGATTATTATATTTGGTTTAAGATTGCCAATACGAAAATGGGAACTTCTCAGTAAATATTAAAAATAAAGATGTTATTTTCAAGCCAGTGGAAAGTTTTGAATCTCGATTTGTTACCTAATACCACCCTGCAATTGCTCTTTAGCGTTTAAGAAATTTACATCGTTCACAACTTTTCTACAATTATATTTGAGTTTAGGTTAAAAAATATATTTGACTCACGTGAATAGCTATAATATTTATTTAGCATAAACATCATGTCTATATTTTGAAATTATTTAAAAATAGTAAGTGAAGCCCTACAAATTTTACATTCTTAGAATTTTTTGGTTAATTACTTAGATTTAAAGCACAAAAGATAAGAATATTTTTTTTATGGTAAAATTTGCTCTGCGAGTTAATTCAAATTCTACGCAATTTGTTTGTGTGCGATTTACTAAAATTAACACTTTTATGATTTCGATTTAGAAAATCGTGTGCGATAAATCGCGAACTACGCCATAAATTTTATATGAAAATTCAAAAATTTTCGCCAATTGAAACGCAACTATTTACAAATTCACACCCTCGAGCAAACAAAACGCTGTACGTTTGCAGTTTTCAATTTGATTAGCGGCTGCAATTGTAAATTTACACTTGCGCCACCAACTGGGAAATGTGGTTAAATTCATTTGGCACATGACCCCGCACACACACATACACAATTGCCCAACTGGCAATTTGCAGTTTAAAATTAAAAATGTTCGTAATATTTGATCAGCGCCAGCGTGTGAAAAGCTAAGTGCTAATGATGCTGGGCAGAAGTGCACACACCCACAGTGCGCAAACAGCGGCAGAAGTTAGGGCTAGGCGGATTTGCAACAATTTATGTACATTTGTCCACCCGAGAGAGAATGCCGCATTCAATTATAATTGCACGTGATGGAGTATATTGAACAATCAGCGAAATATGCATATTTGAATAAACAAAATCGAAAGTGTATGCCACAGATATTTGTTTTTGTAAACATGAAAGGCACATTCAATAAAGACAGTCACACTTGCGGACGAGCCCTCTCGTGCACGACGTGTGCAAATTCGTAAGCGGAAGCAACGGCGGGCTTTGAACACCCGTTATATAAAATATATATTTAATTTGTCAACATTAAGCTATATATTTTTTAAATATAACAAAGAATTAAAAATTTTTTATTTTTATTTTTATTTTTTATTTTTTTGATAATTTGTTGCCAAGGGCTTTTAATATACATATATGTACATACATACATATACATATATATACATGCGTATTTATGTATAGTGAAATATGCAGGCGTATTAAATTATTCATTATACTTACCTTTTGTAAATCTGCTTATATGCAATTGCTCGAATTTTATTGTGTTTAACGAAATATTTATTTATTCTTTCACTTATACAAATTAATTTAATGTGGTCAAAGGCGTATAATAGCTTATTTTCGGCTGTTTTCGCATGGTGACATATGAAATATATATACGCGTATGTATATATATACACATATGTATGTGGATACGAATTTATATTTAGGCAAATGGAAATTTCGCGCAATTTTTTATTTGAAAAAAAAGAAAAAAAATGACTACCATAAATATACATATACACATAAATATATTTTAATACAGAAAAGTAAATCTGTCACCGTAGTATTATAATTTTGTCCCCACTAGGCTATGAACTGCGCCAAAGGCGTTTTTCTCCTACACACCCATTTGGCGACTTTCGCTTTCGTGCGGCTTTCACTTTCAAATTAAATAAATTATGCTTTAAGCTGAATACTTAATACTTTATAACAGTAAATATTTATTACCAAAATATTTATTACCAAAATATTTACGTAAACAAAATATTGTTGAAATGCTCGCATACATAAGCTAGTACTTGCTGTAAAAGTCATTTGCGCTCCCTCAATTTTAAGCAAATAAAACAATTTATTTAATATTTGCTGCTAAAGTCCTTGCCCATGACTGTGAGTTCAATAAAAAGACCTCTATGTTGTCAAACAAAATGTGGCTCATAATTTGCATTCCGACAAATTAGTGGTTGATTGAAATTGTTTTTGCTTTAATTAAGTGCACTGCTTGATTGCAGGGTCAAGCAAACAAATATTTGCAATAGAATTTTGTATGAAACGCAAGCATTTACACACATTTCCCAGATAAACAAGTCAAAGCAAATAGGAAGTTGTTATTTAACAATAATATTAGTCTATTTAAATAATTAAAATAAACATTGCAATTAAAAGTATTAAATTTGGAATAATTTTTGCTGACATTGCATGCACCTTGTTTTTTGTTTTTGTTTTTTTTTATTTCTGAAAGCCGAATATTCGCCCAGAGATAGACGACATGCTGCGATTGCGGTCATCAGAAGAAATTCGCTGAAGTATTCTTTCTGTATCAAAATTTAGTCTGCGACTGAGAACAAAATGAATAATTTTGCACCCTGAAACCAAACCTGCTGCTGTTGTTGTAATGGTAGAAAATATTCTTCCAATAATTTGAAGGGATATTGCCGCGTTAACAGTCCTTAATCGGGCAGAAATTCGAATCCGTTGCGTTTATTTAGAACTAACTGTTGTGGGAATGACGACTTGTTGCTCCTCTGTATTGATGCTTCGACTCAAATTTAAAGCTACTTATGTCTAAAGAAAAATCCTTACTCATTGCTCTCATATTTTCTCAAATTTTTAATGCCAAAAAGAAGCTATCCACTGCGAGTATCAATACAAAGGGTTTTCAATAATGAACGATCTGAACTCTGAATATGCAAATTTTGCTGCATAAGAAATCGGTTAAAAACACTGAAATCCCAAATGTTGAAATTCAAAAAATGGCAGAGACGAGTTCTATTTTACATCCAGAAAGCCTGCAAACCAATGATTAAAACTGAAAACTTGAGTACTGCCTGCTAAGCTCTTGCCACTACTCTCAATGTATCAATAAACGCACCAAAAAGCAGATGTGACCTTATCGAAATTTAATTTGACCCATCTCGTGGTAGACACCTACTTGGTACACATATTATAATATATATTAGTATGAAAATATATATATATATGTATATATAGTTTCGTCATGGTAGAATATGAATTAATCCACATATAATTAAAAGTGGTCCCTAGCTTTGAGACATATGGCTAATATAGTCGGGAATATACTCCTAAATAAGTAAATTATTTGGAAAAAGGAAAAAAAAAAAACGAAATAGCTTAGACGCGATCTAAATTTCTCTCACATCCCAATAGAGTTCTAGTCTAAATATGGTGGGATTTTTAGGAACAAGCATTCTCTCGTAAGTGTTCTACTTATAGTTAGTCTTCGCTTAGTTTATTAACGTAACGGAGGAATTTAATAAAGAAGGCTAGCTATACAAGAAAATGTGAGAAAAATGCTGGCAGCCAGACCAGGTGAGAAAGCAGACATGAAAAGTATTCCAAAGATATTTTAAAAAGAGAGAGAATTGGAAAGTTAAGCAAGGGAGAAGCTAAAGAAAGTTATTAACTTGAGAAAAGAACTATAATGAAGCCTTCAGTGCTTTTGACGATCGATGAAAAGATTCAATTCAATAGACTTATTCAGACTGGAAAATAATCTTAAATGCTGCTCATTGGTGTGGACAAAATTGAGCTAAACACTCTTTTATAAAAAGATATATATTTACCACACAAAACTAGTTTACTATACTATTCCTTTAATTTTCTGTGCAATTTTTAGCTTCAGCTATTTGACAATAGCTTTGAGATTTGAGAGCTCGCTGGGGAGATAGTTTAGATTACATTTTTAGATAGAGTCAACTAACATGATCTCCTCTTCTCTGAGTTGTCCTCAGTGCACAAAAGCACACATGAAATTGACCGCTGCACCGAGGGCACACAGCGGAAATATACATGTGTACATTTAAATACACCAATAGATATATATCGAAGTAACTTGTTGCCGTGACAAACGACAATGGAGAATGTCATTGGCGAAAATTGTATGGAAAATACTGTCAGCATTAAACACAATTCCCAATACCATTTTGCGGTGAAATGGCCAACTGAGAGTGCAAAATAAACACTTTACGCGCGCGTGTATATATGCATGTGTGTGTGTATGTGTTCGGAACATAGTGTGAGCAGAACATGACATTTACAAGCGGCAATTTGACGCACCCCTTCAGCACACCAGTCCATGTTTTTTCTTTTTCTGCGCAGCATTTTCACGCACGCCGCAAACTCTCAGCGCCTTTCATCTGGCTGGAATGCCTTGGAGGCGACATAGCGGGACTGTTGACTGTTAACTGCCGCCTACCAACCGACAGTTGACACCAGCAGCCATTTGTGCCGCAGCAATTGCCAGTCGTACAGAAGCGTTAATTGATATGTGGTTGTACTTTTTGGGTTATTGTTGGCGCACATAGCTGCCCAATAGCCGCAGCAGCCCCAACAGCCTCAACAGCGCCGCCAGCCGGTAAACAAATGGCTGAATATGCGGCGAGACCAAGTGTCGCAGCATGTTTTCATTGCCCTCAATACGTTTCCTCTTCGTTTGTGAAATTATTTTTAATTTATTCACTTTTTAATTTCAATTTTTTGTGCTTTTCTGTTTTTTTTTTTTATTATTTTCCTTAAGAACTTCCCTGCAGGCTGCCACGTCTTACTTTTTGCAATTTATCTGTCATACTCTATTGTCTACCAATTCGAAAACAATTACAGCAAGTTTATTTATTTACGTGTTTACCAGTTGGTTCGCAGCAAATAATTTTAATTAGTGCTTTCATTCGTGTCGGTTTCTTTTAATTCATCGCAACTTAATTCAGTGCTGCGCATAATGTACTCCTAGCAACTTCTTTGTTGGCTTTAATTCATTAGTAATTTCTTATTTTTGGGCATGATTTCTCTCTTAATTTCCACACATCCAAACAAATATTTGTATATATATATGCAATAATTCTGTTATGGTCATTGGACTGTCAGTCAAGTATTCAACACAATTTAAAAATCGAAGAAAATTAAAATTTGTTTGTGGAAAATTTATTCCGAGAATTGCAGAAGGTTTGACTTACACGTTGGCCCTTTAAACTGATTTACTTGCGTTTATATTTGGAGCCTTGTTTGTGTATATAGCGAACAACCGCTAAGAAATACTCTGCTTCCAAGAAAAACTCCCTATATAGAGACTAGGTGCTGATACTTAAATAGTTCTGCTTTCTTTTCACACCTAATTTTACTAAATATGGACTTATTTAAATTTAGATTGTTAAATATAGGAAAATGTGTTAAGGTTGTAGATTAAATACATAATATAAATAAGTAAAATATATATGAGAGGTCTTTCGGACAATTAACTCACACCATCTTATCAAATTTGATCTTGGAAAATAAATATTAATCTTAACTATCGTCCTCAAATGGCACTTTTTGTACTAAACTAGCGTTAAAGGATTAATCCAATTTTGTTATAAGGCCCCGATCGCAGTGGCCATAATTTTGATCAGCGAATTTTATGGCCTAAAAAGAGAGAGAGAGAGAGACTTTCGAGCAAACATTTTTCGAATGCTATTCAACATTTTATTTTGTCGTCAGTCATTTCAGTTAAAAATCTGCCCATGATGGTCGCCATCCGAAAACTGCAACAATCAACAAAAAGAGTCAACAGCAAATCTTCTTTTTTATGTTATTATCCTTAACGGAAGTCAAGCGATAACAGCAAAAGCCAAAGGACATAAACATGTTTATGGTGATGAGCATTCTGCATATTTTTTATGCAAACTCGCACAAATTGATATTCAACATTTTTTACTCATCCGTTTAGGTGTGTGCTTATTGTTGTCCGTCTTTTTGAAAATCATAATTGAGATCAGCAAAGCGTAGAAAATTAACGCGCCAACAAGTCTGTCAAAAATTTAATGAAACACCTCCTGTTGTTGATGGACATGAACAAAATAAGCTTAATTCAGAGAATACAGTTCAAAAAAGTTATTAAGTTGCAATAATGTGCAACAAAGTAAAGGGAGGGGAGATGGAGGGAGATGAAGGGAGATGTTATGAGCCAAAATTCTTAGCCTAATTTAAATATGCCATTAAATATTTAATCGGTAAAGCGACTAACAAAAAATATATTAACTTCAAAGTAGAAAAAAAAATTCTATAATATACGGATATAACGGGATATGTTCGATCTTATGGCTTCGAACTTGAGCAAGGGATTATAAAATTATAGAAAATATCGCCGGTTTTGTGTTCTACTTATTTATTATTCTTTTAAGTCTTTTACACCACAATCACTAAATGATCATTAAGTAAATGATAAATCGAATTGATTTGATTAGAAATTCATTTAGTAATTTCAGTGACAAAAGAACACTGGCTTAAAAAAGAAAATGCATGTAATTCTGCAAACGCCGCTTTTTTTCGTGTTCCCTGAGGATCGTTGCATATATCAAAAGTTATATTGGTATAGATGTTTGACTTCTGCAATCGGTTGACAGCGTTTTTAAATAGCTTTGGCTAAATTTAATACAGTTGTACATACTTTTGGTAATCGCTTACGATAAAACAAATGTAATAATGGCATAACTGATAGTCCCTAAAGTCATAGCATAAGATAAGAAGCATTTCCAGTGGCAACACTGTTTTGTAAAGTAATGCTCATGTCTCTATTTCTTTCTCACTGTCTAACAAAAATAATCTTGCCAAAAGAGTTTTACCAGATATTACATATCAACATTTTATATAATAAAATGCTAAAAGTTCATATACACAAGATTTTGCTAGCATAGAGACCAAGTCATTGACCGATCATATCATGTCAAGGATAGCACACTATTTTATTGTTGCTTGTTATTCAAATATATGTACATATAGAATCGAATAAACCCAATGAGACTACCTCAAGGACAAGTCGGCATAAACAAACCAAGTAAATAATGTTGCTATGTAAAATTGTTTGCTGCCAATATTAATGCTAAATATCCTACATTTGTTTTTCTTCAAGCTTTATGGATGAGTTTTATGATTTTCAGTTGGCTTCGGCTGCACAAATTTCCTATGTTTTTCCATATTCTCCCCAATCCAATGTATGTGTATATATATGCAGCACTGCAACGATTTTACGTGCAATATAAATGTGTTTGTTGGTTTTGGTTGTTTATCGAATTTTTTTGGTGTCACCCAGATATCAGTCGCACACCATATTTAACATTTTGTAAACATTGTTCTGCAGTTAATTTTAATTGAATTTTTAATTTAACTTACGTAACTTTGCATTTTTATTGCAAATGCAAGTGCAAATGAAATTAATCATTTTATAGGCGATTCCATGAAAGATGACGGCAACGCAATGCGAAACAGTTGCTGAGCGTTGAATGCCGTGTGGCAGAAGGCGGTTGAGTGTGGACTGTATGTGGCCAATGTTGGTTGAGTAATGCGGCTCCGTGCTACTTTCTCGCTGACATTGACTAATTGCAACAATATTTGGTAAATTTATTTCACATATTTTGTGTTTGTTTTTTTAAACAAATTGTTCAACGTTACTATGTAAGCGAGTAGATAGTGTGCCGGTGTCGAACATTCGGCTTGTGCCAAGCTTTTTATCGAGAATTGATAAAACGCATTCATACATATATTTGTGTGATTTTGTTGAAAAAGCTAATTTTTTTTTTAATTCTAAATTTTAATTCTTCAATATTAATACAATTGCAATTTTAAGATGAAATATGCACATACCCAAGAGCAAATATTCTTCATCACAAAAAAAAACCACAAATGTTATATTATGTATTAAATGTATTACTAAATTTCTTAATTATTGCAGAAAATTCAGGAATTAATCGCTTCTCAATAATTCTTCACAAATTTGATTACTACATTTCACTCCACTGCATCTTGTTTGTTTACATCAGTTTGTAGGGCTGCATTAAAGATGTCTAACGGCAGCCGTTAGAGATGTTGTAAATATTCGTTTGTGTAGTAAAATAACCGAATCAGCAGGTGGCAGTAATCACTCAAAAGGGAGTGTGCATATGTAGCGATACATATGTAAATGATACAAATTAGTAGATTAAATTACATAATCTAATGTTAATTCATGTTAATTATACATATACAATACGTATACATTAGGGTGTGGCATTTTTAGGCAACTTTTTTCAACAGAGAAACAGAAGGTAAAAATAGAAGCGTCTTGAAATTTGAGCGCCCAGAATAAATTTTAAGTTAATTTTTGCATGCTCAAAATTCAAACTATAATAACAAGTAAAAAAAGTAATTTTTTTTCCAATGTCATTTAAATGGAAAATGGAAAGTTAGGAACAGTCACCTCTTAACAAAATCTCGGTGGGGGCTACATCCTGAGAATACAATGGATGCGTTCATAGATTTGTAATACTCTGCATAGATCAATTGTGAGATCGCGGCACCCATTTTGAACAGAACGTTTTGTGAATTTTTTGGTGATTTCGTCCGTAACAGATTCTTTTGGACGCCCACAAAACTTGCGTCCGATAGCTATGTAATTTATACGCATATCTTTCAAAAGTTAGATCTCACTACAAAGCATACGGACTTAATTCTATTAGCACCCTCGCAGAGGAACATTCTTTTCAGCCTGATTTGTACATTATTTTCTAAGATTAGTGAGAAAAATCGTGGTCTATTTTCAGTTTCAAATTTTACTTCTAGCATAGGAAATTCATCAGACGTTCGGAAACCTTAAACGTGTAGCCCATCAAATGCTGAATACCCAACAATTACAAAGTGTAGAGAGGTGAAAGTATGGAAAAGGAAGAATAAAAGCTTAGTCCAATGGACTTAGCTTAGCTGCTGGAGCAGAAGCTTATAGTACCTCCAAATTATTACTCAAATATAAAAATTACTACAAAAATATTTTTCAGGCGTATATTTCAGGTAGTCAGTGATACCTTCAACACAAACTTCGGCTACAAGCCATCTTTTATGCTGCCAGCTCATGATTAAAATAAATTAAAAGTTAATATATTCGTTGCAGCCCATTTGCGCATCCACCTACATTTACCACATCATTTAAACTGTTCATTCACCTGTTCATTCACCACATCAAACGGATTTAATTTGATTATTACATTAAAATTACATAGCCTTTAAAAAATGTATATATATATATATTGTATATGTAACTATACATATACATAACCATGTACATAACTTTTCAATCACGCACCGTAAATCCCATTAAAAACAATTATTTCGTAAATTTAAAAGCACAAATACCAGAGAGTTGATTGTACTCGAACACGCTGCCATGAAAGCACTTTTCACCTACAGCAAATGCAATTAAATTTTAATGCGCGCAACAACCAAACCAATAATGGCACGCAAAATGTTGAATGCGTGGCGCATGCGCAATTACAAGTCGCTAAAAGCAAAGTGAGTGCAACGCGACTATTCAATTTTTCGGTGAAATTTAGCGAAAAACTAGTGAGCTTTTCGGCATGCAAGCGTGCAATGAATTTATGTCCACAATTCCATGTACGCACACATGCGACTGAATAAAATTTGTTTGCTGTTGATTTTCATTTGATGTGATGTACGCGTATACAGTTTTTTATCTCAAACTTTCAAATTTCCATACCGGCTTTCTGTCCAGTGGAATAGCCTCGTGAAATTTGCATAACTGATAATGGTAGCTACAAACTGGTACAACAGAGTAACACCAAGGTCGTTCAAAAACAGCACTTCGTCGCAGCTAATAAAAAAAAAATGCTATAAATAAAACTCAATTAAACCTCTTGGCTACATCGTAAAGCAATTTTTACATGCATATGCAGGAGTTCTCTATGTGTCTCTTTTTTTTTGGCTATTTTCAAAAATTTTCACTTTTTGGTTCAATAAAAGCGCATATTTACCTATTCACTTTAAATAAAATCTGAAATTAATTTCCTTAAATTTCACTTTTTCGCTACAGGAAATGGCTGAGTTTGCTTTTCAGCATCGTGCGTCAATTAAAGCAGCACAAAGGCATACACATGTGTGTATGTCTGATTTTGTGAAGAGTGGCAACAGTGTTAGCTTGAGTTTCAGTGTTCGAAAAACCAACAAAAATTTTCCAATTTCGTAGCTCCCGCTGTTTGCAAAATTTGCAGCTTGATCATCTGGCAGTTTAACTGAAAGCATTTACCGCCAATCTCTGTGCCAGCAATCAATACGAGTTTTGTTTACATTTTCATTAAGATATATTTGATTTTTTCTAAATAACATCAGATGTCTGTCGCAATAAATACTTTTACAATTTTACTTTTGTCGAAATATTTTGTCTTTTATAATGTCTACACAAGTTCAGTGGCATTTACAACTCGTACTCCCCGCTGATTCTAAAATTACATAGGCATTAAGAGAATGAAAGGCACGCTTTTCACAAAAGCGGAAATTAGCGTAAGAGTTCAACGACCTTAGAATTTTCCTAATACAAATAGTCTTTTGTTATAAGTATTTACTGAAGAAGTGAAATCTTCTAATTTTTTTCTTAAAGCTGCCGTCTAATATGATAGGTACTATCGATTTGCCTTCAAACTAAGAAATTTTGAAAAATTATTCTAGAAAAAATGGACCTTAACACCAAAAATAACTTTCAAAAGTGAATTTTTTTATCGAAAGATAGCTTGCATTGTTATTTTTTAATAGTATTCTCTAACCATTCACACTGTGAAAGCAAGTCAGCTAGGAAATAATTTGGTTATAATTCAAAGGGCTGTTTGGATAACAAACTATTGACAATTTGATTGTCGGTTTATTGGCATAAAACAGGTGATGAATTCTGAAAGGACAAACATTTGACTTACAGTAAACATATGACAGCAGGCAGTTGTCATCAATAATGTAACAGCTATTTAACAGCAGATAATTGACATCTTTCTAACAGCATGATGAATTCCAGATAGCTGTCAGATATGATCGCATGAATATCTGAGAGCTGCTATCAGATGATTGTCAAATGGCTGTTGTCATATAACTATCAGAGGGGTGTCAGATGGTTATTGTCTGAACATACTCCAGTGAGCTGCTACAATTAGTACAAACAAGTTCATAATTTCTATTAAAAGGTGTATACACTATTATGATAATATGCTTTACAACCCAACTTAAGCTTATGCGAAGGTAATAGATAAAAAATTATTATGACTTTTTTGAGGTTGAGTTGAGGGAAAATGTTGTGCGACATAGCACGATGGTCCAAATATTCCAAAATAGCTGTGAAGAAGATCCCTCATTAGAGATATTCTCAGAGAAGAAAGAGAGACAGAGAAACTAACTTACTAAACAGTTGAAAGCAAGACATCTCATGTTAGACATTAAGAACAAACATAAAAAAGGAAACAAATACGGCGACAAGTAGTATTACGGATCTCTTACTATAAGCATTGGGAAGCCAAAGCCACTCATAATGTAGTTTCTGTGAACGAATTGAAGTAGAGTAATGCAGATAGATGCTGCCGGAAAACAAATGTGCATGGCTTCAAAAATTTTTTATTAGTGTATACCTTCTACAAATATGCACAGAGCCTACTGGCCATAGTTCTTATTTAGAAAGCGAACTGGTAGTAAGAGCTTTTAAAGCTTTAAGTCACTTCAAAATACAGAATCTTGCAATATTTTTCCTGCTCTACTGAATTGGATGTTATCTCAAAACGGACGATAGGTGTGATGACTATACCAACAGCTGCCCCCAGATAGACAGCGTTTCAAATGATATAGAAACACATCATTTAGACTTCTCTATTGAATTTCTTTTAACAATATTATTCATAAAATTTGTTAGCAGTTAGGGATATAACAATTCATTGCAATATCTTTTGCAAATTTATTAACATTCTGGAATCGGCATACATATCCTTTCTAAGTATACATATATGTATACGCATATATATCGCATGATTTATAATGCACGGCTGCTATTAATGTGAAATATAATCATTTCTTACACCAGACCCAAGCTGGAATGAAGCGAAAATAATGTCAACGATTTCTTTGCCATACTGACAAATACAAATGCTACAAAACTGAACTGAAATATTTCGTGCGATGGAAAGACAATAACGAGACATCCTTCAAGGCGCTTTGATATTGTCGTAAAACAAAACATGCCAAACACCTTTGACATTCATATAAACTTATATGGTTTTGCAACAGATATATGCAGAGGACGTTCATCGACATTTATCGCTTCCGCTTTGCCATTTCACCCCAAGGGCAGTCGCTATTCTTAGCCGCATAATGAATACTTAATACAAACAAATGTGGCATTAGTCGCAATAGTGGCATATATATGCTAATTATGTTGAACAAATCTGAACGCTGTGCAATAATTTAACAGCAGCATTAACATAATATAACCATTAAAATAACAACGTCATCATAAGTAGTTGGTATAGCAGCATTTAACGCAAACAACAACTACGATTGCGAGCAGCATTTCGCTTTAGTAGCACTCATCAATCATCGCTTGCGCGGTTGCTTACTTTTGTGTGCATGTATGTATGTAAATAGTTGCGTTTGTGTGTAAAC
The DNA here is from genome assembly GCA_021498325.1 of Bactrocera minax. Classification (NCBI taxonomy): domain Eukaryota; kingdom Metazoa; phylum Arthropoda; class Insecta; order Diptera; family Tephritidae; genus Bactrocera; species Bactrocera minax. Next base: position 5,934,609 of record JAKEEE010000004.1, read on the forward strand.
AGCGTGCTGACTATATTTCGGGCGCACACTTAGTTTTAAAATTATGTAATTTTTGTTTCAATACAACCTTTTACTTCACACTATTTCTACTTTATTGACGTTAACAGTTTATGTTCAAAAATCCTTTGTTGTTGCTTTAATTTCACTTTTCACTCAATAAACGTGAATCAAGCATTCTTCTATGTATACAAACATCGTATATAACAGCACTTGTTGCTGAAACCTTCACGCCATCCATTTGACAAATCGCTTTGTAATGGGTTAGCAGCGCACCGTTCCACATACGCCCCGGCGCACCGTCTGGCACGATTATTTACCAAATACTATTTTAGTGTGTGTGTGTATGTGTATGTGTAGAGCAGACTTCACCTTGTATTAACGACGAAGCTGTTGCGCCATGTTTGCAGAACTTTTCAACACATCTATTGGCGTAACAACAACAACAACAACAACAGTTACAATAAGAAAAGTGAAAATACATGAGTATAATGAGCTAATAGGAACAACAACAACGATAATTATATAAGACGAAAATTAACAAAAGAAAAATTATATTTGTGCACACATATTGGGGAACAATGAAAACTTATTTTAACGACAGTGCTAAACTGCTTTTATTGGCCTTTCTATTTGTCGTTAGCAGCAAGGCATGTCATTTTTGTGCTTGGAAAAGTGAAATATTTGTTGACTTTCTAATTTTTGCCCGCTTTTTTGCATTTTGCTGTGTGACATTATTTGCATTTCCACGAATTCGTCGGTTAAAGAGATGTTGAAATTAACATTTTTATGAAACACTCTTACACACAAAAATGTATAAAAATATTTCACAGCTAACAATTTTAGCGGAATAGCAGTTCTTCTGGATTCTGCAATGTCAGAATGTTTATTGGTCTCAATTGGTCTTTATTGACATTTCTGTTGACAAACAACGCCAACAGCACACCAACAGCTAGATAGTTTTCATTGTAGCTATTTTTACGCGAAACTGTTATTTATTTGCTTTGTTTTCACAAATAAATTTCTTTGCACTTACAGTCAATAATTTGTTATTTTCTTTTACACGAAACGGCCGCCAAACCAATTTACTCTGCCGTCGCACTTTCAATTTTGCCTACTCAGTGCACAATCGCAAACAAATACAGATCATTAAACTTTCCCACCATTGTTCAATGGCCATCGATTTGATGATAAATCGCTTTCTGTTGCACATCATAATCATTTATATATATTATTTTTTTGCAGTGCTCTTCGGGCCAGAGCAGGCACTCTTTATCAATGAAGTGAGGAAGTGAATTTTAAAAGCCATTCGAAGCATACAATATTATAAAAATGCGAAAGAACACTTGAGAAAAACTTTTTAATATTTTTATTTATAAATCAAGTATTTTCAGAGCACTCATTACGTTCTTTTCAAATTTTTTCAAAATTTTTAATGCTTTCATTGTTTACTTTACACAAAATAATTTAATGAATTGATATTAATTGGTACTCATGCCGGTATAATCTATAATAAAATCAATTCAAAAATTTAGACAAAAACTTTATAGGCTAGCATAAATGCTACTTTGAAGGTGTATATTTACCCTAAACATGCTTAATTTACGAGGAAATGAAAGATTCTGAATGAAAATTTATTGCAAACTTATGTAAATGATAGATCTCAATTTAAGTAACTAATTTAGCACTTTGACAACCATCGCATGGTTGTAGAGATTTATTTTCAAATAAAAGAGTAGTTAGCAAGCAAAAAAATGGTGTGTCCGGTATTATTTTGATTAGGCCTACAAAAAAGGATTACTCTAGCCCCTATTTGACAAGCACAAGTAAATTAGTTTCGAAGATTAAATGTAATATTGAGTAAGAAAAATAAAGAACTTAATCTGTCTAGTGTTTTAGTAAAGTGGGATATGCACGCCTAGCACTGGTCTACATATCGAGAGAAGTGGACATCATTAATCATTATAACCACCCCAATTTCCTAACAATATCAAAATGCCGTCAACCCTCGGCAGGCGCTTAGCACACTCCATTATTTCTAATTTGTGCAATTAGAAATTATTATAGCACTTCAAAATGTTCAAAAATAATTTTGTTAGTGAGAATTTTATTATACAAGTAATGAGAAGATAGTGGAACTATTTCATTAAACCATTAAATTTGTCTTTATTCAACGACAGGATATCTAAAAATGTATTATAATAATCGAAATACAATATTTATTATAAGTTCGAAAGTTTCATTTTTTAAATTGTATTAATTAATTAATTTATTTATTTATGTATTTATTTATTGATCTCAAAATATAGTTATATAATAGTTATATATAATAGTTAATTAAAGAAAAATGAAAGGAATTCAAAAAGAATGAGGTCATCAATCACCTTCAAAAAACAATTTACAGATTAAGCCAGAGTAAATATTTAAGCGCATATTTGAGGAATTTTAATTCATGTCATACACAAAAATAATAAAAAGTTCCTCAAGCATAACAATAACAAATATTTATGAAAACGAAATGTGTCTTCAAAATATCTATATGGAATACATGGATATTTGCATATGTATGTATGTTAGTATGCATCTCCATGCTTTCTCAATGTCAAGAGCAGCATCAGCGCCATCACCATTAAAACAAAATCAAAAATCCATATTGTATATCTGAACTTAAGTTATCAAGGTCCTTGCGTGACCTCATTTAACTTTTATTCCATTCAAGCAAAGGTGGTGAATGTGTATGACATAAGAAAGGCAATTTTGAATATATATACTACAATTTGTCAAATGTATTGTATATGCATATATATATATATATATATATATACATATTTAACTTTTGACATTTAGACTTTTTGACATTGTTTTCATTACCACTTTTATTGGTTTCCTCATACCTTTGGCTTTTAACTGATCATATCGCAATCAAATTAAATGATATCGTTGGCAATTAAGATGCACTGTCGAACGCAGATACCGTTGCTTTAAATATACACACATATGTACGTAAAGGCGCGTGTATGTTGAAAAGGTTTGCATAAGAAATATATAAATTACAAAATTATGGAGTTAGCGGCAATTGGTTGAAATTGTTTGTCTGCATAAAATCATAACATAGCAATTTCCTTATTCCCCGCTGTTAGCCATACGTGCGCCTAAAAGTATGCGATGCGATAATCATGCCACCATAGTATGCCACCGGAGAATGTTAATAACATATTGCCAAAAGATAACAGTGAATTTTCAAGCCGTTATGATTAGTTACTGTGATTACTTTACTGTTACATTTCCAAATTACATATGTTTGAAAAGTGTCAATCTGTCCAACGCAACGCATTTCCCCTAACTCAGTGCTGTCAACAACAGCAGCTGATTCAGCTGTTCCATGTCATATGTTTGAATCTTGCCTTGTCATTGTCACAGCGCGTGTGAAGTAAATGCACTGACCTAAGTTTTGAAATTTTCTAGCAACCTTTGAATTTTCTCAATTTTGTCAAATCTTCAGAATTTTTAACATTTCATATTCAGTTGAAAATTTTTTACGCACGCAAACACATGCAATAAAAATTCGAATTTCAGTTTTTTTCTCTCTCCGAAACGTACCAAAAGGGTTTGCTTCCACAAAAAGGAAAAAGCGTAACGCGCCGCTAGCCAATAATTTTCGCAGACCGTTAAACACTGCAAAGTTACAATAATAAAAGTGCGTACAATTTGCGTTCGTCGTCATCATTATTGCAGCACAATAGTTGTGACCAACTCGTATCATCCCCTCCACCACCATCACCAGCGCTATTCACACCACTTAACAAAGCAATTGTAGAGTTTTCTTTTTTATACTGTCACTAAAACTTAAAGACATTAACAGCTTTGAGAAAATGAATTCGGAAAACGCTACAGAACTGAAAAAGCCCGTCAAGGATCAGGTGGAAGTGGAGAAACCGAAGCCTGCACAACCGGAAACACCAAAAACCCCATCCTTGCCAGTGAGCAGCCTAATTGGCTTCAACACCGAGGACTTTCTGGCGCGCGTCAATATGAATGAAAAGATTAATAACATTCTACGCTCGCCCACGAAGACGCCGAATGGTGTGCGCCAACGCTCGGTTTTCACGGCCATAACGCCGTCATCGGTGAGTTGGCATTTTTGCTTTTTTCAATTCACGCTGTCTGCTTTTTGATTTATTAGCTTATGACGGAGCGCCGGAAATCAGGTGTGTCAACATTGTATACATTTATGTAGATGGAAAATCATCTGTGCGTACAATGAGAAAAAATTATTTAAATGTCAGTGAAATGTCAGGTGTTTAAAATTAAATTGGTTGACAACAGCTGCCAGCTGACTGTCAATCCCAGTTTTTCGAAGTTCTGCTCATTGCGCTCTCTTACGATAAATTTACTGTTTTATGCTCAGTAACAAATTCATGATTCCCTTTCATAAATTACTCTCTCTTTTTTCTTTTCACAGTCCCGTTTCAATGCCAGCGCTGCTCCATTTGTATCGCAGCAACAACGTTCGTCGGTCACTTCCGCCAACACTGGCACAGCTGGTGGCGTTATGACGCCTAAGGAGACGTCAACGCCTTCGGCGGCGTTGCAGGCTCGTCAAATGCCCATACCCGTGCACATGAGTGCAGCTTCTCCGCACCATTATGGTGGTTATGAGACGCCACTGACTGGACGTAGCGGTGGTATGACAAGGGGTGTATTCAACACTCGCTATCCTGTGGCACCGCCGCCGTCGCCGATCTATGGTTTCGAAAATGATATGTGTCGAATGGTAAGTGTTGGAGTCGGTGAAGTCTACGTCGAAAATAATTCGTAGTTGAAATCAGGACTGAAGGGATTAAATGAGTTTATTATATTCCTTACTAAGTGCTCCGGATATGCAAATAACCGTTGACTTAAATGAAATGTGTATTGTGTATATTGTGAATTATATTAGAATGGACTGTTATACTTTTTCCTCAGGTAGATTAATGGTCTAGTCAAAACTTTTCGGGTTATATCTTCGAATAATAATTTTATTTGGTCTAGGTCGGAATTTTAAGCCAGCGATAGATATTTGAGATGCCCGGTTAAATTAACATTTAGGTTAAATTAAACAATTAAACATGTTAAATTAAGATTAACAAATAGGCAAGGTCTCCGTTCGAACCCAGTTCCATCCAACAGCAGAAATTTTTATTCTAATAGGAGTCGCACCTCAGTGGGTATTAAAAAAAATTGGTACATGAACAAGCTACTTATGGAATCCTTGAGCAATCCGCGAGTTGCCAGAAAAATTTTAAACCTCTCCATTTATTGAACTACATTAATCTGCGACTACAAATGCAAGGAAACCATATTCATCTTTAGAAGCAATAAACTTTTTTATACAAATATTAAGAATATTATTAATTGAAAGAATAGTTACAAGAATATTACTAAAAATATGCATAACTTCCTTTCTGATTTTTCTATGACATTTTCCACCTACAGCCGCCTACTATGTCACCATCTCATCATGCGCAGCAGTTTCCACAACCGATGCCGCCGCCACCCTACGCGGTCGGCCGTTTGAGCGGCAGCCACCGCGGTGTTGAATATGAGAATCCAACTCCGCCACCATGCCCAGGTGCAGGACCAATTGCCATGACTAATGGCACCATACAGCTACGTCTGCGCGATGGAATACGGTGGGCATACAAAATATTATATTCGCACAGCAGCTTCAGCTTAAGAAATATAATACGCATGCCTTTCCACATTAACCGCTTTTTGCATTCTCCCATCTTTCAGCATTGACATGACGCTGGATAAGGCGGTGCGCGTTCTCAATCAACGCAGCATGGTGGCCATTGCATTGTCGCGCAATTGCAGCAACTCAGCGCTGATTCATCCAAACGGACGCATACTGCAGAGTGGCTCCAAGGTGGAGATAGTCACCTATGATGGCATGAAAACTAATAACTATGTGTAAGCTAATCAGCAAACTATACAATTTCGATTTGCTTTAATTAAATGTTCTTTCTGCTTTCCCAGTCGTTATGCTAAGATGTGGTACAAAGGCGTCAGCTTCACTAGCGAATCTTGTGCTTTGATCTATCTTGTGGATACGGCTGGTACACGCACCACCACCGATACCTTTACCGATCTTACAAAGGACTATACTTTGACTGTGTTTTATGAGTGGGTATATGGGAATTGTGTGAAATTTTATATAATCAACTTATATAATTAATTTCGAAACTGTTGCCATTGTAGTGATTCGCGCCATGGTCCATCCTATGTTCAGGATGCTAATGAAGTAATACAAAATTCCACATATTCTTGCACAGATGAGGGCACTGAAATTTATGAAATTAATGGTTTCCGTATTACACAGGCCGCTGATGGACTCGTAAAGTAAATTCAAATATTTACGAAATCTTTAAAGGCTTATTTGAAATAATAAACTTGTGCTTGCACTACTTTTAGATTGACCCGCACTCATAACAAATGTTTGATACGCACTAGTCCAGGCAATGGTTCGGCTACTTTGACCACGCCGGGTATTCACTGTACAGCGTCGTTGGGCAAAACTTCGCATTTGTTTGTTCGGTAAGCGAAAATTAATCCTATTTCAGTAGCATTTAAATTTATAAGCTTTGGCCTGTCTTCACGAAAGCATCCAATATATTTTGGAAACAAAACATGCGGCTGAAGCACAAAGTTACTTTCATAACAATCCGAACATTAATGAAATATTTGTATATTAGTTGATAGATTTAATCCTCTTTACTACTTCACTACAGACCCATACGTTATAATAAGCCTTAAATTAGGGGGTCTCCAACTACTGTGAGAACAGGCAGTTAGAGAATCATAAAATACTATACTTCAGTAGTGAGACGTTTATTTTGAAGGGCAGGTCTTTGAAAAGCTCTATGAATTAACACAGGAATATCTAGTGTTGGTTACTAAATGAACGGTAACTACCAAACTAGCGGAACTCAGAGAGTTATAAATTTTCAAATCCCGCCTGAGACAATTCTAAAATTCTTGTAGTAAAATCGTTTTCATAATCCATATTCAATAGTCATTCCGATGGATCTTTAAACATATATGATATCCAACTTAGCGGATATTATCAAGACAAAGAGAGCATCAATGAAATACCTATTTTTAAAATAATTTTAGTTCAAAATTTCAGGTATTCGGTTAAACAATGACGGGGGTGCTCAACTCTTCTATAGTACTGACTTGTGGGTAAGTAGATTGATTCCAGTGTGGAAAGGGAAAACAAAAAGGGGGGCTGGTAGAACAAATAATAATTAGGCTAAGAATAAAAATATAAATAAAGCTTTGGTACTAGTCTCGGACACTCAGGATTTTCAGCTTGTTTAGACTATGAGTTAGTTAGTTCATATGAAGGCCTCTAGCGGTCCTACCTAGTTCTATATAATGAAAAGCAAAATGAATTGAAGAATTAATGGAGCAGAATGAAGCAGAATGAAAAGGAATTGGACAGATGGAGACAATCAACTTTTTCAAAGATGAGAAAATTGGAAGAATGATGTCATGAACTTTCCTCGTACATCGGTTATGGAAACGATTGATTTGTATCGCTTGAAAGAAGCACTTCGGATTTATTATGCGTACGCTGTTTTGACTAAGCGGACAAGGAATATGCCTAAAAGACACTCGGCAAATACGAATACGTATACGTACTCTAGCTCCGGCTATGTTAACAACAACGCCTTATACTCTGGCACTTATTTATTTTCATTCCACACAATTACATAACTTTTGTTTCAAATCAACTCTAAAATATATATTATTTTTCGTTTGTTCACAGTCGTAATGAAAAGCGTATGCACTTCGATGGATCGTGTTTCATCGTACGTAATGCCGGGCACTCGGCTGGATTCAACGAGAACAATTTATTGATCGTTTACTAAAGCTAATCATGAAAACAAAACAACAACAAAAACAAACCTTTTGCCACAAAACAAAAAAAAAAACAAGAAAAAATCATGAAATAAAAAAAAAATGTTAACGCATTATCAGCGAAAGCAATAACGAGCACCATTGCACGATGACAAAACCGATCACAAACAATCACACTTTAAATTCAAACAAAAGCAGAGCGTATAAGAGCAATTAATATTACGTAAAGAGAATTATGTATAACAAAAAGGAAGAGAAGAAAGAAATTCAATTAACAAAACAAAACACACATAGTAGTTAAGTGGAGCGCATAGAAAATTATAGAAAGTTGTTATGAAAAAAGTTTTAAAGAAAATTCAAGAAAAAAGCGCACACAAGCTGTTAACAAAATACCGTTAAACAATTGCCGCTTTGCTAATAGAATATAGTTACAAAATGAAAAATATCGTTAGAAATAATTTTCCAGCTTAACAAAGTCTCAAATTTAAGTTAGTTTTTTTTTTCAATTTCTCTTTTTATTACATTTACGCAAATCAGCGTGTGTCTCGGCTAAGTATAAGTGCGGATAAAGGAACGAAAAAATACGAAAGAGCAGAAATGTTTCCCACTTTTGTTGCCAACTAAGCCGAGAACAATGAAATTTTCAACCCTTCAACACCTTTAGCTTTCTAGAACTATCTATACGCTTACGCAAATAGCACACTAAATATTTTTATTTAATTTGTTCACGCAATCTAGCAATAACTTAGTCACTATCAATTTCGTAAAATAATTGCTTCAAGCTCCCCGCGGGCATCGCCATCATTCAGTTTTAATAATTTAACCAAATTTTAGTTTCGAAAGTGTATTTTCAAATTTACCGTTACCATTTTTAGTATAATAGTGCAACCAATATTGGCATAATAACAGCAAAAAAAGTTTTCAACCTCTTTATGTAAGAAATTTACAAAAAAAAAAAAAAAAAAAAATTGACAAAAAAGAAAACATTAAATATAAAAAAAAGTTTAAAATAATTATAAACCAAAGAAAAAAGCAACAACAAATTTGTATAATGTTTCGCATACTTTTCTCCCAAACTATCCCACAATAAATCTTCAAACTTCTACAACAACTCTCAACTAATCAATTAATCAACTAATCAACTAATCAACTAATCAACTATAAACTCTTCAAATCTAATCGAAAAGCAGAAAGCCAAAAAGGATAACTTGCCGTCTAGACTATTGTGTGCATGAAATGTGAGTGGTAAGGGAAAGTTATCCCGTTCAACACGTCCGGTGGATACAAAAGTGTCACAGTAGCAGAATTTTTAAGTATTCTGTCAAGTAATGCAAAGAGCAGAATAGGAAAAAGAAAGAAAGGAATAAAATAACAAAAAATGCTTAACCCAATTAGCTACGAATACATGTAGGATACTTACATATGTACATACATATACATATATACGAATCAGCATATAAAGACGAATGCATAAGTGTGACTGCAAATCTGAGAAAGAACATTCAAACTCGCAATTATATCGGAAGTAGCAATAAAACGTAGCCTTAACAACGCAAAGACTAAAAGCAAAATCAAAGTGAAGAGTTTAAAAGAGATGATCTAACTGCTGCGGGTTGGCTGCAAAATTATGTTCAAAAGTCACACGTTTATGATTGCTCTGATTCACAGTAAATCTCGCTAAAATATATGTATATTTATAATAGTACCCGCATCTGCATTTATACATAATACACATACATTTATATATATATAAATATAAATATAAATATATATATATATATACGAAAATATATATATAAAGACAGATAGAAATTTAGCATAATTTAATATAATATTTTTTTTTTTCATTTTATAAATGTTATTTGCATCGTTAGTTCTTAATTAATAATCTCACAATCAAACAAACATAAATACTAATTATCTTAACAATATTTTCGGTGTTGTATAATAAAAGTAATTTCGGCAAAATGTGCAACAAAATTTTATAGTTCAATAAAAATTATAGTGTATTCAGCAATTTAATTAAAATACGCTCAAAGAGAATTTCTATAATGGAAGAGAGGGAGAGAGAGAGTAAGTGGATGCAATATAATTAAATTAATTCTCCGTAATTTAGGAAGTGATGCAATTGTTATACCAAATTCGGTTAAAAGATGTCTATTGGTTTACAAGATTGGTGGAGCGGGTCACTCCCATTTTTCAAAACTGCTTACACAGCTTAATTTTATTGTAGCACAAAACATTTTTAATGACTGTTAAATTTTGCCTTGCTTTGAAAGTGCTGAGTGAAGAAGCTGACCTTGGTAAACAGTTTATATTTATTTAGTGAAATGTTTAAAAAAGCCAAATAAAGCTAGGATGCGAATGCAAATCGAATATAAATTATTTTTTTTCCTATTTTTTTGTGATGTGGTTTAAGTTTTGTTTTATTTATTTGATTTTATTTACTTTTCATATTTGATTGTAAAATATGTTGAGCAAATTTTAAAAAATTTTAAAAAATTTTTGTGTAATTTTATAAATGCACGAATAAGTGTTGTTGAATTGTTATCAAATATTTTATGTATTGTTAGCTACATTTGTATATTTACTGTAGTGTTCAATAGTCCTTAGGCTCTTGAACATTGTATTTGATTTCGACTTTATTACATTTCAGTGAGCGTTTTGGCATTTGGCAGTCGAAAGTGGATTACAATTATTACATCCTCTTTATATTTTGGACAATTGAAAGTCAAATGAAATGAATGGAACTTACAAATAATTCCATAAAGTAATTTTAGGGAGATTGTAAGCAGCAGAAAATGTTGGTTAAATACAACAAAAACTTTGATTGAGTAAGGCAATATATACAAAATATTTGTGGCAAAAGATTGATGAGATAATAGAAACAGAATAAATCTTAAATTAGTTACAATTTGAGCAATCATAACCGAGATGAATATTCTTGAGATTTCTCAAAGCAGTAATTTGGTTTCTTTATATTAATTACAAAATCTTCGCAAATCTGTTGGTAATAACTCGAATTTCGTTTGATTCGTTTGATTGAAACAGTATTCAAAAGCTGCCAATACTTCCCAAACTTCAAAGGCTCTTGGTTATAACAATTTGTGTTAAAATTCCATGCATTTAATTATTATAATTTTGTTATTATAAATAGTATAAAGAGATAATGAGTAGTCTGTTTCAATAATTTGTACAAAAGTACCTTAAATGTTCGAAAAATATTTTAGAAAGATATTTTTTGTAATCCTTTACCGCACTGCTTCACACTGTATCTCAAATTGGGCATACAAATATTATAAAAAAAAATTCCAACAAAAGAAAGGTTATATGATATTTCCAACAACTGAAACTGAAAAACATCTGAAAACAAACTGAAATGCATCTTTACTTAAACGATTTTACATTCATTCAACATACAATTTTAAATCATTCACCACAGCTCTATTGCACATGCCAACACTTTGTGTTAAAGTTAAAGCGAATTTACTATGAAAGTGAATTTACTATGAAAGTATCTACTGCTTGTCAGTAGCTTAACAAAATGATTATTAAATCCCACAAATTCAATGCTATCATTGGCTTCACTCTTTTACTTTCCTCTTTTCGTTGTTAACTCACTTGACAACAACTTTGACCATTCAAGTAACCAAGCATTTACTTGGCTGCGCTGAAATGTATGCTTCGCAACCGGCCCACCTTTCCACTGGCATGCTACACATACGCACTGCTGGTAAAATTGTAAAGCAACAAACAAAACGCGCACTCTGCTTTAATATGCTTTTACTTTGCCGTTTCGTCAATTGTTTCGTCGCAGGTGCATGCAACACTGTTACCCATGTTACGTGTCCAGTTTTTTTCTGTTATTTAACACTTTCGTTGCTTCTATTTATCCTGAGCTGTGCTTGAGCTGGCCGTTTGCAAGGTTTTTCAATTTTGCGCTCGGTTCTTCAATATTACTGCAGGTCGTGACATATTTTCCTTATTTCTTTTACTTTATTTCTGGTGCAGATATGCAGGGCTTCCGGTCAGAAAAGTAATTCTTCGACTTTGTTTGGCTCCAACGTCAGCTTCGGTGATAGACGAGAGCTTTATTAGCGCAGTTGCCTTCTATTACGACTGTTTGTAATTTTTTTGTCGTACTTTTTAGCTTTTCGCTAACATCTTTCTTGCCACTTCATGTTCTTTCTCCGCCTTCGCTCTGGTTCAATGGCGAATTTATTGGCTGCCATAAATTCCAAGAAGTTATGTTTGCGGTAGTGTTTGCAGAAAAACGCCAACACTCATATTTAATTTGTGCACAGGCTTGTGTGTGCTGAGGCGTGTCCACATCCTATTTGTATGCTCTTGTATCAGAACCCGGAACATGGGAACACTTTTATGTGCTCGTCATCAAATAAATATATACTTAAACGCACGCACATATACATATATATGGCTATATTTACTTTTAATAATATAAGTAATATAAAGAAGCTGCTGGAGGAAAGTAGTTGAAGGAAAGTAGCGATTCACGCAGAGGCTGTGTCACCAACACAGTTTGGAACTTTTGTTGGCATAACTAATAAGACTGCTGGGAGTTGAATTAGTTGAGCAAACTTTATTATAATATGTTTATAAAAAACATCTTTGTATTCATTTAAATAGTGCAGCTTAAGACGAAGTTAGCAGTTTTATGTATAAACAAAATATTTATTTCTGGTATAAAAATACATTTAACCCCACTTTTTTTAATGAAAATTATCGGCGCCGTGATAAGAAACAAATCTTTACTTATAAAATGAGTAGAGTATTTGTCTAATCACTTTTAAATAAATACTTTTGTATTATAATGTGTTCTGATTTTCGTTATCATTTTCAACAAATCAATAACCAATGAGATCTTACTTAACCCGAGAAGTTTTAATAAGAATGTTTGAGGTTTACAATTCAACTTATAATGAAGAGAAATACCTAGATATTTTATCACCTTGCACTTCTTTGAGTGATTTCATCTTGCCTTCCGAGACAGCCTTGCCACTTTCACAGATAAAATATGATTTCAGTAAACTGCATAAATCAAGGCGCCATAACTTCTAAGGTTATAAATAATTTGTTCATATGGAAAATAGTAAAAGACTTTTTTACTAGTATATCATCTTTTGGACTTTTACCTTTACGTTCGTTAGAAAGAGTAAGAGAAAATTGTACTAGCAAGTAAAGTAAAAGATTACAGAGTGCAGATTCCTTCAGAGAGCTAAGCAGCCACTCCAATAGCAGCCCAGTAATATTGCTTATTAACTGACTGATTGACTGACTGACCGACTGTCTGATCAGCTTGCAAGGAAGAACACGTGTGTTTTAATATTTAATTAAGAGCACTATGTGTTTTAATACCGAGCAGCTGTGCCACTCGAGCAATAGTCTGACTGCGCAGTTTCAAGTTCCACCTAACCCAAAGTAGTTCACAAGAGGTCCATTGAACACTTTGTTCATGGTAAGATTCTTCTTGCTCTAGTTATAGGCTGTCTAAACGGTTATTGCCCAATGGGCAACCATGTAGTGAAGCGAGTTTTAATATTTTTGGTCAAACGTTTATTGTCAAAAGCGTTCTGAAGTAGGTCAGAGTCTGTTTTGTCGACATACGAGCTTAGATGAACCTATAGAACAAATATTATCAGCCTTAGGACCTGACCCAACATAAACGAAAGTGAAATGGGTTTCTATCTCAGTTATGATGGAGCATTCTTGAGCGCTTTCACCTCTACACTATGAAAAGTAGCAACGAAGCTTCGCTGATTTCATATGAACAAACCATTGTATTTGGAATGGCTTAGAAACTTTGTTAGTTATTTTAGCGATTTAGGATTTTTTCAGACATGTTTAACCAAAAAATATTTTTAATTGAACGCTAGTGTTTGTTGTTGTGTTGCTAGTGTAGTGTGTTGTGATTATAATTAAGTTATTTGCAATTCTCAATTAAATGCTTGTGTCTATCAAATAACGGCTGTATTTTTATAAAGACCATTTTCAATATCGAAATATAAATATTTGTCACAATATAATTAAGCGTTGGTCATGTTTTGTGCACATGTGTCTGTTTACATACATATGCACCGATTTACGTAAGCAAATGGTGGACTTCGAAATCTCCTCTTACACTCTTTCCACCAGAATTCAGCGCTGTCATTAGAAATATGAACCATGTATTTTCGTCCTTTTTGTTTGTTCAATACCAATACACCCACAGAATAACCAAATCACACAGAAAATCAAAAATTACCGTATGTACATGTGTGGTAAAGTGTGTGTGTGTGTGTGTGTGTATCGAAGGTGTGCACCTTCTAAAATAGACTCATTTTAATAAACCATCAATTCAGGTTCAAAGCGGTTCGGTTGTCGCACACATAATATAATACCCTGCAGCATGTCGTGGACATCAAAGGATTTATTTACACTTAATTGGGCATAAAATTGAATAAAATTTATTATAAATAGTCAAGTGGAAATTTACGAGCGCGCATTGCTCATGAGACACAGGTACACAGCCACACAGTTGTTTGCATAACGGAGTGGCAAATTTCAAATATGACTCAGGGCGCTGAACAAAAACAAAAGCAACTTAGTGTTCAATGCCAAAGCGCATATTAGGGGCGCTCTCTCTCTCCGTGAGTGAGGTGGGAAGTTTTGTGAGAAGCACCCAACAGCGTGTAATATATATCCTTCGCTACAAATCACATAAGCACAGCTGTTGCCCAATACATAGAAATTGAGATATTCTTGGACAGTCGTGACCATATTTATGTTAGTGTATGCACATTCTCTCACGCCCTCTATCTAAAAACGATTATTTATTTCATTCAGTGAATGCCAATTATTTGCTTACAAATAATCGCCAGGCTGCTGACTTAACGCTTGCTGAGTGGGCGTAGTGCTGTGAAAGCAAACTTTCGGGTCTCTTAATTTAATCGTTTGTGCAGAAACATGACTTTCGCAAGAAAGTGGTGTAAATAAAACGATCAGATAAACCAAGCTCAATTTGCCAAGGCAATTCATTTATGCATAATGTGAAAATTTATGAGATATTCGCATTGGATTCCGAGAATTTGATATGCTTTTGCCTAAGCAAATAAGCTCTTAAAGTAATAGTTTGATTAATTGAGTTATTTGGAAAGTTTGCTTAGGTAAAAAGCTTTAGGTAAAAAAGATGCTTTCACAATTTTGCGAAGGTTCAATTAACAAACCGCGCCCATAAACAAGCCTCCTGTTCATAAACTGATTCATAGCAAGACTTTCAATACTGGTCAGTTTCGATTCGCCACTTCTTGGCTCACGTGATTGAACGGAGTTCTTTTCTGAAAAATGACGTGTGAATGCAATAACAAAATATACAGGTGTCTCATTAACCGCTAGCTATTTTATCTTTGTTTATGTTTGTTTGTTCGATTCGCCACTCTCAACTACAAAGTGGTATATCTTCTTAGTTTGAAAAAGCATTTTAACTAATTCAATTTAGCCAATAAAACTTGTCATTCCCAGTATCAAAATTTCAGTTTTAAAAAATCTTACTTACTTTAAAATTTTTTTTGACTTAAACACAAAAGTGAAGAAAATCTCGTCTTAACTTATATCTGTAAAAAACATAATCTATACTACAACTGTGGAGGAAGTTCGAAGCCAACATATCGTCGAATGAAAAGACAACTAACCCTTTTATATAATGGATAAGTGCTGACACTGATTTTTACATATTTTCCCCTTCAAAACACTTATCCACTCCACTCCATAAAATATATATAATATATATATATATAACTCCATAATAGGCTTTTCAGGTTCTTCGGCTTTCTGAGTTTCAGCACTTATTCAGCTTAACAAAATGATTGCTGAATAGTGCGCTGAATATCGAAATCCGTGAAAAACTTGTTACGGAGCTGTACTTTTTGTCTTTCGCCGTGCGCAACTGTGTTATATTTCCATATGTTAAAAAAAACGACTAGTTCGAATTAAATTCCTTTTTTTACAAATTGTATTCTAAAATTGATTCTGAATTGAAAGCATCAAAATTGAGTTCCAAATTTTTTAGAATAATTTTAGGAATTAAATGAAAATAAAGAGGAAAACTATACAATAATTTAGCATGATTGTTTTTTTTTGAATTTCTGTGTTAATATATAATATTAAAATCTGAAAATTTACTGAGAAATTTCAATACCTAATAACTTGAAATATTTTCAGACTATTAGAGAATTTCAAAGCTCTAAAGATAAAAATGAACTCTAACCTTTATTTTCAGGTAAACTGAACAAACATAGCTTCTACCCTATTGTTATAACACTCATATATATAATATATATATACCCCACTTGTTATAACACCAATATTTTCTGGAAATAGCGGTTGTTGTTCAAAAATGTTTGAGTTTAGTATTCAAAAAAATTAATATTGCAAATTAACATTGTATTTACAATGACAATAAAGTCCTCTTCGATTACATTACTATATATAGTAACATGTATAAGTTATAAATAAATTTTTGATGACAATTCAGCATGACCAGACCCGTTGGTCTAAAGCTTAAAACTTATTTTCTACTAATCATTTTACCATTTTTTCTACTAAATCATTCTACTTTTAAATAAACCCTTTGAAACCCGCATCCTACCGCTCTGTTAGCCCACTGTAAAGCTAATGTAACCCTGAAAATTAAGAAATAAATATAAATAAAATCAAATGGCTACTTTGAGCCACTCGAGACACTTCTTTTGATATTCGACCAGTTGAAATTCCTGCATATTTTAGCACAGATTTTGTGAAACACAAACAACAGTAACAAACCACAATAACAACTCTTATAGTCTTACCTTTTCCAATGTACAGAGATCATGAGGCAATCATCAGGTGTATGTACCCTTATTTGTGCACTATGCAAATGGATACAAAGCGAATGGAGGAAAATATAAGGATTTACATTTATATACGCACATAAATGTAAATATTCATGTATACATGTATATAAATATGTATGTAAATTTCAATGTGTACAAGGGAGCAGAAAATAGCTAAAGTCATACGCAATAAATATTGTATGGTTTAAAGTAGAAGATGCCTAAGTGGCATAAGAATACCTTTCAGCAGATTTTTTACTTTTCAATAAAAGTTCATGAAAGAACAAAATTCTTTACAAAGGCATACAAACATAAACACATTCCATTTCGCTACTAGCTGTTAAAATATTCAAGAGCATGTGTATGAGCTTAAAAATGTCAGCACAAATACCTCTGCGAATATATTTATGTGATGTGAGTTACCACAAATGACAAGAGGATAAAATAACCAAACTAAATTGTTAATATCATTAAGAATTCTCGCATTAAAGAAAGCACGCAGATTAAAGAAAGCACGAATTTTAAAGGACAGAACATAAGAATAGGAAAATAATTGAGCACAAATATCGCCTTTTAAACTAGGCATGTCGCTTTTACTTGAAGTAAGCAGAAACTCCCCAGAAAATACTGCCTTTTCTACGGTCCTTAACTGCTCACACATGTATACATACGCATATCTATACACTCTAATAAGTGATTGTTTAAAACATACAAATAAAATGCAAAAAATTATAAGAAAAAAATCGCAAAAATCTGTAGCTGTTTGACTGTCTGATAAGCAACTTAACGTGACTACAGCGATTTTTAACGTTCTCCTAAGCTTTGGCACCTCTTTACTTTGCTATCTAAAAATAAATCTCAGTCGACACACCAGTCAGAGCAATTTGAAGGTAACTTCACCTTACTGCAACACCACCTTAATGATGAACCACTTGATATTTCGCATTTATTTCTACCTTTTATGCGAACTCAAGTGGCTGGAAAATTATGTTCACGCTCTTGTAAGGGCAAAGGTAGGCACTTGTTCATGATATTCTTCACAAATTGATGTGCAAACTAGAGTGCTAAGACTTACAAAGGGACTCCCGGTAAGACTCACAAAATTAAAAGTAAATAAAATGCGGATATACTAATAAATAAAATAAAAAATATGGCATTTAAGCTCAATATAATAATTGAATATAAAACTCAATAATAATAATATTCAGTGTCCAGAAATTCGATGTTAACATTTTCGAGTAGTTGTTTCGGTTAGTTTAGTCTCAAATTGAAAATGAGCATTTATGGTCAAACCACAAACGGAAGACGGTTTCAGATAAACGGTTATCACTTAGGATAAATCAGTCCTCTAACTCATCCAAGTAGGAACCAATTTCCACATATTTTCCACAATAGTCAGTTGTGCTTTTTGGAGCTATAGAATGTCGCTTCTACCTTTTATGTATTGAGAAAATAACTTACTGAGAGCCAGGTTGGTACAACGTTTTCAAAAGAGGAGAATTAATTTTTAGAACTCCTACAGAGCATTGCGCATAGTCTTGAGTCTCATTTCTGACTTAACGATTGAGTTTGAAGAGACTCTCCGGGCCCCACCCCTAATATCTGGCCACTGTTAACATATAAGTATTAAAAGAGAAATATTAAGAAATGTCTGTATTTATTTTCTTAACCTTGCTTAAGCCTATGAAATTGTAGACATATTTCCTATATTTTAGTGAAAAAATAGCTAAACTACAGTCCAGCTATTTGAAGCTTTTTCAAAAGCATTTTGTATTTGAGTATCAACAATATTTTTTTGTTATTAATATTTCATGTCATCTACATACACAAACTTTCTTGTCTCTGATGCGGTTAATAATTAGGTAGTCCTACTACAAATACTTTCTGTTTTCACATTTTATTGTTTTCTTTTGTTTAATTTTCAATAATACAAGTAAATCTTAAAAACTTTGCATTTTCTTCCAGTTTTTCTATTTATGAACACAATATTTAAGTGAAAATGTTAAAAGTAAGACTTCTTAAAAGTCTTAAATTTGCATTTTATAAATTCGCTATGAGTGTAAAAACAACAAAACTGTTTTCTGCTAAGTGAGTGAATTAACTGTCTAGGCAGCTCTTCAAAGCCAGTGGAATCAGTTGAATATTAGGTCATATTTGGACATAGACAATGTGGTGCTGCATAATTCGTAAAATGCAAGAGTGAACACTAAGTTCATCTGTATGTATGTAAGTGTGTATGTGTGTAATTTATGCGCATTAGCATTGACTCGTGTAAAATCTGTCGCCTTGTAGACTAGCAAAAAGCCGTTCACATTTTCTATATGCATGCTTGAAAAACAATCTTTCATTCTTGTGTGCCAAACAAATTTGTGTCATATATTATCACATGCAAACATATATTTGACGCCGAGCAGCAGATGTCCTTGTGCGCCTCCAAACCGCCCAAGCTAGCAAGTTGTTGACTTAAACAGCAAGAAGGGCACAGCATTTTTAGAGAGCTAGTTGTGGCTAAGCGTTGCATTATGCGTATTAGAGTATGCCTCGGCCACTTTGCTAGCAAAAAGCTACAGTCAACCACACCAGCATTTTAGATGTTTTTTTGATACATAAAGTTTATAAAGCCAATTTTGCGCTTTCTACGCTTAACTTTTAATGCGCTACACTCTTCCTTTGTGGCAGATGCGGTGATTTTGCGGCCGCTTTGATGTAACAGTACATCAAAGTAAACACTTTCCTAAATGAGCAGAGCTTCAGGCATGCTTGAACCTGTTTACATAGAAGCCTAGAACGGCTGCCATTTTTTCACTTGCAAACGATTTGTAAAGAAATATTGCATAATTTTCATGCTATCTCCACTTTGAAAATATGCTAATAATGTAAAAATTATGACACAATCACTTGTCGGCGGCAGCAACGTCAGTCAGTAGTTCAATGTACCCTGTAGTTTATCGCGCGCAATTAATGTTGCGTATACGCAGTGTCGCGCCTTTCATTAAAACGCCATTCAAAGCCTTTCCGGCATAGACTTATTCACTTGAAGCTGTCTAAAAAAAACAACTTACGATTTTGCGCTCAAAAATCTTTCTTTCCAAAAAGCTCATTGATATTTTGGGCGTAGAATTAAGTTTAAAATTTAATTTACATACAGTGTAAGGAGTTTTTAGGAACACTCAATTTCCCTGTTAGTTAAATAACCTTTTAGAAATAAAATAAATTATGACAATAAACTTAAAGGAAAGAGTTTAAAATTAGACTATTTAGAAAGCAAGGAGCTATGTTGTTATCAGCAAAAATTCGTTAAAGAAAATAAATATATTAATTAAATATATCAACACATTTATTAAGAACCTACTGAAAGATGTGTACTGAAGTTATATACGAAAATATGTTCTTTTTAAGTTTTTTTTATAATATATTGTTTTTTTTGAATAATGGAGTGTTTTATTTTGTATTGTCTTAACATTTTTTAGGGATTCTATAAAAGGAAAAAGCTAATACATGTTTATTTTATTTAAAAAAAAAAAATTTTTACTATTTTTTATGACAATTTCAACTTTTTAGAATGTCAAATAGAGATGTTTTTTGTCAAAGATGTAGTAGTTATAGACGTCTTTGATGGGATAATATTTGGTGATGCCAAGGAAGATGTGAAAGTAACATCGTTCTGCTTGAGAGTGCTAATAGAATTTGAAGAATTATATTTTGATAGTATCATTTTCTAAAGAATAGTATATATTTTTTATAATTGAATAATTAATTTGTGAGATAACGCATTTTGAGACGCAGCCTCGAGTTTCTGTCAACGCCTAACTTTTGGGAGGCGCATGGAATTGTGGAAAAAGGGACCATTCCAAGAAGAAAAGTTTTGTTTTACCAACCCAATGCACAGTGTCACAAATAAGTGAAAATGATGACAAAATTACCATTAAATGGAATTCGAATTGATACTACAACCACCATATTCCGGTCCCCAGTGAATTTTTCTATTGTCAGCCTCTAGAGAATGTTTGTTGCATATATATTTAGAGGATATGATGAGGTAATTTCAGTTGTGTATCGCCCTCAATGGCAATCATATAAAATAATAAAATAAAATTTTGTCAGAGAAATGAGTTTTACTTTAAAACGTGATGAAATTTAGATTTTAGGCCAGCTAGATATGGTGATAATATGAAACGACAATTCTTTTAAAAATTTTCCATATTTCCTACGCAATTCGTATATTTGAAATTGCTTTTGCGCAATCATTTTTACTTGAAATCTGTTTTCTATTCCAATTTCATTCGAAATGTAAAAGGAAGCCGTTTTTTTGTCATATTAATAAAAAAAAATTAAAGGCAAATGTTTATTTATTTAAAATCAATTCGATCAAAACATGTATGTTTATGTACTTCTTTTTATAAATTTCTTCTATTCTCTTTCACTCAAAGTTTTTTAATTAAAAATTAAATAATTTGTATTAAGCACTTAAACTTTCGTAATTATAAATTGAATGCTTAATAATCTCCCTTTTAATGTTCTTTGTATGTTCTTCCCTTCAAATCATTTTTACGATACTTTAAAAGCATTGCAAAGAAGCAAAGCAAAGAATTAGTAAGCTGATGGCTTTCTTACGGATCGTATATGTGCATATATACATACATTACTTTACTCACACATATTTAGAAAGAACAGCTGTAAGCTCTTCCGCATTACGCGATATTGCGCACAAAAATAACAATCAAAAAGCAAAGCTAATAAATTTTAAATTACGATGTGGTTAGCAAATTAATTTTTAAAGCATACGAGAGGAAATCTGCTGCTGATACAATTGCACACATACGCATACACATACATTTCGGCTGAGCACAAGGTTATAAGCTGCCGATTGACGTCCTCGTATATTTGCTGAATCTTTCGCAGACTTCTAACTATTCGCAGCCACATTCATTTTGCTATTAACGGTACACATACATACGTCCCTACCAGTGTATATAAAAGTTATATATACAGTTATGTATATTCCGCTTTTCGTCTTTTATGTCCCCTATCCATTTCATGTCATTATTCCGTCTTTCTTGATGCGCATAATAAGTTTAAGTATTTCAATTATTTCGCTTCTATGTTAGTAAATGCGCCTGAATGTATACTTATGTATATGTATGTGTTGACCAAAGCTGTATGCATGTACATGTCAGCCTCACAATGGTACAACTACACTCAAAGTCACTTACAGGAAAAGGCAAAATGTTAAATTAAAGTAAAATTGTTGTATATCCTAAGGGCGCGAAAAGAGTTACCCAACAACAACACAATCCATTTGCTTGCAAAGCCGCGAAAATGTTTTATGTTGCGCTGTGTTTGGTGTATTTTTTCGCTTGCTTCGATTTGTATTATTGTTACTGTCCTACGCCTACTCGTCGTCGACGTTTGTTTTGTGTTTTCTCCATTTCAACCTTTCAAATTTAATTGCTTGTGATGATTTATGCTGTTGTTGCACTTTCTCTAACATCATTCATTCATCAGCGTAATTTTATAACATTCCCACGAATTTACATCGTTGAATAATATCTACGAAGGTAAGTGGAAATCTTTTTTAAAGCATTAACGGTTCCAATAAAGATACTTGACCTGCTGTAAGTCTATTGAAAATGAACAAAATCAAAAATCTATGTGAACGCCACATATACAATTCATGTGATTTCGCGAGTTGACATTCAAGTACTCACTTGCGTCTGAATTAATCTACTGTTTCTTAAGCACAAATATGCTTCTTTACTTTTATTCATTCTTTGACCTCGAAATTATACTATTTCATTTATAGTATATTCAAGTTTAAAAATTTTTTTCTTTTAACCTTGATGAGACATGTTAATTTCACTAAGTGAATA
The DNA here is from genome assembly GCA_021498325.1 of Bactrocera minax. Classification (NCBI taxonomy): domain Eukaryota; kingdom Metazoa; phylum Arthropoda; class Insecta; order Diptera; family Tephritidae; genus Bactrocera; species Bactrocera minax. The sequence continues at coordinate 5,957,248 of JAKEEE010000004.1, forward strand.
TGGCACCACGTGTGTAATTTCGCACAGTTATTTAACACAAGTTGAGAAATATTCTTTATAACTTCTTAAAAAGCAATGGTACTTTACCATAAGCTGATACTTAGGTTAAGTATGTATGTAATAAATACTTCCCACTCCATGTCAATGTTACTCATACGCAGTGTTGTACGAGTGCATAGCAATGAATGTACCGCTCCTCCCACTCGTTGGCACGTGCACCTGACATACATCATGAATGAGCACCGTATACGTAACAAAGCCTGGCATAATGAACATGACATAGTGCCAAGCGAGAGCACGCACGAGTAATTAGCATGAAAACTTTGTGTGAAATTAGATGGCGAACAAATGTGTTAGTGAAATGTAGGTGAAGTGATTGTTATTGGAATTCATTGATTGTGATAACATTGACAGTAATTAGCATTCACTGCAAAGGCTCTTGTAAATTAGTGAATCAGACAATAACTAGTGAAGATTGTATTAATTAAGCTGATATTACTCGCTACCCGTTGTTTTTCCAACATATGCAAATGCATTCGAAATGTCAGCAGACTGAATTGTTAAGGCAAATGAGACATGTAGAGGCGTTTATGCTTTACTAAAATAGAATAAATGCGTTAAGTATACTATAATCGGATTAATGCAACAAAAAATTTTTTTATTCAGTCATTCACTTACAAAATTCGATATTGCGACAATCACAACCTTAAAAATTACATACTATAAACTATAGGATATGTATATTGGTAATACATCTAAATTTAGAAAATTCAGTATGAAATTCCATTTTTGGAAATGTAAGAGTTAAAAATTTGAATATGAAAGACTTTCTCGTGGCGATGTGATATATTACTTAAAAGAATTGAATTTAATTGTTCTTTTTTATACCACTTTTCTGAACCACAAATAAATGACATACCGAACTTAAATTGAATTACCTCAGTTACCAGCGTATTAAATTGAGTTAACTGTTCTTTCCAAAATATTTTTCCAAAAGAATCCAGACTGAACTTGCATCAGAAATGCAAACAGAGCATTGTAGAGCGAGAGAGAGAGATTTTTTCACTATTCCACCAATTGAGAAAGGTTTTACAAACCTAAGGAGTGCTTAAAGCCAAAAAATTCGAATTTTTATCCCAGACTGGCTTATGCCCTCAATATTATATTAACAAGTAGCTAAATTTCTTTTAGATTTGAACGTCGGCGCCGAGAAAGATATTTCTTCCAAAGCGGTTTACTGTTGGTTATTTGCAAATGTAGTGCAAATACCTTAATACAATTTATCTGTATGCCTATATTTTATTATCTGAAAAGACTCTTATCGATATCAAGTTTTATTCTCACACTAATATACTTATTCAAATCTTTTTGTCTTTTGCCAAAAATTACTTGAATTCTTTTATTTTAAAACTCACACACCTTGCATGACAATCCCAACAAACACTCTTATCGAACACCGGAAGCAACCTAACCGGCGTCAACTATTCCAAAATATTGTCAATTCCGCTTTAAAAGCCACTTAAGTTCAAACTTTTTGAACTTTGAGCTTGAATTCGTGAAATATTCTCAAACGTGGCAAGACAATTTAATTAGTTGAGTAAATATGTAACTCTGAAGGAGAAAAAGCAAGAAAACATTTAAAATTCGAATATTCTTCGAACGTAAAAGAAGCAAACTGTTTGTAGATGTTTGCGTCTTCTTCCGCTGCTCGAACACGTATTTTAGGTGAGACCGAAGTTGACGCGCGTTTAATTCAATAAACTTGTTTCGCAATATTCCCGGCCACACCAGTAGCCACAGAAGTACGTGGTCGTATAAACTAATGATTTAATGCCAGCAGCAAGCAACTACAATGGGGCAGTTAGCTAAAGGAGAAGCGCACTTAATACAATGGTTAGGCGGTAAGCAATGATGCGTGTGTGTGAGTGTGTGTGTGTACTGGAGGAAATCGATACAAATTTATAGCAATTTGTTAAAAAGTTTGCTACTACTACACACCTATAGACTGCACATACGAGTACTTCACCACAAGTGTGTGTGTAAACTCCTACAAACACGCGTAAGTTTAGACGTAAACACGTAGGCGTTTATCGCCGCTCTCAATCATAGCATGCAAGACCATTTAGTATGCTTGCATCTTTGTATATGTGTGTGTAGGAGTTTTTTATTACACATATGAAAGCGTGCTGATGAACTTGTATAGCTTCGACAACAACTGACTTTGTGCGCTCTTTACGCTGCAAACAGATGTTTGTATGTGTGTATATATGTATGCGTATGCACTTTATTTATATGTATTGTAAACATTTGTGTGTTTTGCTCTGACTGAAAATCGCTCTGAAAAACTTTTGCATTATGTATGTTCACGTGCGCCATTTGTTATGGTTAATATTATCCACAACTACACTTTTGCCCCTGCTGAGCCTCCGCTATGGCTTGGCGCGTGGCTGCATGCTGGTTACAAGTGAAGCCACAATATCTGACAATGCAGGAACTTATAAATTTATCTACATATGAAAGTTGTGCAATGCTCAGCTAATAAAATATGCAGTTTTATTGCCACCTCTTTTCCATAAACTACAAGGTGGGAGTGAAATTGGTCTAATTTGTATGTTAGATGGTGTATATGAAATAAGTTATTGTATTCTTTTTTGATACTATTAATTATATACAGAGACTAATAGGTGGAATAATTCACCAAAATTGATCTTCAAAAAATTATTGATCTTTAAATATTTCACGGATTTTTTAAGTAAGATTTATATTCACATTTTTTTGTAGTGAAATTTTTATTAATTAGTTATATTTTCTATAACTAATGCATTAATATGATTAAACTAATATTTATAATTTTAATAATTGCATCTAATCGTTGTATTCTTACAAACTGAGCTTTAGTAAATAATTCTTCAGTTTCTTTAAATATGCCAATATTAATCAATTAGAACAACAGTCATTTAACGCATAGGAATTTAGTAATTTCACGACGAATGTATAAATGAATTGAAATATTCATGAATTGAAATATTGTTTTATATTTTTTATGTTTCATTTTACGACTTATGGGTCAAATTTGAGCAATACTAGCAAACACTTTGAACAGTGCATCCCAAAGATGTAAACTCGGCTTTTTCAAGTACATGGGCCTCAGTAGCCTTCCGTAAAGTAAAATCCTATTATAGTATCCAAAGCAGTTTGGGCGGTTATAATGCAGCAATCTTCGGTAATTAAAGGGGCGTAAGTACATTATGAATCAGAAACAACCATTGAAAATTATTAAATACCATAACTCGACACAAACATCATAAAATCTCCGAATATTTTTATTTCTTTTACGCAAATACACCTACTCGCCATGTCGTAGATATATACCTACTATACCTACCTACTATATATATAGATATATATATATAGGTAGATATATACCTACTATACCTATATACCTACTCACTATATCTACGAACGGATATCTTTTGCGACAAATTGTGACTTTTCAACAACACTTTACTTTCTATTTTCTCACAAATCTCGTTGACATCGGAGATTATGCTTCGCTTTTGTTTAACCACTTGAAAATGTAAGCATAGGGATGTGTTTGAAACTTTTGTGATGAGAGATGATTTTAAGTGCACAAATTTGGCTAATATTCAGAGCGAGCAACGGCCGAAAATACATATAAATCCCAAGCGCAAGAGTTTACTGGCACTCATTTCAAATCATTAATATGCCAACAGCGTAGCAACAAACAACAACAAAAAAAGCCAAAATTAAAAAATAAGAAAGAGAAAAATTCCAACGAATACCACATTAGTTCGAAATTTGTAAGAATAAAATGGATATCAAATATTATATTCCACCTATTAGTGCTGGGGAGAGATGATGCTGGACTATCGCTAAATGTTGGAGCCGAATCAGAACATGATTCGCCTAGCGAGATATTCTCGCTTAGTTTTATGGAGATTTGGCAGTTTGTGTTATCAATTGTGAATGCAAATAAGCTGATGTGATACAAAATGGTGTTCTATCGAAACTGGGCCATGGTTGTGGTCCGAATTTGCTATTTACAAAATAGCCCTATTTACAGGGCGCAATGAAAATGACTAAACCAGACTTAGTTCAAATTGGTCATATAGTAAGACCTTTGAACTAAACCGAATCTAAGATTGATGTATGATTACTGCACATAAATTTAATAGAAATGGCATGATATCTAAATTATATCGCAACATTCAAATTATATGCAAATTTTATCGCTTGTTCAAGGTATATGGGCAGATAAATAGACTGCCCGACAGACAGACTACCAGAAATCATTAGCTTCGTCAGGTCACTTGTATATTTTTAAAATATACAACTCTTTACGTATATCGATTAATTTTAATTTCAGCAAACAACAAACAAACAATGTACAAGAAAATTATACATTATGCAACATATTGCAAAAGCACAAAAAATATAATGGCATACATACAAATGAACAATTGACAAATTTGACAAATCTAGACAAACCTGTGCAAACAAAGCAACTTTAGTTTCAAAATCATCTAAACCATATTTAAATATACGAAAATACGTACACACAATTGCATGTACACATATGTAAAAATGTGCCACAGCTGATCTGCCATGTTGTGCGCCAATAATTATGCAATAACTTTGCAGCTGTACTTTTGCACTGGCAATGAAAGCATTTGCATTGATTGGACTTTGCAGGTGCATTTTGAAATCGCTTTTTTGTTTTTTGCTCTCTTTCGCTTTAATCCCAATAAAGTGATACCTTGGAAATTCATTGCCACCCACACATGTACAGGGTGATGCCAATGAAAGCATTGGCTATAATTGAAGCTTTGACAAGCTGGCAAACTTCTAAGTGCCTCCCGCTTGTGGCCAACAATTTGCGCGCGCTACGCCGGCAACATTTTGGCAACGTTTCAAGGTAAATGCAAGCTTGCGCCAGAATTTTATGGGAATTTGCCAATGTGGGCGAACAGTTAATGCTTGTCCAAATTGTGCCTAAAAGCTAAGCGAAATATGCTTAGGCAGTTTCGAAACATTAGCATAGTCATGTTGTCGGCAGCGCTTAGCTAGGAGTTCGCTCAGTGTAACTCGATGTAACCGATTAGAAAGTGAGTGGGGGAGGAGAGTGAGTCATGAAATACATTCAAAGTCAACTGAGCTGCCCAGCAGGTAATTACAATTTACATTTGCAATATGTAACGGTAATTGGAGCACATCAAGCATGTTTTGCATTATAATTTGGCAATGGGACTATGTGTGGTAGAGGTCAATGAAGGAAGTGGTGCAGTATTTGGTGAAATTATAAAAAATGTCTTGATTTCCGGATTTGTTTTCATTTCCTAATATAAAATTTAATTTCATTGAAAACTTTTCTTTCAAATCAAATTTTTTCCCTTTTGTTGAATGAAAATTGAATTTTTTTGGATATGCATGTGACGATATTCTTTTAATTATTGTTTCATTATTTTCATTCTTCAACAAGTTTTCGTATGCTAAATTCAGAATTAAAAAATTTCTTAATTTCTTAAAATTAAAATTAAACCGTTTTTTTTAATAGACACATTAATTATTAAAATTTTCACACACATACATTACCACAAGTCAATCGTGGTAAATTAAATGAAACAAGTCGACTCTATAACATTCCTACTTTGACTCAACACCCCTTTGACGTTATCTAACAACCCTCTTCAAGCACAATTTGACACTTCAACTGAATTTTTTATTTACAAGCTATTCATTGGATTGCCAACACACTTGTACGCACACACATACACGCGCGTACACAAAACATAAATATACACTTTGTGCAGAGAGCACGCGGTAAATGTCACTTTCTGATATGCTGCTGTCACTTTGGGCAAATTACACAGTCGAACAAGTGGTTGAAGTTACTAAATTCCAAAGAAATATTGCGAGGAAGAGTTTGAAGGGTGCCACTCGCAAAGTTAACTACGTTTCCATGAAATATTGCTGTTTTAAAAGACATGTAATCGAGCAAGGGATTTGAGCAATCGAAATTGCTCGTTATAATTAAATTATTAAAACTCGTTTAGGAGAAAATGTGGTAAATTGTGTGTAGGACATTAAATGGATTTTAAGTGTGTGAAGAATGTTGTTGACTTTTTGCTAATTTAAAAATTATGACAGCATGATTTTCTGTATTTACATATGTACCATCGTTAGGTGGTGTTAGGTCTCAACTTTTACGATATTCCTTTTAATTATATTTGTTGGAAATGGAAGCCTCCTACAACTTTTAGGCCCATACCAAAGGAGATTATATTAGAACATCTCGTTCTAACCTTTTAATTTTGCTTAGGTTGTGTTTTGAACTCTCAACCGCTTCAATAATTCTAGCGATTGATGCACTCCTGTTTTTTAACAGTACTACAATAATGTTTTATAATTAAATATAAACTATGTGTATGAATCAAAAATTTCATAAGCTTTATCAGCACCATACATTAACTAACTTGCTAAGAAAAATCCTAAATTGTGCTATTACCGATTAAGTGACTTGTCTGGCGTCCGTTATGATTATTGGCGCACACGTATGACATTAATAATAAGCTAATGGAATACATGACACTAGAAATCGCCGATAAAATGTTTAATCAGAATGAAAGCTACAATTCCGAGAACTAGCTGAGATGTACGCAGCAGAATTGTGTGAGTAGCTCACAATCGACATTGATATTTGTTTAGGAGAAAGTCATTATTATTCTCGCATGTTCATCAATAAAATATAAATATATTATATAAAATGCTAGCTAATATTAAGCAACAACCAAACTTCTTTGTTATGGCTGAAAATTCATAACTAGAGACTACGGCAGAACCTATGTCGGTAAAGTTACTGTTCTTTTGAATTCTTGAAGAGTAATCCAGTAATATTAAGCCACCAAGTACCACTTAAGTACAGTTTTATCTATGTTATCAAACATTTGAATACTTTCTTTACAAATTAATAATTTGCTTAACAATTTCTCAACTACGATTATACTTTGCTTCCAATGCAAATTTTAAATTAGCAAATTACATTTAACCTCAAAAGAGAAAATCAACTAAATGTTTTTGGATGACCATAAAATGAAATTGCTTGAGATGGATGATATTCTAAAGATATCAAAAGAACTTTTTAAACATATTCTTCATAAATATTTGCGTATGCGAAGGCTCTGTGCAAAGTGGGTGCCACGAGAGCTCACGATCCGAAATCAAACCAAAAACAAATTGATGATTCTATGTAATATTTGAGCTATTTAATCGTTCAAATATATGTTTGCCTTGATATCTGCTAATGCATGGAATATGGCTCCCCAATTTCACTCTGAATTCTAATCGACAACGAATTGAATGAACTGTGCGAGTTAAATCTAATCGAAAGCGTAGAAAATTACTAATTAATTTAAAGGTATCCATATTTCAGTATCCGCGTGAAATAATTTTCATCAGCTATCTTAAAACGGGAGAGTCATTAACATTGTTATCATGATTTTTATATATGGTCGTGGGAACTGTTGAAGGTGAGATCGAGTAAAACTGAACATATTGAAGTAGAAGAAGAAAATGATGTTTCTTTCAAACAACGTTCAACATTTCCAACAACATCAATCAATAAAACGACAACGATGGCAAAATGCAATGAGTTGGCTTCGAATTACCACCAACGATTTGCTTTTATTTGTAGGACTCAAACAAATACTTTCAGAAGAGATATTAAGTGACAATGGTAATGGTAATGACAAAATGGCAACTGTTTTGAAAAATAAACTCGACTTTTCAAAATTTAAAAGAAATAAATTTAAGATATAAGTTTGCAAATTAATTAATACATATTAGAACTTCTAGAAAATGATAATATCTTATATAAATTTCATTTAATTTTAATTACCTGAAACCATTAAATCTGTTTAATTATTGTATTACCGCGTAACTTCTAGATCTAGCCATCTACTCAATAATTAAAAACACCTTACATGTGCAGTAAAAGTGATGCGGTGCATAAATCTGTCATTATCGACTGACAGCTAACAGCCTCAATTACGCGCCTGCAACATGGCCAGCATATGGGGACACCGCACCCATACACAATTACACATTGTCGCACCCATTATTTTGTGCGGCAACACTTAGAATACGCACGCACGCACACTAATAAACCTACCCACGTAATTGCGCGCGTGGATATGTTTCATAGCAAATGTCAGACTAATAATTTACAACAACATGCCAATGACAACTTAATTAAAACATAGCAGAACTTTGACAGTGAGTTGGTGCTTATGCGCCCTCACGGGCACATATGAATGCATTTGCATGAATGTGTCAGAAAGGTTGCACATAAATGCGCATTTAGGCGCAAAATCCAGTGAGGCATGTCGGTTGTGGTGCGCAGCCACCCTCTTTTTGATTTATGAATAAACGTACAGGTACATATCGATAGCCGGCAGCGACGGAACAGTGTGCCAGCAAGCATTTACAAGCAAGATGGTTTACTGAAATTTACGAAATTTCTTACAAGCTTTTTATATATTTAAAATTATATTTAAATTTATATTTAAAATTTTACAAAACAACTTTTGTATTTTAAAACTTTAGTTCAGCTTCATCATTACAGAAAAATTACAGTTAAATTATAAGAACTAAGTATATTTAGTTGAGCTGTTACAGCATCTTTTAATATTAAAAAGGAAGTAGAAATTTAAAACAAATTTTATTTGTTGTAAAAACAACACGAGCACGAGATTTTAATTAACATCATGTGGCCTTTAATAGTAATATTCTACTGATTTTAATTAAAACAAAAAAATTATCGTTTAAAAAATTACGACCTAATCTATATTTATATCAACGCATTAAAGAGCTCGCTGAAGGCTTAAAACCCGAAGCTTTTCTATCGAATAGGTAACAAAAGAGGCTTTCTAAAATATGGACTCAACTAAGAGGTTGACATACATTTTGAAAATTGTGAAAAAATTGCTTTTCACTATGTCTCTAATAGATAAATGTTTGAAAAATAACACAAAGTTTTTGCTTACTTACTTTTGAGTTCAGGTATCACAGAATTATACCGTCTAAGGTATGAATATATATATTGTATGCTGGCAAATAAAAGCTAGCAAGTATCGAATGCCCAACAACAAATGCCATGGATTGCGATTCTTATGAACTCAATGCAATAGCTGTGACTGCCACGCATGTAAAATACAATTTATTACACAATGCTGAAGTTACTCATACGCCACGGAGGGCAAATATATTAAGAGAAGCATTAATCAAAATGTGTAGGCTAGGGCCTACTGTGGATTCTTTGCAAATATTTTGCATATCATATATGGCAAATTGACAAATATGATGCTTTTAAAATACAGAGACAAATTCAACAAAACAACGGAAACACAGTTACAAATATATAGAAAATTTTGTTTATTTACTTACATTTTGTGCACCTGTGCCATTGGTGTTAGCTGCAGTTGTTGTACCAACACAATTCGAGTTGTTGCTGTGGGTGCCACCGCTGGACGCTATCGGGTTATTATTGCCAATAACGGCTGCAGTCGATGCTCGTCGACTACTGCTATTCCGATTGCTGCGATTGCGATTGTGCGAATTGGTGGCGGCGGTGGTGTTGGTATTGGTTGTGGCGTGGAGCGGCGAGGCGGGTGGCGTTGGTTGATTGATGGAGGGTTGGGTTGTGGTAATGGAATTGGAATTGGAGTTGGTTGGCGGAAGTGAGGGGCCCGTTCTGTTGCGTAGACGGGCCAAAGCACTCCTTAGGCCCTCCGTATTGTTTTTGTCGGGCCCCTTGCCAAATAAAATACATCCACAAAACACTTTGAATGCCTTTGCATATGCAGTTGATTAATTCATAGGTGCTCAGGTTTTTACGTATTTATTGGAAATTTGTAGCAACAATTTTGGCGCGTTGCAGAGAGCAAGTGTTTACGAAATTTAAAAGTCGACGGCAAACTATTAAATTTAATCTGCTACTTTTATGCTAGTGGTTACTTGCGTTTCGTGCTTGTAATTAGCCACAGCTACAGCTAAATTTCTGTTAAGTATTTTCTTTAAATAATTTTTAATATTACACATTACAATAAATCATTTATTAAAATTTTTGGATTTCTTATGGAGCCAATAAATATTTAAATAAAATTTTTATTATTAAGATTCAAATGAATACTTTTGTAGAAACTTGTGTTTCTAAAACTTTTCGAAAGCACTCTTTCAGTTTGATAATTTTTGCCTAATTTAATTGGAAAACACGATATTTCTCATTCGCGAAATGAGTTAACAAAACCTGAAAGGAAATACATATAATTAATAAATCTTTGTTTGATAATGTTATCAATAGTTAATGTTAAATATATTTTGTTGAATAAAATAGAAATAATAAATATTACTATCAGAAATACGTATACCGCTTCCCTACGTAAAGCATCTACTTAAAGATCGAATTTTGACACTCTCAAATAATCGATCGATTCATTCGGAGGCATAATTCCAGTTCAGATATGTATTTTCTTTTGCAAGGCGCCCAATAGAGGACTTTTATGACGAAACCAAGTTGTCAATGTAAATTTCAAAAATAAAATGTCTTAGTTTGAAATTTTAGTTTATAAAAAGTTAAAAAAGAAAATACCGACCTTCAAGCCCAGAACTTGACTCTTTTAAGAAACAACCATAATAACTCAACTCCGGCTCCACCCAGCTATAACATCTTGTTCAAATGTATTTATTTTGCCGTGAAACATCACCAACTAGAATTCAGGACTGGTGTTGCTAATAAAAATAATGAATTCAATATAACTATTCCATAAACTTTCACTTGAAATGCATTAAAAAATCTGATCAACATTTTACAAAGAAAAAACCCATGCAAATGAGAATGACTCATCCTAATAAAATGGTCTTAATATAGTCGAACTAAAATAATTTTAATATTCCATGAACAAATACTTTCAGAGAAAAATGATAAAATCAGCATAACCGCCAATAGTCATCAAACACATCATTGTTTCAGAATAATCTAAGATATGTACAATTCGAAGGGACTTTCCGAAGTACACACTATAGAATTCCGTCTCAAGTGAAACTGAGTAAAATATCACCATGTCAAGGACAGACAAATAAGTCGCTAATAAAATACTACTTCGATTAGTTAAAGACACTTAGGAATCAATTCGAATAACGAATTATTTAAAAAATTTGATTTTAAGTTCTTTGACTTGGATACAGTGTGTTGCAAGGGCTTTTGCTTTCATATCACTCATACGCAGTGGTGGCCCTAATAAATCCAATTTGTATGTACCATTCCGAAACGAAACAAAAACGCAAATTGTTTCCAAACTTTTCACTCGGTTTCTATATATACATTATATATGCATCCATAACTACAAGAAATGTAACATTCTTGAAGCATAATTTGCCCTTATTTATTTGTGAATAATATTCCCTTATTCTTATTAATTTATATCATAAGTAATAAACACAGTTAGTTTTATTACTATATTTTGCTATGTGCCCAAAAATGTATATTGAATATACAAAAATGTATTCGATGGGAAGCAGGCGTGGTTGTGTTTCGATAATTTCCAATTGATTTCCAACATTGATAAGAAAGTCGTGACACATGAAATTCTAGTTAAAATATCAACAACTAAGAGAATTGCTAAATCAACTTCGCACTTTTTATATATGGCAGCTTCAATTTGTATCAAATTTCAAACTAAAAATGTTACCTGCCACAACGACGTCCAGAATATTTTGGGAACAAAAAGCAAAATTCTAAAGCCACTCAAAGTTAGTACTATTGAATTTCATTATGGATATATCCACATTATAACCATATTAATGAGCATGAATATATTGCTTGCGTACATTTATTTACCTTGCATAGACGAGACTAGTAGTACTAGGCAATAAATATTCAAATCCATTTTCAGTGTGTTCCATCATCCGTGCTCAGTGGTGTTCATATAATGAATATTAGCCAATGCCTTCATGACATTTGGACTATAATTTCTATTAATCAACACCAGGTCGTAACATTGAGTAGAAACACATGCACGCTTTCATAAAAGTAATGAAAATTTAAACGCGGCAGAGCTTTTATGAGTTTGTGCTCTTTCTTGTGTTGAGCATTTTGCTATAAAGTATAAAAAAGGTGGCTAAGGATACTTTTGAATGCCTGTTTGATTGCAGTTATGAGTGGCTTTTGTTTCTAAAGTAAATTTTGGTCGGTTCGGCAGTCATTATAATGGTATCGGTTACTATTGAGTAATCGGTTTACGAACTTTTTGCAAATGTATTCCAACTTGACTTCAAATAGAAAGATTGGATTGTCAGATTGGAAAGAGGTAATTGCCAAATACTGCTACTGCCCAATATAATTACCTTCGTCTATCGGGTTGACCATCTGGAAATATACCATACTTTAGGCTTTCCTTTTTAGTTATTTACAAAGTTAGTTTTTCACGTTAAACGCTATATGGTACACCACACATAAACCAGTATGTACTTATATCACATAAAAATACATTAAGTTAAAAAGCAAAGTTATTTCGCTTAGAATGAAACCTTTTGAAAATACATATGGACTAAAGATAAAGCAGAGTCCAACTTCACACAAAATTATACCCCAATCAGTGGCAAACAAAATTCAATCTCAAAACACTAAACTAAATCTATTGCCTCTCACACGCAGAAGAACTATGTCATTTCAATTACCTACTTATTAATTACTTGAGAATTTAAACTAATTGGTATTAATTATGAAATATTTAACACAGCATGAAATTTTAATGACAAATTCAATAATTTATTAGCAAAACTTTGCCTACTTAACTGACGGCGTAGTGAAGTAATTACACTTTGAAATAACTTTGGAACTTTTGTGAAAATCAAAAGCGAAAGCCGAAAATAGGAAGAGACAGATTTTGGTGTGAAAAGCACTAGAGCAAAGAGTTTGGCAAACGGAGTGAATTACATGATGCCACACTATCCATCAGCAAATTAAGGTCAAGAGCAATCAATTGTCAGATGCAGCACGAGTTCATCAAATCGTAGAGTTTTCATTTATTTTTCGTATTGCTTATTTAAGTTATAAAAATCTACTTATAGACTTTTTAGTAAGAAACGCGAAAAGTTAACAAGACACCAACGACTATACTACCTTAGTCAGCAAATCGAAAAACACAATACATTGTGAATAGACGGTGGGGGAAGGAGCGAAATGCAATAAGAAAATGCGAAAACTCGCTGAAGAATAATAAAAGTTTACGCATTTCATATGTACGACATTCCGGTTACTGGTGACGAGTGGTGTGCTTCCAGGCGCAGGGACGCTGGCAACAGCACTCATACGCCATGGCGTGCGAGCAATTAAATGGCGTAAAAATCTCGAGTATATACTTGACTACTTTACAAAGGCTTGCATATATTATAGACATAAAACATTTTGTGAATTTTCGCTACTTTTTCCGTTACAGTTTCCTTGCTTTTTTATTAGCGCGCCAATCTTTGTGACATTTGATGCATCAAAAAATAAGGCGTGTGTATAGTGGTGGCCATGTGTATTACCATAAATAATACTATTTTTTATTAACATGTGTATAAATATCACACATCACACATCACACATCTGCAAGTATATGAGCAGAGAGGTGCGTGTACTTTTAAATGAAATAATCTTAGCATATGTGCAGGCGCTTACTGTTTATTGCAGCTTTTCCGAACAGCTGTGCAGATATTAAACAACAGCAGAGATGACAGCACACTTTTATGTGCGAAATATGTGGGTAGATGTGTGTACTGCAATATATGCTATTGTGTCACAATAAAAATGTGGCAAAAAATGCGCTGAATTTGTAACCTTCTTGATGCATGCAGATCTTTTTTAGTATTGCATGCTTGCTTGGCTTTCATTTGCTTTAATTTGGTATTTATAAGCAAACTTTTCATCCATTTCCTTTTGTGCGTTTTTCGTCGCACGCACAACACAACACATATACATCGTATATCACAGCACTTGTATACTTCTTGTATTTCCAGCGGTTGTTGTGTTCAATATTTCCGTTCGTTCTCTTTAGTATTTTTATTTGGCTCAAGGCTGTGCACGCCACCGCCGGTGCAAAAAGAAATAACTAATATTTTTGCACACCTTTAATATTTATTTCATTTCTAATCGTATTTTGCGCTTTAGAGCTGTTTATGTGACACGCTTTCTGACACATACTTACACATATATATAAAACACACATATATACATATATATATTCTTTGTAAATAAAATATTTCAAAATTTTTTTTAACATTGCCCATCAAGTTGCGTGTTCCGTATCTGAATTTAACGGCACGTAGTACGAGGGCGGGTCAATAAGTCCGTGACTTTTTGAATTTCTTTTAATTTTTTTTTCTTTATTCTTAAATATTTCTTTGTTTTATTTTTTATTCCAAAAGTCACGTAATTATTGACCCGCCCTCGTAATTGACGTAATTTAGAGAACTGTATATGTAAATGAATTTAATACTAATATAATATATTTCTACCTCTACACCTTTTTCAATTTTCTCCAAGGATTTTCATAATGAATTCTAAGAATGGTTACATAATATAATATTATGATTAGTATGCAAAATGAACCAAAACAAGTACAAACTAAAGCAAATATTTAACTTCCTATAATATTTTCATATCTTGCAAAAAAAAAAATTTGATTACTAAGGAGTATTTCTAATGAGTTCAAGCTCAATTCTAATGATAATTCTAAGAAAGTAGAAGACAATTAGATCGCTTTGAACAACGAACATAATTCCATCTTCCAAGATGGATTTCGAATATAAGAAAAACTTCCTTTGATTTCGGAAATCGTTGGGAACGCACTTTTTTGTGCTGGAAGGGAATTCAAGTTAGACTCTGCTATTGGCGATCATTTTGCCAACATCTGTGTTAAAGCACTCATATTGTCAGGATAAAATTTGTTATAAGATTGTTTGTTATAAGATATGAAGAAGTGCTAAGTATTCTAGCAATTCGAAGGAATTAAAAAAAAATTAAATGTCTCACCGTATCTAGTTCACCTCATTAAAGATTAGATCCCTTCAAAGCAAAAATTATAGCTCAATGATGGTGTCAAGTAATGTGCATTTACTTGGAATTTACTTACTGTAAGTTTACTTATTTGGGTTTATTACATTTCTTCCCTCTGCTTTTACGATCACACTCCCAATTCTTTCAAAAAAAATTGTTTGATTCCAATGTTATACTAGTGCCAATGATGATCTCATATACTAAGTTCCTTCAAGACATCTTAGCACTTACTGAATTATCGGTTACTCTGGTGGACGATTTGACAGATAAACTGACATCCGGAACTCTATTCTTCTCTTTACTGATCTATATCTAAGTCGATTGGATATCGGTGTAATAAACAACCATTTGGTGACCACAGTTATTACACTTTGTGCAACATGTTGCGCAAGAGTGTATCATTTTCATTCGCGCTCACTATCTCCTAATAAGTCTAGTTTCTCCCTTTATCCTTTATATTTTATAGCTGTATGTAAGCTAGCCATTTCCGTTGTATAAACTAGAAGGTAGTGGTAAATAAGTAATATGGCATTAAATATTACAATAATAACCGCCTTAAGGGACCGAAGTATTGTTCGACGGATTTGTGGGCATCAACTATTATTATTATTGAGTTTATTTTTCTCTAAATAATCACCTCAAGGCATTGTTATTATCTCCTTCTTCACTTCCTTAATTGGTATATTTGAGATGCAAGTAAAGAAAAGTTGAAAGTAGCAGAAGATGTTGCAGCTGCCGCCTGTGTTGTTGCCATGCGACGACTTAAAAGTCGTTTGCTGCAATCCTACCAACTATTTATAGATGAAATCTGCTAACAGAAAACACACGCTTCCGGTTGTACAAAGAAGTTTTTACTCCGAGGTGGTAGGTGTAAGAAGTAATACTCAAAAGTCACTAATGTTCAAGTGTCAATTGGAAGATAATTGCAGAAAACAGTTCATCTTCTGTTCATATCAAATTTCATTTAACTGTACGTAAAAGGTTGCGTATTTTTTAGGTAACGATTTTTTGTTTTTCTTCATTTTAATTGGCTATTATAATGGTTAATAGAAAAGTCAGCGCATATGGGATTTGAGAGCAGTGAGTTCTTTGCGCGCTTAGTAGCCAATCTGCTCTTTGAACTCATATTCACAACTGAAATTATAATGATTTTGCTACTTCCATTACCTTTTGGAAGTCACTTTTTAGCGTTTCCTTTAATGCAATTTAAGGTTCCAAATAAGTGTATCATGCTATATATACTTGTTTAGTAAATCCCTCCGTACGAGATGGCATTTTAATGCTAGAGCTCATTGCAGCTGAAAGTATATCGTTTGCGATTCGCCCTAAGTTTTTGTTTATTTAATTAAATATCTGTATATTATTAATAATTCTGTTAAATATAAGCTTAATGCAAATACTATTTCACCCTACGCGACCTCTACCCTACCTAAAAGATAAATATAAAGGTTGTTGAAACGTTTTTTCTGTAATTAGAGTTAAGGCATCTTCATTGCTAGAAATGAGTATATGAACAAAACATGGTATATATTAAGTTAAATTAATATGCCTACTAAACCATTTTAAACGTTAATTCACTATTACTTTTACATGGCAACGTTTGTCATGGCGTATAAATAACCTTGTGGTTTGCATGGAAATTTTTATTCTGTTCCGCAATTTAGATATATGTAAACAAAAAAAAATTTAATTACAAAAATAGCTGGCATATTTTTTTTGTCGCATCTAATTTATAATTTTTTTATTTGTTTTAACCTTTAGGTGCACAAACTGTACCATGTGCTATTAGAGATATGTGAACATGCCACGCTGAAAATTTCGCAACATTTCTTTGATAGCGCGTCATTAACATCGAAACCTAAATGTTTTGTAAATTTTATTTTATTTTGACTTTCGAAAGACTCCTGTATCAATATCATAGCTGTCGGGCGAAAGCGCAAAAGAAACATTCTTCTACAATGGTGACAAAAAGCTGAAATATCTCTATATACGGTTGATCGTGCTCGAAGTCAACTATGTTGAATAATGAAATTGAAATTTGAAATATTTTCTCTATATTTAATTGGGTGCAGGAGGATTTTAAAGGATGTTTATAATAGACTTTAGAAATAAATCGGTAAATCAATTTAAAGTAGACCTTGATACTAAGAGCAAGAACTGATTCACGCTGCAATAGAAGGACTAAAAACGAGCACAAAGCAATATATTAGCTGCAAACAAATATATATGTATCCTTATATTTTATATGTCATGAAAACTTATTAGACTAAAAAAATTTGTTCTTTACTAAAAAAACCAACAAAAAAACTATACAAATCAATTAAATTTTTGCTCAAAACTACGCATGTAGCAACTCCTTGAAATTGAAAATTAGCAGACGATATACAAAAATTATTGTTGATATTGCCTGTAGCATGGGATCGACAAATGTAAGGCGTACAATTGCATAAACGCACAATTCATGTGCTCATTGAAGCAGAAGAACTCATTAAATTAAATTCCACGATGATATTAAAATTATGCATAATGAACACGAATTCCTACCACACAAATTGCCAAAGGACATTCTGAGATTTGAGATGAAAACACTTAATAGGCATTATATTTTTACATAAGAAATATGTAATGTATATGAAATATTGCTGTACATAATCGCCTCATTGTAGAATTGTGATTAAATATATATCTATATTCAAAATTATTCTCCCATTTAAACCTATATATATTATATATAAATACATGTATATTGAAAGTCAAATTTATTTACTGTCATTGCTTTCGACTGTCTAGGTGCTGTATGGGTATAAAAAAAGATTGATACATACAAACATTCATAAACGCGTACAAGTACATATATATGATGATTTCCCATGATACCAAGCAACCTGAAACGTAAAAGGCTGCTTTCGCTACCCAAAAACATAGGCAATGCGCATTTCCTTGGGAATTTCAAATCAATTTCCTAGCAATTGCTAACCCAAATAAAAGCCCAAATGTTTCCACCTAAATACGCACAATTTTCTACGTTCTTGCTGCTCTGCTTAGTTGCTACTTCCTGCGTTGCCTTTATTGGTTGCTTTGTTGTTCGCCGCAAAAAATTTGCATATTCATCATTTTAATTGCTAGAATGTGAACATTTCGTATAATCGAGTAACCGCGCGTAATTTGCGGTGAAGCATTTCGATGGAAGGCCAACGAAAAAGTTAATTCGCACAGCGTGAATGAAAAGATTCTGTTGTGCTAACTTCATTGCTTGCCTTGCATTACTTTGCTTTTATATAGAATTACGTGTTTACTTATGTTTTAAAGCTGATGCGTTGTGAGGCATTTAATTTTGATGACATAGCTCAAAGGATTGGTTTATTGGTTTGAAATAGCAGCGAGTAGGAAATTTAATAAATTCAAGCGGAAGTGAGAAGAGGGTGGTCCATGTGGTCAGTAAGCAGCATTATTTTTCGTAAAGAAAATCAACGAAAGCAGAAAGGGTTTGGTAAGAATTTCAGAGAATCCGAGTCATAAAATTATGTGGTTTAGCAATCTTTCACCATACTCAATACAATTAACCGTTATATATCAAATTTAGGCAAAGCACTTTCGCTGCCTAATAAAACCGTCCTAATATCACATTCAGTATGTACTTATATATATATATATATAAATATATATGTATTGTTTAATATAAATATGCCATATGTATGATTTCTAGCTAAAGCAGAATCCTATCGGCTGAAAGCAATCACAAAGTAAACTACATTTTATCAACAATTTTGTTTGCCTCACCAAACAACCATTAGCCATTGTTAGCTCACGGGCATGCCCCACAACATACACATTTTCTACAATATGAATAAACATATGTGCCCACATCCATAAATATAAATAACTGTGACTAAGTGGTTGCTTGTCCTTATCATTTGAGCTACAATATAATAAATATCTTATCACTAACACAAATGGCCAATATATAGCTGAATATGGCACTAAGGCAGTCATGTAAAGGGGGCTGGTGCAAAATGAGGGATTATATAAATGCGACAATTCACTGAGATTGAAATAAAAGGTAAGCGGGGTTCACCAAACGAAACTCGTGAAAGAAAACATAATATGTATATACGCAACTAAAGGGAAATTTTTTATTCAAATAAAAAGTTGATAAAAGGCTAATTTTCCCGAACTGAAAGTGAAATTTTCGGCATCCTTGTAAACTTGAATTAATAGTGTTGGAGCAAGAAACTGGAGCGACCTGTTTGAATACTAAAAAATTAAATGTAGATAAGCATAGAGCCTATTATAGTAACTAAATTAAAGCATGCCCACTGTATGGACGCTTGGTCAATTAAATTTTTAAACATCCAATTTGACACCTTTAGTCAAGGAGCTACAGTGTCGCACAAAACATTTGTAACTGAAATAGAATAATGCGCATTCCATGGACTACCACTCTACCTCGAATTATCTGAAATTTATTGGTTTAATTTTATTTCAAGTACTGGTTGTTTCCTTTTGCTTTCATTTTTTAAATAAAAGGAATAAGTGAAATGATATATTCTAGAGATTAAGAAAGTCACTAAATTTCATGCTCTTTAGTCATCTGGAACTACGCTTGCAGAACTTTTAAAATATGCTTCAGATCTAATGGCATATCCAATATGTTTCAAGAATACAGTCTTTATTAATCATTGAACTGATACAATAAAGCAGTCTCCAAACCGAAAATTACCTCCACTGTAATCAGAAAAGAAATAAACGGAAAAAGATTCCAACATATTTTAAAATAAGGTATATTTGTCCCTAGTTAGTCCCTAGAAATCAAAAAAACAGTTGAAATAAAAATGATTTTGCGAGAAGAAAAAAATTAAGGTTACTTCCTAGGTGCAAATATTTTGTACGATACTGTATTTGCCAAAAGCGTATGTGAAAATAATACTATTTATATCGATATCATTATATTGATAAACTATTTGGATGACATGAGAATGGTTGACCAAAATATTTACAAGAACCTCAACTGGCGGATAAATTAAAGATTTCCAGAAAATGATACATTGTGTCTAAATCTGCATTACAGTTGTCATAATTACTATTGGTTTTCCGAGTAAAAAAGTTGTATGTAGTTGTATGCTTTAATAAACCATTCTGATTTAAATGTCACGGATATACTATTGAATTTATATTGCTAATTTACAAAAAAAATTTTATCACTTGAATATTCTCCTCACAAGTGTATTTTGGAATCTTTGAGCGAATATTTGTTATAACAACGCACAAATTTTGTTCCAATTTAAGCAAAAACTAGCTGCACTTGTACAAAATAGTGCATCATTTGAATATTTAAGATGATTTCTTATTAATATCCATCATTTATTGAAGCAAAAAATTATTCATAAGTTATAATTAAACTTAAAAAAACCAACGAAGATATTATGATAACAATATAATGCTGTCATTATCTAATACAAATTATCCACTTGAATGCTTTATTGGCAATTAAGTCTGTCTTTAATGTCACACGGCCACATTAAAAGCTTTGTTCACTTCAATCGCCCAGAAAATATGCAATTTATATTATCGTCATGGTATTTCACCATTGTTACTGCGAAGTGTGAGCAGAACGCTCGCTTATAAATGCCATGCAATGCTTTTATCCACACTTAAGTGGTTGTTATTGTTCCTGAAACAACCAGCAAACCACACCATAACAATCGTTTTCGCATATGCTCTGATGGTATTTTAATTTTTCCCCCTGAATGTTGTCTTTTTTCGTACAGCTATCCTCCATATTTCTGTGTTGTTGTGTGCTTTTGTTGTTTTTGTTGTTTCTGTTGCTTGTTTTCATTGTCTTAAGTACAACACAGAGATAAAGAAAACATTGCTGACATACTTTCGTGCCCACACTCTGGAATGGTGTTGCGTCCTCCAATATCCCGCGTTCCAGTTTTCTATTATGAAATGATTATGCCGTGGCGATATTGCGCTTCCCACTTATTATGCGACTCTTTAATATTTACTTTGCTTATTTACTTAATTCAACTTCATATTTTTTGGTAAGCATTCAATATTTCCAATTTTCTTAAATTAATTGGAATCACTCATGAAGAATTTAAATAATTTTTGTTGCCTACGGCTATAAGAAATTATGTTTTTATAAATATACGCAAAACTTTTGCTATAATAACAGGGAGGACTTAAAAGTTTTCGGAATAAGATGTTAATTTAATAATTTCATTAGAAATTTTTTATATCATGCTTGAAATATATCCGTTCACAATAAATATATATTCGAAGGAACGCATCATCAAAATGGGCACTGAAGAATACTTTTTTATAATGCTCATTATTTACAAAACTATTTTGATGAAGTTCTATTTATCCATTAAAAGATATTTAAGAAGAGCATAAGAAATATTTTTACGTTAACATTAAGTACAAACATATAGTATACATATAGTGGACCTGGAAATAAAACCCCTTTCAATAGCGGGCATTTGTAAGCTACGACTGAACATGTAAAGGCGAGTTAAAGAAGAGCAAAAATATTGGTTTTTATTCTTTAAATTTTTCTTTTAGAAATGTCCATGAAAAACACCATGAGTTTAAATCCTATTCCAAAAAACGTATTTTCTATCTGAGGCTTGGGCACATCTCTTAAAATATCATTTCCGAATGAAGAAACACAGTTGGGCTTTATCTCTTGTGCAAGAGTACATCACCTTATAGTTAAGTATTATAGTGAAATCAAGATCTCTAATCGAAACATTTTGCTCGTCTTGAATGAAACAGCTTGGCATTGAAGCTGATATTTTCAAAGACACAATTGTCGCTGTTTAGTCCACTGGAGTTTTCTTTTAATTTAACTTAGAGAAAAACTTTCAGGATTTAGGAGGTAATATTTGAAGAAGTTACGAAAACTTTTCTGGAAAATTAAAAATCAAAACTGATGCACAATCACAACCACAACCGTTATACTGTGAACCTTTGGTTAACTGCTTGAAATGTCATCCCACTCTCTATACACTTTCTCCCTTGGGTATCACGTTGACGAACTCCTAGAGAATCTTGGATCATACACGAAAAACGAGGGTCAGGCAAATATAATACAAGTATAGTACTTTGGTTAGTGGGATCATCATGTGATGCCGGAGGATGCAACGACTTTGCTCTTCTACATTTTATTAAAGAGAAAACGGAAAACTTAAAAGTGTTTGTAGACATATATATATGGGAAATAAAATTAATATGAACAATTCAAAATTAGCAATGTTATCTTCAACCAAAATACAAGTACCTTGGTTAATTGAATGTCTTAAATAAAAATAAATGTCTTTGTTAAATAATGTCTAGAGAGCATTTTTTTAAATGGAAAACAAAAATGTTCGAAAATTATTGTTTGATATTGTATTAAATTAAAATTTTTAATTCTCTCAAGAAAAGAATATTTTCCTTATATGATTAAATATTTTAGAGTATGTAATTTTCAGGAAAACGATTTTCAAGTGAAATCTATACTAAAATCTCTGTTGAGCAGTGTTTATTTGAAATATAGTTCACATATTCCATATAAAACCATCAGATATAGTGTCAAAAACACCGTTTAAATTTTTTTTTTTTTACCTTCTTCTTCAATTTTTCACTAAAATCAAACGTCAAAGTCAGCCTGTACCTGTCTCACCGGTGTTTCAGTCAGTCTATCCCACTCTTTTCGTTCGATATATTCAACTCAAGTATAAGCAAGTTAAAATATAATAATATTAAATATTTCTATAGCTTTTCTGGTCTCGAAATAACCACCAAAGGGTGAAGCATTAAAATTTCAAAGCAAAAAAATAGAAGAAAAAGCCAGGAATAAATAAATGAATAGAAAATAATTGCTGCTCAGACTGTAACATTTCCTCAATTGCCATAACACATACATACATACATACATACAAAACTACCAAACATACGCACACATTTATTATATTTCCTACATGTATGCTTTTCTACAGTGTGCTTCAAACCAAATCTGCTAATTTGTAGTGTATTTAAAAGTTATTGAATTACTTGTGTCACTAATGTCATTAGGAATGCTACAATTCAGCAAAGTTCGAAAACTTTCAACAACTTTCCCCATGAACACGCAAAAGGAATAACATGCTATGCATGCAAACATTTGCACATAACTCGCACCTAACAAAGTTGAAAGAAGAAAGAACAAATTATTTGGGGTGCAAAGTGTGAAAAACATGAAGTGTTGCAGCCAATACATATGTATACCATATATATGCGTATGTATACTAGAAGGGAGTAAATACAAAAATTAATAAATATATAAAATTAATAAATATATATACATATATAAAATATTTCCACCCTTTAATGCCATTGCTACAACACATACTAAATACATACTTAAAGCACGATCAACTTCAGCCAAAAAGGAATTGTGAAGGATCCTGTTACAGAATAAATAAAAAAAAAAACTGAGACAATGATTGTTATGAGGATTTATATGACATTGTTGTGCAGACATTTTTTTTATTTTTCATTCAAGCAATATAACAAAAGAAGAAGAAATTTAGAAAAACATGCTAGTAGTTAGGTAGAGACTAAACTAGAGTACAATTGTTAGTCTATATAATTAAAGAAAAGCCGAATTAGTTACTCCATTAATAACTCAAGAACGACTGAACCGATGATAATGAAATCTGGTTTGTTAAATTAATCACCGCCCTAAATAGCAGATGATTATTTCTTATTAAAACAACGGATCATTTACAAAGCAAAATTATCTAGAAAGGTATCCAATTACACAGACAATACGCCAAAGAGTTGAATAAGAATGAAGAAGATGAATAATGGTTTGTGTGTTCCATGAAACGTTAAGTTCGTTGGTATTGCCTCTTTACAATGCAATGGAATTTTGAATAAAGAAACAAACAACAACAACATAATCGGCATATATCTTCACCTAAACCCCTTTCACGGAATATATATATGTATAATTAATAATATTTTTTGGCCTTCCTTATGATATTACTCCATATACATTTGTCAATAGTCTTGTTCTCTCTCTCTCTCTCAGCTTAACATAATGGGCAAAGCTATGTAATCAATCAATCAATCAATTTTTATTTCTAATGCAAAATTTAAAATTAATCCAATCAATATTTTCCCCCTAAAAGTAAAGTGCATAAAGTCCTCATGGATTAATTGGGCAGCAGGTGTGATAATATTTGCTAACGGTTATCACTTAATCTGTTTTACTGCTGACACCACACGCAAAAAAAAACGTATTTTAATTGAAATAAACTATGAAAGCAAAAACCAATGAGCACTAAAAATATATGTATGTGAGTACATATTTACATAGAGGGGGTGTAAAAGTGCATTTCATCAAATTGATAATAAACCAAAACCAATCACAACATTTTTTGCTTTTTATTTATTTTTCCACACGCCATGCTACTTTCCGATAAGCTGCTAACGTTTTTTTTTTTTGTTTTTTGATACCATCCAAACCAATATGAATCCTTAAAGCAAATTAGAATTTTTATATTTATTGCACAAAAGTGATAATGAATCGCAATCACATAAATTAAATAAGCCAGACGATTGCGGCCGAAGAACCTGTGTAGTTCACTACACACACACATATACATATGTATGTATGTATGTATGTATAACACACATATGGAGCTGTCATAATAATAATCATATATCCATAAAGAGTGCCCCATAAAAAACGGTTATTATGCTGAAGGATGTTTACGTTGGAGTCATAAAAAGCAAAAATTGAGTGCAGAAAAGTGCACAGGTGTGCTTTTGTGATAAAATAGAGTGATTGAGCTGAGTGCAGAGCAATAATTGAGTACAAAAACCGATCGTATATTAGCTGAAGCGCTTATACGTATGTAAATATATTTCGATCTAATTTAAATAATTGAGAGATAACCACCGTATCCTTTACTTTTATTTAGCTAGCTGCAATATTAAAATATTCTTTGAGAACTATGTTGCACATTAAGCATTCTTAAAAAGAATATTCCTTTCAACAAAATATACCTTACTGAAATCCTCTAAATAATAGATTTTTTTGCTTTTGGGTAGTTGTTTCAGGTATGCAATATTTCTCTCACGTGAAATAAAAAAATGCCACATATTTCTTTCCCTTAATCAAAATATGCATGAAATGCTTATTTTGTTACCAACATTGGTCAATATCTGTATGAACACAATATATTTCTAACAAGCATACCAATGAAACATTCAAATTCCAAATTCCAATATTTCTACATGCCAAAAAAAAAATACACATGCCAAGTGAGGTTAGGCTGAACACAGAGCTCTTGGAACTGAGCCAATGAATGTAAGAAATTTCTTTGAAACAAATATATTCGTATCATGGGTATGTATGTTTTGTGTATGTACATATACACTTCCCAAATGCAATATATATATATATATACATATCTATTTACAAAGGAACCCGCAAACACATATACCTTTTATATACCTGAATTAATACGTTTTCGTTACAATTTTTACTGCAAGTAAACATTTATTACTAAATGATAATTTTCCAAAATGATGCGTATATATATAAATATATATGTGTATCCATATCTATTCATTTTGAATTTTCTGAATTCTTTGTCATTCCATGATTTCATAAATACACATATACAGATGCATATACATACATATATACATTGCCCATTGTGAAAACTTGTGACAATAACCACAATTTCTACGGCTTTCAGCATGCATTTGTATTTGTATGTACAGCAAATCTGCTACTTGTTTAGTGCATTGTATAGTATTGACGAAAACAAAATAACGTTTTAATAACAAAAGATTTATTTTTCAAAAAAAAAAATTCAAAATATGTATATGTAAAAAATTTATTAAAAGTAGAAACCTTAAAATCCACCTCTATTGAATGAAAATTTATCAAAATCGCTTTGGCCTTATACCCAACATTCTGTACAAAAAATATTTTAATACTCTCCTTTTTTATTTCAGTGTTATTGGTATCTAGTCATTGAATCGTTTTCGAGAGAAAATTTTGTCTATAAGATAGAATAAGATTACATTGAAATCATTGATGACGCAGCGAGAATCAATTTTTCGATGAGATTGAACTCACCTACCGACTCAAAAATACACATTCAGTGGCTCATAGATTGCACTAATTTCAAAATCATTGAAAACGCAAAATCAAGAATATTCGTCGAAATATATCCGTTGGTGAGTGAGTCAACATAATTTCTTACAATTTATGTATTTATATATATAAATATATATACATACGGATATATGTAAATAATGCACTTGCAGTTGCGAAGCCCTTACGCCGTAATTTATTTTCTTTATTCTAGTTGAATTTGTTCTGAATGTGTGTCCATGAAGCACATTTTCATAATAAGTATTATTATGCAGCCACAAGACAAGAGATATCAGTGGAATATATTGTATATCCATAGAACATATCTCTTGAATGATTTTCCGAAACTAAAGAATTTTTGAAGAAAGGATCTTATTTGAAAAAAGAAATTCTTCTTTCAAAAGCTGATAAATTCTGAGCACAGTGCAGCTATTTTTAAAAAGAGAGTGTATAATTATATTGCGCAATCGGAGAGGGAAGCGTTTTATTATGACTTTAGTATTTAGTGTGCCCTCACTGACTCTGCTGCAATATCAGAGGGATAGGAAACTAATGGCTCTCATACCACCATAACTAAAGACATGTAACCTAGAATATACAACTTAAAAGCGACAGAGTGTCGCGCTTACACCTTACTTCTTTTGTTAAAAATCTATTGGATTTTTCTTATTCTGAAACCGGTTTCAAATAAGCGAATCGAAGTAAATTTCTTCAAAATCCTGTAACAACAACTATTATGCCGTCAAGCCGACTAACAGTATAAAAAGAATATGACCGTCATATGAAAGTGAATATACGAAAATTATATGAAAGTCTATTCAACTATTTGCGTCTAATTGCTATGCTCTATTGAGAAAGGATTGCTTAATTCCATGCGTTAATTACAAAACTGCGAAATAGCTGACAAAAACAAAAAGCTAAATTAAGAAATTGCAGAATTTGTTGCCAGGAAGACAAAAATGAAATACAAGTCTTTAAGTTATAAAGTGAGAATGAGAAATGAGTAATGTTATAAAAACACTATTTTTCTACGCAACAGTTTAATACTAACCTTTTTAGTTAGGTTACAAGGTTCATTTTTGTACTGAAAAGAAAAACGCATTTCATTCCTGTAAAATATCGCTTGTTATTTATATATATATTTTCCATTTATTGTTCCTCTCTTTTCGCTCTAGGAAATTTAAATACAACAACAGTTGCATTAAAATCGTTTACAGCAAACCGACCTTCAAGTTGCAAGGTAAATTTTGCTCAACATGTAGGAAGCGCTAGAAACAATTTTATTGCCGTTTTCATGCTTCAATGCGCTTTACTATGCTCTAAGGTGTGCGTGATAATTGTACGCAGGGAAGCAAGCTTTGTAACGGTAAGATACTAAAACGCGCACATAATATAAATCTAAATTTTCTTACTTCAACTTTTATTTCACTTCACACACACACACACACACACACATATAAAAACATGGACGTGCGCAGTAAAATTTGTTTACCTTTTTGTTTGCTTAGTTTTGTTGTCTGTTGCAACAAATGAGCAACTTGCAACAATTTAGGTACTGCTACCGAACAGAGAACTCCTATACAATTACATACAAACTTACATATTTATATGTATATAGTAGTTCTTATTGCGCAACAGACACTTTAAGGATGAGACCCGTGCCTGCTGGGTGGACGATGTAGATCCATAAAGGTCGTTTATATTTTATTCATTTTCATTCTTTTATTTGTCATTAATTTTACTCACATAAATCAAATCGAATGACCTTACATAAATTGTACATAATACACACATATACACATATGTACATGGAGCATCTTCAATTCAACCAAATAAATCGTGGAAGCAGTATGCACAAGTGCTTGTCTGTCGTTGACAACGCCAATAGGTCAAGTGGCCGCCAAACGGCCGTCAATGACTCAACTTGAATGTTTCTTCATAAGCGTTTAAATCACCCACGGCATTCAATAAGCATTTATTGCTCAAAGACGTCTAATGTGCTCTACATGTTTTGCTTAAATACTATGTTTGACATGTTTAAAGGTAAGCCCCTCACATAAGTCCGTTAGACGCACACATTGGGCGCAACATCGCTCAGCATGCTAGGGGAATTG
This sequence comes from Bactrocera minax, assembly GCA_021498325.1. Classification (NCBI taxonomy): domain Eukaryota; kingdom Metazoa; phylum Arthropoda; class Insecta; order Diptera; family Tephritidae; genus Bactrocera; species Bactrocera minax. Next base: position 5,985,620 of record JAKEEE010000004.1, read on the forward strand.
CTTTACGCGCCATTGCGTCTATTTAACTAACGGTGTATGTCAATGGATGTGTATGTGTTGTGTCCATAAGCTGTTATTTCACTAACTTTGTTTTACACACACACACACACACACACACACACACACACACACACACTCATCTGTGTAGCTTTTCACACAGAGTAAAAACTCTTGGTTATTTCATGCAACAAGCTAAATGAAGCTGTCAACAACAGATGCGCACTTTGAGATTTAAAAATGTTGTGTTGTCGATCTATGTTTTTTCTTTTTTCTTTTAACATATGGCTCATACTCTACTCATACAAGAGAAAATACAAACTTTAAAGTATTTTTTGTACACTTTTCAATTAACTGTATTTTCTTAACTTTTCTAATACTCTGGCAACATTGTAGGTTACGTTAAGGGCTTTTGCAAGCACCCGATTCTTCCAAAAAAAAGGAAGAAAAGTCCACCTAACAAAAAATGCAGAAATTTTTCAAATTTACAATCTACAGCATCCTTTTGCTTTTGAGGTCTTCAAATATAGTTCGCCCTTGGATTTGGAGATTTACCAATGGAAGTAGAAGCTGTAAAAAGGCCGTAAAAATAAAAATTATTAAAACCCAGCTAACCAAATGAAAAGTATGCTTAGAAAGGAATGACAATGACCTCCAAAGGCAGCATTTCGATGAAGCCCCCCGAATATGTAGTGAAAAGAAAGTTTTCACGCAAATTTTCACGGTTCATTTCATAAAAATTTTAGCACATAAATGCTGCATTCGTATTTTCTACGCATGATTTAGAGAGTCTGAGGCTAACAGAGCCGACTGAGGCATTGTTTTTACGGATGGGCCGGTACATCATATACGGGCACGGAAATTACTTATTTAAGTAGCCCTTCGCATAATTTATTTTTTTTATTTGTTTTAAATGATAGTTTTCTTTGGCGAATGTGCTCTCTAGAGTGCGCTTCGTGAGCACTCTAAGAAGACGACGAAGACGACGAAGACGAACGCATTTCAATGAGAATCCTAATTGCGCGCCTTTTGAGCTACACTGCAAGGCTGGTCAAATTCATACGTTAGAAATTGTATATTTTTTTGTTTAAAAATCACCGAGAAGAAGATGAAATTGCATAACCCTTATATAATGAAGCCATATTGTCAAAAGTAGCAAATATATTCTAAATTCCTTTGAGCAACTCTCATTGTAACACACCATTCCTTTTGCATTTTAACTAAAATTCAGTAAATTTTATTGCATTTTCTGTGCTAAGAAATTGTCAATCATAACTCTAAAACCTTCGCTACAAAGCAATTTAACGAAACAATAACAATACTAGCGAGTATGCCAAAGTGCGCAGCGAGTAGCTGACCTCCTTTGTTTTCCTTTATGGAAATTCCAGTACATTCACGCTGATTGGCTCCTTCTGCAAATGTATTCTGCCACTTGGTACTTTTTTCGCCTGCATTCGTAATGTACCCTCCTCAACAATTTACGAAAGCGACTCAGCAAGGAATTCGAAAAAGAAACAACGCACGCTTACTAACTGGCCCACTGTTGCTTTTGAGGTTAAGTGCAACTTTTGTCACAATCATTGACCCCGTCCCGGTTTCAACAGATTCAGCGGCGCCATGCACAATAAATAGCTACTTTGATGAGCTGAGCATAAAAGCAGACAAAATTTATTGAAAGCTTACGTTGGCGCAACAAGTACGAAGGTATGCTTGCGGAAGTATTGTTTCTGAAAATATACGCGCGGAGAAATTGCAACATAATACAATATGACAGATAATTCGACCAATTTCGGTGGATTGCTCGAAAAAGGACAAAACGCAAAGGAAGAAATAAAAGCTATTATGATTGTATTTTTATAGTCCTACCGCGTAACTGCATATACTTTTCAGCACGAATGTCCATTTTAATGCAATACTGTATTGAGTTGAGGCTTTGGCTTTGCATACTTTCTGGCGCATTGCATAAAAAGTGCCATAAAATGGAAAAACATTAATAACTTCCATGCTTTAATGTATGATTGCGCAGCACAACACACTACATCATGGCAACTTATTAAGAATGCTGATACTTTTGATTATATTAACGGTGTAAATTCTCATTAAAATTTTAATGATCTTTCTTCGCTTCACAACTTAATTTTCGCTGACCGCACGGTTATTATGTTCCACTTAATATATGTGCTTTTGCAGTGGTATAAATATGAAATTAACGGGTTAAAACGAAGAATATTATTAATCGCATTATTGCTGTTATTGCATGCTCATAAATTGCTTATTTCTTCTTTTTTCTTTTTCTTCCATATTCAAGCTGGCGTATTAAATTGGCCGCAAGCTCTGTAAATGGATGCCCGCCATTGTCGGCTTTATTAATATTTTATTATCAGCCACTTTATGCGCTTAATCAAGTGCTTCGCCAATTCATCTCACAAAACTACCATTTATTATGTGGCGTAAAAAAAAAACACAGACACAAAAACAATAACTGTAAACACGACAATCACCATGATATAATATATTTTTTTTATTTATATCTCTCGTGCACACATCAGAACTAAATATAAAATAACATGTGTATTCGTGTAGAATTATGAACCACTTATGAACGAATATCGCATATATAATATGAGATGACTTAAAATTAATTAATTAAATTAAGAGTGCTCAATTTAGTTAATAACAGGTCTTTATAAGACTTGTGCAAATAGCGCAGAAAGCTATTAAAGCAAATATTTGTTTGAATTCACAGCCTCCGCTGGTAATTTCAGATTCACATAAATTGGTTTTTTTTTTAACTTTTATCCCCGCGACACTTTCCATAGAGCATAAAAACTACACCTAACGGTTATTTTAAACCTCTGAAAGTAATGGACATAAATACATACATACACACATGCATACATACATCTTTGTGCTATAATTGATCAGAATGTCGAGAAATTTTAATTTTCGAATGTCTATTCGTTCTATCATCCATCTGCAAGGGATTACCGGCATAAAAATCAAGGTATCTTCTTCTTATCTGCATAGGAGTATAGAAGGCTTCTTGTTTATCTGCATAGGAGTATTACATTGCACCAATTCGTATCAAAGTGAGTATTCCATATAACGTTTATACTCTAAATAAATAAAATTCAGAATATTAACATCCAGCTTTGGGATGAAATTTCTTAACTCAAAAACTATTTGATCATTTCGACTTGAAACATATTACAAGCTTATGATATGGTGAGAAAGTGGGCAGAATCGGATTACAACCATGCCTACTTTTCATAGAACCCCATTTTAAATCCCAAGAGCTTATTTGGTGCTACAGCAAATAGATGCGCACTCAACAAAAGTGTTGAAATAAAATTCACCACAAATAGTATGAGAATCTTGTTCCAAAAATGCTCGAAATCGGTTCATCTAGATCCTTCCGGAGCTTATCTTTTTGCTATATATGAATATTTGAGATCTCATAAAAATATATTAAGAATTGGTTTCGCTTAGTATAATGTGATTTTGGACGAAAAATATACAGAATCGGTCTATATCGCTCATAGTAATCATACACAGAAAATATACCAGATTTATGTCACGCTGATTGACTTTACATAGCATTTATCGGTCCTTATATAAGATATATTGACAAAATTAGATATCTACAATATATTACAACTACGAAACTGGGGGAAATGTGACCACAAGTTTTGCCAAGTCCTAATTAAGGAATATATTTATTTCCGCATCTCTGAGTGAGAAGAACAATCAGCTGCCATAAATCACCAAGCCCATAAACATACCTATAGACCGAACCAATGCTAATCCGGTTGAGATCATTATGTATTTTTCAACAGCCGGACTTTCTGTTAATAACAGCTTTCTGATTAATCTGATTATGCTGATTCATTAATAATTTTCATACCAGGTATACATCTAATTTCTCTTAATTTTCTGTTTGAATTTAACCGCCGACATATTCCCTTTAGCCTATGACCTAAGTGTTATCTGCGACAAAAAGTAATAATGGTGTTGCCAGGCTATATTGAGTTTTTCTCGTCCTCTCTCCAAATTTCATTCAAATGCATCAGAGGGCTTGTTACAGCCAGCCTGAACTGTAAGTGCTGCCAGTTTATTTGTACGACTGTTATACTTTGTTCGATGCGCTACATTCTAACTCTTAGTTGTCACATAACGACGATATTTACTTATATGTCACTTATGTTATATTTAAAGGTATATAGTCTACGCTATACAACTACAAATTTTCAATAAACGTGAGCGCAACAATATAAACTGCGAATTTACTTTTACATTAATGTTTCCTTTCTAGTTAGTTTTCTTGAGAATGCCTTGCCTTGATGCAGGCAATAACCCTTTATTACCCGACTTAGTTAACGACACTAAACAACGAAACCTTCAAAGTGTTGCGCTTGCGGGTTGAGAACCGCATAAGAATGCCACAACAAAAGCAATGCCTGTCAATGATATTGCTACGTCTAATAGACGAGTGCAAAAAGCGGCAAAAATTACAATGAAACTAACCACAATAAGGGGGTAATACAAAATGTATATATATATTGGGGACACGATGACGTTACGTCTCGTCGTGACTGGGGTGCAGTGTGTAGAAAACTGCGGTGCATAATTGGAATTTTTTCCATTATCTATAATGTAGTTGTCTCTTCGTTCATTTCCCACACTATTTATCGTGGATAACTCATCACCCCTCGTTAGTCCACTGCGTATACTTGACTACTGCCCCTTCAATGTTGCATGTACAATCCGTTGGCGCTTGCACATACAATCCTAAAACTTCGCCAAGCATTTTGCATTGCATTCACTGTGGTCTGCATTAATGCTCGGCGCCATGCTTGTCATAAAGCGGCCAATGAACTGCTAGACGCCGGAAGCGCCAAATATGCAATCGACTGGAGTACTTGACTGGTGTACTTAAATGGAAATGAAAAACAACAACAACGTTGTATGTATCATGTATATGTATGTACATAATAAAGGCAAAATATATTCATGGAGACTTGAGGTAGGCAGTCGAGAAGTTTTCTTCATAATATTTGTTTTAAACGCACTCTTGGATACTCTTGAAGCTTTAAATTTTTTATCAACAAATGTTTAACAGAAAATTTGCATTATTCTGTAAGCTAATTTCAATAAATCTGGTCCTATATGTGGAACACCGTTATCTATATATCACAAGAGCAAATCGCTTGATAGTGATCTTAATCATAAATACAATTCTAAAGCTAACTCGAATTTCACTAAGCGAGTTTTAGCATTATTAAACTTCAAGCCATCAATGAAGAATTTCAAAGTTCTTACAACTTCATTGCAGCAGGTTTGTAGGTGCGTTTCCGAATAAATTATTAATGACTATGCCTTATTTAATTACTTTTTTGGTATTGTAGGTACGACTCGATCTATCTTCGTACATCTAGAAATTTTTACACCTCTTCAGATGTTGATTTTCTTTTGTGTCAGACAAGACAATTGAATAAACTGTAGGGCTTTTCACAATATTTAGTAAGCTTAAACCATATACCAGGAAGCCCGAAAGTTTATCGCTTTTATGAGAGAATGAATACACATATTTTGTAGTTACTTGTAATCTTCAAAAGACATAAGTCAGCTATGGGAGTGAGATATAACCTTATAAGTGACGCAAGCTTTAATAACTTGAATAGTATCGTGTTTTAAGGATACCAGAATGTGGCATGGTAAGTGTTGCCGAAGTTCAGCACCAGGCGAAACAACCACTCTTAAGTAGTGTGCTAAATTGCTTACAGACCACCGAACATAATGAACCCAGTGGCCATCTAAATAAAGAGAGTAAAAAAAAGTATTTCGAATAACTAAAATAATGTTGGTTTAGGTAGCTGACACTCTAAATATTTCGAATAGAAGTTTTGGACATATCAACCAATAACGAATTGATGAACTTGAGCAGTGTTTGGAGTATGGGCAAAAAAGATCAACAGAGATTATTATATGAGGTGATTAAAACGTTTGAAAAAAATGGACTCATTGAGGAGGAATAAAGGTGACAAAACTGAATGAGTTGGGCTTCGGATTGCTTTGGTGTCCACCTCATTCTCAGAGCCAAGCCCCGAGCGGCTTTTTGGCAATCGTAATCGTGAAACGGAGTTCTAGTTTGCAGAAAAAGATTTTGGAAAAGAATTATCCACCAAAAATGTTACCGCAAGGTTGAAAGATCGCTATAATCGATGAATCTGGAAACTATGTTAAACAATCAAATCAAATTTGTCAAAGGATATGCACTTTTGTGTGCACTTCTCAGCCTGTTTGATATTAGTAGCTTAAAAGGTATAAATTTTTCTGAAATTTTTAATTTAATTTATCATAGGTACTAACAGATCTTAACAGACCTTAAACTTTTGAGAAAAGCACAGATTTTTAATTGTACTAATACTTGGTAAATAACTTTAAGCGCTGCTAAAAATTGTGCGAGTAATCCTTAAAGGGTACAATTAGTCTTGAAAAAAAAGAACAATTTGTTCACTATAAACAGATCAGAAGTGCCATTAATCAAAAATTCCTCTGTCAAATTTTGTGCAGAGAGAAGCCATTTAGATTTTATACAAGAATCATTTTTCCTAAACAACAGCCCTACGCAGCTGTTAAATTTCCATTGTCAAGCATATAGAAAGTGAAAAATTATTTGCAAAGGGCTGTGAGTGTTCAGTGAATCATAACCGAACTACACAAATCAAGGAAGTTTACGACATGCAAAATATTGCCACATAAAAACGACGTAAATGCACGCATTCGCTAAAACCTCGTGGGAGAATATCTTTGGATGCATATATAGGTGAAAAGAAGCGAATGCCAAGGAGTTTACGAGTGCAATACTGCAAGACGCAGCGAACTACTCACATTACAAATAACAAATTTAATATCCCGAAAGCATTGCAACTGTGTAATAAACATATTAAATTACTAAACTATTTATTGCTGTTGACTTGCAGGCGAAACGACCGAATGTGGCGTTGATGAAAGCACCGCAAATCGTAGGCGACAAAACGAGTGCAAGGCAAGCGAACAGGTAACAACAACAAATGCGACAAATGCGAAATGAGCGAGCCATCTTGAGCTTTGCAGGTGCAGCAGCCAGCCAGCCAGCCAGCCAGCTAGCGGAGTTGCGGCGCGAAAGCAATGCAAATCTAATTTGCAAAGCAAGTGACAGCGAATGCCAGCTGTGAGGCGACATGGAAATGACAGCGGAAAAGCGCATTGAAATGCTGGTGTATTTGCACACCGGCATGCGAAATGTGAGCCGTTGTATGTGAATGGGAATTGCTTTGCTGCGGTGAATGCATTTTTGATGCTAGCACTTTTTTGTTGTTGTTGTTGTGTTTTTGAAAGTGTGTGTGAAAGATGTGAGTTTCGCTTTCGAGTTGGCCGGAAGTATATAGTGGCTGGTGTTAAGGTGTGGCTTAAGTGGCATGCAACGCGAAATGTGGTATGCTATGCAAGGCAATAAATTCAGTAAACTGCTAGCGTGGCGCTGCTTGCATGGCATAACTGTACAACGTATGCGATAAACTGACAAGTGGCTATAAATGATTTTAATAAAGCGACATGTGAAGAGCGCCGAGCAGAGAACGCTTGCAGTAAGAGGCTGATAAAAGCTGTAGATATAAAGAAATTTTATGCCAACGATTTCAAGCAATGCGCCCATAAGGCGCCTGCATGTATGCAATGAATTTTACATAACACAAAATGCACACACACACACACTCATGCGCTCCACGTAACGCTTAACCTTTGTGTGTGTGTGTGAAGCATGAAAGCGGCCATTTTACTTTTATTTGCCATAATTTGCGCACAAATATTTTACTTACAAATATACTAGAAGCCGGCATATTTTAGTGGGACAACGAAATAATATTTAGCGCAATTGACGCTCATTAATCAAATGCGCTTGCTGCGCAGGCAATATTAATTGACAAACATGCTAATGTCATTATTTATTTGGAAAAGCATTTCTCATTTGGCACACACACACCACCACCATCTTCTACCTCGCTCACTCAATTGTTCTGATTCTCTGCGTTCGGGGCGCCACTGTGGCTACGCAATGGCCTAAATACTTTCTGGCTCTGTCACATTAGCACGCAATGCCGGCTTAACCGTCCGCCCGCTGCAAGCTTTGACCATTTATCCACTAGATCGCCCGCTTCCTACCGGTATTTACTTGCAGAAAAATCCGGCGGACGCAACGCGGTTGGCCTTAATATGCCATTCAAATGCCCGCCGGCACATTACTAGCCCACAAACACACGCACACACACACATATGATAGAGTTGTATATTTTATTTCATTACTGGCATAAATTCAAGTGAACATGAGCGTCTTTTGTACTTAGTGAAATCCATCCGCCAGGCATAACGACGCGGAAATGGCACAAATACATAGCCACATACACATAATATACGTATATAAACGCATACAAGCGCATTTCCTCTACGGCGTATCCTGCTATCAGGCAGCGGTAGCGCAGCGCTGTGTAAATTGTTGGCTGATTCTTTGCTTTTAGTCCTTTTATTCGCTTTGTATGGCATAATTTCACTTACTCGGCATTCAGCTTTTTGTATTTGTGTCTTTTGTAACTTCTCTTTGCTTAAATATATTCTTTGTACTTTAGCCTTCCTTTTTTCGTATTCTCAGTTATTTGCTCTTTGTGTGTTTATGTGTTTACTTAAAAATTCGGCTAGCGTTTCTTAATGTTATTTGTTACCAATATGTAAACGTGCGACACTTGATGCGAAACGTGCTTTGTTAGTCAACGGCAAGTACACTCTGCATTCGCACGCCTTTGGGTATGCTACAATTTTCGGAGTCGCATATTTACCGAATAAAAGTAAGTGGCAATGCCGCGAAAGCACATACTCATAAACATATCGTATTTAAAGAATGTATATTTTTTGAAGTGATTAATATTTAACAGCGACAAATGCTCTTTCATAATTAATTAATCTTTGTCATACTAAAAAGAAGTGTTAAAAAAGAGGATCTCCTAAAGGAGCTTATTTTCAAGATCTTCAATCTTTTGAGCAATAATACGACTTTTTTACAATATGTATACGTTAAAAATTATAAATTAAAAATACCGGATGTTTGGTGCCAATTTATAGTTTAAAAGCAAATTTCATTAATATTGAATATTAAAACTAATATTAAATGTAGGGAAATGTTGGAACAAATAATAATTTTTTAGGAGAATAACAATTTACGTAAATAGCTTATCTTGCTTAACCATAATTATTACACAAACATTCTCATGTATTTATGAATCATGAAGACTAACGTACTAACAACAATGTCACAGGCAATTACAGCAACGCGCATATGTGAATCACTTTAGCTGGGCCTCACTGTAATTAAATTTGAAAAACCCAGAAATTAAGAGAAATGATATTTTAAAATTTCCAAGTTCAGCAAAACTACTTGGTGGAGTACTACGAAGCCACTCCTTCGTCATTACATTTCTACTATCTACTTCACTTAACATCAAATATAATATGTATGAATATGATGTAGATTAAAAAGCTGCAATCTGCAATCTGCTATTCACAGTTAAAATCATAAATTTAATTATTAACAGAACTGCATAAACCTAATTGATTTAAACCAATTAAAAAAAGAAACAAAAAAAAAGAAAAAAAGAAAGAAGAATAGAAAAAACCCCAAGATTTCAATTTATTGCGCAATTTCCTATTTTCAATTAAATGTAATTAAAAGTAAACATTATCATTCAACTCACCCAATTTGTCCTTTTTCCGTAACCGGGCAAAACGTCACCAAACTGGCAACCGAGGGTCCTCGCAGCTGAGTAGGCTGCGACCTCAAACTTTGCAAACGTAGCGGTGCAGGTGGCCACGACGGCAAAACGTTATAACACCAAAAGTAGTAACAATAACAACAGCAGCGATGATGACAGTCGAGTGAACGTCAAACGTGTCATAAGAATAATTTGACGCAAATTCATTGAATTGGAAAAAAATATACCATGGCTAAAACTTTTTTCACAGAAGCGAACAAAAAAAAAAATTAAATAACGAATAGCAGACTGCTGGAGCAGGAGGTGCATGTGGAAAGAAGGGGTTGCATAATAAATTTCATATTTTTCGAAGCCACGCATTGGGAGTTAAGGTGTTTGGGGAAATTCGGAACAATTCATACAAAAATTGGTAGAGTCGAGCAGAAATATGCTGAAATGAAGCGCCGAGCTTAATTGGTGCGGGACAATGAGTATCTGAATAGCGAAATCTTGGATACAGATATTCAAAATCTAGGAATTTTTTGGCAAAAAATTTTTTCTTGTAAATTTCATAATATTGAGATTATTGGGTATATCTATTCTCAAAAATAATTCTTTTAACTAGGCAAAAAAATTAAATGTATATTTTCGAGTGAATAATGGCATTTTGAGTTGAAAATATTAACAAGTCTTTATTTTACAAATAAAGTTTAAAATGTAAGCAAATCTAAATTTCAATTTTGATTGAATTAGTATTACTTTTATGAAGACAGTGTTTTCAATAGAAGGCCAGAGTTTTTCTTTCTTCCCACCCTTCCATTTAAAATTTAGTTAGTACATTTAACGTACTAACATGTGAGTCAACATAAAATTTAAAAATATTATTTACATATGTAATCATTAAATTAAACAAAATATCTAATATTTCGACTTGTTTATGAAATTATGAATATGCGTCCATAATAAATGATTACCATGTCGTATGAATAACCTTAAACGATTCATAAGCAGCCAATTAGTCGCAGCAATTACGTAGCTTAAACGCTCAGAATGTTCAGAAAGCGTACGCTTGCAATATAATCGCTGCCCTAATTGCGCAATGAACTACAAGATTTATACGCTCCAAGAAATACACTGCAATTCGAATAACTTTTGTAGAAAAGAGTTACAGGGGGTTTATTCAACAAATAAATAAAGAAAAAATAGGGGACTTTGGAAATTCTTCGGCTATCGAATATCGATTTTCATGTCACTTTTCATTTTATTTATTCATCATCATCATCAATAAATAAAATAGCAAATATTAGAATATTTGTAGGTACTTGGCAATTTTGTTGTACTTGACTAACTAAAGATTTCTAGGATAAAATACAGTAAGCGTAGGAGTTGATCGCTTGCGATCTTCCTCTACACTCAAAATCGACAAAAAAAAATTTCGAAAGCGTTAAGTGACTCAAACAGAAGGAGCTCGAATATTACCTGACAGAATTTTCCTTAAAGTTCATATATATGGACATTCAAATTTTGTTTTTAAAGTAAAAATTTATGAAAAGAACTAATTGTAAAGTGTAAAATCCTAATTAAGTTTAAGAAAAAATTCCAACAATATGTAGCCTCTCCACTTCAAACTAAAAAATAAGAATACACTTACCCCAATACATGTCTGTATGTCTGATCATATGTGCGCCACTTCCCCCAACAGAGGCCAATCAAAATTAGATCAAGAAAATATCAAATTGAATCAATGCTATTCGTGTGAAAAGCAAATAGCAGTTTAAGTAATTGAATAAAACGCAATGGGAGCAGCAGAAGTGCTGAGTAAGAGCAGAGAGAAAATTTGTGTGTAATAAGATAAAAAAGTTGGAAGCATTTAGAAAGGTAAAAATATGAAAGAAAGACGGCTACTTTTAGACGCTACTGTTGTCAAGTATATGCTTCGCTATGTAATGGCAATCAGTGCTGTTGTCATCAACGTTGCTGCTGTCACTCTTGTCGCTTTACGTCAATATATAGACGCAAATACATTTCTCGCTGTCTTTGGTTTATTTTCAGTTTTAGTTTTATTTTCTTTTCTTTAAGTTAAGCGTCACTACTGTTGTATTAAGTATATATGTAATGGCAGCGAATGGCACTCAAGTGTCTTTGACATCGAACACCAACAAAAATGTAGCATGCGCTCATACACTCGCAAACACAAATTTCATTATAGTTATGAACGCATGCTGAAAACTTGATAAAAGCCGTTGGCCCTTGGCGAAGCGTAAGCATTTAGCACAATAAAAGAGGACACAATAAAACAACAACACAAATCAGTGAAAAGTGTGTCAAACGTCACATAAAAATTATACGAATCGAGGCTAATGCATAAAAATTGTTGTAAACATATAACAGTTATGCGATTTATGTTTTCGAAATTACACTTTCTAGCACTTTAAAAGCACTTATTCAACTTGCAGTAGCATCTTCAATACAAAAAGTCATTACAATTTGTTTATTTTCACTTTTTAAAATTTGTAAATCAAAAAAAAACTCAACTATCATTTTATTCTCGCAAAAAGTACTTCTCGCATTTGTTGTTATTTTTATTTGTTCTATTTTCCGCTATTGATTTCTGTAGGCACACACAATTTTTACTATGCCATTTCGCATTGCATACTTTAAACACGACGCTTTAATGCACACTTGAACACACACACATACAAGAAGGGTTTAAATCACAAATAAATTCATTTCTTTTACTTTTCAACTATTTCGCTTCCAAGCTGGCTTTTATCCGTTCCAAACAAGCGTCAATGACAAGCTTCTGCGACAAACTGAACTCAATACGCGGCACTAAATAACAGATGAACCTCAATATGCTTGACACTCTGGCAATGACAGTGGACGAATGCAAGGCGAGTGGTAGCAGAACAAAAACCCAAACAAAAACAACATAACCTAACATAACTACCCCACATAACTGGCAGCCGACACCGTGTTTGTATTTATTGTTGCTTTTATTTGCAATTTGCCTTTCGTTTTTCCACAACAACGCAATTGCACGAGTGAATAACTGAGCGCCAATACATATTGCAGCAACACGAGAGCACGAAAGCAACAAAAGCAACGAAATCAAAATAATAACAAAGCGCACAGCCACTGAAACTTGAATGGACATGAATGCTCCAATGAGAGAACGCAAAGCAGTAACAAATTTCCAACATAACTGTGTTGTTGTATGTAATGTAACACTGCACTGACTGCTCTCGGAATTTTCACTTTGCTTTGCTTCGCTGCACTAGCTTGTGATTGTGTTTGCAATTGCTTTTGTTCGCTCGTATTTATTTCGCTTTATGTATTAGAAACAAGTATGTACATGGAGAGCACGCGACTAGAGGCTTCCCTTGTAACTGCCCTCATAATATTTCGGTGGGCACGACAAGCTTTATATAAACACTTTTTATTTGCCGGTAGACTGTTTTTTGTTTACGTACTCACGCTAAGGCCAAGTGCATGGTGGAGTCACGCACAATTGGAACTGATGTTATTAAAATATAGTAATTTAAGGCCGAAGGAGGTAATACAAATTATTTTAAGATATTCTCTTTAAACAAATTAAGTAATACATTTTTTTGAATTATTCAATATTTTTATAGCTACTTCGGAAAAACTATAAAGCTGCAAAAGTTAGCATATTAAAAACTTTAATTATAATATCTTAATATTTCGTAATTAATTTTAACCATTACTTTAAAACAGTGCCAAAAGACTCAAATCTTAGTCTAGAAGAATGATGGACCAAAAAAAATTCAATAAAAAAATACAAATTTTAGGAAAATTAGGTGCCCAACTGATGGAGGCATTACATAGGATTGATTTGATATTCCGCCAAGTGATAGGAAAAGAAAGTAACCTTTATAAATAAATGATATAGATTTATTAAAAGAGTATATTTCACTAGCAACATGTTGCCTTTCTTCAGCAGTTTCTAAAACTTTTGTCACATGTTAATTTAAAAAAAAAAGCATAACAAATATTCAATAAATCAGTTAAACCAATAGAAGTTTGACTGAGCCTGTTCTCTCGAATACGATGTATGGTTCAATTAATGGAGACTCATGTAAGTTTTACCATTATTACCATATATTATGCCTACCAATGGCTAAGTGTTTTTAGGAAAGACTTTGCGTCTCAGACATACACACGAAATTCGTCATTTGTTATTGGGGGACGTCAACCCATCGAAAAACTTTTCATATCACAAAAATTTCAATTAGACTCAAACCACTCGAATTTGCTACCATACCATTCTAATAGCCGGTTTTTATTCGCCATTTCACTGTCCACTACGACTGAGCTCTACTCTCCTATCAGAAGATACATAGGAAAGCAACAATAAAGCTATCTCATTGAATTCAATGCCAATTGTATACCTTATGAAAGTGCTAGAACAACATATTAATCTATTGCCAATTCATTATAGCAGCCCATTATTTATTTATTTTTTTTTAGATATAAAACTAACTGTAAATAATCAATAAGAAATCAAATCAACAAGAGCCTATTGTCGTGTTATTAAGTTACTTTCTATATTGACATGAGTTTATACCAGTGATATCTCCAGATTTGGGAGATTTCCCTATTTCTAAGGGTAAAAGTGGGATTCAAAAGTGAAACTAGTTATGCGACGAACCCAAAAGCAGTCAATAGTAGTGCGATGCAAATTTTGATACCCTCCTGCAAAGCACACGCCGACAGATGTAACTAGAACAACATATTTTGAGCAAAATAACTAATACAAACGGGAGAGTAAACTTAAAAAGTACAAATATCATATCAAGAGCCATAGAAAGCGCATGAGGGACATGAAGGGCATAGTTTGCAATGTTTACGAATGACACACATACATATGCGAATACTATATTTTGTTTACAATTGCTACAGTGTAGAGAGTTTACTTATTAATGTAAAGCAAGTGTAATTGTAATTGTAGAGAAAACACGTGTTCCCGGTAAAAGCATACGACAAAGGTGTATATTAGTTAAAAAGGTAAATAGTAGTACGTATGGATATATAACGGGCATAGAAGAAGTTAACAAATGAGTTGACATGCACGAGTGCGCAAAAGCAGATATGCAGAGAATAAGGTAGTTGTTATGCTTAAGTATATAAGGAGAGCACTGTGTGAGAGAGTAACAAATAGAGAGCAGAAATAATACAACTAACTAAATTATTAAATTATTTTATAAATTTGAATATGCTTAAAAATGTAATGCATTGTTATATAAAATGCGTAACTCAATTATAATTTTTTTAAAAAACTCACTAAAATTATGTTTGTATCTGTCTCTCTTTTTCACTCTCACTCAAATAAGCTAACGTTAGTAATACTCATAGGCTGCTTATGCACTCAAACTCATACCAATAACCCACTCTCGGCATTCATTTCTATTGATTTTCCTCTTGACCAAGTTTTGGATGAATTTGCGTTTTTTTCGTGTGCTCTCGTTCAATAAACTGTGTTAAATGTTTATCAATATCTGTGTGTATAGGCATGTCGGGCAGTATATGCTGGTATATTATGCGTGAATAATACATATATGTACATATATATAAGATAATTCTACAATTCTTTGCCTCCTAGACCGGACTCACTTCCTTTGTCTCTAATCCACACCACCACTCTCAGCAGTATCAACAACTTTCTTTCGATTGAAGTTATATATTTGCTGGCAATTGAATAAAGTCATTAAAATTATGAAATCTCTTTGTATTTGTATTCAGCTTATGAAAAATAACAATCCGAAGGCAAATTGCCTAATGTAATGTGAAAAGGAAAATGTCATTGTGTGTGAGGGTGTGTGAGTGTGGGAAGGCGTAGACCAATGCTTATATTGAAAGTCAGTAAATTGTAAACGCCGACATTGTTATTATGTCAGCGGCAACACACACTCACAAGTATAGTTGCATATGGATGTGTGTATGTGTGTGTCGGCAGTTAAATATTCGCACTCTTGAAGTTGAATGACATCGTAAAGTGGGTGCTTGCGCCGCTACTTATGCTACTCCTAAGTAGCTATGTACTTTTGGACATTTTATTTATACTTATTTACTACGTTTTTGTTGTTATTTTCTTTTCGCCGCTTAATTTCCTTTTCCAGCACTTTCGTAACGCCTGCGTATTTGTGCGCTTATATAATATTTATGCGCCGCGTGCTTGTGTGGGGCAAACAAACAGCTGTTTTCTTTGCTATTTCGCTTTTCGCCTTTTGTTTTCATAATTTTTCGAGTATCCGTAGAATTTTGTTGGTGTAATTAGTTCATATAAACACATAAATACTCGCAGTAAAAAGTAAAATTATGAAAGGCTTAATGGCAAATAAATTTAATTTAAATTACTTAGACAAAAACCAACTTAAATTAATTTAACTTAAACTTATTTAACTTGACTTAGCTTTACTTAACTTTACTTAACAAACTATTACAACTTCGAAAAATAAATGGAGTTTAACATATAAATATTAACCGATTAATTATAATACACAAATTAATACTTTTGATTTCTTCCAACTTTTGCTGTATCGAAATAACGTCATAGCATTCATTAAATCATTCACTGGATGCAACTTAACGTATGCTAAACATGCGCCTAAATATGTAACTCACACGACTTGTAGAATGATGGGGGTAAAATTTGCTGATAGTAATTACATGCCAGCATAGATAAGAAGAAAAAACAGTTTTTACAAAACAACGCAAAATGTGAAATTTATGTTAAAAAGTTGTGTAAACTTAAAATACTTTTGAAATCATATTATTATATGTATATTAAATGTATAATCATATTTCAGTATGCTTCCGAATAAATCATAGCACACCTTTAGGAGCTTAGAAATTTAATTTATTTTATTATGAACAAATAGGTCAAGGCAACTTTGTCAGCAACATTTACCTAAACTCCAACGAGCACAACCATTTTTTATTATGAACGCTTTCAAGCAAAAAAGCCTACAAACATATGTACATAAATATGTGCATATACATAAAAATGAAAAAAACACTGAATTATATTGCGCTTCAATGGACTTATAAAATCAATTAATAGACTTAAGCACACAGAAATAGAAATTTTTGTATTTATGCAATAGAAATGCTATTAAAATAAGCCTAAAACATTTCACAATAGTTTTGTATTTTAATTTGCGCATGCTCATATACAATTGTGAGGTTAAGCGAAACTCACTTGGTTATTGAATTATAAATTTAATTGTACTTCAGCTATTGTATTAGAATTTCCCACAAATCGGCATGCAATAATGTACATTTATTATTCTCTAGCTCTGTTTTTGTCATTTTCGTCAACGAATTTGATAAAGACATTAAGAATTTTATTGACCGTTTGAATATCATACACCCATGAATTAATGCCGCAATACGAAGCATATTTTCAAGCATAGCCTGCAACAGCGAAACATTTTTAAATCTATGCACAATTGGTCAACCAGGAACACAACGTTAGCCAATAATCAACAATTACCAATAATAAAAGCATTAAAACATATTCAAAATAAAAGTAACTGACTCCTGATTAAATTAAACCAAATGAGTTGTTTATACCACTCTAGATTGTGGAAAAATTTGGTAATTATTGTTAAAAGACTTGTATAATTCTTACTAAAGTTTCAACAAATCTCTCAAAATTTCTAGAAGGTATAATATATACTTTGATTTCATTATAGCCACGTTTTGTGTATAATTTCAAGTTTGTTAAAAAATAATGAATATAAAAGATATCACCCTATATTACTGAAATCTCTATTCATTTATTTCTTACTGGGTGACCACCAGAGCGTAATTTTTAATTTAGTATTTAGATAGCACTTTTAAAATATATAAAATTACGATAAATAATAGTTTGTTCGAAAAATAATGTAATGAAAAAAGTAAGCGGACTTAATAAATCTCTCTCAAGAGTGAAACATGAGTGAATCGTCCGCAATTGTGTGCCTAGTCACTGAAAAGCAAAAGTTTCAATTCCTCTATGTATATTTGTAAGTACACATGCATACTCTGTTGGAAAATTAATGACTCAAAACTTTTGATTTGTTAAGTCAAGACATCAAGTATTCTATTGGTAAATTTAAAATAAGAAACGGGAAAAAACTAGTGCTGTTGAGTTTAAGAAATATATTTCCTTCACTCATCACAAGTTTTATAATTTGCAAAAACTGCTAAAGAACCCATTAAAAAGATTATTAAAAGTTTTTGATCGTCACAAAGCTAGATTGCTGGCTGCATACTTATAATATCTAGATTTTATAATAGACAACTTTGAAAACATTTTAAATTCTTAGATGAAGCACAAGATTATATATGAATTTTTTTTCTGATATACTTAAAAAACAAATATTTATACTTGTAAAGAAGATAAAGCTTATCTTATTCTTACATTGAAAAAAATTTTTGTTGCTTTAAAGCAGTATAAAACATTCCTAATGTAGTTTCGGCGAATCTAGGCAAGTGTATATTTAAAGTCGGGTTCATTCCGGTTTCGTATAACGAACTCTAAAGAGCGCGAACACGATATCAGCTGATCTTAGTCTGATCGTTTTTCCAATACATTTTACTTTCAAAAGCGTTCAGTTAACAAAATCGTTATCTTTGTTCAAAAACAAGGAATAAATCATAAATCTATTTTTAACATATAATAAATTCCAAATATCTTGTCTTCCCTACAGGGATGCTGGTGCATTATTCACTAATTGTCTGCATTATCTAAAATATACACATGTACTCTTGTTTTTTTTTTTAACATTTTAGTTACTATTAAGACACGCTCTAACTCAAAACAACATATCACATATATTTACATAACTAAAAAGAGAACAGCGAAATCAAATTCCAAACATACGTACAAAATAATCGGCTGTACGATCATAGTTAGTCACTACTCAACTTAACAGTTCACAACTCCGTTTCGTTCACCGATTGAGCGGCTTCTCACTTCGGGGGCTTCGTCAACACATGTGGGTTTATGGAGTAGCGCACCATGATGCTTTCTTTCATTTCTTGTTAATTCTTCTCTAACTCTTTTCGCAATTATGTATGTTTACACACTCTCCATGTGTGATTTTAAGCTTTGGTGAAATTTTTGTGTTGAAGCATCTTTTAGTTAACTAACTTTTTAACAGTTTGACGGTTGCGTGCACGAATTCAGCCCACTTAGCGGATCTTCAACAAAATTATTGAAATGTTTAGCTATTACTACGTACTTACTGAAGCTTGAAGTAGTCTAGTGCAGCATTTATTTGGGCAAAAATGTGTAGTGAAGCGAGCTGGAAGCATGAAAAGGTGAGAGCCAAGGGATTAAAGTGGCAAATAGTTCACGTGATATAAGTGATGTTGTAATTTGCAATGTGTATATACATAGGTATAAATGGTGTACATATTAAATATCGTGCAAGTGCTTGATTGCAGTTGAATAATGTTTGAGTGGGCTGAAGAGTGTGCAGAAGAAATCATGATATAATATATATATAATTTTTTGCGAATCATTAATGTGGGTTTGAAAGTGCAGGAAATAAAAAGAAGCGATTTAAAAAGATAAAAGACCAAAGGCTTCTATTACTTTCTTCAAAAATGCTTTTCTTAATAGTACGCTTGCTGTATAAAGTCAAATATTGGCAATAAAAGTTGTTTTGCTGGTAATAAAGTATTGAACGAAAAATTTTGCATAAAAAAAATATGTCACGGAAGAAATTAAAAAATATTTGGTAATACCGAACAACATGTGTAAACAATATATGACCACAGAGAAAAATTAGTCTTAGTCAAATCTTAAGTTGAAATTTTTTGTTCAATACTTAGTATCCACAATAATTATTCAATAAAAGAGCTCAAAATTAAAAAAAAGTCCCCGCAACTTTCTTATCTGAGTTTTGAACTTATGACATTTATTAGTAACACCACAAAGTTTTAATGCTTTTAAAATATTTTCTAATTTTAATTGCTCGCCAATGTGCATATAAAAGTTGAAGTATAAAGCTGCAACAATTATAAAAAATATTTTTACTAATACGAACACTTCTCACTTTTACCAACTAGAAACGTGTCTTAATTCTAAACATACAAAAGTTGAGGAAATTATTCCAACAAATCTCAAAGATATTGGAGCATTATATTTTATTTTGGGAGATTGAGCAGAAAAAGTTAAGATCTCTCTTAGAATTCCATTTAGTGTGTGTAGAACTAGGTACATCTAGAAGCGATAACTGGAGACAAGCAATGACGAGAATGAAAATATCCACAAATATATTTTTTTCATAATTCGTAAAATAAAATCACTTTTATACACTCAATCAAAAAAAAAGAATTTTTTAGTTATGACAATTTTCTTGTAAATGAGCGAAATGTGAACACGCTTTATGTAATTCGCAGTCGCACTTATTTAATTGTATTTCTGCGTAAGTTACAGACTCTTAAACATGAAAAGCACTTAATTCACTATAAATATGCAATTTCGTAATTATTTTCTTTTTATTCGCATTTTTGCATGTCATTCTATGACACACATAGTTCGTGGTCATTCACTTAATGAAGATTTATTTATATATACATATTCATAAATTACACCTAGTAGATGTAAAAAATTCCCACGAATCATCTCAGTTAATAAGAATATGCTTATAGTTACTTATATATGTTTATACCATGTATATACCATATACCATTCTAAAGGAAGAAGTTATTGAACTCTTCAAGATATATGGAACTTCTCATTAGTATTCGGTAAATGAAGTTTTCAAACATTTTAAACCAAAAGCGAGTATATATGAGAGTGAGTATGCATAAGAGAGTTATTTCTTTTATGTTTATGTTAACCTAACTCTCGATTGCAAGACATGAAACCCTCGTTCAATTATTACCCCATGGAGTATAGGCGCCTCGTTCTCTATGTCTCACGTGCTCAATGAGCCAGTACAGAACCATTGCTTGAGCACTTACAGTGTTGTCTAATCCACATCTCGAAGTTTTCTGGAAGATAGCAAATTTTAATCACTGCTTCCTTCATGACTATTTCGCTTTCGCACGACTGATGGTTCTCATCCCTTTTGCACAAAGATCTTTTGTAGATCTGTGTTGAACTCAAGTCGTTACGAAGACGTTCGAAATTCTGTCCTCAAGGTAGCTGTAATGTAATAGTCCCAGACTGATCTCCTGATCGAAAATCAACCACGATATCGAGTCTAACCCACGATTGTAGGTTAAATGCTATACATTTAGATCAACACTGATAGTATTCTATTTAGAAATTCTCCAAGCACTTTAGTTTTTTCTCGTAATATAACAAACGACAAGAAAATATAATATCTTATTTAACTTCATTATGGTTGCAAACCACCGCATTTGGCGTAGTCACTGGTAGCAAATTAAACTGTTGAACACTCGAATCGGCCAAACAATTTCCATAACAGTACATCGAACTCTTAAATATTTTGATTTGCTTTAAAGAATTATTTTCAAAGTACGTGCAGGATTTCACGAAGAAAATTCATGAGAAAACTATTAAAAAATTTTAAAAATTCTTCAATAAATTTTTATATTTATTTTAATAATAAAATTTTAAACGATATTTTGCATTTTGAACAATTTTTCAAAATATTATATAAGTGTTTCTCAAAAATTCGAATAACATGATTTAAATACAATTTTTTAGTAGATTAAAATCGATTTATACAAAGCGAATATCTCAAAAGAAAGTTCACAACCCACTTCCAGACGGTGCCTTACGAAAAATACCCCAGAAGCCTCTGATGAAGACTCCAATTTGAGAAAAAATGGCCTGGCTTGAACTCAACTAATCGATATTCAGTATATACGATGGCGGGTTTCCCATAAATCTTTATAAATTTATTGTTTAACAATCAAGCACAAACTAGAACCAACTCTAGCTTCTAAAATGATCTTAGATTCGTTTAGATTCGCATCTCTTCACCACTGTGCCGCCAACGATAAACGATAACATTTACTCCACTGCAGCCAGAGTTGTAATTTTTCAAACCAATTTGGTAGAAACTCTTCCACACTGAATAGAAAGCTATGAAATAAAAACAAAAAAGATTACACACATCAATCAAAACAGAAATTGAAAAATAAATAAAGCTAAGAAAAAACAAGCAATCACAATAATACATAATAATATACCACCACCATCACGAATTGATCGCTCTCTCTCTCACTCTCTCGAGTTTCTTTTCGCGCTCTACATACTCTCTTGGTGCACTTATGTAGGCATTTGGTAAATATAACCAAGGAACTTACAGCCGTATGTTTATAAGTTCTCTGTTATAACCAAGTTGTGGAGCGCAATTGGACAGCGCTCAATATTTTTACCACAAAACATACTGAGAGAGTTATTATATACTAGCATAGTCTTTAATATAACCATACTTGTGGTATCGATAACAATTCGCATGCCACAGCACGCCGGCAGATGGACAGTATGTGAGTAAAAGTTGTGTCATTTGGTTGTGTTTTGATTTGTGCTGTATTAGTAGATATTTCGAATTTATTAGCTCTGCTAAAATAGAGAATCACTTACCTGGCCATTGGCTAAAATAAGCAGTGTAAAGAAGATTTTTAAATGTGTACTCGTTTTGTGCTGTGTGTTTGTTGTTACTAAATGTTAAATAGCCAAAAACTTTTTGGGTAATTGCAACTACTTATTGATTTGTTGTGTCAGTTGTTTGCTGAACGATGAGCAGTAAGGGTGAAATCAGACGACGTGTGATGACGCCTAATGCCAGTATGCACACCACAGATCCGTTGCTGCAGCAGCGCAGCGAGACATTTCGAGTAAGTACAAGCCTGGCTCAAGCGGCATTTCACTGTCTGCCTCTCTACATACATACGTGTACACATACATATATATGTATATAAATATATGAGTTTAATAATGAGTGGTTTGAGAGCACGTATTAAAAATTATAAATATATGTGCATATATATTTACATATTGAATGCATGTGCAAATGAATGAATCCAGTGGTAAAAGTGCAAACAATAAGATTTAAACATGCTTAAGTACTACACTTTAAAATAATATCCGGGCGTGTAATAAAAATATATGAAAAAGTAAACAAACATCATCTTGTTGCGCGCGTCATTCGCATCGCCTGGACTCACAGGCACCCATCATCATCACAGACTCATTAGCACTTGCGCAAATTAATACAATTTTGATTTGCTTACACAAATATATTTTAATATTTAACCGAAATGTTTTAAATATTTACACAAGAGCATTACTCCAAATACTACAACACGAAAACCAAATCTAAACGGTTAATTAAAAAAATTGTGAAATAAAGTGTAGAAATAACTAAAACCTCCAATTTTAATATTTTTTTAGTAAATCATGCAAAATTTTTAGAAATTTCAAATATGTGATTCGAAGAAGTGGATTTTGGAATTTTAATTTTTTATAAGTATTTTTTTTTAAACAATTCATTAATAACTTTTAATCTGATTAAAGTAAATAAATGAAAAAAGTTTACTTCAAAAGCAGCCTACAAAAGTTATGAAAAAGAATAGATCGCGAAGATTTCTTTGAATAAAAATACTTAAAATAAAACGAAATATTTTTCCAATACTACAGTTCTACTCATTCTACCGTTAATTATATATATTTTCGGTCAAATGAGTTGCATATTATTCATAAAAAACATGACAACATATTGAGTTGTTGTTAATGGACTTATAACATTTTCTTAAACACGCGTTTAAGGTTTCGTGTTTATAAATAACAGTCCAGTAAAAAGACTGGGCTGTGTTGAAGAAACTCAGAATCATTTGACATATTTTATAGATAAAACAATTTTTATCACCGTTTATACCAAAAAAGACGAGTGTTAAGGCGATTCTAAGAAAAATGTTTATACAATGAACTCGGTGTTTGTTGCTAAAATTGAAAATGCTAAATAAAACCGGTTGTGGTTTGTGGTGCAACATGAAAGTACTATTAGAGTGTTCTTTTGTAACTCGGTTAAAAGTTTACTTCCAATCCTACTTGCTAATCATACATATTAAGGATTGTTTCTGAGAGTTACTTAAGCGGGCATTACTGTACATTTTTTACCGCAATATGTACCTTAATGGTTTTTTTGTAGGCTTATAACTTTGAAAGTATTTCTTCATTAACATTTGAGTTAGGTGTGAAAATAAATTTTTCTTCAATATTATATAATTATTTGAATTACATATTGTGTATTATCATTATTTAATACAATTTTAAAAATTACAGAAGTAATCAAATAATGTTCAAGGAATAATTTCAAACCTAAATAGAAATTCCGAAAAACTAAACAAAGCTATTCCAACCGCAGTTGCATTTATTTTTACCCGCCAAAGGTTTGTCTATACTATACTATCTAAATTATAACGAAAACATCAAAAATTAAGCAAATTGTTTTATTTTATACAAAATGAATGAAAACGGGTTGCTAATTCGTTCAAAAATAATTTTGAATGAAAAATATATTTAGGAGTACATTTTTGCACACAGTTAAAAATTTTGGAAACTGGAAAACTATATTATTTAAATTTTGTTTTCGTAAGTTATTTTTACCTTCAGAAATATTTTTCATTAGACTTTAAATTTTCATTTAAAATTAGTAAAATCGTTATCAAGTACCGCCGACCTCCAAATCTCAACCACCTGTGGACTTCCACACCAACTAAACACTCATACGTTTCAACAAAATATGATATAAATGCATCATAAATTATTTTCCAATAAA
The DNA here is from genome assembly GCA_021498325.1 of Bactrocera minax. Lineage (NCBI taxonomy): Eukaryota > Metazoa > Arthropoda > Insecta > Diptera > Tephritidae > Bactrocera > Bactrocera minax. Next base: position 6,010,173 of record JAKEEE010000004.1, read on the forward strand.
AAAAACATCGACAACACATCGGCAACGCACGTCGCAAACGCTAATTCCAGGGACCAGGTGCTTATCGACGTTCGCCTATTGATAAAACTGATAACGCCTAACACCTTAGCAGTTTGGTTGTTATTTCTCTAGTGAGTCAAAAAAAAATGTAAGCACAAAGAATGCACATACACGAATGTGGTTGTGTATGTGTGTATATATACTTGTGAATCGTGTGCTACTTTTTACCAATTTTGGCAATAAGATATATTTATTGCTTTCTCCAATACAACTTTATCTTCCTCGGTGAAATTATAATGTGAAGAAGAGCAGTTATTTTAATTTATTTCAACATTAGCCAGCGTCACCTACACATAAATTTACAAACACATCAATACAATGCTAATAAAGACGTCTGATTTTACAATGTCTCGTTTGATTGAGTTATCAGTTTGCTGAATCATAGTAACAAAATAAAGTCCCAAAAAAATTTTTGTTTGGTTTTTTTTTTTTTTGTTGGCACAATTTGTTTGGCTTTATTATTCTATGTAATATGTAGCTGTGTTTATATGTACTTGTGTACAAATTATATTAATTTTGAGGTGTAAATTTATTCAGTTAACTGTTATAAAATACATTTACCTGACGTATGACGAAGACTTTTAACTTTGGAGTTATTGATTCAGTTTAGTTCGATCAAAAAGTTTAAATTAAGAGAAAAATTTAATATATCATATTCAAATTTGATATTCTAATATTCTATTCTATATTCTAAATTCTCCCCAAAACTAATTTTTATATTTTATTGAGGATGGTCTAAATATATTTTCCATATTTTATTTAAAAAAAAAAAACAGCAAAATATCTTCTATTTTTCTATCGCATTCGAGCTGCTGCATTTACTTCTTAAAATAATTCCTTTTTGACAAAACAACTTATATTCCTTTTAGTAGAAGAAGTCAAAGTCAGTTGTTTTGTCAAAATTTCAGAGATTCTGACTGTCCACCGCCTAAAAATGCCCTTATTAGACCCTAAAATATTTTCGCCATATACCCGAATGTTCACGGGGCTACAAAGTAAGAAGTCAATTAGTAATCCAATTCAATATCTGAGTGACCTTTCGAAGTCATTGTTTCGAAACATTTGTTTTCGATATATAAATCTGGGCCCATTCCGGTTCCGTAGGAACGTCTCGTGGGAACGGTGGCAAATGAATGTCGTTCCTGGGTTATGCCTTCCAAGTCAGGCTTTAGAATGTTTGTTAACATCTCACGATAATTGTTTTTTTTTATAGTGACAGGTTCATCAGTGTTTTTTTGAAGATACTGTTCAGTCAAATTGAACTTCTCACAAATAATTCATTCTCATATTATAACATAAGTTATATAATAAAATATGTTTTCAACGATATTAAAAAAAATTAAATGAAAGAATTTATTAATAACGGTAAATCCTGTAAGAGATCTGCATAACCTCAAAATTATAAGAAAAACCTTTCATGAAAATACATCAAGCATGGTTACAGATCTATATAAATAGGGTGCATTCGCAAATACAAAACCACTGATAACAAGTTTACCAATGTGCAAGAACATATCTACTGGCATATAGACTTGAATTTATGACCTCTTGAGCTGCAAGCATAAATGAGGCAAGTAGCAACATTGTTTCAAATCTTATCAGAACTCAATAGGATTTTCACTAACATTTTGAGTTAGAGAAAACGAATTTCATAGCAAATATAAGCTGAGAATATTTCTATTGGTTACAAGTATACGAAACGCCACAAAACCATGCAAGTTCTTAATCAAAGTCAAGGCTAGATAAGATATACGATTAGCCAAACAATTTATGGCCGATGATAATACCTACCGGTGCTTATGGACTCATAAAATATAAGCGACGAAGACTAAATCGTGTACACAAAAAGGGTAATGAGTCAAGGTTAATAGCGCTAATGGTAGAAGACTTTCATTGCAAAGTCATTATAAATGCCAGTACCAATGCCAATACAATATCAATACCATACCTTTTTTTCAAAAAGTAATGCTAACGTGGAAGTAGTATACAAGTACTAAGCAAATATTCTTAATACCAAACGCAGTACAAATACATACGTACGTCATCATACATACACACTTATTTATGAAACTTGTACTAAAAAGCATTTAGCAACAAATTTCCTCAAATGTACAGCAAAAAATTCAATTTCCAACATGCTTTCTGACTTCTCTCAGACCGATTTCTCATAATCATCGTCTTATCCGCAGACTCGAAACTGTTGGGAACGTCTCTTCGTTGATCATGGCAAAATCAAATGGTACTGGGCACCTGTCTTCCTCAGCTTTTGGGTACTACTCTACTATTGCATTTCCATACCCGCCTACCATCGTCTACCCACACCGATTAATATCGCGCATGAAGTCCGTTATCCGGATCGTTTTATAGCGGAGAGAGCGGAACAAAATTTGAAAAAACTCATTGAATTGGGTCCCCGTGTGGTGGGTAGCAAGGCGAATGAGGAAAATGCCATCAAATATTTTGAAAATTATTTAACAAAACTGAAGGCTGAAGCTAATCCCATATATGAAATTGAAAGTGATATACAGTTAGCTTCCGGTAGCTATTGTCACTGGAACATGGTGAATATGTATCAAGGTATACAGAATTTCCTAATTAAAATTGCGCCGAAGGAGTCGAATAGCACTTCGTATTTGTTGGTGAATAGCCACTATGATTCGGTGCCGCATGGTAAAGGTGGGTAAAAAGAAAGGACAATTTTTTCTCATCTCATTGAAACTCGATTGTGCTCAAATAAATTTTACGAATCATTATTAAAAAGTAAATACTTCGATTTTTTAAATTTATTTCGATTAAAGGTGCTGGCGATGACGGCACTATGGTGGCCATTATGTTAGAGACAATACGCGTAAGTAAAACCAAAAATTATTTTATAGATCTCAAATTTGAAATATCCCCTTTTGTCAATACAGGTTTTATCAAAATCGAATAAACCGCTACGTAATCCTGTTGTCTTCCTCTTCAACGGCGCTGAAGAGAATCCACTACAGGCCTCACACGCTTTCATTACGCAACACAAATGGGCCAAATACATTAAGTAAGAGACACACAAACAAATTTAGCCAAAGCTTAATAGGTTTTCAATAATTGCTCATTCCAAAATATTCAATCGATAATTCACTTCAAGTCAACACCTCCATTTCATCACGTTTCATCAAATCATTGAAATATTAATTACATTTCAAAATGTTCCATCTGCAGAGCTTTAATAAATTTGGATTCAGCTGGCAACGGTGGACGCGAAATTCTTTTTCAATCAGGCCCTAATCACCCTTGGTTGATGAAGGTAAGTAGTAGAAGAAGAAGAAGAAGAAGTGATGGTGGAAAAATATCGCACGCTCATTAAAATTTTACCTATTATGTAGAAGTGCTAGCGCTCTTGCCCTTTAATATTAATTTGAGCACTTCTATTAATTTAAACAGCATTATCGACGTGCCATTATGCATCCATATGCGTCGACAGTGGCGGAAGAAATGTTTCAAAGGCACTTTATACCGTCTGATACGGATTTTAGAATTTTCCGCGATCACGGCCGTATAGTAGGTAGGTATAAGCATAATTAAGTGCATTTAATAATTAAATATAATAAGTACATAATCGAAGTAACCAATACCTGTCTTAAATACATATTTACCAAAGCAATTACCGACAATATTACCACAAATACTACTCTACTAACACCTATGCCAATTACATTACTAATACCAATGAATCGTCAATATCAAGGCTTGCATCCATATATAAATAATTTAAAGTGTCAATACTAATGGAAATATTTGTAATATTATCGAATTAAGTACGAACACGTATGACATTTTAAACTCTAATATCATTACCAACAGAATTACAAAAGGGATATCAATACCAATAATAATTACGAATGTCAGTACCTAAATATTATATTATGACCATTGCTAGTGCCAATGCTATTATATAAATATGTAAATATATAAACCATAAATACCAGCACTAATACTGACACTGAGATTAATAAAAGAAATAAAAGTACAAACAACGGTATCAATACCACAATACCAATACCACTACTAACAGTAATGCTAACCTGGAAGTCTACACAAGTACTATTCAAATATTCTAAATACCGAAACCAGTACAAGTACGTACATATGTAATGTTATTGACCGTATTTAAATGCGTCGTACGAAATATTTATGAAATGATACTTAGGACAAGTATTTATAATTTAATTATTCATAAAGTATTTGTAATTATATTTCTGACGTGCCCTTCTACTACTAGGCTTAGATATGGCTCATCAATATAATGGCTACGTCTATCACACGCGCTTCGATGTACCAGAGATCGTACCGCGCGGCACCTTCCAAAATACAGGTGATAATGTACTAGCATTAGTGCGAGAACTTGCCAATGCGCCTGAATTGGAGGATCCTTCAGTAAGTACCATAGTTCTTACATTGAATTCTTTTTATCGAAATAAAGTGAAATGATTGATCTTAAATTTTACTTCAGCGTGACTCTGAAGGTCACACCGTCTTCTTCGATGTGCTCGGTCGTTATTTGGTTTTTTATACGCAAACCGAGGGTGTCATTTTAAACGTATTCGTCTCAATAGTCGCAATCATTACATGCAGCTACTCATTCAAACAAATGGCAAATAGTTCGGGTACAAAATTTAGTAGCGTCGTGAATCGTGCTTTCACAATACTCGGCGTACAAGTACTCGCTGTGATCAGCGCAGTAGCGCTCTGCTTCTTGATCGCTGTATTCATGGATCTAGTACATATGCCGATGTCTTGGTTCACAAATTCTTGGCTAATCTTGGGTTTGTACTTCTGTCCACTGTTCTTCGGTTTCGCCATAGTACCGGCATTATATTTCCACTCGCAGCGTAAAGTAAGCGCTGTACACCTATACATTTATGTGAATTTTCTAAAATACAATATATTTAAATTATTCTTTAAAGGAGCGCTTCCCACTTGGCTATCGTATTCAAATATTTCTGCACTGCCACTGCCTCTTCCTGACTTTCATTATATTGATCGCATCTATTGCTGGCATACGTTCCGCTTTTATGCTAATGATTGCAGTGTTGTTCTACTCAGTCGGTTTGATCATCAATTTATGCACCAAATTACATAACAAATGTACGTACACATGTAATTGCATGCCTATAATTTACATAAAAATAAAATGTTGTTATTGCAGCATTGCCATGGCTGATACCACATATCCTCTGTAATATTCCACCATTCCTCTTCTATGCCTACCAGGCGCATGGATTCTTTGTCGCGTTCATTCCAATGACCGGTCGCTTTGGCGCCAGTGTGAATCCCGATCTGATCATATGCGCCTTCACAGTGGCCATGGGTTTACTTACTGGCGGTTTTATGGTAAATAACTCAATCTAATTTTATTAGAATTTATACACCGACATTGCTTCAATTTTGTTTTATAGATACCAGTACTCAATCTGTTCCACAAGTCCAAAATTATAATTTGCTCACTACTCACTTTTACTGTACTCTTCATAATACTCGCAGCGACACCTATCGGTTTCCCTTACCGACCGGAGACTAATATACAACGGTTTTCTGTATTGGTAAGTCTACGAAAACCAATATGGTGAGATCTATAAACTAATATTTCTTAATATTTACTCAGCACGCCCGTCGCGTCTTCCACGATCAAACAAACGCTGTACGTCGCTTAGAGACAGGTTACCTTATTTTACCGCAAGATCGACGCACTTATTCTGTTAAAAGTATGTTCTTTCATACATTTTTAATAATTACCAAAAATAATCAAACTTTTCTCCAACGCCAGATCACTTACTCAACATGTCTTTGGCTCAAACGCTGGACAAAGATTGCGCTGAGGAGATGATGTGCGGTCTTCCGCTCTACAATCATCGCTGGCACAAAGCGCGGTATGTGATCGCATGTTAACACTCCAATAATATTAAGAAACATTTCTCTTTTCTCAACAGCGGTTCAAGCGTTTGGATATCTGGCCCTGATCCCAAGTTCGACCACGAGCCACAATTGAATTTGATTTCAAAGGATCAGTTGAGTAAAACTTCTATACGCTATGAACTAGAGCTAAGTGGGCCCGATCACATGGGTATCTATATAAATCCTTTGAATGGGCGCAAAATCAACGCTTGGTCATTCCATTACACACCATTGCGTTTAGATTGGAAACCACCGTATTTCATTTATTTCTCATACGGCAAGGATAGTAGTCCATTGAAATTTACACTCGAATTTGAGGTGAGTGTCTATAGAGGGGAATGCATTACATATATATTATTTATTTTACAAGTAATCCGAAGTCAAAAAGGGAAGATAAGAGTTCTAACAGATTATTTTATTGCTTATGCCATTTATAAATCTTATAATCCCCCCAAAAAAAAATTCGAAATCACTTCCCCAAACCATACGATCCAACCGAAAATTAAATCATATGATGAAACATCACATCAAGTGATAAATATCATATGATATTTTAGGAAAATCATCACATAATGTTTTCATCACATAATGAAGAAAATTATATTCATGTATTACTAGATAAATACAACAATTAATAATAAAAAGAAAAATTAAATAAAAATTAAATTACTTTCCACACTTAGAATCCATCGGCGGACTGGAGTTCACCTATATTTGAGATTGGCATCGCTGGTCACTGGAATCATGATGAGAGCACACACACGCCAGAGTTCAAGAAATTCCTCCAAAGCTTCCCCAAATATGTAGATGCGATCGCATGGCCAGCTTACTATGAGACGCGACTGTTCTAGGTTCAAGTTATAATTTTAATGTTCAAACGCATTATTTACTTAAGAAAATCATTTTTAACAGGAAATCTGAAAGAATTTCTCTAATTTATTGCTACCCTGTGAATTTGTAGAATAACAAAAAATTAAATTAATAAATCAATTTTTTTTATAATAAACCGGTGAAAATTTTAAAAAGAGTTTGTAATTAATAATCAACAAAATGACGGTTGGGTAAAACATTTCAAGTAGCTACCACCCGGTAATTACAACAATTATTGAGTAATTTTGTAGTTTCAGTTCTGCGATTCGAACCACATTTACGCATTTGGATTGCATACCATTCCATTTCGACTGAGGTTATATAATAATTTGCAGCAATTCGCAAAACTTAGTAAAAGCAATACAAGTACTAGAGAAACTATACTGATTTCTTACAAATGGTTCAAGTTTTATAAATAAATAAAAGCTTTATAAATAAAGGTATGCGGTCCAGATCAAATTTCTGGAGAATTTTTACTCGTTAAAATTTTTGATCCAAATTTCGGTTAACAACAAAATGTTCTTAAAGAGTCAATAACAACCAAACTAGAATAACTAAAATGCTTTGAAGTTGTAAATTAGACATCTTAGGCAACTCTATTATTAATATTGTATAAAAAAAAAAGCATATTGTCGCCCGATTAATGCAATCTTTGCTACCAGCTTATCTACAACATCGAAGTGAATGGGGTAAATAAACCATGAGTTTCTCACTCAGTAAAAATCAGTAGCTAAAAAAAGGGCAAGCGTAGTGATAGTTATCGAAGGAACATAATGTTCATACATATATATAGTGTTCAACCATAAACAATTAAATTCAATTACTTTTTATTATATAAAAATTGTCTGAATGGAAATAAATAGAAAGCGCTAAAGTATAAAGTATAACAATTAGTGATCGGAAACAACAAGCATTAAAGGAGATAAAGGTGAAATTTAATAAAAAGTGTTTTTATTTGAAAAGTGGAATAAAATTTATGGTAAATATACCAACGGGTAAATGTTTAAGCTTTCTGTTTAAAAAATATCCTTTACAAAATTACTGAACTTATCTTGTGCAGTTTGGAAATGTGCCGAGATTATCTACTGAAATTAATCACTTAATTGCCTCGATAATCCGAATTATGAGCTAATGGAACTTGGACAATATCAGAACTGAATTTTCTTTTAACAGTTAAGCTAAAGCAGTCAACGAAGCAGAAATATATTTATTTGCTATTAAGCTAGATCTCAGGCAAAGTTTCATAATTGAAGAGAGGAAAATAAAGAGAGAGAGAGAGAGAGAGAGCAAGAGAGAGCAAGAGTGAGCCAGAGATATAAAGATAGTTGGAATGTTGATACCTATGGCATTGATGCCGCAAATCACTCTCTAATTAATGGTGTCCGAATACTTCTCAATGAATTTAGTATTGGAGTTTAAAATACCAATTATTAAAGCTCTTTACTAGCGAATTAAAACTTTAATAGATCGCATTACCGTCACTTAATGTCACCTAAATGTCATTTAAAATGAAAAAACAATGAAATACTGATAGAAAACTTTTGTTTGAAGTAGTTAGACTAAGACAAAATATATTGTAAAACTATAAAAAAAAAAATTAAATGCAAATATAAAGACTTCCAAACCAAAAGAGGCTGATATTGAAAATTTAAACTTCAAAGTTCACTAGTTAGTTTAAGGAAAAATTCTATTCTATTATGGATATCGATCAAAACTTAAATTTTAGTAATTGTCCCACAATAGTCAAGTCTTATTAGCATAAAGTTTCAAACCGATAGATTATTCTAAGCTTTCCAAAAAAATTCGAAGATTAGATAGTATACTAAGCTGATCTTGTCTTATTATAAATATATAAGAAGCCAACATGGCCTCCAATGTTACACGGGATTTTAAATTCGGTATTCTAGTAGTCATATTTTCTTCCTGTTATTCGTTAGACCTACCTTCTACTCAGCTGAGTGTAAGGAAACACAACATTGCCTTTGCATGAAGAAAATATTCCTCCGTCTTAGTCTAATACAATTCAATCATAGTGAATAATTATAACTGATATAAAACCACATTGCCATTCGATATGGTTTTGCATATACGAGTATCTTAAGTATATACTACATTAACCTTAGCGTCTTTCTAACTCTTGGTAATCAAGCTATGATGAGAATATAATACCTTGCTTTTAGTAGTATGTATGTCCATAATTTTGAAATTCTATCGACATTTTAATGAGACTAATTGAACTACATAAGCTCCATGTGGATTTGTCCCTCCATAACAGAAATATTGTAATAACAGTTTGAGAGCCACCGAGTTTACAGCAATGTTTCCGTTGACATACTAAATACCGGCCCAAAAGCGTACTTCTACTTTGATTTAACAAGTACTTTTTACAGCACAATGGGCTCTATGAAGTTTGAAATACACAACAACAACAATCAGAAGAAGCAAAGCAAGAAGTTTGATTGGTATTGGGCACCCATCTATTGTGCTATCTGGTATGCTCTTTTTTATGCCGCCGTCATACCAAGCTTCTATAATTATCCAAAGACACTACACATCAGCGAGGAAGAACAACATCCTGATGAATTTATAGGTCAACGTGCCGAACAACAACTAATCATTTTGGAAAGTATTGGCGTTAAACTTACCGGCACCGTGGAAAACGAAGTTTTAGCCATCAACTTTTTGCTTGGAGAAATTGGAAAGGTCAAAGCACAAGCGAGACTCGATCTCTACGACATCGATGTGGAAGTGCAATACTCTTCGGGAAATTTCGAATTGTGGCACATGGCCACCAGCTATCGCAACGTCTCCAATGTGGTGGTGAAGTTGGCGCCAAAGAATGTTAAATCCGTTTCATATTTACTTTTGAATGCACATTTCGATTCAGAAGTGCACTCGCCAGCGACAGCAGATGACGGCGTGATGGTCGTGATTATGTTGGAGACACTCAGAGTGATTGCTAAATCGGAGAAACCGCTTACGCATCAAATTGTATTTCTCTTCAATGGCGCTGAGGAGAGTAATCTGCTGGCTTCGCACGGTTTCATCACGCAACACAGATGGGCGCAGTATTGCAAGTAAGCAGTTAATCCTAATATTTTCTCTATTTTCTTTTTATAAATATCAATTCATGGCATTTAAATTAATGTGATTGTAGAGCTCTTATCAATTTGGACTCTGCTGGTTCTGGTGGTCGCGAAATTCTTTTTCAATCGGGTCCCAATCACCCTTGGCTCATGAAATATTATAAACAAAGTGTTCCCCGCCCCTTCGCTAACACAATCGCCGAAGAGTTATTCCAAAATAATTTTATACCGTCAGATACCGATTTTCGTATCTTCCGTGAGTATGGCATGTTACCGGGTCTGGATATGGCACACTCACTCAACGGCTATATTTATCACACTAAATTCGATACTTTTGCTAATCTGGAACGACACACATGTCAGACGACTGGTGATAATGTCTTAGCGTTAACGTGGTCACTGGCCAACGCACCGGAGTTGAAGAATCCAGAGGTATGAAAATATATGGCAATATAGGGTTTCACAAACACGAGGGCAGTTTGCGAAGTCAATAAGATTTTCCAATTCATTGTGTTACACATCAATAAAAGGACTAATACGAACTCGTTTTCAAAATCACGTGATCTTATCCTGATGAAAACCGATATTGACGATTATAAAATGATAATTCATCAAATAATTGGACCGGTGCAATTATGTGCAAGCCATTATGTGCAACATAACGTAACAAAGAGAAAATACCTTAACTTAACGTAACACAACGTAACATGAAAAACTTACCTTAACGTAACATAACAGTTTATAACACAATATAAAAAAGATCATGAAACTATTCACCCATCATTGCTTCTCACAAATTCCTTGTGAGGAGACTTATCGGGTAAGACCGTGTATATATACATATACATCAATGAGCCATTATATCGTCAAATAATTCGTAAAATTAAAAGAAAACTTTGTTAACCTATCATGCAGCACTCGTACATACATTTTTGTTTTAATAAAAGATATTATCATAAAGCTCGAAATCATTTTCAGGACTATGCTGAAGGTCATACGGTCTTCTATGATTATCTTGGCTGGTTTATGATCTTCTACACTGAGGACACTGGTGTCATACTCAATATTATCTTCTCTATTTGCGCTGTCATAGCCATCTTGGCTGCTGTTTTTCTAATGTCACATGCTGATGATGCCGACACTACTAAGCGTGTCTTCATACGCTTCCTTACCATACTGGTCATACAAATTATAACAATAGCGACGGCAGTGGGTCTGGCAATGTTAGTGGCGGTTACCATTGATGGTATCGGTGCGTCAGAGTGTTGGTACTCAGAGCCATGGCTCATCTTTGGCATCTACTTTTCTCCAATCTTCTTTATTATGTGTATGTTGCCGGCAATATACATACGTTGGACCAAGGAGGGGGTGGGTGTAACTTAATTACATTAACTGATAATTATGAACTATATTCAAATAAACTTGAATATTTAATTTCAGACCAACATGCGTCATGATGACTCTATCGCCTGCTTCATGCATTCGCATTGCCTCGTTTTAGTGTGCATTTGCCTGGTTATGACTGGTTTGAGTATACGTTCGGCTTTCTTTCCAATGATCTCTATCTTTTTCTACACAATATCTGTTACATTGAATATTGTAAACCACTTGTGGGGCAAGAGTAAGTTTTGCATCAAGATTTATAAAGTTTTGTTGTAGTAAATTTCTATGCGGTATCTACTTTATTTATAGAATACCTATACTTGCCCATACATCTACTCTGCCAGTTGTTACCTTTTTGGTTTTATACCTATCTAACATTTACATTCCTCAAAATATTCATACCCATGCAAGGACGTGATGGACCAACAAGTAAACCGGAATTTCTAATTGCTGCCCTTTGTGCCATAATGACCATACATTTCGGCGGTTTCATTGTAAGTGAGATTTATTTCAGATACAAAGGTTTATAAATTGATTTCAAGATAATCAATTCTTAAAATATAACTAAACTAAAATGTCAAACTAAGCCCAAATAACAGTTGAAGTAAATATGTATACTAATTATAACCTAATTCAGGAAATTTAATCAGCCGATTTTCGCCTGAAGCCAACTTTAAAGCTATTTTTAGGACACTTCTCGAATTTTTGAGTAGTAATTTAATTGAGTCCTTTCGTTTTGCTAAATAGATTCTTATATTTGCAATTACCTGTCGAGAGTCAGCCTCTATTAATTTCGAACCACTAGTCGTGAAGCCATATCAGTCACTTAATCTACAACCTAAAATATGGGCCAGAAATATCTTTGTTTTGCATAGCTCATTAAAAATTGTTAGACATTTCCAGAATCTAGGTCCTTTACACATTCCTAATTCAGAACCATTATTTAGTAGAATCTTCCGTCAATACAAACTTATTATTTTTCGGTAATGTAATTGAGTAGATTTGAGTATTTTTATTTAGACCCTTTGCTATAAAAAATTTACTCCTTTCTTATTAAGAGATTTATTAATTTCCAATTCTTTCTTTCTTCTCTGCAGCTCCCAATATTGCATAAATTCCGCAAATCCAAGACTTTCATAAGTTTATTTGGAGTTTTGTTTCTGATTTTCATCATGATTGCTTGCCTACCCATAGGCTTTCCATATAAGAAAGATGTGGCCGTACAGAGGGTTTATGTATTGGTAAGTGATTCAATTAATAAATTAGAAAATAAAAAAATAAAAAAATAAAATGTATAACAATGTCAAGTATTCCAAACTCAACTATATTCTAAATTAAATAGCACACGGCCCGCACATTCTATGATGAGCGCGGTTTCATTTACAAAAACGAAACGGGTTTCTATGTGCAACCCGTCGATAAGCGCATTGATACATTAAAGAAAACCGTCTTTCAAAATGCTGAACCAAAGTCGAAGATTCAAGAAGATTGTGAGACTGAAATTTTTTGCGGTCTGCCATTGTATAATTCACGTTGGATGGATTGGAAGTAAGTGCGTTTGTACTACTACTCGTAGATTCCCTACTAATTGCAGTTCGAAAAGCAATGTTTTCAAATATACATGTTGAAATTTACAAATGTATTTTCTCCAGAAACTTATCGCGCTGGGTTGTGGCGCCAAGTCCAAACCTACCCATACCAACTGAACTCAAATTAACCTCTAAAATATACATTACTGAGACCAGAGTCCGTTATGGGTTCAGCTTAAAATCCGCAGATCGCGTAGTAATCTATGTGGATCCTTATCCAAATACGAAAGTGGTTGATTGGACATTTAATAGGAAGCCATTGAAAAATAATTTCTCTGCACCATACTTTGTGTATCACGTCTATTCGATGGATGATAGGCCACTAGATTTCTGGATAGAATTGGACGTAAGTGTAAATTTCGGCAAATATTTATAATATTTTTCAATTCGAAAATGTTTAAAAATAAATTTTATATTTCAAAATCATTAGCATTCTAAAGTATTTTATTCACTTAAAACTGCGAAAATTTTTATTTTTTATAAGTGAAAAACTAGATAAATACGCTAATCTGTTGAGGTGTTCATTGCCTGTGCGACTTTGCTAAATTATGCGCATATGTATGCAACAAAAGCAGTACGTTATAATTATTAAATAATATTTGACCTTTGAATAATATTTGAAAAGACTTGCCCACATTTAGTGGCAGTGGGTATGACGGTCGAGTTTCATTAAGAGAATGTTAAATACTCTAGTTCAAATATTTAATAAATATCAAACATATATTCTTTAATCTTCTGTACTTTCAGCGTGGCTCTCCAGACTATAAGGGCGCCGCTCTGCGTCTTGGTATCGGAGCACATTTTCTTTACCATGCTGCTTACTATACTGAAGAGTTTATAGAGTTCCTGAAGCAGTTCCCCGAGTGGTCCTATCCAATAGACTGGTTAGCTTCATATGAAAGCCGAATTTTTTAGTATTTTCATAAACGTGTGTATTATATATGTTATATAAACAATAAAAATTTTTTTTACTTATTTAATATAAGTTTAAATTTTTTTATGTTTATTGTCAATAACGTGTAAAGTTAATTTGAAAATCAATTAATTGAATCAAATTAATTTAAATCAGTTAATTTGAATCAAATCATATAAAACCTAAGAAATACATATGTATATCTGTTTATAAATAGTTTTTTACAAAATTAAAATAAAATATAACAAAAAGTCTTCAAAATAGTTTTGTTCATTTCAATAAATATCGTGGTGTTGTAAACTTCTACGGAGAGACTCATGTCTCAGAAGATTTACTCAAGCACTTTGTTCGTTGGTTTGCGTTTCCTTAAATAATATACAAATTTTATTCAAAACGTCATTAGATTACAATTAAAGCTATGGCATCCGTAAAAAATAGTAGTTCAAAATTTGATAGTAATCATCAAAACAAAGTGTAGCGAAGTATTTGATTCCTATTGCTTAGATTCGCCAACTGTCGTACGAGCTCGTCCAAGCACTCACTGTAGACCAAGCTGGGAATTCAGCGACGAACTCACGAAACTCATCTGTGTTTGAAATGTCGTCGTGAATTTTATGGCCTATAACGGCGATGTCGAATGTTGCGCCTGACCATTCTGGACTATTATGCTGTATAAAAAAAATAGGTTAGTACATAGATTAATAGGTGTAAATCAGTGGACTATGTATTCAGGAGTTAATATGAGCAAGCGGTAAGATACCTCCTTTTTTCTCCAACCAATCAAATACCAAAGGAAGAATCAGTACTACTTGGAGCACTATTTTAGAGCGTAAATTATTTTGTAAAGTGGCTTGCCTTGCTGTGAGCATTCTTATCTAAACAATAAGTAGAAGTATGGACTCGAAAATTAAAGCATTATTAAAAGAGAGTTATTATGAGAGGTTGCGCTCTTTGTAGAGAAGTGAAAACTAAACCTTACTTTACAATCAGCGTGCCGTAATTAAAATATAAGTCTGTATAATAACAATTAATTTGTTCTCATTTTGATTACTAAGCGCAGCTCTATGTAGTTTTTATGAGTCTCACTATCTCTCAGACCGGTTCGCCCAAAAAATTTAGAGTTTCAGTTAAAGTATATAATGCAGAGACTCTCATCGGAATTTATCCAACATAAATCTTAGAGAAGTTCTACGCCTTTATGTCTTTATGAGTTTTACATGGATTTGCATTTATGCAATTAAAGTAGGGACTTATGCACAGAGGGCTCACCTCGATAAAAACAACAGTCTGTAAAGCATGTTTTCGAGCCAAATCAAAAAATGTTTCACGATATATAGCAATCCAGCAGAGTTTTTGAAACTTTGATACCTTGAAACCTTGATATAAAAGAAGTTTTACGTACCTCAAATTCCATATGAAAACGGAAAGGCGCCGGATCCAAAGCATATGACAAATAAATAAAATACGGTGCTTCAAAATTCTCCTTAATAGGCTTACGATCCAATGACCAATCAATCAGTTTGGTATCATTCATAGGATTTATGAAAATACTGATATGATCAGGACCCGCAACTTCTAAGCTAATAATCAGGTTTGTATATGAGATGCGATCTTTGCGCAAAACTCGCAGTCTCGGCCAACCTCCTGCTTTCGGTGCAGGGCCGTCAATCCAAAAGCTTTGCTTGCTAAAAACAGAAAATTCAAATGAAATCAAAATTAAATATTAATAAATCTTCGTAAGTGAAATTTGTTAAACATACCGCCAGCCCAACCAACGTGAACTGTAGATTGGATAGCCGCACATTAATTCAGTCTCACAATTCACCATCGGCTTATCCGTTTGCGTTGTATTCATATTTTCGAACATATAATCCACAGAGTGTGGATGACGATCAACGGGTACGACATAGTAGCCGGAATCCCTGTATCGTACTGACATGGCAGGATCGGCATTGTGGAAAGTGCGTGTTGTATGCTGAGAGAGGTAATAAATTGAATTAACTCTAAAGTTATCTTACTGAAATTGTTATGCTGTGACTTACAGCGACATAGAAACGCTGCGGCGCTTCGCGCTCCTTATATGGGAAACCAACAGGGGTGGCGGCCAGAATTATAAAAGCCAAACAAATGCCACCGAATATAGAAATAATTGTTTTTGACTTGCGGAAAAGGCACAAAAGTGGTACCTGAGAATATAAATATTTAAATAAATAGCTCTCTTATAATTTTAAAGTCCGCATCCTACCAAAAAAGGCGCCATAAGTAGGCATATTAACATCGCAAAGCCACCGATTAGAATATCTGGGTTTTTATTGGCGCCATCACGGCCCTGCATCGGTATAAAAATGACAGAGAAAGCATAACAGCAGTAACTGTAAAATAGGAAAGGCAATAACTGACAGACGGTGTGTGGTATGAGCCATAGAAAAGCTACGAAAGAAGAAGAAAGCATTATTTAAAAGAAACCGAAGAAATAACAACGACAAAAACTTACTTGTTTTGTGGAAGCAAGTGATCATATTCAAGATCACCGATAACACATAGAAGGCGATACAAAGCATTAACGCAAATGCCGAGCGTATGCCGAATGATATCAGAACAATGCAAACCACCGTTAATATCAGACAGTGGGCATGCATGATCAGCTGGATGGCATAGCCCAAAGGTAGACCGTGCTGGAAAATAATATATATATATTTATATAAATCCTCATATGAACTGGCACATATTTATGCTACACAACACTCACCTCCTTCGTGCGACTCAAATAGATCGCCGGTATCAAACCCATCATAAAGAACATCGGACAAAAGTACAAACCGAATAACATCCATGGCTGTGAGAACCATGACATCGATAAACCAACAGAGTCCATAAATATCGCAAGAGTAAACGTTACTAAAATCGCCAAGAGCACAGCAGCGACTTGTATACCCAATAAAATGCCGAATTTGATAAAGACGCGCCGACGAAACATGCCCGTCTGATGTGCCATATTCCAGATATAGGCCAATATAGTGATAATGGCAATGACACAAACAATAATATTTACAACAGTGCCGGTGGTTTCCGAATAATAGACAATAAACCAGCCAAGCACATCGAAGAAAATTGTATGTCCCTCTGCATGTTCCTATATTTAAGAGTTATAGTGAAATGTTCAGTTATATAATGTATAGATAAAAGTAAATTATAAATAGCAATGCTTACAGATGGATCTTCCATTTCGTGTGCATTGCATAAAGCTTTGGTCAAGGCTAACACATTGTCGCCCGTGAGCTGATAAGTTCTTTGCGGTATCAAACTGAAGCGATCATATTTCGTATGATAGACAAAGCCATTGAGAGTGTGAGCCATATCTAAGCCTGAAAAATGTAAATAAGGAAGAAGATGTTACACATGTTCAGAACTGTGATATGTCGTAAACCAAGCACAATAATTCCCCAATTTCCCGAATAGTACTAAAAAGAAACTAACGAACTGGATTATTTGGAGCTGTACCTCTCGGATCTACCGAGGCCTTCATAGCTATGCAAGGTGGAAAATTCGACGTCCCTTTGTTGAGTTCGAGAGGTATAGACATAATCATAATATTATCAAGAAAACCTGGAAGGTCAATACGAAAAAGATGCTTGTTTAAGCCCTTTCCAGGGTCCAGTCTTTTACGACATTATGAAGTCTTCAAACTAATTTCATCATTTTTGTGTTAGACCAACTACCTCTTTTAAGAAGAAATTTCGAAGAGATTTAAAGAAAAATATTATGTTTCACTGCTCAAACCTCATCGGTACCTATTCAACATATATATCACCCAATCTACTCACCAGGTATATTCCCAAAATCTCTAAATATTCTGAAGTCTGTCTCCGAAGGTACAAATCCATATTGAAACAATTCTTCGCCGATAGTGGAAGCATACGGATGTTCTATGTGACTACCGTAATATTTCATTAACCAGGGATGGTCAGGACCCGATTGGAATAAAATTTCACGACCGCCGGAGCCTGCTGAATCCAAGTTTATGACAGCCCTATAAATTTTGGAGTTTATCATTTTGTGTACTATTAACATTAATCGCTTTCTCTCGTACTCACTTGACATTGCGCGCCCATTTGTGTTGCGTGATGAAACCGTGTGATCCTTGCAACGGATTTTCCTCGGCGCCATTGAATAGAAACACAATCGAATGCTGTAGCGGTGTCTCATATTTCGAAATCACACGCAACGTCTCCAACATAATGACAATCATAACACCCGAATCACCCGCACCGGAGCTACCGGGCACCGAATCGTAATGACTGTTGATCAATAAACTTGATGTACTATTTGTGCCACGCGGCGTCAATTTCACCACAACATTCTGTATGCTCTGATAAACATTCACCATTTTCCAGAGGACATAATTACCAGAGGTAACCTGCACTTCATGCTCTATTTCATACAGATCTGTGCGAGAATCTCTCACTATTTTACTGATTTCTGTGAGTAGAAATTGCACTGCAGTTTGTTCATTTGCAGGGCTACCCACAACTTTGGGTCCAATTTTTGTGAGACGCAACAGCATGCTCTCCGCACTCTCGCCAATAAAACGACCCGAATGAGCGGCTTCATCTTCGAATTTCAGTAGATCCGGGTAACTATGATAGCTGGGTATGACGGTGAGGTAGAAGAGTAGAAACCAAAATGCAATAAATAGCGGCGCCCAATACCAACCGAATTTACTGCGATTATATATGATTTTCATATTCTCATATTTGGATTTCATATTGAGCTCGTGCATGGTGAAAAACTCAGTCCACCCTGCTTATGGCCGAGTAGTTGAGTACTTGATTTAGACAGAAGTTTCAGATAACTGTAAAGAAGTGTAAAGAAAATCACTGATTTATATAAGTGTAGAGTATACCCAAAATTATTTCAACTACTTTATAGAAAAATATGCATTTTAAGTTAAAACCGTTTCAGCATTTGCCAGCGCTGCAAAGACTTAAACTTTATAATCTATACTTTATACTTATACTACGAGTACATAATCACATTAGACTTAAAACCGTTTTTTTTAAATAACCACAGTTTATAAAAATATCACACATTATACATCATCGTTGTCAGTTCAAAATCAAAAGAGTTTTTAATTTCAGTATTAAAGTTATTCAAGTAGACTTAGCTAAAATGGATATTTTCAATTCTAGTAAAAATTAGTTCTCATACTCATTCTCATTCAGTGCATTATCGTAATTTAAACTTCCGATACTAAAATATTGTTGGTGAAAATCATGAAGACGAGTTTCGAACGAGTTCGTCACTAAGTTATGTCGACTTAGGTTCTTTTAACACATTGCCATAGATATATTTAAAAAGTTAATGTCCTGTTTATAACGGATTAAAAGTCATAGTATCGTATTAATGAATTTTTGTATGAATTGAACCGAAAACAATATATAATATAATCATATTCAGCTGAAAAGTAAAACTGCTTATGTCGTATTAACCAACAACTAGTTTATTATTGCATCGCTTTCTGAGGGGAATTATTTCTTATTCGCGATATCCAAAATGGACAAATTATGCTAAATTATACGGTCAATTAAAAATATTTTCAAAATATGACAAAATCCAATTGTACTGTTATATTATATATCGGTTAAGTAATTGCTGAATAAATGAGATTTCTAAATGATGTATATAAATTTTTTGTATGGCATTATTTTTCAAAATTATTTTCAACATTTTCCAAATGTTCACCTCTACCGTTCACGGCTCTTCCAGTTACCGGTTTACTAGAAAAATGCCTTATTTTAACAATATATTCTGGAACTAAGAAAAAGGGAATCGAATTTCTCTCTCTCAGGCTTTCTTAAACATACGTTTTAGTGTCTATAAAAATTGTACATTGACATTTTGATACATAAGTACGGCTGCCAGGCCAATCTTCAGAATCACCTTTTTCAAGGAATTCTTCTAGGAATCCTCGATTCTAGGAACATGTAAACTCTGAAGCAAAATAAAAAACGGAGCCTTAATCTGCACAATGCTTGGTAGTACGTATTACCATGTTTTTATTACTATTTTTATTTTATTACTATGTTTTTAACTCTGCATCTATTTGTGGTAAAATGGCGGACTTGTAAAAAATATTAAATTTTTGAACAAAGAAATGGGCGAAAAATTGTTTATAAAAAGTTGTTACTATAAAGTTACATTTGAGATTTCAATAGAAGATGTACGATAGTTTCCAAGTATCATCATCGATCGTTTTGAAAAGAGCTATTTCCAGAAAAAAGCATTTAAAGTTTTACGTGCAGAGGCTGGCTGCCCCTAACGCTTCAAAATTACTACAGCTTTGAAAGGGACATTGTTTCGCTATTCTACCAATTGAATAATGTTTCTAGGACCCTAAAATGTACTTAAAGCTAAGAAATAACAATAGATTTTTCTAAAATCCTAAACTTACCAGACCATTGAAAAGCCAAATACGAATGACGCATTTAAATTTCGATTAATTCAAAATATATTGCAAAATTTTTTAAATTATAGATTTTTAACAAAAATCTACATTCAGGGACTCTGACAATATACTATAGTGTCGATGATTTATGGATTATATTTATTTCCTCTCATAAGTACATAATATATACTTATATATATAACAAGTACAAAAAAAGCAATATTTTCTTTCCGTTTGAACTTGCCCTTCATGGACAGACACAATGTAATAAATAAATGTCATGAACACACATACACACGTAAGCAAGTGCATATGTATTAACCATAACAAGTGCTTATCAGCAAATGAATAAAGTCGCATCATTAATATTATGCTTCATTTCCATTTAACAAGGATACACTGAAACGCCACTAGTTTTTTTCTTCTTCTTTTTGTTCTTGTTTTGTTTTGTTTCCCATAAATCTCTCCGAATCCCCAGAAGCATCAATTATAAATAATTATATTGGTGCGACTTTTCGCTGCATTTTTGTTGCACTAAAGAATAAAAGCACAAAAAATTTCGAACACAAAAAAAAAGCAAATATTGACATACACACTCACAACAGTAGCTTCAGTTATATAATTAACCACGACCGCCAAACTCGTTAAAAAGCATCAATAACAACCGCTTATGCGCCGGTATGCACTGTGCGGCAACAGCGAATGCATAAAAACTGCATTCGAATTGCTGAACAAAGAGCAGCTGGTTGCACATTAATTGAATTGTCTGGAATCGAATCGCATACGTAACTTATTTGTGGCGTGAAAGGCTCGGGTAACGGTACATATTTACAATTATTTCACACGTTTGTGCGCGTTGTTGTGCGTGTGACAAATGCTTACGGCCACGCAATCAATCGCTCGGCGTTGACCGCATGATGGTTGCCGCAATTTATGAATTAATTTTTGTGCTATTTCATTAAAATGAAATATAAATTTGCAATTATGTGGAAAATGTTCAACCATACAAATATATGTTCATGATATTCAAATAAAATAATTGTTATTAAAATAAATTGCAATTGATAAGACAGACATCGCTTGATTGAGATTTTGATTGATTAAGGGCAATACTACACACACACCAAGTAGTTATCTGCAAGGTTTAATAACTGTACTTTAATAACTTTAATTACATAGATTGTATTTAAAGTCTCGCTTTGACCTCAGTGTCGGATTGATGTCCTTGTGAAGCCAAAGCCGATAAAGGACTGAGATTCTGTAGTATTTATCGAAAATTGGGATCTTTGTTCAAGGTTCGGTTCAGACAAAACTCTTCGAATTGTTGTTGACCACATCATATTAAAGTATTTAGTGTATTTGGTGTATCAGTATTTAGTGATTTCTCTGGTGCTTACTTTCACGAGCAAGAAATTTAAGCGAATGCAATAGCAAATATTATATTATGAATCGTTTCGAAGCGAGAACTTGGATTGTTAGCCGCTATAGAAAACTGCTGAGGAAACATTTTATACTGCATATATATATAATATAAAGAGATTGAGAGAGAGAAAGTGAGAAAAAAGAAAAAAGAATAGAGATTGCTAGAGAACTTAAGAAAAAAATAAATACACTACGGAACCCTGAAAATGGAGGAAAAGTAATATTCATACTACCTTCACCTATATCCGAAAATGATTTATATAAAAGAAGTAATTTTAAACCACTAAAATATGGAAAAATACTTCGAATATAAAAATAAAAAACCTCGAGGTATAATTTTGTGGACTCTTCTCTCAAAAAAAAGCAAAGCAAAGAGTTTTTGATTCCTACGGAAAAATTCTATTCCTAGGAAAAACAAATAATCTTTCTTTCTCCATAAAACAATTTCAGTACAAAAAGTCATAAAGGACTTCAAAGTCACAGAATTTTAGGAAAGAGTTTCGAAAAGCTTCTTTTGTATATATTCAGTCCTTGTAAGTATTTAATAAGGTTTAAGACAATTTGGGAGTGGTAAGTCCGCTAAAAATTGGGATTCTTTAATTCTCTACAAACCGATCAACATATAAAACTCAATCGGTTTTGCATAATATGAAAGAAAAATAACATTATCCCAACAAAGTTTGAACATACCACTAAGCCATTTATTTTAAATACCCTTGAGAAATTCTTTAAGAATTTCTTAAATACATGGCCATATTGGAGTCGATATTTAGGTGAAAATTTCTCTGGATTCGAATATTGCAATCCACCATCTTTGAATAATGGTAAGGTTTTTTTATAGGAGAGAAAACTGTACAGCTTTGGGACCTCTTTTAAACCGATCAAGGTATGTGATAGAGGTACTTTTCAATTATATTTTTAGACAAAGGATACCAAAAATGTATGAAGTTTATTAATAACTCAGGCAACTCAACATATAGATAATCTACAGCTTAAACCCTTCGAGCTAATTTTCTAGACATTTTATTATAATGCTTTCTCAGTCCAAACTCAGCCCTTCGGTAGTTTTTATACTCTCGCAACTTGTTTCAATTTAAATTTTTTTCCATTAATAAATAGCAATTTATCGCCTTCGTGGCTCATTTAATTGACTCAGTGACAGTAATCTGTAATAAGTAATCAGTAATAAACTTTTAGTGCTCTTGAGAAAATAAATTATGTTTTAAAGTTAATTATACCTTAAAATTTAATTGCTTCTAATTTTATTGCTTTTCTCCTCTTGATAAAAGCCGCCGTACCCCGCCGTACATATTAACTACCCAGTTGATTTTTATACGTAGAAACAAGGAAGGAAGGGCTAGTTCGGGTGTAACCGAACATTTTATACTCTCCCAATTTTCAACGATCAAAGCCAGTGAAAGTATTTTCAGATATTAGCGAAACTTTATATTATTGTATATTAAAAAATATCGCGTAAGAATTCATTACTGATTATTCGACGAAATTGTAATTGGATTATAATCATATTTTGTATCTTATTCACTTATATAGGTTGTAGACACACTTGGTTTCATTACTACATCCTGCTTCGTGTCCGAGATATCTATATTAAAATCAACAAAATTAAATCAAATAATATACCTGGTAAACTCAATCAAAAGTGCTAAGCTTAATATTTTGGGTATATGAAGAAAGGATCAACCAAAGAATCGGAAATCATTATATTAGAGATATGGGGTTTAGAGCACTGATTAGACCAAATTCATTCACATTCAGCGCTAAACCACATTATGTTTAAGAAAGCATGTCCACTTAATTTATTTAAATGTCACATATATTGACCTAAATAAACGGTTTAAAGTCAACTTAAAAGTCGGAAATCACTATATTAGGTATATGGGGCTAAGGCGTATATTTACCCGATTTGATAAATTTTTGATATCAGGACACATTATTAGCAGGAAAAAATACTCCCTGAATTTCATTAACATATCTCACGGATTAAGCATTTTCAGCAAAATATCAGCCATAGGCACTAAGATCCACATATTCGGCATCTGGGTCTTAGAATATCATTTTCCAATTTCTACTATTTTTGAAAGTCAGATTTCTTAACTTGAAGCTACCATTTGTGTAAAGCTTCGTATAAATTTCATCAAGATATCTCAATTTTTGATCAAGTTATCGTTTGTACCGACAGACGGAATTCAACTTGTCTTGTCTTCCTGATATAAGTCTTATTATCTATCTCGATTAGCTTTAGGTGTTACCAACAACCGTTAGATGACCAAAACCATTATACTCTTTTGCAACATGTTGCGAGAGTTTAAAAACGTAAATTGTCGACTGGATAACAAATTAAACAGTTATGTATAGTTAAACACTCATAAAAATCTATTGGTAGCGATAGCATTTATACTATAATAGCTATGTGTACATATCTAGGTAGCGGTGTATGCATGTTTTTATGAAGTCAATTTTTTTTCTTGCTCTGAAAAATGTATCGACTATTTGGTGCGATTTGGAAGGAATGCAAAATATTGATTAAAATATTAGAAAATTTACTAGGGTAATGCTAATAATTAGATAATAATAATAAATAAATATATAATAATATATATATAATATATTAGGGTGTTGCTAGTAGTGCTAGGGTAATAATTAATTATAAATATAATTACTAGCATTACACCAGTAAATTTTCTAATATAATTATAATAACAATTATAGCTTAACGGTGGTAAATCTAAGCTTCCTTCCAGAGAAAAAATAACTTAAGTTTCGAAAGAGCTTGCAGAAGTTCTTATTGCATTCAGTTCTGAGTAAGACTTATAAATTTTCCACTCAATAAAACTAACAACAGTTAATAATGTCAGCATTTGTATGTATGTATGTGCTTATAAAATTTAGTTTAGAAAACAGTTCATTGGCACTTGCGGCCACTGGCTTATCACTCGCTCTTCTGCATGTGCATTCAAGTTCATTACTGTCGATAAAAAAAGGAAAATAAAAATTAAAAAATACGAAGAAATAAAGACGACTACAATTGCAAAATATGTAGATAAATGTGCAAAGCAATAAATATTTGTGTTTGCAATTATAGATATACACTTACAGACACACAAACATATTGATACATATGAGTATATAAAACTCCCGTTTGCTTTAGACTTGCAACAATCTCATTTATTATTTCTTACTTGGCTTCTTGCCGTCATAAAATTTTAATAGAAAACAACTAAATAAATATAATATCAAACCCCGTTATATCAACATGAATCATTATAAATGACCCCAAATGACTGCTCACAAGTAAATAAAAGTCAAATCGTAAATTGGGCACTAATTTCGGTTGTGAGTTCAAGCGCTTCAAAAGCGATTCGAGCAAAGAATGTTGATAGAAAAGATTGATTGTACATTGTCCACAATTACTTAAATAGAACCTACATTTCTTCTGTGTTGTTATTGCATTGTATAATATTATTTTTAAGGGCACTGGAACAGAAAATTCGAAAAATTTATTCTTTGATATGTATACCGTTCATTGACCACAAATTTAATTTTATTCAACTATTTGTATGTCCATAGGCTATAAATTTGTACTGGAAGCCTCTTTCGTATTATTTCCGGTGTTGTTCCTTATTTCTCTCTAAATTTAGACTTCTTCGTAGCGTCCGCATCCAGAATGTTTTACAAATTCGTATCACAATCGAAGTTCTTCTGGAAACTATGTGACTGAAGCACAGAATATTTTTGGATATTTGTGTGACGGAATCTTATGTTCTAGAGACCTTTTATAGCATCTATACTTTCTGCCTTATAGGTGAAATCAACTATCAAAGCAACAAAGCTGAACAGTTGTAAAGATTTTCACTCGATATACTGATTTAATTCTCCGTATGTGATGATCTAGCTCTAGAGAGAAGCAGTTAAATCGTAATAACCATAAAAGTTTCCTTGAGTTTCATAGTCCTTGTGACATACTTCTGTTTACAGTTTAAGCAAACAATCATTACAGACTAATATTGGTCAGCTTTTACCATCATGGAATGAGGATTCTTTGAAAAAAAATTTTTAATCCTATACATTCTAGTTTGAAATTTTCAAATGTTTCAAGCGCTTGAAAACAGTTTCTTTAAGTTTTGCCTGTTTCTTAAGGCCTTGATCTGGATCCAATTATTTACTTCTGAGCCACTTTTTGAAATTTGGAAATAGGATGGAGTTAGTACACTACACTTCGAAAATTCGATTATTGGTCCTTCATATTATTATTTTGGCCGACCTTTTTTGATGCCATTGATTTTGATACATTGGATCTGGTTCAAATTCTCATTTAGTATCGCAACATAGTAAAAACCAATAGCAACATTACTAGACTTCAAAAACAAATAAAACCTTTTTACATAACAACTTTTTAGATAATTTTTTTACGGTCTAATGTCAGGAATTGGTCGTTCTGAAAGAAATATCACATATACAGTTTTACGAAAAATTTTTGATTTATTTTTTTAACTAATTATTAACTTTTTGACTTTTACTATTTGACTATTGATTTTTCATAAAATTATAACTAATAATTGTTGATTAATTTGCGAAATTCAGTTATCGAAAATCAGTTCTCAAAACTGGTAATATAATACTAATAATGAGAGAGAAATACTAATAATGAGAAAGAAAGATTATTGTTATTCCATTTCTTCTTTCTTTTTCTTTTATTACTAATTTTAAAATTTTTTAATATTTTAGCTTATGCTAAAGCTTTAGCTTATATTAATATGGTCTAATTTATTTTCCTTAAAATATGTTTTTCCACCCATGAAGATTTATGTTCACTGTTTGCTTTTTATTATTATTGAAAATATTTATGCCAAACGTAAAAGAAATTATGTAAATGCCTTAGTAGCGTTTCACTAATAAAATGCTACCTTTTACTTATGAGCATTCGAAAATGCACACCACCGCCATACCCGTGCTCAAAGTATATGTAATAATGTAAATTTAAAGATGACAACAGGCGAAATTTTAATTTTTGTGGTGTCTAAAAATAAATTGTCATGTTTTCATTACAGCAAAGCGACAAATGACAAAAGTAAAAGCAAACCACTATATGCCTTGCTATTGGCGCATTTTTAATGAATGAAAAACAACAAATGTACCAAATGTACAAAGGAAAACAAAACAAAATAAGGCACTGTAAATTGCAAAAGTCACAAATTGTCGTCTTACGTTTTGATAGAAGATGGCGTGTGTTGCGATACAAAATACAAAAACATACACACCAACAAATACATATGTAGGTGTTTGAAAGCTTAGCAATTTGTTATTATTGTCATTAGCCTTATGAGCTAGTTAACGACGTTGTTTTTCTTTAATGTTTTTCTTCCATTTTCCATAAAGTATTTTTGTTTTTTTCTCATTGTGCTGATCTCAAATGTTGCATGATTTTCATTTGGGACACCCATGCATAATTTTCCTCAAATAAATACATACACTACATTTACGAGTTTAACAATTTTATGACAGCGAAATAGACAAACGAGAACTGTTGATTCCCATGACTCAAGCGAAACAACAAATCAAAATATGAGGAGAGCAATTTTGAAAGAAAATATTTTTGAAAATGCAAAACAATTATATAAAAGCTATTAACACACATACAAAGTCACACATGAGTAACTGGTCCACTTTTTGTTAGCATCAGCTGTCAAATTATTTTAGTGTATTTACTTTCTAAATAAAATATTTAGTATTTGTTATGCGCTAAAAGAAAGGCGTTTCCTAATTTTTTATTTCGAAATCGTTTATTGAAAAATTCATATAACCGAAATATTGAGAAATTAATATACTAAATATATTAATAATTAATAGCAAAACTAACTATTAGTTAGGAATCTAGGGAATAATACACAATATAATGAACTGTATAAAATGTATCACATGTCCAAACAAACTCCTTATTGCGAAAATAGGTAAAACTCAACAATTTTATACTTAATTGTTCTCAATTTGCCATACAATTACAGTAATTAACTAATTGCCTAATAAGTATTTAACTAAAAGTCAATCGTTTAAATGAAAAGAGAAAGGTAATTAAAACCAAAATTTCAGAAAATTAAGCAATAATTTCCCACATGAAAGCCCAATTCGTTTATTGCAAATTAGTATTTAGTTACCCATATTTCATTTCCATTATACTTTCAACTTTTTTAACAAGTATTTGTTTCGAATATGCCTTTAATTTAGTCAATAAATAATTTTTCCCTTATTCCCAATCCTTGCCCTATTACTATTTTGTCCTATAATGATAATTTGCTAATTAACTACATTAGAAGGCTATAAAGCTAATAATTTCATTCACACACTTGTGCCAACTAATTGAATGCCCCTTTCACACCAAATTAGTTGACTCAATTTATAACTCAATTATTATAGCAGTTGTACTGCATGTAGTAATTAAGACCCATACATATCTACTCAATGTTCGCACTTTAAACTGTAAACCATATCACTCACGCTTTTCAGTTTTATCAAATAAATAGTGGCGCCTGCAAACTTTTGTAAAACATAAGTAAATGCAAATGTTCGTATGCGCGGTTATATAGCATATATATATTTAAATAATTTGTTTAAAACATATGAAAAAGTTTCCGCTTCCCTTCCGCATTGCTTGCTGTGAGTCACAACTTGTTGCTCGTAATTGCGTGGAGAACAAATTAAATTGTGCTGTTAAGACTCATACATATAGTGTAAAATGTTTAATGAATTTCATTTATTTCGATTTTAATTCAATTATTGTATTTCGTTAGATCTTTGACCGACGATGACCGAATGTAACTTTCAGTCGAATGACTTAATATAATTGACTAAATTAAAGATTTCAATTTAAAATTATTTTATTATTATATTGTATTGTCAAATGTAAATATTTATACATGTGGACATCGTATTTATCATCAGACAGTCCTTTAATTCAGTTATTTATGAAATTTTGTCCATAGTATATATGAATAGAAAATTTGCTAATAGACTAAATTAAGGAGCAGTCTGAAACCCTTAACTTATCTTTTTATATTTTTATAATTTTTTCTGCTAAACAGACTTTAAAGAAGGTTAGGAAAAATATACCGTAACATTTACTCACATTATTACTTAAAAAGGGTGAAAAATATCAAACGCTGAAATTATTCCATTAGCCCATTAGGAAATATTTCTAATTTTCTCAAGTTGTCTTCCGCCCTTTTATGCTTCACAGAAGTTAGACTAGTTGGATGGCATCGTTAAGTTACTTAATGAACTAAGAAAACGTCTTAAATTGAATCTCATATGTCCACAGAGAGCCTTTCGACTTCGACTACTGGAATCCAGAAAGGTTTTTAACTATTCGCATGGACATCAATTAGTTAATAACCGGTTAAAAACACTACAATCAGAGTAAGGAAAACTTTGCTGAGAACGAAGAGTTCATTAGAAGACCTCTCGCAATTTACCTGAAGCCATAGGTACCTTGTAGCAGTGCTCATCAAGCTCCTGTAAAGTCCAGGAATCTAGAAAGTCAGCTACATTTGCAACCGGTGGTACAGCTCAAGAAAACAGCGGAGCGCCGACTTTTATCCAAGGGTTTTCAAAAATATGTATATATTAAACTTGAAACAGTTTGAGTTGAACAATTGATGGAACAAACGACTTATTTAACAAAATGTTCAAATAAATGCTAATTTATGAACACAAAAATTTTCACTAAAAAGCTTAGTACAAATTGTGAAAATCTAATAGCTCATTAATAGTTAACGGTATTTGAATTTCAGTGCCGAACCAAAACAGAACTCGAAACTAATTATTTTTCGGCAATATAACTGTAAAAACGAATCGGAGCAGTATTGTATTAGATTTCATTTGATTGACAACACAAATGTTATTTAAACTGCAAAAAAAATAGATGGGCAACTCTCAACCCACTAGGCGTGACTCGCAAAACGCATGAAAGAAATTTAATATTTATGCAAGGAAACATTAAACACAAACACAATAAATGCCACAATGCAACGCAGCACGCTGACGCAACATGTTTCAGACTAAACGAAACGAAAGATCGAAGCAGCCGCAGAGTAAATCACAAGTGGGCAATCGCAATAAAAGGCATGCCACTTATAAATAATTGCAAACGCACATAGCTAGATATAAGTATGAGAATGTATGTGTAGTGGGTAAATAGAGACGCGTTGATCTCCACGCTTTTTTCCCAGCTAGCTAGCGGCCAGACTGACTAACCGAGCGATGCAGCCGAGCGGCAGCGGCAACAATCTGGTATTTGCAACATTTTTTAATCGCTCTTATTTATTAGCTAATGCCGATCCGGGAATGTAGTACGTCATTAACCCAATTCGAAATGGAGACGGCAATCTAAAAACATATACGAAAAATAGGAAATAGCAAAAAGCACTGAGTTTGCTAATGCGTGACTATTTGCCAGCACATACAGAGGTCGTTAGCCCTCGCAAGTGGCGGACGCACGTCGCACACACCTACACACATGCACACGCGTCCAGATGTGAGCGCCTCCGATTGCACACTTCATTGCATTGCGTTGCATATGTATTTATGCAAATGACAAAGAGACGTCGATGTGTCGTCGCCACCTCGACGCGTCACTTGCATCATTTGGGGGCACGCATTAGTTGCACACGCAGCCCAATGTGTCGTTGCCTTCCTCCCCCCAACCACAAGTTGCAGTATATAATTGTCAAATGTATTTTTTTGTTTTGTGCATACATTTGTAGCACACATGCGTTCATATGCAGATTCATATGCAAATAACGGTATGTGGACATGTAGCGCATAGCTGTTTTCTGCATTTTTCACTAAACCAATGCAACTGTTGTTGTCGTCTCGGTGCAACTCATTAATTTCTTGCATTATTTTCCATCTCACTGCACAAAATAATTTTGAGAATAATGGAAAATTGCAGAAAAAATATTTCTACAAAATAAAGATATATAAAAATATTAAAATTGGTTTGCAGAGACTGACGGTTCGATTTTTCTTATGCTGAAATTTAATTTTTATTTGGGCTTGAGATAGCTTTGAGGTACTCAGATCAATTATTATTTTGTTAATAATAAGAATGTGTTCTCTAATCAGTCATTAGCATATTGATGTTCACCTACCAATAATAAGTTTTAAGAGCTTTAAACCCATTTTGCAGAAATATGCTCTGAGTTTTAGCATTGCCGAACAAGAAGCAGCTGATTTCAGAGAATTATAATCCAACAGAATTAGCCTGATGCTCAAATTTAAAACTCAAACTTAAGGTCAAATTAAAGGTTATTAAAGCTATTCTTACCAGTAGTATTCTAAGGACTAGATCCTTAATTTTAGAAATACCTTTCTTCTGTGTAAGACACGGCTTAAGAACATAAATTTTTGAACGAAGCAACCTAGTTAGCGATGCTGTTAGCGACAAGGTTACCTTGTCTAGGTCTTCTTTTGGCTATAATACAGGTTCTATGACATTCAGGATTGCCAATTTATGAAGAATTTGCGAATTGCAGGGAGTCCTTGCATAATCGATATAGCTTATTGGATAAATCAAAATATTTTCGGAGATACTGTACGTTGCTCAATGTGTCCTAGACTGAAATTATTTCTAGAACTTAATAAATCAGAGATGACATATGACGAGCTTGATGAATAGTACAAGGTTGCTGAATCTTACTGGAAAAGTTGATACCAAACTTGTTCAAAAAAATAAACACAACATTTTAAAGTCCTTTTCAAAGGCAATGCAATTTCCGAAAGAATTAGTTTATCAAAATTTAGATATAGGAAACTTCAATCGACTAAATGTCGATACTTTAATATCTTTTAACCTATCGTTTTAACCTACCAATTGATAGATGTGGCAGAGATTTTTCGCTTCCTAAAATGGTTTGGGAAATTGGTGGATCAGCAGACTTTTTTATCCCCATTTGGAAATTTCAATTCGATCTTTAAGAAATTGTAGATATTGGCATTTGGTAATCCCTCTGATAATAAGTCTCACAAGGGAAATTTACAAATATTTCTTTCAATGATGATTGAAAGGTTCTCAGGTTAGTGAAACACACATGCATTATATAGATCGTAATCAGAATAAATTGAAGCTTGCCTTTATAACAGGAGCGTATTTTGAGGTGATAACAAAGATTTATATGAAAAGCATGATTTTTAAATTTGTGACGGAGCGACTTTCGCTCGGATCACTTATATTCGAAAAATGTAAAACAAAGATTATATACATTAAATGTTTTTTTTTAATTTTTTTTTTATATTAAATTTTTTATTATATTCAAAACGTCTTTGAAATGTTGCTAGTCAATACTTTCAGAACTACCCTCATATTATTGACACGAAAATATATTACTTTAAAATTTCTAGTAATTTTTTAGCAGATAAAAGTTTAAAGTATCAAAGTCTAAAAAACCATTTGAAGTTAAAAATATAAATGGCATTGGTTTATCAGCTAAGCGTATAGGTAGGAGATATGGGTATCGTAAAGTAGATATCTAATTGAAATATTTATGATCTAACAGCAAGATGTACTATAGTAACACTTGCAAATACCCCTTCAAGTATTCATACCAATCACACTTTTCCTCAACACAAACGCTAATATACTGTAAATTGGTTTAATTGCTTCATATTTATTCTTATGATTTTAACATTATTAAGCGAGAAAAAATATCTAACTTTGTCAATTTAAATTGGGAGTAAGGAAAAAGGAATCGAATACCTCCCTTTCAGACTTAATTAAACAAATATTTGAGTGTGAAAAGAATAAATATCATTTTTACTTTTTGATAAAAAGTAGATATGTGCGATAGTTTCCGAGTACCCTTTTACTTAAAGCAAAATAAATCAAAGTTTTGAAATCCTAACTTGTCTTAAGGCCTTAAAAGATTTCTGATCTTCCAGCGATTGTCATTTTATATATGTAGGCTATATATATTCAAAGAATGTGAGAAAATTGAGCCAGCCATAAATAAGTACATATAAGAACATATGGTGTAAGCGATATTCAGGCGATATTCCCGCATCATTAGTTTTAATACCCTCAAGCGGAAAGGTGGAAAACTGTGATTGAGTTTCTCAATTCCATGCGATTAAATACGCCAACACAAATCAACTGACGATTTTGTTTTCAACTATTTGCTTTATCTTTATACCTCACTTTATTATCATCGATATTCACACACGTGGACCAGCAAAATGAACACACACCGCGGCGTGAATGCATATCTGCATACGTGTGTGTGTGTATACGTGAATGTATATGTACATAAATAAAAATATAAATAACATACGTTTTGGAAATGAGTGAGAAATGTGGTGTGTTGAGCAATCACGACGTCATATTAAGAACCATTGGAACACCCACACACGCATTGCGCATACACAAAGGCACCCAAGTGTGTACAGACATATAAATATATACATACAAATACACATGTGTTAATGCACATTTATTTTCCTTTACGCTGGCATAAATATTTAAAATTACGGCAACATAATTGAGGTGATTGTCTCTCCGGTCGCCGTAGCCGTTATATTTCTTTTAACACACGAAGCACACAAACATATGCATGTATGTATGTAAATATGTAAATTAAAGCGCTGAGGAATACCGAAAGTGCAATCATCCATGACGACGAGATGTCAGCCAAGTGCAGCAAGCGGCTGTCAAGCTGCCAATGTGCAAACGAGTAATTAAGCGGACAATGTGGAAGTGTGTGTGGCTGCGAGAAGCGAAGAAATTGGAGCGGTTCTTAGCGGAGCCAAGTCGCTAGAAGCAGCAAAGTGCGGCATTTAGATATGTGTGTAAATATTTGTAAATATGTGTTTTTATGTAAAAATAGTTGTGCTGATAAGCATTACTGTAGGAAAATACTGAGTTTCCACTGAAAAAGGTGAGCTAGTAACAAACTGATTGGATTTTTAATGCTCGAGTGAGGCTTGCCGTATAATTTTTGTTTTTTAAATCCGAGGCACAACAAGAAGTCATAGAGTGAAAATACGGTCAAATAATGGATATAGCGATGAGATTTTTAGTGTTCCTTTGGCAAATAACACTTTGAAATCACTGCTTGACGTTCGTTTTGCAAAAGAAATTTAGTCTTTTGGGAAGAATCTTTTGTCAATCGTCAGTCAATTGTCAATGTCAATGTTTTTGTCTAAATAAAAAAAATTGTATTAATTAGATCCATGCGCGCTAGGTCTAGGAGGTCTATCTATCACTAT
The DNA here is from genome assembly GCA_021498325.1 of Bactrocera minax. Classification (NCBI taxonomy): domain Eukaryota; kingdom Metazoa; phylum Arthropoda; class Insecta; order Diptera; family Tephritidae; genus Bactrocera; species Bactrocera minax. The sequence goes on from JAKEEE010000004.1 coordinate 6,044,148, forward strand.
CACTATCTATGTAAAGTTAACAGGATGACTTTCGCAAACAATTTGCTTCATGTTAGCAGGGATAGACGTCGGACTCATATATTACACGCCTATTCACAACTCACACTGATTTCTATATATCAAAAGAATATGTAGTCATTACGGTAATCGCTCAGTTTCAGATAAATTTTATCAGCTAATGTTATAATTTTCATAATTTGTACAAAGTATAATTTTGTTTTATTTTAATTGAATAAAATAACATTATTTTAAATAAATGGTCAAGTTGTAAAAACGAAGATATTATTGGGTTGTTCGGAAAGTCATTTCGTTTTTTTTGGGGAACATGAAAGACAGTTTTCGTATAATGAATAAATATTTTATTAAATTATATATTGGCCATTCTGGTCCAACACCTTTTGCCATCTTTCTGGCAGTAACATAATTCCCCTCTCATAAAAGTTTTGGTCCTTGCTGGCAAAAAACTCGTCCAGGTGGTTTTTGACATCTTCATTTGAGGTAAAGGTTTTGCCATCCAAAAAATTTTGCAGGGACCGGAACAAATAGTAGTCGGAAGGCGCCAGATCTGGAGAATATGGTGGATGTTGCAGTACGTCCCATTCAAGCTGTAAAAGTTTTTGGCGAGTGACCAAACTTGTGTGAGGTCTCGCATTATCCTGGTGGAACACTACACCCTTCCTGTTGATTAATTCGGGCCTCTTCTCTTTAAGTGAATCATTCAATTTGTCCAGCTGATGACAATAGACTTCTGAATTAATCGTTGTATTGTCCGGCAAAAGCTCAAAAAAAACGATTCCTTTGACATCCCACCAAACGGAGAGCATCACCTTTTTTTGGTGAATGTTGGCTTTTGACACGCTTTGAGCCGGTTCATCTTTTCTGCTCCATGACCTCTTGCGTTTAACATTGTTGTATACAACCCATTTTTCGTCCCCAGTAATAATCCGCTTCAAAAATGGATCATTTTCTAGACGTTTGAGGAGCGAATCACACACGTCAACACGACGACACAAATTTCGCTCGGTAAGGACATGGGGCACCCACACATCGAGCTTCGAGGTTAAGTCCATGCCTTTCAAATGGCCATAAACAGTTGAATTCGACAAATTTAACCTCTCACCGATCTCTCGTGTGGTGATTCGCCGATTTGCATCAACTAATGCCTTTATCGCATCTTTGTCAGCTTCGACCGGCCTTCCAGACCGTGGTGCATCTTCGACATCAAAATTGCCGGATCGAAATTTTGCAAACCAGTTCTGGCACTGGCGTACTGTTAACACGCCTTCTCCATACACATCCGTCAATTTTTTTCTCGCTTGGACAGCATTTTTACCTTTTCTGAAGTTAAAAAGTAAAATATGACGAAAATGCTGCTTATTGCTCTCCATATTTAAAAAGGCACCAACCAAAAACTACTGGGTAGAATTAATAGAACTTTTTCACACACAAGCCTTGCAATATCAGCTCTCATGACATATAATGGTTATGGGGCTTAAGTGTGAAGTTAGTTTCGAAAAAACGTAATTAAGTCCTCTGGCGGGAAAAAACGAAATGACTTTCCGAACAACCCAATATTAAATAGATCAACATACCTAAAAATACATAAGTCAATTTAAAATTAAATACTTAATTGAAGTAATGGTGCAACAATTAAAAGTAAAAATAAAAAAAATTTAAAAAAAAATATGAAAAGAATTTAGAGAATAAAAAAATAAGTAAATACTCGTAATTAAACAGCAAATAATAAAGCCTAATTTTTTTTCTGCTCTTTTCAATTTTCTTCTGAAATAACGGTGTAAAAATTTAAAACCAAATTCAGGAAGCAAAAATTCTTTGTTTTTAATTTAAAACAAAAAATTTAAAAAAACAAAAAATAAAAATGAAATAACAAATAATAAAAAAATTTATCTTTTTTATTGTTTTATAATATAATTTTTTTTAATTTAAGTATGATTTGTTCTCGAAAATCAATGAAACACAAATCGATAGATATATCCAACTATATTTTTTTATACAATAAAAAATTTCCATTTTACTATATATTCTACATTTATAATATAAACAAATAGCTTACAAGTAATGAAAAATTTTGCAATCTATCATATGCGCCCCCGTAAATATTCAATCACCGATTTTCCCTACTGGGTGAGGGCTAATATTTCCACAGAGTCGCGCAACGATTAAAGCACCCACAACACAAAATCAAATATATAAAAACACACATGAGAAGTGCATTCACATATGTACATATGTATGATCCATATGCCGCTAGTTGATGTAAAAAGCAAGTGAGCATATGGTTTAACATATAACCGCGCTTGTGTGGGAGAAAGCATCCGCCAGATAAAAACCAGAGCGAAATCGGAGAAAAGAACAGCGCCGCCACAACAATGACTTACAAGAAACAAACCAATGCAACAACAACAATACAATAACAAAAACAATGAAATACGAGTAAGTACAGTGAACGGGAAGAGTATTAGCATTCAAATAGTTGTATATATGCACATGTATAAAATGTTTGTATGTAGTACATTTATTTGGTTGTATGTGCGAAATAAGTCTCTGCATGGCATTGCAGCAAGTCATTCACCTCAACCATGTGCAGGGAGTAGAAAATCCGAGCGATCAAGGTTGGACCCAAACACTGGGAAGTCAACTCTCATTCATAACGTACTGCAAGAGTTCTAAAGATGGCTTTGTAGATATCGTAATTAGTATATAGAAACTAATGACGCAAATAATTCAATTATGAAGCCGAACTAAGACAAACTAATTGTAGACGTCTTCGACCGCAAACGAGTTGTGTCCAGTTGACTTTAATGCGAGAGTACATGGATACGCACTTAAAATATAACCTCACACAATGTATGTGTGTCTCTATCTCTTTTTGATTATACTACTTTATATCATTTATGCCAGTTGTTTCTTCGATTCGCCACTGTCCAAGTTTTTTCGGTGTTTGGGAAAAAACCTCAAAAAAATTGAATGGCACTAAACTGATTCCAGCTTATTTATAAAATTTGCTTTATATATTTCCGTGAGATGTTTTATTTTTTACAACACTTCATTAAAATCCTACCCCAATTTGCACTCTTATATGATGCACTCTAACAACTCGGTATGCCGCAGAGCAGGCGCTCAAATGTAGTACAGTGCTGTGTAGCGCATTTACCGACGTCAGTATGCCTTTTCCTCGGTCTTTTATTTACTTCGAAAGCAAAGACACAAAACCAATGCGAAGAAGTGAGAAATCAAAAGGAAAATCCCCCACAATGCAAGTGAGTGCCATTAGCGGAAGTGCAATGCGGCTGACTGCGGTTTTCGAAAGGGGCACGTAGGAGGTCACATGAAACCATACAACTCGTTTAAGTTTACTAACAGTTAAACTAAAAGTGACTGGCTCATTAACTGCTGTTTCACCTAGAACTGACAAAGGCTAGTAGATACATGTGGTGTGGAAATAATTATGGTAATGGCAACAAAATGCGGCTAAACTGCCATACACAAGTATAAACAATCGTCTATATGTGCGAGTACTCGGTTGTTGCAACATGCCGCGTCAAAGTGTAACGTCACAATAGCTTAAATAGCTTTTGATTGTTGAATTCTTTGCAAACTTTTTTCTATTTTACTTATTTATTTGGTTTTTGGTTTATCTTTTTGTGGTTTGACATGAGAGAAAGCGGTTCAGCAGCCGGGTAATGGACATATATTCTTTTAAAATATTAGTGTAAATAATATTAATAAATATTTGCTATTAGTTGAATTAAAAAATGTCTTAAGCTCATGTATGGTTGAATATTGTGTTATTTGAACTAAAACTATGACTAAAGGGGAATGAGAAATTTTCACAAAGCGGTGCTATGTGCTGTATTAAGACTAATTTGCAAGTTTAATTCTTTAGACTTTTATATATATATATTTTTTTTGTAGATTGAGAAGAAAATTGTGCATAGCTTTATGTTTGATTCAACAGCATAGAGTTCTTTTTGCAGATGCAGCTCATAAATCAAAGAAAATTTATAGTGGATGGCTATAGACCACTGTAATGATTACCTAAAACAGGGTAACTGTTAGAATTAATTTTCTTTATAAAAAGTACTAAATTTCGATGAACCGAAAATGACATTAGCAAATTATATAAAATGTTTCATACTTGAAAAAAGCGAAAAATTACTTGAAACTGCTTAGAAAGTAATGATTACATTTGCAGAAGATTTTAATATTTAGCCAGAAATGTTTCTAATTAATTTAGAAAACGTTTACTGAACTTTAAAATTCAAAATAAATGCTTTGTTCTACCAAAATCCATGCGCATCCGACTCAAATGACATCTAAGATACATAATAAAACCTAGATATCCTAGATACATAATAAAACGAATACCGAAAAGGAATAAAGACTTCAAGAAGTAAATGATAGTAAATAAAATATACCACTGTTACAGCTTCTATAAATTATTGCTAAGTTTCTTAATATATAAATGCCTTTGCAAAAGAATTATTCCGGGTAAAGGCCGCGTCTAATAAAGTTCAAAGAATGTTTTCATCTTAGAAAAATGTTGATAAATGTGTAAATAATTTTACTACAACAATATTTCTATTGAAAAAAACCCCTCCGCAAAATCAGAAGTTGATAAACATACCTTCCTTTGTACTCATTAATATTTTGAAAGCAAAATCATATCATCACAGGAAAAGTTCTCTGTAAACCCCAGTCCCAAAAAGCCCGCCATTTCTTGAAATGTACACTTCTTACTCATAACTTTTCCAATTACTAAGGCGAAGATGTAGTTAAGCGCAATAAATAATATTATCTTTTCAAGTTAGTGGGTAACACTTTAGTATTATGAAACATTTTTATTTGTTTACAGGAAAAAGTTTGTACTTCTTAAACAAGTATTAGGGCTTTGACATAAAAACGACTTTATCCGAGTTTACTTAAATTGCATACAATTAAATTGGCTTCCTCGTCACTATTTACTTATTTAACCTATGAATAGTTTTGGAAAACCACCTATTTTTAAGATTAAGATTTTAAGATTTAGATTTTTTTCTGTGATTTAAGTTCTTTTTATAAAAAAAAAAAAAATGGTTTTGAAACAATGAACGTATTATTATTCATCATATTAATATTATTGTACACTTTTGTTGTACGAGTACTTAATTTGTTGTAACTTAAGTTGTGTTGTGTTGTTGTAACTTAATTTTGAATACTTTAACACTACATATATTATTGAAACACCTTTTTAGTTTATTTAAATTATTAGAAGAGAATACACATACATTTGTTTAAACTGTTGTTCAAACAC